>JBAMNC010000241.1:2777500-3483586 GCA_037902135.1 Cetoscarus ocellatus
ATAGTTTTTTAAACTGAAGACCCTTGTAGTTACTCTGAGAGGGAATGATACTGATGATTCAAATTAATAGGGTAATTAAAAAAGAAAACCACAAGGCCGTTAAAGCCGTAAAACATTTTATGTAACCAATGATGTCCAAACATATATATTTGTATGTTTATAATGTGCTTCTTGACCATTTGCAGACAAGGGACAAACATGACGTCACTCAGATCTGTGTATGTTGGCGGTACCACTGTTGTTGATAAGCTATATTACATTTTAGCCGATAATTACAGCAGAGATGCATTTTGAGCCAATAAAATAAATAAAAGTTACTTTCAATAATACTGAACACCTGAGTCTGTCTAATGAGTTGGGCTGCCTAGAGAACACCCAAACAGAAAACCAGCGTAGACCAGGTTGGAATAGTCACAGTTCTGTGCCCAGCCAGTCATCGCAAAACATACAAACGCCTTGAAGCTGTTCTCACTGACATCGCTTTGATATGTATTTATACATGTACAGACCAGAATAAAAGTTTTTTAAGTTAAAAGACAAACCAGAAGAGCTGGATGAAAGGTTATTTTCTCAGTAAGTATTTGTCTTACACTTATTGTTTACTTGATAAAGAAACAGCCATGTTTTGATTGAAATAGCCTCACTAAAAGGGTCGGCATTAGGGTGAGTACATGTAGTGTTTCCGTTGCAAATGATTGTCAAACTTTCATAAAATGACTCGAACAAACACACACACACACACACACACACACACACACACATATATATATATATATATTTTTTTTTTTTTCTGACTAAAACTAAACTGCACAAAGCTTTGTTAGAATAGTCCACTACACAGCAGAAGATCATTATAGTTTTACATGTAGGTTAAAGTTCACCACAGAGAGACTTCGAGACTAAGGCCTCGTCCACTCGGAGACAAATACATTTTTGTTTTTAAAATGTTTTCATGAAACAAGGTATTGTTTAAGTAAATGTATCCATCCACTTGTAAACACTGAAAATGCTGTAGTATATATGCAGAAACACTGGTGTCTGCTGATCTCCATGTCAGGTTGTTGCTCACTGTGGTAGTACAGGAGCTGAAGATTTTGCTGTGAAAGGCACAAGCTGAGTGGCTAGGGCACAAATGCGATACTGTGTTCCTCCACCGTTTCCATTATTGTCGGGGTTAGCACATGCAGTTTGAGAGAGAGGTGGGGCTATGAGATCATTGTTTCCTAAAACATGCCTTCGATGTCCACATGAAAACACAAGGGAAGCATTTGGAGATGTTGCACTCTTGGACCTGTTTTCAAAAATGATTGTTTTCAGGCTCCCAAAACTAGTCTCCATGTGGACGATGGATGTAACTTAATGGATGACCCCTTACTCTAGATGACAATTAAATTACATGCTGGACAGCATTGTTTTCGGCATTGAGATTGTAAGGGATGGGGTGCAATGTCAGGTGCAAAAAGTTGATATGTTCCAAGCATTTTTTAATTTGAATTTGCCAAATATCTTAGATAAAAATCTAATTTCTTGGCTCTGTTCTTCAATCATTCTCTGAAATATTGCATTTGCTGTCTCTACTTGTTTACTGTTTATTGCTTCCGCCAAGAAGGTTATGATTTCGCCAGGGTCTGTCTGCTTGTCTGTTAGCAAGATTACGCAAAAAATACAGGATTGATTTACATGAAAATTTTACCAGAGGTGTTGTTTGGTACAAGGAAAAAGCCATTACATTTTGGTGCTGATCCGATCCAGATTGATGTTACAAAAAGACATTGAAGTTTATAACGGCAAATCCAATTCATTTCCAGCATTATGGGAATTGTAGTTTATTTGCAAACTGACGTCAACTTTTTTCAAGCCTATGTCACTACCTTTCCCAGCTTCCCTTGCAATGCCAGCAGAGGAGTTCTGCTAACACAATTGCTTTCAATAGCCTGGTAGATTGGCACATTTTTTTCCAACTTTGTAACTAGAACGCTGATAATGCAGCATTCTCCACATGGACAGACATGAGCGGAGACTTGGCTGTCCATGTAAAGTGGAAAAGCCACAGCTGTAACTGAGCTGCATGACGGAGGTCTGTGCTCACTACATCCTTGATTGTTCTTATCTGCTGTTCCTCACTCCAACCCCCAACTGCTGCATTTGCACGTGTGTGTTGGTGCTACCTCCGACAGTGCTTCAAAAATTCACACTTCTCTTGCTCGTAGCAGCTTTCACACTTGGTTCAGTGTAATTCCCACATCTTGTGCTGTGTGTTCCAATTTTAACCCGCTGAAGAGTTTTTGACGCTGGAAGGAGAATACTAACTCTCTGTATAAATGTATTGCTATGCTCTTCTCCTTCCATTTTAATGTCTTTATTCAGCCTGAGTTTTGATTTAAGGGATGTCATTTTCAGGACATGTCAAAGTGTAGCTGCAGAATATAAATGGACTTCATTAATGCAAGTGTTCCTGCACACTAAACTTTTATTTTATCTGTGAGGGCTGGAAATAACTTCACAGACACTTTGGACTTTCTTCATCTTCTTTTCTTGAAAAAGAAGCATTTAAGCTTTGTACGTGTGAAAAGGTGAGAGCTTTGAATTTTCTCTGATGCATTTTTTTTAACATGAATCTAATGCTTTTGATTCAGAGGTGTGGGATGCTATTAATAGTTTGTGTCTCTGGGTTATGTTGAGGGAAGGAGGGATCAAGGAGCCAGCTGCATTTTAACATTAGTTCTCTCCACTCCTGAGGGCCTTGGTGAAATCACTCATATGGGCCGTGAAATAAGCAATCTGCGGGGAATCTTTTGGGGCTTCAAGCTTCCAAAGATGCTCCGTTTGGAGGGTTGGGGTCATCAGTTTTGGACTTGAAGCGTGGATGGGCTGAGATAAAAACTTTTTGTTTCATGTATTGGATTCCCTACCTGGTTAGATTTATACGTGTCCACCGTCACCCCACTTAGCCTCGCCATATGGAAGTAATGGCAAAAGATAAAAGATTCCCAGCTGTAATGCAGTGCTTTCAGGCCTTTTTTGGAGTGTGGGGCTTTAAAATGAAGGTAAACAGCAGGGCTTCCTCATAGTGGTTAAATATGACCTGAACACATCCAACAAAAGATGATGGCCTCACCTCAGGACATTCGCCACAATGTCCTTGGGCCACAGGGGGATAGCACCATTACTTGCCTACTGGGTGGGTAGAAGGGGGAACAGGATTTTAATCTCCTTTTAAAGCCTGGTGAGTCAGCCAAGCAAGAGTGTTTGTTGTTGTCTTTATTCCTGGGTGAGACGGACGTTCCGCTGGGAGGAAGAAAAGCCCACTCTGACCTTTCACTAAAAAGCCATGCCTTCTGGTTTTTCATCTTTTCATTGCACTTAGTCAGACCAAATGAGGTCGTACACATTCATAGAACAACCCCCTGTGTCCATATGAAAAAACTAAATGTATTTGAAAATATATGACACTAAAGAAATAGCTTTTCCTTGACTGCCTGTAATGACAGGTGGTAAGTTTTTCTTTGCTGCTGGATGCTAATATTAGACCAGATGAGAAAACATGAGAGCTTAAGGCAGGTGGTTTGTTAGACAAGATGCACAAAAATACTCACTTCAGATGTTTCTGATTTTTAAACTCATCTGACACCTTTTTTACTGATTATGCAACACATTGAAATGAATTCTCACATCTCTATGTGACATGCAAAGTCCATATGCTTATCCAAAACAGCAGGGAAAATCTGTAAATATGTGTTGCTACCTAGAAATATTTGTTTTTGGTTAAGCAGATAAAAGCAAAATAAGATATTCAGTTAAACTTAAAAGAAACGATAATAATAATAATAATTTATTTTTATTGCTTAAAAAAAGCCTTTCATTTATATTAATTATACAGATGTTATAATCATATACACAGATTTATGTTAAACAAGATGTCATCAGCCTGGGTGCTGTTATGTCATGGTCAGTCATTGCTGTGGTTGTTGAGGAAAAATTCATGCATGTGTTTTATTTGTGTATGTGTGAATACCGAGTGCTCCTTTAGACAAAGTCAATACAAAACAACAAAGCACCAGGGAGAATAAAGTTGCCAAACCAAAGGTGAGATCCTTGTCTGTTCATGGGTGCAACATATGCACCAGCATTTTTATGTCAATTACTCTGGAGATATTTGACATTTTATGCTGTTGTTACTACAATTTTGTTATCAAAGTTTTATATTCTCATTGTTTTATCACATTGTATTGACATGTCTCAAGTTTTGGAGTCTTAGAAACAGATTCTGGGCGTTTTTGTTTTTTTTCTTTCTTTTTTAAGACTGTTTCTTGGGCTTTTTGCCTTTATCATGGAGAGGCAGTAGAAATATTCAAAAGGGAAACTTTACTTTACTATGGCTCTGAATTAGTTGAGAGATAAACCAGACATTCTAATTCCAACGTGGCTCAAAAATGTTGAGTTCCTATTTGAACCAATTGTCCTGTATGGCAGTGAAATCGTGAGACCAACATTATATCAAACAAATGGGACAAAACTATAATTGAACTAGAAGATCAATCTATGATTAAAACATACACAAGTTGCTCAGAAATTTTTAAAGCTTTCTCTTTGGCCACAAAAAGGGAATGTGTTAACAAGAAGTGCTCTGAGAGTACAAACCTCCTCCAAGATTTCCTACATTGTCGGACGAGTATTGTTACCTCAGCCAAGGAGGTAATGTTTTTGCTGGCACATGTTTGTCTGCTTGTATGTTTGTTTGTGAGCAAGATTACACAAAAACTACTGGACAGAATTTGCTGAAATTTTCAGGAGATGTTGGGAATGGCCTAACTTAAAAATGTTTAGATTTTGGTGGTGATCCAGATAACCGCGATTAGCAAATGATTTTTTTGGCTCAATAACTGGCAAACTAATAATGATATCAACATGATTCCGAGTGCTAGGTGTGGGTTTTTAGGGTCAAAGGAATCATATTAGGATGGTAAATTTAGCATGGAACCATTGCTTATAAATGTAACAGCGATATGTAAGCTACCTTGGTGGAGGTTTGCGCTCCCCGACTGCTTTCTAGTTAAAAATGTGGAAAACTGCCCCACACTGCACTGTTAACAAATTATTGATAATATTCCTTGATCCATACCACCAGATGTAATTACTGCTTCTTTGTGCCATGATCAACATTCCCTGAAATATTGTATCAAAATCCATTTGTAACTTTTTGAGTTATCCTGTTCACTATCTAACAAACCATCAAACTAACAAATGCCTTGGAGGAGGTAATAATATCACACCAAATAACACATGTAGGGCAGAACCTTGACAGTTTCCCCTCATACTCAAAATTGAAAAAAGAGTGCTTAAATTTTACTAACATTTGAAAACTACTGACCCCCCATCCTACATCACATCACCCTGAGGTGAAGCCAGAGAAAACCCCCCAATCTACCTGCTGGTCCAAAGGCCTCTCCTAAATCACCCGAACCAGCCTGAGCACCAGGACCACAGCAACCACCTGATACAACTAGATCAGGCTCAAGAGCCTAACACCCTAGAAATTAGACCAAATCAAGTCATCAATCAACAAAAATAAACTTATGTGAAATACTGGGAAGAAGCAACTCAAAAAATTAAAATGTTCCATTCATCCATCCATCTTCCTCCGCTTATCCGTGGGTGGGTCGCGGGAGCAGCAGCCTAAGCAGGGAAGCCAAGACTTCCGTCTCCCCTGCCACTTAGTCCAGCTCTTCCCGAGGGATCCTGAGGCAATCCCAATCCAGCTGCGAGACATAGTCCCTCCAGCGTGTCCTGGGTCTTCCCTGGGGCTGCCTACTGGTGGGACGTGCCTGAAACACCTCACCAGGGAGGCGTCCAGGAGGCATCCTACTGAGGTGCCCAAGCCACCTAAATGGGCACCGAAAAGAAAATGTTATCTGCCCCTAAACAGAGAACACAGACTGAGCACTGTAAAAGAACCTTCACTGAGAAAAGTACTGATGAGGCACAGACTCACTGCCCACAAATATAGAGCTGGCTAAAAAAGAGCTGGCTCCCAGTGGAGGACAGACTCCACTGTGACACTAAACAGGTGGAGACAGAGCTCCACTTCTGTACAACCTGCCCTAAATATCAAGCTTTGAGAGAGGAATATTATCCCAAATAAAACAGACTCACTCAGTTTGAGTACACAATTGATAGGGAATTCCATATTTGCTGGGAGAAATGCAGAACTGTGAGATTGTTGTGGCCAAATATTTCAAAGTGTATGAGGATCTGGGGACAACCAGTGTTACCCGAACACACAAACACACCACACACATTAATACATATAAAAATGTACCCACAACTACAAATTACTGGGTGTGTGTATGTAGGGGTGTGTGTGTGTGTGTGTGCTGGTGATGGATTAAGAGCGCAAAAGTCAACCTCTACTCTTGACCTGTGGTGAAGGCCAGGAGGCTTATCTCTAGCGGGAAGAGCAGCTCCACTGATCTACTGCATTGTTTGCTCACCTTAATTAAATGCCATTGATTCCACAGACGCTCGCTCTCCTGCTGCCTTTTGTGCTCCGCTCCCCACTGAACCAGCCAAGTCCTTTTCAGACTGCACCAAGCTCTTAAGACTACTGAGGATCATCTCACGGGATTACTTCATTTTATCTTATGTGCTGTTGCTGTTTCTCAGAGGATCTTGTATTTGAAAAAGCTCCAAGCAACACGAGCTTAAACTTTTCAATGGCTTACATGATAAACATTATTTCTGAAAATAAAACACCAAAGTCTTTGTTGACAGAAAACTGTAGATTTTCATGATGTAATGATTTTGGTGACCATCACTGCTGTAATGTAACTTTATGTCCAGCCATAGCCATAGCTGATCAGTGAGGATATTGGATATTGCTTATGTCTGTGGACTACTGAATGCTGTCTTGTTGATAAATGTAGTAATGAAGAGGCTGTATCTTTGAAATATCCATTAATGGTAAGAAGCAGAACTGAAGCATTTTTTATACTCTGAGTTTGCTGAGAGGATCAGCTCTTTTACCTCATTTATCAAAATGATACCAAAATAAGGAAAGATAGCTTACAGATGCAGCCACTTAAAAATTCCCCAGTTTCCCTTACACACCATGCTTGTGTGAATTTGTTAATTTTGCAGTTACTCTAATAACCAAGGAAAAGGTTGAGGCTATGAAATCTTGTGAGGGAAGCATCATCTTAGGGAGACACCCCGTAAATGCATGAATGAATATGTTTTCGGAGGGATTAAGACACTTGGAAGTTTGCTGGAAGCTGGCAGGCAGCTGGCTGGAAGGGGAAAATTGAAGTGGCTAGATCTGTTTCAGTGCACCCTTTCTACAACCTGTATTTTGTTTAATGTTTTTTATTCAGCTCCTATTTCACCAGTACAAATGGGTACCACCTTTAACTGAGCTTTTATTTTAATAAAACAGAAATGTATCTTAGACACAAGGGATGTAAGGATTTAAGCTTTCTGTTGCTGATTTATTCTTTGATATTATAAAAAGAAAACGTGATTTTTTTTTCACTGAAGAGTTGATAGAGTTCAGTGGTTCTCAAATGGTATGGCGGGGCACACTGGTGTGCTTTGTGGTAAGTCTAGGGGTGCCTTGGAAAGCTGTACAACCATAAGGTATTAATGAAACTAGGTAACAACTTATCCGAGTTTTAATTCTACTCTAAGAGTAAATGTTGGATTACTTTGTTGATAAATTGTTTATTAGTGATACAGTTGTTTCGATTTATTTTTAGTGTTTCAGGCATTTGTATATCAAAGGAATTTTGCATAGACAAAAAAGGAACTACAATACTTATTAAAGAGGCTATTTTGTGTAGATTGAGATTTTAGCTTGTATTAGGTATGCCATGATCAAAAATAGAAAAGTCACTGTTCTCATCACCATCCCTCAAAGGAATAGTTCAATTCAGTCAAGGTAGGCCAAGCATAATCATTAAACTAAAAGATTTATTGGTTTGAAGTATGGACGTAGTTTTGATTAAATCCCCCTTTTTATGTTTCTGAAGCAATCTTTTGACCGCTCCCTTAGTTGTCACCATATTGTTATTAATGTCTCAGACTTAATCTGGACTTATACTCCTCATTTAATAGACTCCACAAGTTCCTCTGTCCTTGTACATAGGCTTAAGTGTGGGTACACAGCACAACATGCACCTCCTATAATCTGTAACAACAGGTCCAAAATATTCAGATCACACCCCTGTGGTTGGTCCATTGGATAGTGTAAAATTTCTTGCATTTACAGCTTTTCTGAAATAAAACTCCAATATAAAACATCCAGTTTCTCTTGGTTTCTTGTACACAAACAAACAGAATACCACTCGACTGAGGCAGCAAGTAACCACATTCAGCACACAAATATGGATGTTAAACTCACAGGAGGACCATAGGTTGATAGTCCAAGCACTGACAACAGTAGCATTTACTGCACTTAGCATCGCAGCCCAATTTTGAAACCTGATAATTATCTGGGGTCTACCAAAACAACCCCAACATGAGACTTAAATTGGTAGTCTCCTCCTTTTATATGACATTTTATTATCTTTTAAAATGTAAATTTATTAAGCTTACGGTTTTTGTTTATTGTAAATGACCACTCACGGCCCATCCACATGAGCCCATCTACATGACCTCCATGGCCCACAGTCTGGAAAATATTGAGTTGGATAAATTAGACTTAACCTTGGGTTTAGCCGGATTTGAGATTGTCCCTCAGGGAACATCCCTTATATCACATCTAATATGTTTTTCAATCACATGACAGACATTCTCACAATGAGAAGGCTTTTTGAGTTGAAAGGTTTCTGCTTTCTTCCTCTGCTCCAATTTGGCATACTCTACCCTGCATAAGTACTGCAGCCGTGCTCTCAACCCTTTACCACCCCAGAATAAACCTGTATGCTCTGACAGAGATTTAAGGTTAAATCAACCTGCAAGAAAAGGTCGCCCTAGGCAAAGAGCTGGAGTTGGGGCTTTATGTCTCCTAAGTAACAATCACTCCAGCTCATCTGTCAGATCTGATTTGTTCACATTTGGCACTTAATGTTTGAAGTTAACAGTGTCCCCTGTTTGACATATTCAGACATTTACAACCAAACAAGCTTTTTTTTTAATCAGTGACAAAATTAACATGCGAGAAAAGACCAGGATTATCCTCAAAGACAACATGTTAAGTTCGTTTTAAAACAAATTTTGCATGGCTGCTCCTTTAACAAGAAAAAATTATATTTAATCCATTTCCATGTCAAAGGTGACATTAACCAATCAGAATAACAGCAGGTCTGCTCCCTGAAACTGCAACAAGTGAAGCCAAAGTTGAAAAGTTCTTGTTCTTGACTTAATCACCAATGCCAGAGGGGGACGATCTCCCCCGTCTCAGGTGGAGATTGAGCTGTGGTTGTCAGAGATTGAGTACACACTGGAGGAGTAATTGTGTATTCATGACATTTTTTATATATATCTGACATTGCTGTTATTTCTGTCTTCTAACTGGTATATTTTTTTCTCTCAATCAAGCAGTTTTTTCTTGCTGCAAATGAAATTCAGGCTGAGACATGGTTAGAGGGTATTTGAAATGAACTCCTCAGAGGGCCTGCTTAGAAAATGAAATTGCCTTGGCTATGGCCTTTTGTCACGTAGCTCCTCAGTGCATATTAATGATCATCAGCACATGACATAGCTTCACGCTGCAGGACTTGTACAGTGACACAAGTCTAATCAGAGAACACTCTGTTTGATTCTCTCTTGCATCATTTGTGCCTGTTATGTTTTGTTGATTCTGTTTTAGGGAAATGTCCTGGAAGATGTTTTTATGCCTCTGTGCTGTAGTCAACTGAGGACAGAGGCATTATGTTTTTACATTTTCAGTACAAAAATATGATGGCACATCCGATGTTTATGAATGTGATATCTAAAGAACATTTTAAAGATGAGAAAGGACATTTTGTGTCCTTGTCCACTCTGACTTAAAGAGCCCAATCTCTGCCCATTAAGCTTAATATGCTCTCTAGTGTGTTTTACATGTCACCTCCACATGATGGAGCACTTCTGTGAACAAAACAACATGTCTGCAGCATCAGGACTTCTTTTTTTCTCCATGTTTCTAGTGCCTGAAGCTTGCTAAAACATCTTGTTCTCCCGCCCTCAAAAATAGAGAATCAAGCCTGTCAACCAATCTGAGGGGGACTGATTCCACTCTCTCTCCACGAGGGGAAGAGAGCCTTAAAGGGTATAGAGCTCTAACAGAACATCCCAGACAGAGTGAGAATACAGCACTATCAGGAGTACTTAGTACATGAAAACAAAAAGTTTTTTGGAGTATTTGTGATTGTGAACATACCTGAAGAGAGATCAAAATTAATATATGAGTCAGAGTTCAGGAAATTTAAGACCTCTTTAAGGATAAACTTTTTAGATTTTAGAGCTTAGGCCAAAGGTCAAGGCCATGGGGTCTCATGTTCACCCCTCTCTTATAAATCCAATACATCAAAAACAGCCTAAAAGATTTTCTTGCAAAAAAGCAAAAATGTCCTCTCTAATGTAGGGATAGGGGTCAAAGTCATTAAGGCTCATGTTCACCCCTTGCTTCTAAACATGATATTGTGTATGCAATATTTCAAGAAAGCAAGTTATTCATTTTATTCAGTTTTGGAGGTCAGGATCATTCAGCCTGATCTTCACTTTTTGCCTGAATTAATATTCAAACCTTGCAAAAACTGCATCTTTCACTAAAGACTGAAATAACAGGATTTGGGGTCAAAGGTCATGTGCATTGTGCCCAGTACTCGTCCCTTGATTGCAGATTAAAAATCTTATGAACACTTTGTGTTATTCCTTCACACTTTGCACAGATCTTATTTCTGACAAAGAATAACTTTAATATTAAAGATCATAGCTCAAAGGTCAAACCAATTTGAACTACAACTTATCAGGATATGAACTTTTGTTCAGCTCTTGCAATTGCTGAACACCCCTTTGAGGGAACTTATTTAAACTTAGCACAAATGCCAACTCTGACTCAAGGATGGTCTAATTTCATTTGTTCATTCATTTTCTATACCACTCATCCCTTACGTGGTCGCAGGGGTGCTGGAGTCTATCCCAGTTGTCATAGGGCGAGAGGCAGGGTACACCCTGAACCGGTTGTCAGTCGATCACAGGGCCACATAGAGAGACGGACAACCATTCACGCTCACACTTATACCTAAGTCACCAATCAACTTAATGAGCATGTTTTTTGGTCTGTGGGAGGAAGCCGGAGTGCCCGGAGAGAACCCACACATGCAGGGGAAATATGCAAACTTCACACAGAAAGGCCCTGCCTGACCCAGGGATCGGACCAGGTGTCTGTAGAATGAGCGGATGATTTTGGGGATCTAAGGTAAAAATCATTGGACCTTATAATCATTCCTCGTTTGTAAGATTTCTAAAAAAAACTACTCTGGTGCTCCTCATGACGTTGCAGGGTGCTCACACTATCTGATTGTAATATAACCTTGGAGGTATCAAAATAAAATAAAAAGCTTGTTTGTTCAAAATTATGTCGGTGGCATACAACAAAATGCTTTACCTTTAAATCTACCTGCTTAGGAGAATTAATTAATCTAGTTTTAGCTTTCAAGTCATTTTGGAGCAAATACAGCTTTGAGACTTAGTTTTCTCTTCCTCATATTTTATCAAGTCCGAAACAATTACACCAAGTATACTGCAGGCAGAAAATGCAAAGCAAGAATCCTGAAGTGTGATATTAAATTTTCTGCCAAGAATTTATAAATAGGATATTAATCATTCAAGTCAGCCAAAAATAGCCTCTAAAACAAGACTAATGCTGACTTTCTTAGAGATGACAACCATTGCTTCTGAACTTTTCTGATATTAGCTAATTCAACTGAGAACAGAAACGTTTAATTATTTTCATCACTGATCAATTTCTTGCTTGTCATTTCTATGACATACGAGTGGAGAGCAGACAAAACACTCCCAGACTCTCTTCCAGAATGCTCTGTCATGCAAACTGATTGTTCTGAAACAAGAATAAATCAAGTTATGAAGTGCAGAATAGAGATACAACTTTAATCCACGTTCTGGACTGAGCAGTGAATGATATTTGCATTTTTTATTGTAAATGACTGCATGAAATGTCTTAAATTTGTCCTCTTTTAATCTACTTGAGATTTAAAATAGATTATGACATATAATGAGGCTTAATACAGGATGTGTATTAAATCACAGGGTGACAAAGCAAAAGTCAACGTTAGTCAATATTGTGCATTTTCTAATTTTTTATTTCTAAAAAGTGTAAGCAAACTCCTGCACACTATTGATGCAAATATGATAAGGTGGCAATGCTTTATTTTACAATTCAAACTGTCATCTCTTTTTTGTTTGTTTGTAGGAGACCCACATTCATTTGTTTCTTTATGAGACACCTAAAGAGCTTAAGTATCAGTATTTTAATTTTTTTTTTTTTATTTAATTTTTTTTTTTACATGTGACCAGGACTCCTTATCCTAACTCGCAACTTCGTTGGTCAAAAACATGGCCAAGGATTTGTGTTTTATTTCTAACCAAACTTTATTAATAAAAACAAGAAAATAGATGTCAAATGAAGCGCTGTTAAAAAAAGAATGACAACATGCTGGCTTCGAGGCTCAATTTTGGCAATTTTAAGCCAAAATTTATCCCACATTGGCTTCATGAAAGAAATCATATCCCATATTTTTCTTGTCATATGCAAAATGTGCTGTTCAATGAAGTGCGGATGAAAATCAGCAGCTTGTGCCACAAAACAGATATCACAGGCTGGCAAACACAGCAGAGAGGTGAAGGAATATACAATTCATCAGGATGTGAAGAAAGATAATGAGGAAAAGGAAAATTAAGGACATAACATGCTGAGGATCAGGGATATCTGTGTGTATGCTAAAGCAAACTAGCTAACAGCGAACTACAGCTAAACACAGGCTCAGGTGATGATAGCTGTTTTCAATAATACAGATGTGTGGGATATAATTCACATGACAATATTTAGAAAAGAATAGAATAAACCTTTATTCGCCCCACACAGGCACATTTGCAGTGTTAAAGCAGCAAAGGGGACAGCAATGATAAATAAAAATAGACTTAAGTATAAAAAAACAGTTTTATAAATATATAAAAGAATGCAAATATAAATACTGAATAACAACACCATAAGAATTATTTACACATTCCCATTTGACAGCAATCCTAGACACAGGACTTTAGAATCATGAAATACGTGTGTATTAATGACAACAGTCTAAATATTTGTGGTAATTTTAACGTTATAGATAACAGGTAGAGGCTTTGGTTGTAGTCTTGTAGCATGGTGTATGATACCATGCCTTAAAAAAGTCAGTCTGTGATTAAGGCTCTGAGAGTTGTTGACAAGTTGTCTTTAGCTGTGAGAAGATGTCTTACTACAAACTTACTACATACTGGTGAACAGTAGGAACTGGTTGGGCTCTAATTTCCTGGCGCAACTCAGGGTGGCGCAGCCTGGCGCACCCCGCGCAGTGGTAATTTTGTCCGGCGCACCGCCGTGCGCAGCCAATTTGGCAATTTGGTAGACCAGCTGAGCCGAGATGGGTGTGACGGCGCACCAGGGGGAGGTGTCGACAGATTCAGCTTAGCGCAGTGACAATTTCGTGCCAAAAAAACCCACGGAAGGTGCGCTGACAGCTCACCAGCTCCAACCTGGTCTATTCTTAGCGCAGGTGAGGCGTACCCCGTGCAGTAGTAATTTGGCTGACAGGCGCACAGTGTGCACACGTCATCAAAACCTCACAGGCAGGTGTCCACAGTGTCAGGCACATTTCAATGCAATAAACAATCACAGCAGCCACTATTTAACCGTCTGAACCAGCACATACATTTGTATCTATATTAATTGTCCCGTCACATCTGGTGTCAGATCAGAGACGTTTGTCATAATGGAAAATCAACCTGACGGCAGCTGGAAGAGTGACGTAAACTAATGTGTTCACATCTCTCAGCCAACCGCAAACAGCCACATCAGCCGATACGGAGTATCCAACTTCTCTCACCTCATGAAATTCAAAAGAAAAGAAAAAAGAGAGAGATGCTGGCTGAATAAATGTAAGTTACTCAGTGTCTTAAGGATTTACCTGTGATAGCCCATATTTCTCTGTTTTAATCTTTATTCTTAAAGGATAAGTTCGGTTTTTTGACACCTGGACCTTATTTTTAGGATTAAATACGCTCGTAGACTCACCCAGACAATTTTGGCGGAGCTCGGAGCCATTTTCGAGCAATTTACATCCATTCGACGGCGTTTTTCTCTCATGCCATAGTAGCAGACGGGGCCAGAAATCGAAGCCCCGAATTCAGACATTATCTGCTGCGAAACTCACTCCTCCTCTGTTGCCATTGCCGTGCAATGTCCACAACAACACCACCAGTTGGCCCCCATTCGTGGACGTGCAGTAGTTGCTTGTTCTCTGGCCAGCTGTTCGGCTCTTTCCCTCTGCATCCTCCTTTCAAATAGCTCCTCATCGGTATATTCTGGCTCAAAACGATACGGGCATCCATTATACTAAAAGTCGTCATCAGACACTTCTACATTGGATAAATGTTCCGCCATGTTGCACAAAAATAGCCGTATAGCCGTGTAGCCTAGCAACAACAGCGGCTCTACTCAGCTGCGCTCTTGCGGTGCATGTCTATGACGTCACCAAAAGTTACCCATCCTTGTAAAGCCCCGGATGACCATAACAACTAAGTTGAGCTGACATGGTGATAACACTGGCCATTCATTTATAAAATGTAGCTGAAATGAGCGAGTTTCGCAGCAGATAAAGTCTAATTTAGGGGCTTCGATTTCTGGCCCCGTCTGCTACTATGGCATGAGAGAAAAACGTCGTCAGATGGATCTAAATTGCTCGAAAACAGCTCCGCCAAAATTGTCTGGGTGAGTCTACGAGCGTATTTAATCCTAAAAATAAGGTCCAGGTGTCAAAAAAACGAACTTATCCTTCAACGTGATCTAAAAAGATGGAGTATATTATTGCAAGGAGGATGAGGAGGAGAAATCGGGGGGGAATATTTCACCAAAGGCGCTGCTATTTGGCGATGACAGACCAGGAATGCAGGTGGATCACAAGCATGATGAATGGATTAGCCTGCTGCTGTGTTTAAATGCAATTATCACTTAATTTTGTACTCCTATTTATGAGACAGGAACAGATTACATCTGTCCCGCGAGGTGGTCCACCCGGTGACGTGCATCGTGGCCTCCGATGCACAGCCCGGTGGCCCCTGTGCTCTCCCAGTTGCTGTAAAAGTAACAGCGGCTCTGACCTTCTTCGCCACCGAGGAGAAATTGTCACTGCGCCTCGCCCGCAGCACATTTAAAGGCGAGGAGAGGCATTCATTTGATTGGTCAAGATTACACTCGGCTGTGTTAAACCCACTCACGCCTTCTCTCCTCCCTCTCTGCTACTTGCACTGGTGGGAAGGACGGAGGTGTGGGTGTGCCTCCCTGCGCCAGACTGCGCCATGCACGAAACTGGCAAAATGCCCTGGACACACCCCGTTGGCGCGGCTCAGGCGCAGCACAGGGCAGGTGCGCCATGCCTGCGCCTGGTCTACGAAATTAGAGCCCGTTATGTCATCTTAGGCTGGAGACATACTTCCTGTTTGTCATTGCATTTACGTGTGCATCTGTGCTTTGTACTTGCATGTACACGATGCTTCTTACTGGAGATAACAACCGGAGGGCCTGTAAAGACCTCAGGCTGAATGCAACTACTTGCTGTGTGAGAAGCGACTGCATACATGGCGACAATATTGGTGATTCTGAGAGTAAAACTAACGAAGTAAGCAACAATAATCAATGTCATCATCCAAAATGTGTGTGTACCTGATGGCCAGTGGTCAGATCACATTATCAGCATTGTGTGCATTCTGTTTTTACAATATTTTCTTCCATGCACCATTGTAAAGATGCGTTCACTAATTCACTCAGCTAATTTTGTCACTGTTGCGTCCCTTGGTGACGTCACCCCGCTCAAGTTTCACCATGATCATATCATGTCATATATTGGTATGTACAGGAACTGCCACCTCTGTTGAATAAGGCGGAACTAATGTACTCGCTAACTAATGTTCCTGCACGGACATGGATTGTCAGTCTAATGTGAGCTGGAATAGAATCAGTTGTCATTAACTGTCAAGGGTGTCGTCTGTGTCTCCAGTACAATATTAAGCGAGGTACAGCTTATGTAACAACTTCATCACTGGCCCTCCTTCTTCCCCCCTCCTTTTTTTCCCTCATATATATATCCCACAAACCCTTCCATCTCTTCCAGCATATATCCACTGCAAAATACACCCACACCACACACAACACTGATTGGCTGTCGCAACACAGCCACATGTGACATCGCATGACAAGTTCAAATTTTTCAACTTTGGCAACCAAGCAATGCAACTGTGCATTGACTTTGCATGGAGAATGGTTGCCCAAGTCGAGTTCAGTGTGAACCCACCTTAACTGTCTCAGTGTTATGGTTTAATGAGTGACCATGTCAATTGCTGACTTTCTGCCAATATCATAGATGCACCAGTAAAAACCCAATGCTTTGTTGTGAAGCTTTTTAATATTATAATAAAAAATAAAAAAAACACTGATTACTCATTTTGTGGAAGAAAATACAACCAAAGAAGCTACACCAATACAAATGAAGCCTTGGACAATGTAAAAAAGAAAAAGTTACCAATTTACATGATCACTGGTTGAACGGATACTTGATACTCAATACCAACAACATTCCACACATGTTTGTGTCTGTGCAGTCTGAGTAAGTCATTTCGTCTTTAAAACTTTGTGTCATAGTTGTTCCTGCTGCTGTATTGAGTCTCAAACATCTCCTCTGCCTCAACACTGATCCTATCAGTCATGTGTAGCCTGCAGCTCACATCTGCGCTGTGTTATTGACACAGCAAACTCATGGCAGTCATCATGCATTTGCAACCGTATCTGCATAGTTATCAGCAAGGATATCTCCAGTCTTAGTTTCTCAGCTACTCTCATCTGCAATAGTAATTGAGATGCCAAATGTTCCCTCTTTAGTTTCCAACGGAGACAATATTTCAAATGCAAGGCTAAGAGGCAATGTAACTCTTCACATCTGAAATAAATCTCCACTCTGAGTTAAGTCCCTCTCTGCTGGATACATGCACAAGAGGAGAGATGAACATTATTTCACTCTGCGCTCCATCCTAAAGGTGCTGAGCTCCACTCAGTGTACGTGCTTTTAACAGGAAGCTGAAACAGCACAGAGAAACAGGTGAGAAAAAGGATTAGTTACTATATACTATGAGTGCCTCTTGCTGTCCAGCTGTGCAGGGACGCCAGCTTTGAGGTCTCTGAGTGATACAGATGTGAACACACATACTATTTTTTAAAGTCTCCAGTTTGCTGTAAGAGAAATATCAAGAGCACTTCATTGTATAAGTGTCTATTTGACGTCTGATGTGAATGATGCAGTATAACCTTGTGTCACATTTCCATAACCCTAGCGACACTGTGCATTGGTCAACATTACTGTAAGTGTGAATGTCTGAGACAAAGGGCAAAGATTAACTACACTTAACAATGTCATAATAAATAACTAATGAAAATACTTGTCAGGAAAACATTTATGAAGAATAAACATGAGTGGAGTAAAAGCTATTTGTGGTTAATCTGGATTATCAGAGGGTGTATAACCTCAGCCAGGGAGGTCATGGTTTTGCCGGCATTTGTTAGTTTGTTTGGTTTTAAACAGAATATTAAAAAGTTACAAACAGAATTTGATGGAATATTGAGGATCGGCCAACAATGGGCCAAGGAACAAATGATAAGGTTTTGATGGTGATTTGATTTGGATGCTGATTTAGGAAGTTTTGAAAAGATTTGTAAACATTGCGAGTTATGTCACTTTTCCACATTTTTGACAATAACCTAACGGATATCTACGGCTTTGGATGACATTTTCCGGGAATGTAGGTCATGGTACAAATGAGAGGTGGTTAGATTATGGTGGTGAAACAAATCCGTATTTCAATCTGGTATTTTTTTTCAACGATTTGTTAGCCATGTGAGATAGGGCAGTTTTCCACATTTTTAACAATAACTCACTTGAAATGCCTTGGTGGAGTTGAAATGTATTCTTGTTGCATAGTGCTATCAGACATGCATATGATTCAGACATATAGATACCAGAATGTTTACCAATTGATACAACAATTTTGTATCATGACTGCATTCCAGCTGGACAAGCAGCTTCTTTGACAATATTGGGAAAAAGGCTTAATGTGTCAGAACATATTTACTTTCGTACTTCTCTGAAAAGTGGAAAAAGTAGACCGTCTGACTGCTTGAGGTTAAAATGTAATTAACCTGGGGAATTATTCTGCATATAACACTTTGTGACTCTGTGAAACACTGTTGCTCTGAGTACAAAACACAGTGAGAAATGGGAAGGAAGAAAACAACTAACAGGAAAACTCAAAATCAACAAAAAAAAAATGTACAACAGTAGTTAAGATGTACTTCAGTGAAGAATATACAACTAAATTAAAGTACAACTATCAATAGGAAGACAAGTGTAAAAATAAAAAAAACACTGGAAAAAGACAGCACAACTAAAAAAGCAAAAACAACAAATGAAACACAACAACAAATAAAAAATTTAAACTCACATGTTTAATACAAAAAACTCCAAAGCAGAACATCAAAAATAATGCAACAACAAATTTTAAAAAAGAACTTAAACAACAACAAAACACAACAACAAATAAAATTTACAGAATCACCAAAAATTAACACTGTCTTTTCTTATTTGTTGTTGTGTTTTAATTTGAATGTTTATACAGTTTGTTGAAAAATGTTTGTTTTGTTTCATTATGGGATGTTGAGTTTTGTCATTTATTTCATTGTTCAATTTTACTCGATGCTTTTTCTTTGTTTTGTTTTTGTGTGTGTGTGTGTTTTAAATCTTTGTTGCATCTGATTAATGTGATATTTTCATCTGTTTTATTATTCATTTGTTGTCGTTTTTTGTTTTTTTTTTGTTATTTTTGTTATTTTTTTAAAATGTAATCATGTTATATAGTTAGTTTTCATTTATTTTTAATATTTCTATTTGTGGTTGTGTTTGTATGCCAGGGTCACTGTACAATCATGTCAGCTTATTGAAACAGTAAATTATAATTTTCTTAGCAAATGTTTTAGACTTCTGGCATGTGTTTTCACTGCACAGCAAACTCTTGTGTGGCTGTGGGGTCTTGTGGGGGCAGCTTGCATGTCTCTTTGGAATAATAATGTCCACATATTTGTCTTGTCATCTGGTTTCTTTTTCTGGCCAATCTCTGCCATCACCCTGTCAGCTAAATACAGCTATTCCTCTGCTCCATGGGAGCTCCAGTGATGTTGACCTATAGAATAGCAATCTCCAGTGCACACACACACACACACACTGAAATATACACATCACACACACCTACACCCATGCACACACACACACACTGAAATATACACATCACGCACACACTGAGTCTGGGAGTCCCAGAGTATGGGCACTGCCTGGCCCCTAAGCATATTGGAAGAAGGTAATTTAATTTGACAGATATAATTCAATTTCTTTGCAGCCATTTTAGATGCAGGAGCTGTCTTTTTCTTTTTCCTTTGCCTGAGACACATTCATGCCTGACAATGGCCTCTGTGACCCCAGCACTACGTTCTGTACTTATGCTGTTCCAACCTGTGGAACAAAACATTTAAAACTAGAAAGAACTCGGAAAGCAAAATCCTCCTCCAAGGCAGCTCACATATTGCTGTTTCATCCATGATAAAGTTAGCATCATAATATGATTTACTTACCCCAAAAACCCACAGCTAGCACTCTGAACCATGTTGATATCATTATTAGTTAGACAGTTATTGAGCAAAAACGTTAGTTCACGAATGGCGGTTATCTGGATCACCACCAAAATCTGAACATTTTTAAGTTGGGCCATTGCCAACATCTCCTGAAAATTTCAGCAAAATCTGTCCAGTAGTTTTTGCATAATCTTGCTAACAAACAAACATATGACAGCAAAAAACATAACCTTCTTGGTGGAGGTAATCACAGTTAATTTTCTTTATTTTTAGCAATTAAATCTTTTTCACTTAAAATCCTCCTACACTGTACCAAATGTTAAAGTCATATGTGAAAGACCCCCAGAAATGCTATGACTGGTGTATGCATGTTTTGTGCCTCTTGTCCACTAACAAAGATGTTTTGAGTTTATTCTTAGGCTATTCTTCGAGATTTGTTCAAATTTTGAGGCAAATATCCCCAAATTTTCTTCAGTTACACACTCACATGCAAGGGTTTAACATGTAGGACAGTGACCTTGACCTTTGACCTCCAAAATCCAATTAGCTCACCTGTGAGTCAGGGGGGACTTTTTGGCAAAATCTGATGCCCGGGGCCCTGACTGTAACAAGAAATGAATGTCACACAACTCATTTTAGGTCTGTAAAAATGTATAAGTTGAGCGCGCTACCTATGAGTTACATCTACGTCGGTGAAACATAAAAATCCACCTGCAATTAGTCAGAGGCCATCTGAGTTTGTCATACTCCACCAGCACGACGTTTCTCTCCTCTTTAGATACGTCGACCTGCATTGAACACAGCAAAATTGATCCCTAAAATTTTCACAGAAATTTTGACTATTTCTCAATGTTGGTCAACATTAGCTAGTATTGTGTGTATATGTGTGAATGCAGCATTAAGCAGTTCCTAGACAACACACGGATAATATTCAGTCAACAACAGAGAAGCACAGACACGTCAGCAGGGATTAAAAATCATTTCCTTTTGACAGACAGCTGTCCTTCAGGTGTGTAAAGTAGAGACAGAGACGGGTCGAGGGCGTGAGTGTTTCACAGAATGAAAACAGCAAAGAGCTGTGGCAGGAGACACCTCACCTGACAACAATTCAGTGTCAACCTGGAGTCTGTGACCTCCCCAGTGCAATTTGTTAAATTCAGACAGCCATGAGCAGACAGATCTCACTCCAATGCACAAGATTAAAAATCCAATTCTGTACAGCAGAGAAAGAGTGAAACGCAGAGGTAAAGGCTGTGTCAGTGTGTAAGACAGAGAGAGGCTCTAAGCAGGAGAATAAAGTGTTTCATTTATCACAAAGTGAGGAGAAAAAAAGCCCATTCATCTATAATCCATTAATCTAGGACACTTATGAGAGCCTTATTCGTGTTTCTCTCTCACTGTCTTTTGACAAACGGAGGTAATCACTGCGAGCAGAGATGAGGAGCACAGAGCCCACACTGTAAAAAATGAACCATCCTTCTCACTCTGGAGGGCAGTTTGTCTTAAGAATATGCCCCAACACAAGTTTTATGCTCAATAACCCTTCATTAGATTTGTGTGTCTGCCATCGAGAACAGAGAAGTATCAAAATAAATAGCATTTAACAGTCGAGACTGTTTCATGGGCTTCTTAAAAGACAATGAACAACATTTCTCAGGGATTTGTTGATGATAAAACTCTTCATTTTTGAGTATGATTTGATTTGAAATAAACTAAAAGCACCACAAACCAAAAATAAGAATCATTCTCCTTTTTTCAGAGATCTATTTTTGGCCTTTTTGTCTTTAGGTAGGATTAGATGGTACAAAAATTGTGGGGAGAGAATAGGGAATGACAGGGATTGACATAATGAATCTGAGGTGCTAGAGAAAAGCGGTATCACCTCCACATGTGGATTATAATCTAACCTCTGGACCAGTTTCACCAGCATTATCTCTCTATTAAAGTGCATGACAAATTGAAAAGCCTAAAGTTTTGGTGTTGGTTAAATATTTCAACATGCAGACTTAATTATACTCTGGATGGAGTAGTAGAAAAATAGTTGAAGTTATAAGGAACAAAAGAAAGTCAAGTCAAGATATCAAATTTGTTGGTACCACTGCAGAATTACCTCTAAACTGGTCACTCTGAACCTGGAATTGACACTTGTGTCAAGCCATCATCCCGCCCAGCCTTTATACTGACAAATGCTACGAGGCTCCAACAGGAAATCTGCTTGACCTCTGGTTTCGGTAACACATTGCCAGTGAAATTACAGCAATAAGAACCAGATTGATCTGTCTGGATGCACTGGAATATCCATGTGTTTAAAAAAACAAAACAGAAACATCAACACACAAAGAACAAGCTTTCATCGTGGATGTGCTGTTAAAACACTTTTATGAACACTGTATAGAGAACAATTTGATCAGCTCACTGTGCTGCATTGACTAATTTATTTAGAGCCTTTGATAAGCACTAACAGAGTACATTATTTTATATTGTTTAAGACGGCATTTTGAATTTTGATGAGCATTTTACAGCAATATTTACACCTTGCAGTGTTAATAAAAGGGTTACACATAAATTGTTAAAAAGATACCATGAGGAAGTGCATTTCTAACACTACTGTACATAAAATAATGTATCATAACTCACACTGTAAAGTATAACATTGTCTGATATTTGAACTCCAAAAAGAGTCAGTATTTACACTTCTTTAAAGTTAATGCCACAACTCTTTAAAGACAGTCAACTCTCAGTGATGTGGACCCATATAGGTGTTGATATTAACTCTGGAAGTGTTATTTTCACTGTGAACATTTTACTGTGTACTGATCAGCTCTTTGTGAGCAGCATCAAAACCTCAAAAATTCACAGTTCTGGGGTGCAAAATGTTTCACCACATTAGTTTCAGATTATCTGGCTAAATTAATCTAAGACCTAGTTGACATGATGATCCATGTCAGCTGATGAAAATGGGCCTAATTAAGCAAAGTATGTTATCAGTGGTTTCCAGTGTTAGCTACACGACATATGAATATAATGCATGATTAAACTCAGCCGTCCATTCTACAAGACCCAGTCTCATCTACTCATAATGATGCACACAAACTACCAGAAACAATGGCGTTTCACTCAATGAATGACACACAGGCATAAATCACTACTAACTAAAGAAGAAGAAAAGAAATCAATTTCTATTAACCAATGGGGACAAACATATAACACAGCCCTTAAAACAAGAGTTCAGTAATACATCCAGGTTACCCAGTCACACCATTTCTATGTTGACAGAGTCCAAAATCATGCATTTTGGTGAAATTAATAACAATTAATAACCACAAAGAACAGTTTTCTACACTCAATGGTAAGAGGAAATATTTATTACTGACATTATTTAGTGTTCAAATATTTCACGAGAAAAAAATGTCAGTATTTTGTTGATGTGAACTGCTGATGTCAGATGACATCCCCTGTCATATTTTGTATTACTTTAACAAACATAAAAAAAAATCTTTATAAAATCTAATGTAGTTCTGTCTTTATGCTCTCACTTGGGGCAAAGTTTTAAGAGAATCAAATGAACTAAATATGAATAAAAGTTAATTAAAAGAGAGTCATTTTCAAATATTTCAAAAGGGAGAAAGGCCAGCAACAACAAGTTTTGTTTAATTTGGTAACAGTTACTAAGATGGGCAGGGCATGATAGAGTATGTTTCCTGTAAGGGATGGAGTTTGACAAATAGTAAGTTATCAAAGGAGACTTTGTGATGTTTTTGAGGCCAATGGGCATAAAGATACTAGGTCCTTATCAACCTAACTTTAGATCAACCTACTGACAGACAGAGAGGACCAGTTGAGGCAGGACTTGATGCTGTCTGACTAATAGCTACCGAGTGAGCTTTTAGCCGTGTCTATCAAGGTCTTAGCTATCCAAAATCAGAAATTCTTAATAAAATCAAAACGTGTGGTATAAAAAAAATCACCTCCATACAGGGAATGGCATTAGCTTCATTCAGACCAAAGCCATGCGTTGACCCAGACTGTAAATGTTTTTTTAAGCTATGAAAATTGTCCACTACCCACAATCATGTTACTAGCCTCAAGCTGACACCTCAAAAACACAGTTTTGTGCATTGACGTTTTTTTTCTAAGCACCAGAGTTTGCCACTTAAAACTCACACACATAGTGCCTTGCCCCCCCTCTAGCTCTGTGTGCCTCCTTCTAACCAATAGCACTCTTCTGATGCTACCTCTGGATGGAGCAAATGGGCGACTTGTTCCACCCTCCTGTTCCTCCTGTGCAATGTTAATAGTTATGTCCTTAAAGAACATTACAGGGATCAGATTAATTGATGTCTGTAAACGACATTTTACATAAAACTGGTGAATAAAAAGGAATTGATAAATTCCATATAGCTGAGTCTTTATTCTGTTCTCCTCTCTGTAATACATTTGAATTTGCAGCTTTGAAAAATTGTGAGCACCAGAAGGAATACAAGTAAAAAGCAGAAAGTTGTGAATATTCCAGGGGCAACTTTGGATGTGCCATTTTATTAATTAGGAGTGATACAAATTCCCCAATTAACAATGAATTCTCGAGAAAAAATCACCCTGGGGAAGTCAGAGTGGAATAGTAATGACCTGGTGCTCATTTTAACCAAACAAAAACTAGACGGGTACATCTGATTCTGGAAGGAAGAGGACAGCTTGGCGAGTTTCATTGTTTAATGTTGGCGATGAAGCTGTATCGCAGCCACTTCTGGACCAACTGTTCACAACAATAAATGCATGTACACACCATCACCATCTGCAGGAAACTCCTGCGGATGTTTTACCAGTCAGTGGTAGCAGCGTCCTAGTTTATATCGTGGTGTGCTGGGGGGGAAGGGCACCCAAGAAGGACAAATCCAGGCAAGACAAACTGATCAGGCAGGCCAGCTCTGTAGTTGGCATGAAGCTGGACTCTCTGGTGATGGTGGCAGAGAGGAGAACTCTAGACAAACTGCTGGACATTATGGACGATGCCAGTCACCCTCTGCACACCGACATCAACAAACAGAGGAACCTGTTCATCCAAAAACTGCCCCTTACCAAGTTTAGGACTAACAGCCTTAAAAACTCTGTTGTCCCTCGGGCCAAACTCATGGGGAGGAGGAGTAACAGAAGGACAGAGGACAGGAAGGAGCAGTAGCTATATTTTTTTCTTATTATATTTATTTATACTTATATCTGCAAATTGTTTTTACTTTTTTACTTTCTGAAACCCTTGTGCTGTTTTACCCTGTGTGCTGCTATTAAATGCTGTTGTAGTCTTAATTTCCCTAAGGGAGTCTTCCCAAGGGATTAATACATTTCTATCTAATCTAATCTAATCACAGGGCAGCTTCAATACAATCTCTCCATACATAATCTTTAAATTCATTATCCTTGTTATGTTCTGTTGTTGTCAAATGAAAAGGGTTGCTGCGGCACAGACACAGCTAAGCAGTCTGCCGTGTTGAATGTATTGATTGCATTTGTTGGTCAACTGTGGGCTTGCTGGAATAAAAAAAAATCAACCAAAGTGAGTGAAAATTTCGCAGCAATTTCTGTCTGTTTGGAAGTACTGTGTAGACTGACATTCCATGGTGCAGGTATTTTTTTTTTTTTAAATGTAGCCCTGAAATCAGGACATTGTGTTAACAATGCACCTTGATTTTGCATCAGTCAAACCTCTTTACCTCTTTTTTACTTTTAGATGGCCCTGCACCTACTTTATATTTTGACAAACCTTATTTCCTTCTTTGAACTGACTCCACTGGAAAAGCATTTGTGAAGAGGGAACTTCTCAGATGACTCAATGTATCTTTTAAAGCATTCACTCTGCCTAGCTATAAGCCCTGATTCAACCCTACAGTAATATTCTGGGACGACAAATAAGTTCAAAATTTTCATCACTTTTATCAGCGCCAAACTCTCAGCGTAATAAAAAAACAAAGACGAGATTCAGGGGGAAGGTAATCGGCTGCCGGGTGATGAGCCAGGGGATCCAGGGGCTCCTTGGTTGGCTATGATAAGGCCACACTCATCCCACAACACCCACTGCTGGGATTTGGGTAAAAGAATTCACTCTCATCTGAAAATACATTTGTCTTTCCACACTGAGAGACACTGCCAGCTCATGAAATCATCATCTGCACAGAAACAGTCCTTTCAGTGGATGACTAAACACATTATAAAGACAAATAAAAAAAGACCAACATCAAAATAATAATCTCTGAAGAACACTCAAAGATGCTACTGAACATATTGTTGTGTTTAATACTGCTCTTGAAGCCAGCAGTGCTTGAGTTGTGGTGAGGGATTTGAGTCATGAAGATGACCTGGTCATCTGATATCTTCTCCCACTGCTGCTGTCAGAGCTGAAAGAGATCAAGCCTGGCCTCTGTTCCTACTCTGAGGAAAAGCTGTTTAATAAAACAACAAGTGAACACGTCAGAGCCTAAGTGGAGGAATTTGTCATCTGTTGTCTCTCCACTGACTCTCCCATTGAATATGTTCATTTGTTCAAGTGCACATGGTACAATACTCTCCTAATGACACACATGAACAATATGCAATGACTATGGTCATGGAGACACAGCAGTCTGGTGTCTACATGACCATGGTCTCCATATAAGATCTGCCCAGCTCCTCATCACTTTCAGGTCACATGACCTTCAAAAAAATAGCCCAAGCCCTTTGTCTTATTGTATTTAGAAATCTTTTTGCTAATTTTTAGATTATTTTATTCTCATGTTGGTTTTCATGGTTTTAGTTTTTATCATGTGTGTTTTGCTTAACTGTACCATTTTGCCCTTTTTAGTCAGTTAGTTAGTTAGTCTGTATGTTTATATGCCTTATGATGGTTGTTATTGTTGTTTTTTAATTTTGTTTGTATCTTTGTGGTAAACATACACTCCTGATGAAATCTTAAGACCAGTTGAAAATTAGCAAGAAGTTGCATTTTGTACTGTTGGATCTACAGAAAGTTCTAAGAAGAGCTTCAAAATGCAAAAGAAAAAATGGGAACAAGAGACAAAACATTTTGAGCAGGCTGTTTATTTAAAACTGCATTTAAACTCAAACATGCTTCTGTCAGCTGATCAAAAGTTTAAGACCAGAGCCTTTCAAAGCCAAAATCTGCACACACAGAAAAAAAATAGATTCCATGTCGTTTTCAGGTATTCACACTGTTATGACCTCCTACTGGCAAAGGCAAAAAAGATTTGTCTTTGAACGTGGTAGGATTGTTGAGCTGCATAGGCAGGGCCTCTCACAACACCCCTCAAGGTTGGGTCAGCTGGTGGAGGCACAGTGGAAGAAGGGCTTGTCTTTCAAGAAGAGGTTCCTGAGGTTTATTTGAAGAAACTCTGAAACTTCATCTTCAGCTGGTGATCCCCTCAGCAACTAAGCTCCAGACACCCCCCCCCGATACTGGTGCGCCTCACTGCACAACCCTACTCTTAGTAGGAGCTTGTGAAGCAGCTTAACTGGTGCAGAAAAGAGACAAATGCCAAAGACAAGTTGTGTTGGAACAAGGGTTACCACCCGTCCTGAATGTTTTGTTCCAATTTGGATCAATAAGGGGCACAACAGCGCTTCTGCTTGATTAAAGCTTGTCAGGCTCCTTGTCAGCAAAGTATATACAATAGTCAGCCAAGTTTCTTCATATAGCACCTTTCAAGACAGATGTCACAAAGTGCTTTAAAAGAGAGGAGAGGTTCATCAAAATAAGCTATCATATAAAAATGCATATATTAAAAGGTTAAAGAAAGAACTAAACAGTAAAACTAAATCTTTAAAAAGTCACTGAGTTTAAAAAAATTGATTAAATTTTGCTTGCTGAAAATATTATAATATGAAGTATTTGCCTGCTGTAGCATTACATTTTAATGACTTTAATCTGTCAAAATGGAATATGAAATTGCTAATTTTTTGGGAAAAAAATATGTCTTTTAAAAACTTTGCATTTTTTTTAAATCATCAGGAGATAGACAATGAAGTTTTACTGGTATGGTTTTTATTTTGTATTGTGTGTTCCACTCATCATTGGTTCGTGCCCCAGCGTGGCCCTCCAATTCCAAATTTTCCATTGTTTAACCTAGAACATGATTGACATATAATCATTTAGATCTTTTAAGGTGTAGTTTTGTTTCAAAAGGCCCTTTCATTCAAATAGTAAGTTAATAATTCAGATTGGCGAATTTGACCATCATGGCGTTTGGCCAGAGGAAATGAGGGGCTTCACTCTGAATCAGTCCCTGTCAACATTCTGTGGCTTCAAATTTTTCTTAACTAACAAAAATATTTCAAGTTTTGTTGTTAAATGTGTATGTGGGTGAGGATTTTTGTCAGTGGATCAATGCAGCAGTCCAAAAACATACCTGCAGGTATGTCAAATTCAAGGCCCGGGGGCCAAATCTGTCCAGCGATATAAGTAAATATGGCCTGCGAAGTAATTTTGTGTCTCTAATTAATGGCCCTCTGATAAACAGCACACATACTACAAATCCCACAATGAAAGAAACTAAGAGCAGCAGCTGCAGAAAACAATTAAAAAGGCAGCCAGAAATATCATATTCAAAGCAGGACAGCTCTTCTCTTTCATGAATTTACTTTAATTTTACTTTCATTTACTTACTGTAGTTCATCATACTGACTCAAAACATCCAGTAAACACAGTTAATGTTATTTGTGCCTCTGTATTACTATCAGTGGGGCTGTCTGTGAGAGTGTGCATCCTTTAAACTGAGGGTGTCATGTTACTGAATATAGTCGTGCTCATGTCTGGTTGTGGAAGGAAGTCTCCAGAGGGACCAGAGAGGGAGAAGGTTGCTTGAGTAAGCAACTGGCCCTGGTGTGAGTGCATCCTTAATTTAGTAATACTAGAAAACAGATGAGTTCTTTTCTTTCAGAGGCGCCAAAGCCCTCATGTGAAACCCTATGTATCAATGTTTTAACCACTTTAATTAACATGTGTGTTTGTTTTGGGCAGATATGACTGTGATTATTGAGGTCAGCCATTTTTGTCTCTGTTTTTTTTTTATTTCTCTCTTTCTTATTGCTTTCAAGATCTATGAGCACTCTGCCTTGTGAACTGAGAGTTTAAATTATTATGCAAGGAACTACAGAAACTTAAACATCCCTCTACTCTATATGGAGAGGAACAGCAGATTAGTCCTAAAGCACCTGCTTATGTAGAAAAGACAAACAATCAAACTGCAAAAAGATTTACTAAAAGGAAATCTGTTGCATGTTGCAACATTTTTCAAAGAGCTGGAGAGAAAATCTCTTCAGAGTGACAGCACCAAAGCGTCTACCTGATCTCACCCTCTCTAACAGGATTACTAGAGGGACATCTCTCCTCCTCTCTCTCTCTGCTACCTTTTCTTCGTGCTACTGTGTCTTCCTCTTTCCTCTTATCACCTTCTCACCTTTTCTTCTCTCCATTTCCCTCCTTTTTTCTCACGTTGGTGCTCCATCTGTCTTTAAAGCTTCCTCCCTGTCACCTCCTGAGAGCTAAAAGGAAGTCAGAAGCAGACAGGGTGGTGGGGGCAGTGACCCTGGATGAATCACCACAGAGAGGCTTGGGAAAACTGGGAATATGACAGGAGCATGCTGTTGTCTGACATGGTGTGGTTTGGTCTATGGGAGATTTGTAATTTTTAAAAAATTATACAACAGGAATTCAAACTTCTCATTCAGGCATCATGGTATGAAAACAAGATGTGATGTGGGATAAAACTCAATGTTATCATGACAATAAATATGTAATTATGTAATAATTAATGTTTAATTTCAAATTGAGCCCAAACACTGCTCTGTCTTGTAAATGGTTTGCCTGCTGATTCAGAAACCTTGCACACAGTTTATCGTTCAGGCCTACTTTTTGTGTTTGTCACACATTTGTGGATGACTCCAACCACCTGTTGATTGATTGTATTGGACTTAAATTGTGAGCAAAATTTACCCCAAAAGTAAAAGCAATTACCTTATATAAATGAATTGCAAATTCTACAGATATTTTCACTTTAATTTTTGCTGGGTTTTTTTATGTTTTTAGGAAAAGCAAACCCACGTTTTTAATTTTGTAGTGAAAGACATTAAAGTTATGAAGCAGATCTATAAATGCACAGCTGTAATATTCAATGTTGCATTAAAAGTTTTTGATATTTTTGAGTCCCTCATCAGGATCCCTAATCTAGCAAATATCACCAAAGAATGGGTGTATGTTCATTTCCAAGCACAGATTGGCATTAATCAATTTGAGTGTGGAGGCAGGATATGCTTTGAATTGTCTTGTTGTTGAAAGTTGCTGTCCAACTAAACATGCCTTGCCTAACCTAACATGCCCCCCTCCCCAATTAAAAAAAAAAGGCTCCAACAATGCACACCCAGCCAACCAATACCTCATTGCAACATGGCCCACAGATGGCAACATCTCCTAAAACACCGTACTACAATTTAATACGACTTTTTGGCATTCCAAGTAACAATTGATTTAATTTATATAGGACTGACTTACATCAACACCTATAGGTGCATAAGACTGGACGGTCATTTAAAGAAAGCATGTCCGTTCTCTGGTGGGCAGCACTTCAGAGTGCCATGATTATTTAATTTATGATACATTTTAATCTGGACTGATCATCGGGCACAAAATCTGCTATTGCTTTAAACCTCCTAATATCAATAATACAAATATCTGGAACATAAATTATCTAAAGCCATCCATATTCGCTGGGTTATACAGTTCATGGTTATTCCCTGTGACCAATCAACAATCATGTTATTCAAGAGGCCATCAGAGACTGGCTGTCCTCTCAGTATTTCCCTGGTCTCCTGCTCTCATGCTCCCAGATCTCTGCTCTCACTGCCATCTCTGTAGTAGTCAACTTACAGACAATCCATGAAGTACAAAAGTGTATTGTTATGATGGTGTACTGGTATGATTATTAAGAACACTTAGATCGGGAAAAAAGGAAAATATCAGGGGGGCCATGCCCAGATCCCCACATTTTGGACCTCGGTATTTCTAGTTACTGCCCTGCATCTGTTGATCTGAATCACTTTTCTCAAACAAAAATAAAATATTAAAGTTTTACAGACATTTTGAACCACTTTGCAAACAAAAAGACCTTATAAACATCTGACGAAAGGGCTATGATGCCACACACAACCTGAGTTAAACTTTAACATCAACACTTAATTCCCATCGTCTTTATTGCATACTTTTTGAGTCACAAAAGCATTACTGCTGCACAATGTCAATCTAAGCATGATTAAGGCTCATGTCTTATTAGCATGCACTCCCTGGTCTCTTGTTTTCCTTCCTGTCCATTCTGCTGTTCTCTGGAGAGCATCAGCTGTCAAACTGCTGCTCAAACTGCTGGATCGTCATCACTGTCCTGACAGCGTCCTGCACAGTCCCTGTCCCTGGACTCTGTGGAGTCCCCCAGCAGACGTACATATCTCCACACACTGACATATACACAAAGAAAACTCTCAGACATATGCTGCTGACACACATGGAAAGTCACAACCGCCCATCTGTAGTTGAGCATATGATGGATGGTCTTGTGAGGAACCATTTCACCTCTGAACGCACCCTTTCATTTTCCTCCCCCCTGTTGCCAGGATACATGTTCACATTCAGACGAGATATTGGGTTAAAATCACACCAACCCCAGAATAGCCTGCATATTACATTAATAACAATCTTTCCTGCACCTTGGAGCTTCAGGTCATATTCAATGAGTTGGACTTTTACATAATCTAATTGGTGTGTTGTGTTGCTTTGCCACTTGACATATATGGATTACTTGATAATTAATCAGAAAATCAATACAGATGTTAAAGCTCCAACTAACCACACATCAAAAACAAATTTAACAAGACATTTGTCTAGAAAAATCAATATGGCTGTCAAAAAATTTTCTCTAAGCTCCTGTGGCTTGTACATGTGGGAGGTGAGTCACCTCACAAGACAGACATACACCAAACAGAGCACTCTCACTAAAATATCACCCATGAATTAAATATCAGTGAAAATCCTGCCTCTCTTAGATTTGGGGGAGAAGGGAAATACACCATCAAATAAAGGACTGACATGACCAAAACTGCACTGCAAATTCCAAAGTTAGCCAATTTTGAGAGACCAGACAGCACTGAAAATAAAACTCAGAAACACATAAGTGATGGCATTGCTTGAGCTCAAGAAAGGGTTCAAGATGTCTCCAAAAAACAACTTAAGCCATCAATAATATTAAGATGTCTCCAAGAAACAACTCAAGCCATCAATAATATTAAGAAAAACCCTGTCTGCCTTACTTTGTACTAGGATCCAAAATGGCTGAGGCCAACAGATGGAAGATAGAACAGATGAGGCTATCCATGGCCAACAACTTGCTAGTCAGACGCTAAGTGGGCTATGTTGTTACAGATAAGAGAGTAAAGTAGTAAAGCTATTTGTACAAATTTTTAGATCTGCTATCATCAAGACAGCCCATCAAAAGTGGCCTTTTAGCCACACACTTAGACACCATGGTGACAGATTAGTACACTTATATACAGTGTTTTTTTTCATTTGATAAAAAATTGTGGTCCAGATCTGATAAAACTGCTACTGGAGCTGTTAGTGTATAAGTAGTCACTTCCTGCTGTTGTCTTGGGCCGTGCCACCCAAAACTGCTTACAGTCATTGTAGACTGGAGCTTGGTAAGATGGAGCCATCTGATTATAGACATTGAATCAGGCCAATATAGGAACTAAGCAATGTTAATTGACATGATGTGGATGGCAGATGCTCAGTTATGTGAGACAGACATAATAAGTGTATTCTCGCGATCAGCAGGACCTTATCATACATGGCTATAACACAGCTTATACTTCAAATAAGATCTCTCAGTACGCAGATGACATACTTTTGTATGTAACCCAGCCCAAGACCACAATTCCACAAATCTTGGAGGTAGTAAATCTCTTTGGAACTTTTTCGGGGTATAGAATTAATTGGGATAAAAGTGAGCTCATGCCAATACAAATTACGGATGATGAATGGTTGAAGCAGCTCCCTTTTAGAATAATTGCTAAGAAATTTACTTATTTAGGAATTGTAATCACGAAAAAATTTGAAGCCCTTTTTTGATGCAAATTTTACTCCTTTAATTGATAAACTCAAAAACTGTGCAGAATTTTGGAAAACACTACCAATCTCCCTATTAGGCAGCATGAATGCTATCAAAATGGTCTTCCTTCCCCAGCTTCTTTATCTCCTGCAGAACATACCAATATTTATCAATAAAACATTTTTCAAGAAATTAGACAGAGTAATTTTATCATTCATCTGGAATTATAATTCACGCAGAATTAAAACAGAGCATCTTTGTAAGCCTACAATGGTCAGTGGACTCGCTTTGCCTAACTTTACAGCATGCTACTGGGCGGCTTGTCTTCGCTCTGTGTCCTTCTGACTGGACGACACATGCCTGTCCTCGGGCTGGTTGGAGATGGAGAGGGAAGACTGTCTGCCCTACTCAACTGGTGCAGTTATATTTTCACCTGTTGCGGTTGATAAAAGCTGTTACGGACACAACCCAGTAATAAACAATATAATAAGGATCTGGAAACAAATGGGAAAGTACTTTAATCTCAGGAAAGTCTCTTTTTTATTACTCATTGCATCTAATCCATCATTTGCACCCTCAAATATGGACAGCTTCTTTATAGCCTAGAAAGAGTTGGGTATAGCTACTATTGGTGACCTCTATGTTTATGGGACCTTTGCATTTTTTGAAAAGCTTTGGGAAAAATATGACTTTCCCTGGGCCCACAGTTTTAGATACTTTCAAATCAGGGACTATGTAAGGGAGCATCTGCCTGAATTTGAAAATGCATCCCCTGATAAGTTGGATGGGTGTTTGAAGTTGTGCAAAGGTTCAGACTGCGCAGTATCCATCCTGTATGACAAACTACAAGGTCTTTGTCACCCTAGTATGACTAAGATTAAACTGGAATGGGAGAGGGAATTAGGATGACAAATCCCTGATGACATCTGGGACTCCAGTTTAGAACACGTTCATATCTTCCCGTTAAATGCTAGACATCACTTAATCCAGTTCAAAATCCTACATAGAGTCCATTACTCAAAATTGAAGTTACACAACATTTTTCCTGAAATTTCACCATTTGTGATAAATGTGAGTCTACAGAAGCTGGTTTGTTGACCGTTTTGCTTTGTGTTCCAAATTGCAAGGATTCTGGGTTGACATTTTCAGCCTATTCTCAAAAATAAATAAAGCACAGATACAACCTGAACTAATCCTAATAATTTTGGGTATATCAGATGTGCTGAGATCTTTCAGAGAGACGCAACAACTTCTATTATCAAATGGTTTGATCACAGCTAAAAAGCTGATTCTGATGTGTTGGAAAGGGAAAGAGGTGCAGACACTGAAAAGATGGCTGACTGATCTGACGGACACCCTTCATCTGGAAAGGATCCGATACTTGATAAAAGACAGAACTGAACAATTTGAGAGGATCTGGTGACCACTGCTTTCCTTCCTGGAAAAGGAAAGGGCCTCCTGACTTTCCACATTGGTACTAGCGCTTGGGGGTGGGACTGGCTGAGGGGGTGGTGAGGGTGGAAGTGGGTTGTTCACGGTACTATTTTGTTGTTTTTTTTTGTTTTTGTTTTTGTTTTCTGTCTTGTGTTTTGAAGCGGTCGTGCCTTGAATATTGAACTGTGTACTGTTCTATGTTGGACCTCTGTTTTTTGAAAATTAATAAAAGCATCTGAAACAGAAGGACCTTATCATCTTGTTTGTTGATGCTGGGACCAAGAATAGGGTATGTTAATAGCATAGACATGTGGCTGTGATTACTTATTTTAAAGCTTATGCTGGTGTCAGGCAGCTTGACCTGAACTTAATTTTGTTGCAGGTCAAAATCCTGCATTGACATGTGATCATGTCAAATAAATGTTCAAATAAATGTTTGAACAATGTTGGTACTGTCTGATGATGTTGGAGTAACACAGTGATACACACAGTGAGCGATGTGTTTATTTGTCAAGTTTGATCTATCTCTTGACTTTTCTTCTCTTTCTCCAGGTGTGTGTGTTTATCACCATAAGAAAGTTGAACCTATAGGGCTCTAATTTCCTGGAGCAACTCAGGGTGGCGCAGCCTGGCGCACCCCGCGCAGTAGTAATTTCGTCAGGTGCACCGCCGTGCGCAGCCAATTTGGCAATTTGGTAGACCGGCTGCACCAAGATGGGTGTGACGGCGCAACGGGGGGGGTGTCGAAAGATTCAGCTTGGCGCAGTGACAATTTCGTGCCAAAAAAGGTGCGCTGAAAGCCCGCCAGCTCCAACCTGGTCTATTCTCAGCGCAGACGAGGCGCACCCCGTGTAGTGGAAATTTGGCTGACAGGCGCACAGTGCGCACACGTCACAGGTATCCACAGTGTCAGGCAAATTTCAATGCAATAAACAATCACAGCAACCACTATTTAATGTAACCGTCTGAACCAGCACATACATTTGTGTCTATATTAATTGTCCCGTCACGGATACGGAGTATCCGGCTTCTCTCATCTCATGAAATTCAAAAGAAAAGAAAAAAGAGAGAGACGCTCGCTGAATAAATGTAAGTCACTCGGTGTCTTATTTCTCTGTTTTAATCTTTATTCTCAACGTGATCTGAAAAGATGGAGTACATTATTGCAAGGAGGATGAGGAGGAGATATCGGGGGGAATATTTCACCAAAGGTTCTGCTATTTAGCTATGACAGACCAGGAATGCAGGTGGATCACAGGCATGACGAATGGATTGCTGCTGTGTTTAAATGTAATTATAACTTAATTTTGTGCTCCTATTATGACACAGGAACAGATTACATCTGTCCCGCGAGGTGGTCCTCACGGTGACGCGCATCGTGGCCTCCGATGCGCGGCCCGGCGGCCCCTGCGCTCTCCCAGTTGCTGCAAAAGTGACAGCGGCTCTGACCATCTTCTCCATCCAGGTGAAATTGTCACTGCGCCTCGCCCGCGGCGCATTTAAAGACGAGGAGAGGCGTTCATTTGATTGGTGAAGATTGCACTCAGCTGTGTTAAACCCACTCAAGTCTTATCTCCTCCCTCTCTGCTACGTGCGCCGGTAGGAGAGACGGAGGTGTGGGTGCGCCTGCCTGCGCCAGACTGCGCCGTGCACGAAACTTGCAAAATGCCCTGGACACACCCTGTTTGCGCGGCGCAGGCGCAGCGCAGGGCAGGTGCGCCTGGCCTGCGCCTGGTCTACGAAATTAGAGCCCATAGTGTATTATAATAAAGTAAGAGATGGTTTTGATGAGAAATCTGAAAATTTCTTTAAGACCCATATATATGAAAAAATATAATGACTTGAATAAAGAAATATAAATGATGAATAAACTGCTAAAATAAGAGATTGGTGTGCTGGTTTTGCGGGATGGATATTAACCATGCACATACCATGCATTAAGGCTCTTACCTTTTGTAGCTGGACGTAGGTTCAATTCCTACTTGAGGCCCTTTTGCCTTCCCCTCCCCTCTCTCCCCTTTTCTTGGTCAATCAAATGTCTCTCCACTGTCAAAAAAGGCCAATATAGCCCTGGTAAATACTGCTTTTATTTTTGAATAGTCCAAAAGCTCACAGCAGATACTGTATGACCATGTTAGACCTACATCATTTTATTTTCTCACATGCTTTTGTATTGGTTATCACCAATGTTGTGGTCTTTTATGTCAGTGATTCCCAACCAGGGGTAGGTGTACCCCTAGGGCAGGGGTCAGCAACCTTTCCAATCAAAAGAGCCATTTTGCTTGCCACGCCCACCAAAAAAAATCTGTCTGGAGCCTCAAAACACAGTTGAACCTCATAATGACGACAGCAGCGCCCGTTGACTCAACATCAGTATAATGACATCAGATCTATAAGCAAACTGCTTTATCACCCGACATGACTGCTCTATAATGGGTCATGTTATTTTGTTGCTTTAACTTGGCATTATTGTTCTACCATATTATATTGCAGTAATTAATTTAGAACTAAAATGATAACAATGGTGTGTTCACTTTGATAATATGGTTTCTGATTTATAATATTACACAATAAGTCACACACACCAGAGTTTTTTAGTCACTGAATGAGAGAGAAAGTGACGAGGAGAGAGACTGACAGCTATCACACACAGCAGACATGGTGATAAAACAGCATCCACCTGATGTCTGTGTAAAAATCCCCCATTTCAAAAACGAGGTCTGCTGTATTTATTGGTTCCCCCGTTTCTCTTGTCCTTTCCGAAGCGTTATCGTCGACATGCCTCCGTTTTAAAAGTTTGATCTTTTCACCGCTGCTGATGTATTAAAAGTAAGAGAGTTCATCAAACCATCGGCTGAAAAAGCTGCATAAATGATATGAAACAACATCACAGGTAAGCTCACAGCTAAAGATGCAGCAGCGTCCTGCTCTCCTTCTGCTGCAGGTCACACAGAGGTCATGGGAGGCGCACACATGACGCAAAGTTGACGATGTAAAAAACGAAGAAATAATCAATAAAAAAACAAACACTTTTTTGCAGGTAGTGCTAAAACATGCAGAAAGAACATCCATTAATTAGAGTTTAATTCAAGACAAAGAACAAATATCTCCTTTTCTGTTCTGAGTCCAGAGAGCCACAAGTGAAGTGCAAAACAGCCACAGGTGGCTCCGGAGCCATGGGTTGCAAACCCCTGCCCTAGGGGTATGCGAGCACATTGCAGGGGGTACGTGGAAATATTTAATAATTTATTTCCAAATTGGAAGTACTGAGATAAGCCTGTCAATGTAAGTGAGCGCTACTACTAGTTTCCACAGGGAGACAATAACCTATACAATAATAACAGGTTGTTGTCTTTTACAGACACTTCCCAAGTATTTGGGGCTCTGGCGTAGCTGTAAATGGGCTGGCTTAAGTTATTTGCCAGGACTTCACCACAAAAGAAGCACTGAGGCTGCGGAGGGTCCGCAGGCGTAGAAGTGAATCCATATAAACCAGGTTGTTTCAGTTCTACTTTTGAAGAGTCATTAACATGTATGAGTGAGGGGGTACTCATGGTATGACAGAAAGACTCAGTGGGTAAACAAGACAAAATAGGTTTATTTTTTTACTTTATTGATCCTTTGGCATTTTGTGTCAGCATTCAAACTGAGAGGCTTCCTATGTGGCCTAAAACCGTTTACACACATACAACAGGTTTAGAGTAAGCCTTTCTGTGGAAACAAACCAGGACAGATTTATTCAATATGTGGTCTTGCCTCTTCTTATATAGAAACAGTCCCCTCAGGCATCAATTTTTTAGTATCTGGAACTCTGTTTATCTCGGTTGGTTTGCAGTTTTTCTGTTGCTGGCTGCTTGAACACAGATAATTGCAGAAGGAGGGGGCAGAGACGTCAAAGCGGTGCAGTCGAATGGATATTTTTTGTTTGGTATTCAGCAAAATTAACCTTCGGGGAATCTAAAAGCCAGATGAAAAAGTGTCCTCTGCTTATAAGAGAGGCATGACACCCAAGAGGGTAGACAAAAATCAACACTTTCTTTTCTTTTACGGGAGCAAGTTCAAGGGGAATGGTGAGTGTGGTAAACAGTGCTGCTGTCACTGCTGATAGATTAAAAACTGACCTCAGGCATGTTACTAAAAATACAGATTCTAACAAAATGCTTCATGTTTTCAGTCCTACCACTGAATACCCTTCCTGTAGGACAATTTATGCATTTATATGGAAAAAGAAACTACATTCCAACACTTCACAAATATTTCCTGTATACACTTTAGAGCCCAACACATTAAAAAAAGCATTACAGTGACTTACTACTACTGTCCTGTTGTTAACTGACACCCAAACTTTCTGGTCTGAGGAGAACTGTTGCAGGTGGACATCCTTTACAACAACGGCAGAGAACAAATTCCTCTAAATCCATGGCTTATTTTAAGATAGTACGATAAGTGTTTTGGTGCTTTTGCTGCTGTCGCATTAAAATTGACTATTTCTGTATCCAATCAAGACTGCAGTGCTTTCAGCTCCACATTTTAGGGCCAGTTTGGCACACACAGCACCCCTTCAGAGTGGTACCAAAAAGTGGGACAGCACAGGTTGGTTATTCATTATTGGCATTTGTTTTCATACTCTAGGCTTTGACTACCTTATGATGTCTGACACATTATACCTAACATTATGTTATTCAATATAGAATACTTAAAAGTACCTCATACTGACATTTAAAGCTTTCACAATACACCCCTCTGTTAAACTGTGATTAATATGTTGAACTGAACATTTCCAGACATGTGACAAACATGACATCACTCAGTTCTGTGGAAGGCAGAAGTACCACTGTTGATAGAGTATAATGCATTTTAGCCGATAATTACTGCAAAGATGTATTTCTGTGAAACAGAAATGTCACTGAGTCCATCAGATGAGTCGCCTTAAGAAGCATCACAAACAATAAAACTTAACCCTTTAAAGCCTGTTGTGTCACATTTGATATATACTTTTATGATACCTCTATCTAATCAATATGATCAACAAACTACTAAAAAAATACTGAATATAATCAGATAAATTGTATCTGATTATATAATGTCCTCAAGTGGATTATCAGTTGCCCAAAACACCTAATGTATCAAATGAGGTACAAAAAAAAAAGATGTTAATTTTATGGAAATTCTATTTTTTTAGGATTTCAGTATAAAGTGAAATAAACATTTCAGCTCCAAAAAATTAGAATTTTCAGGCTATAATTTTTGTTTTCAGGCTTTAAAGGGTTAACTATGGCCGCTGCATAGCAGTCAAGGAGCGTGTGGATCCATTGTTTACAGTGAGGCTCCAAGGAGGAAAAACAACCACTGCAGAGCAAGGCAATCTTGCCAGGGATCATGACCGCCATTTATTTTAGATACATGGGGACATTTGTATGAACAAGGAGCACAACAAAAACATTAGATAGATAGAGACTTATGGGGTTTGGATTAAGGTTTATGTTCACCAAGGGGACATTTTTATTTGTGTAGCATAAACATCCATTAACTTACATGCTGGATGGTAAGCAGAACTGGAACGGGGCGTGACGTCACATGCAAATGGTCAATACATCGATCACAGATTACATCTAAAAAAACTGGATATAGCGTTAAGAGCCAGTCAGTAACATGTCCCTTCTACTGTCCAGAGGCCAGCAAAAAGTCAAGTGCATCCAGAGTAAAATCTCCATGAAAGACATTGATAGAATATAAATCGCTGCTTAAACAGATGTTATGTATTCATTGGGATTTTTTCATTATAAGCACACAAAACCTCACAGTTTTTATTTCATTAAATAATATTCATTGCTTGGAGCTTTCTCATTTGTATATTGATCCCAATTTAATCAACACTGAAAGTGCATGAAAAATGACCTCAGCAGCTGTTTTGGTACCATACAGTCTATAAAAAACTTGTGCACAGCAGCCTGTAAGTTTGTGTTTATTGTTGGTGTCACTTTCTGCCAGGGGTTTGAATTATTTAAAACCCATATACTCCCCCTTTCCTGCAGGATTGTTTAGAGCGTGTTTGTGAGGGAGAGGAAAGGAGATAAGTGAAGGAAATCAAATCAAGAGTTCAGCCAGTGATGGCAACATTGGAACAGAGAAACAACGAGACAAAGCAGGACAGAGATAAAAGAGTCTGTTGCTGAGCTCTGTTTTTATCATCCGCCATTGTTGAGAGCAATAGAAGTGACGCAGTCAGTGAGGAGCAAAGATTATCCATAGAGGGTGGACTGGTGATGTTGATGCCTTTGTTTCTAACTATTATTAACTCATTGTTCCAGAGATCTGTGAAGGACAGTTGACTACTCTGAGCACTGGCATGTTATCGGTCTACTCTGTAATTTCTCTGCTCTATAATTGTGCCAGGGGATTCATTAAGCCACTTGCACATTAGGGCTCCCTGTGAAGATTAGAGCAACTGCTAGTTATAGAGCCAGGGATAAAGAAAAGAAAGCAGAGTGGGAGATTTTAGGCAGGTAATGACGTTGGCGTCTCGTCACTGTGGCTTCGTCATCAGCTATGTAAAGCTGTGGGAATCTTAGATTAGGTTACACACACTCTTTTGTCAACCCTCATCAGCGTGGGTGGATGTATATCAATGTTGGATGTAACAAGGTAAATGAGATTGAGCTTGTTTGCTCTCTATTGCCTGACAGTTTACAAAGCTTTCACACCCCAGGTCACACTTACCATTCACATCCATTCACACACTGATGGTGGTGTTTGTTGAGTAAGATGTTTATCAGTATTAACTTATCACATTTATATATGTCTACGTGCTCCTAAAGCCAGCACTGGGAGCAATTTGAGATCAAGAGTCTTGCGTAAGAACATATCAATGTGTGACAGCAGAAGGTGGAAATTAAAATCCCCATTTTTGGGGGAAAAGCAACTCCTCCACTGAAGTACAGTCACTCCAAAGTGCATTTGTGGGTCACGAAAGTACTTGACTTTTAATATTGTGGTTTGGGGATGATATATTTTTGCAGGTGAACACAGAAGTTTCAGTTGAGCTGGTTCTCTCAACTGAAGCTGCATTCACATGCTGACATTTGGGCCAGTTAATGCTCATGCTTCATACCATGCAGAACTAAGATCACGTCAGTTGGACAATACTCATGTTCATCGGGTACGTCAACAAATTTTGCACATGCTCAAATATTTTCATTTGATCCAACATGCTTGCAAACGCCAACAAGAGTTGTCCTCTGATTACCTTCACTACCCTTAGTTACAGCTGCGATCATATGTGTTGATGAAATTGGAAATTCATTACATAAGCACCAATACATATTTTACCAAGAACATTCATAAGTTTAATGTTGTAAACTGTTGTTTTAATTGTGCAATACTTTGTATGAATTCCAAAAACTTTAAGTCTAAACTTAAATAAAAAGGTATGTCGCTTTTTAGAATATGTTGAAAATAAAACCTGTATTCACAACAATAAAAACCTACTGAAGTGTATTTTATCAGCAATTCTGCCATGTAACATCATTTTACAGTGCCAATGTTAAGGTAAAAGTGTATCTTTAAATTTAAACATTTTTAAAAAACATACAATATATCTTCAGAAACTTCTGTGGGTCCTTCTCTGAGTACCGAGTAATAATCACGATGATAGATTTAAAAAAAAAAAAAAGTCAGTTAAGTGTGAATTAGGAATACCATCTATCTATCAATATCCTGCAAATGTTTGTTTTCGCTTCTTGACATTTTTAAAAATGTTTTTGCTCTGATTTAGAGGCATTACATCCTCTGAAGTACCTTTACTGACCAACACTTGGAATGCTTTCATACCTAACAGACCAAACAAACTCTTGTTTCAACTGCCCACTGCAGCCTAATTCAGCTTTATCTGTATTTTAAGTGACTGAGAACTTCCGAACCACTTCAAGCCAAAGAATGTCATCACTGGAATCCCATTGTGTATCTCTGTCTCATAGTGCATCAATGGGCTGGCAGAAACAAAGAGCCCAGCTACAGCCCCAACTAGTTGCAGGCTAGTTTACACAAGATTTGACAAGCCTTTGTCAGCCTGAGGAGTCGGAGTGTGGAAGCAAACCAAACCAAAGAAAAATGAAACAATGTTGCATCATCAACCCCAAACCTAACCTAGTCTGCCAATTTTAAGGTGTGAAAGTGACCTTAATGTAAAGTAAGGTCATCTTTAGTTTAAATGTGATTATTCTTGACATTTTTTTGCTCCTCTTACTGACTTATGTTTGCACACAGCCCTGTTAACTCTGCCCTTGTATTGCTATGCTAATTGTGCTTAGGTTTCCAGATTATGAGGATATGGCATATACATCATTCTAGGACCCCATCAGCCAATAATTCTGCAGTTTAGGAACAGCTCTGAGAGACTCTCAGGACACATGTGGGAAAAATCTTGGGAATATGTGTCAGAATGAGGCCCAGCTTTGTTTTTAACATTACCAACCATCCCTCACTATCAGAGAACACATGTGTTTTCTGATTTTACATACATTTTGAATATCAGTTGTCAGAATGTTATGCACAGGTAACAACTTGTCAATAGCTTTGCACAGGTTGTTACTGTGCATAGCTATGGTGTTGATACCATGTAAAATATCCCACACAATAGTCACTTCTTCACTTTTGCTCCACTCTGTGGGAAATGAACAACTATTTATTTTCTTTGATGAACAGCATGGCTGAGGCTCAACTTTTTGTTCGACTGTAGAAAGCAAATCAATGAAGACTGAAGTCAAGACCAATTTACATTCAAGCAAAATGAATAATCAGCATGGTTTAATATACAATGCAGCCTCAGCTAAATTATTCAGTGTTTGTTTCCTATCTAAAAATATTTATTTTAGATTTCAGTTACTTTTTTCAGCCTTGCTGACAGTTAAAAATGTAAAGACAGGCATATGGCTTCAGACATCACAAACAGCAGATGATGAGTTGAAGCTTCACAGTGACAGTGATGGCTTCACTGACTGTATCTCACTTTAGCCCATGGGGATTATTTGAAGAATCAAACAAAATGATCATTATACGTATAAGCAAAAGCTCCACAAAGTAAAAGTAGTCAAAAGTAAAGCTGTAGTAGGTGATGGTATCTGTGCACTTAAGCATTTCATATAGTTAAATGATGAATTTCAGAAATACTATATCCCTAACATTGCAGATTATCATAATGCCTGCAGGTGGTTTAGGGATGACTATGCAACATTGGTAATACATGTAAATATGTAGATGTCTGATAAGTGTGATAGTGATTTTTCAAACTTCCCAAATTTTGTCACATAAAAAAATATGTTGGCTACTTAATTCGTTTTTTTTTTTACTATTCTGTTTTTTTTTTTTGTTCAATGTCTAAATGAAAACATTTATGTCACTGAATTATAGAAGTAGATCTTTTATAATTGAATTAACTCAATAACAAAAATTGAAGCATCTTGCTGAGCACACTAAATGTATTACAGATGGTTCCCTTACCCCCCTACTTCATCTTCACTAATGCTGCGTTCCAGGCAACTAGTAACTCGGAAATTTCCCAGTTGAAATCTCCGAGTTCCAAACTGAAAGCGTTCCAGGCAAATTACGACTTCGGTTTGAGTGCAAGGAATTCTAGTATGTAAACAAACCAAGATGGAGAGATTATAAGATTTATGCTTAATCATTTCAATCACCAAAGGAGCCTGCAACTTGCTCATTTGAATGAAATGGCAGAGGGGAAATGGCGCATAAGGTAACAGAAGCTTACACTTTATATTTTACAGTATTTGTCGTTATTTAGAGGCTGCCATATTGTTTAGGCAGTGATGTGACGTCACAAGTCGTAACTCGGCGTACATCGATCTGGTGAGAGTTCATGGGTAGGAGGTTACGAGTTCGACTGCCGCTCCAGTGCACTGTCACGACTTACATAAGCTAAAGTCTGCATACAGTGGCCAGAGTAAAGGACAAATACAAGGTCTCTCACACAGAGCTTTGTTTAAGCTATATTTGTAAGAGGATTATTACAAACTTTCACAAAAACACAGACTTTAAAATGTTCTGAAGAGGAGTCTAGATTATTAATCCAGTTCTGATCAGAAAATAATCTACAATATTAATTTTCAGCGTTGTTTATACATCAGACGTGACATAAAATAAGAAACAAAGTTAAATTTTTTACTCTGGACAGAAAGGGCCTTATGATTAAAGAAAAAACCCTTCAAAACTCTCATTTGTTTTAAGTGGAAAGTTCAAATTGAAGCCTTTTTTTAATTTTCCCTTCATGTTGTCAATTAATTTTGTGCTTCTGTGTTTGTTTCTACTGGAGCTGAAGCTCAGAAGTCTCTCTAAAGCAGCAGTCAGGCAGAAAATGAAGCAATCCTCGCCTGGATAAAGATCATAAGAGTTATATAAAGCCAACAAGATGAACTTCTGACCTGTGGGAACTTCAATTAAAGAAACACTCTTGCCACCTTATTCTCTACAGGTCCTGTTGAGCAAATGCCAATCTCAATCACTTTCTTTTAGAAACCCTCTCTCTAACTCTCTATTGTGCTTCCAAATGATCAGATACTCTCCACACATGCCGTCCTCAAACACAAGAGTAAAAATGTCTAAATATTGAAGCCCTGCAAACATTACAGCCTTTCTTCTCATGCTCCTGTGGTTTGTTTTGATGTTCTTTCAGAGCCCTTCTTTGAAGACTCCTAATATTACACCCCTTGTACAATATTTATCGATTTTGCAGATGAAAAGTGCAGACTGTTTAATTAAAACTTGTTGGCAGAATATGATTATTTTCCCGCTTAAACTGAACGGCACAAATCATATTTGAAATGAAAAGAAAAACAGACTTAAAAAGGGAGAGAGTGTCAGAGTCTCCTCCTCTGAAGCTACGGAGAAGCTGGCTAAACCTCCTTACACTAATCCAGTTAGCTCTCCCATAATTCCTCTTGCAGCAGCCATCGGCCATACAAACATACAATCCAGTCCTGTCAGGTCACACGTCCACACTGCTGTGTTTCCCTGCTGAGACACACCTCAAACTCTATCCTAAGTAACAAGAAGTTAAGATATGTAGTAGGAAATAATTAACATAAAAAGATAGTGCTGCTATTATGCTAGTGTGAAGTGACATCAGTAAAAAATGGAGGTAATGTTTCACCATGCTATGCCATGTGGCTCTGAAGATAATACCATTGGTTATTTTAGACAGAACCTTTCTGACTTAATTTGACAGTATCTTATTGATCGTCCTGCATTTTGGGACGGAGAAAAGTCAGCATCCCCAGAGGATGACTCACTATGAATTTGGTTACTCCCTTAATATCACCCTCACATGTCACAATGAGACTGACTGAATTTTTTTTTAATTAAATCAAGTATCACATGGTTTTCATGCTATTTTGAACTGCTGTTCATGGTCCACATATTGGAAAAAATATAAAATTGAGCTTTGAAAGTTTTATGCATTTTCTTTTTCAAAAATGACTTTTTAAATGTATTAATAATCTTGCGCCCAAACCTCTGGTTGGTTCAAAAACAGGACAATAACAGAGCAAAAAGAAGCACAGTGAATGAAGACTGTCCAAATGTAGATCTATGATGCAGAATTTTATAATCAGCTGTCTCCATTAAAGGCTGTAAACTCTGGAACACATTTCCAACAGAAATAAAAAAAACAATAATAATAAAACAATGAATCTGAAATCTCGTACCAAAAAAGTCAGGTGCTAATTAAAAACAAAACAGAGCTGCAATTATTTTTAGATTTTATTTTTTTTAATTGCTCATGTGTAATGGCGAATGACATTTATGTATTGTCATGTTTTGTTGCATTTATTGTATTTTCATTTGTAGTGCTCCATTTTTCAATTGAGAAAGTTGTCTTTTTAAAATTGTGCATTTCAAAGCTCAACCAAAGGCAAGAGTTGGAATTAAAAATAGCTTTTAACTCTTATGTGCAGCACATCAGCTTCATGTCTTGTACTGAAACTATGTTAAACTGCATTGCCCTGGTAAAAAATGAAATAAAATAATTTACTGCTGTAACTTTAAATCTTTCTTTTTGTATGAAGCATTTGACAGGAGTGTTTAACAGGTAGAGGAGACTGAGGACGACTTTTGCTTTAGCACCTGTAACGCTATTTTGGGAACAGAGTTCCCAAACTTTTATGTCCCACATTTAATTACTATAAATACATTGGACATCTGCAAAAGTCTCCTGTGCCTTGCAAATTGATGTCACAGTTAGGTGTGCCAGGGGAAAGCCCCCAAGCTTTCTGTGCTCTCACGCATGCTCAGATCACAGTTTTGCATTAAAAAGTTAGCTTATCCAGGCCGATTAAAAAACCCTTAAAGGTACAGTGTGTAGAATTTGGCATTTGAGCGACATCTATCGTTCAGATTCTAGAATGAACCCAACCGTAACCAAAACGTCACATCGCTGGGCAACGGAAGCCTGTAAAGACCAAAAGGGCTAGGGACCAAAAGCTTTAACTGTAAAATACACACAATTTAAATCCCTAGTGCAGAGTAACAGCTGTCTCTACATCCACCGCCGTCCTCTCTCCTCTTCTTCGCCTGCATTCCAGGTAGATTTCAGAACCAGCGGACAGATTTGCATTTTGTTCTTTTTGTCCCTAAAATCCACCCATAGACAACATGGCTGATCGTTATGTCGGCCTACATGAACGCGGCCCGTGGTAATGTAAATTTTTTGAAGCTTTTTCTAACCAAATGAAAATAAACAAACATTTAATGGGGATGATTGTACTCCTATTTTGACAGATGTTACATACAAATAGAAACATTATATCCTATATTCACCATTTCTGTTCGGCGAAATGCTGCCAAATTCTACACTCTGCACCTTTAAGGGGCACTAGCAACCAGCGCCCAAGCATTCCTAATTTGTATAACGTCAGCACATTCATAACCAGATTGGTCACAAAGAGGTGAAGAGCTACAATGCATCTTGACGTATGAGGAGAACATAGCAGGAGAAGCTGCAGGTGAAAGAGCTCGGACCTGATCAGCTGAACCTCATAACTAATCAGCAGTCTAAAGACAGTGGGCGACAACACACTCGATTTTACACTTCTGGCTTTTTTAAACAGGTTAAATGACCTCCTCAAAGATGTATTAAGAGTGCAAAACAGAGAGGGTTTACTTTACAAACCTTTATTAGATCCGACCCAATGCTTTTAATCCTGCTATACTGTGATAAAATGAGAAACACAACTCAGAATAGGCCCTATATAATATAATAGTCTGCTTCTGTAGAGGTGTTACATTAATTTGCATTGTTGCTATTAAATTAACACATATATTCATATAATATATATATTTTTATTCTTTTATATATTATTATTAAGTCATATATATTGGAAAGCTGACTCATGGCCACCTCCATATTGTATTAAATTGGTGCATTCAATTTTTAGGTTTGTGACACTATTTTAGGCCATGCAATAGATTTTGCAGGGTAATAAATTTGATAATCTCAATTTTAGGCTTTAAAAAGTCTTAAATCTGTCCATATTTTGTAAAATGGGCTTAAATAATATTTTTGTCAGGTCTTAAATTATGTATGCAAATTTACAGCTTCCTTTGTTGCCCCCCTTTTTTTTTTATTACTTGTTAAACTAACTAGAAAAAAATTAAAACAAAAAAATCTGAAAAACTAAATCAAAATAAAAACCAATTAAATTTTAAAAAGTATAATAACCCTGACACACACTCACTGACTCTATTCTATATATATAATACATTTGTTCTTGATTGCTTATGGGCTGTTATGTGGCAATAAATCTGATTAGTTTAAAAGCAATTCTGTGACTGCAATTTTCCATAGCCTACTTTTTCTGACTTTGTGTAGATCTTAAATTTAATTCATAATTGTCTTAAAAAGGCCTTTAAAAGCCTTAAATTTGTTAAAACTCGCAGAAGCCCTGTTTTTATTACATGTCTATTTTGGAGTTACAGCCCCCCCTGGAAAAAACTGCACGAGCTGCCACTGTTTCAACCTACGACAAAGCCAGCAAAAGCAGATTTCATCTAACCTTTAAACAGTTACCAAAGCGGGTGGGCCTTGCTCAAGATCACTTCCTGTAAAGGGTGGGGTTTTGTGATAGTATTTTTTTATGTTTAATTTGTAAATTCTTCTCTGAACTCTCTGATGCTGCAGCCAGCTGAGCTGCCTTCAGAGAGTTTAATTGTCTAATCATGGCCTCAAGACAAATGTTGTATTCTAGTAAGCAGTGACTCTGCATTGACCCCAGAGAGGATGTTGTTGTACAGATACTAAACACAGACACTTAATGATCATATGCTGTGAACTGTGAATAATCTATGATGATCATATGCTTAACTTTCATATGAGCCTGTATGATGAAGACATATGGCGCCCAAGGGTTCATTCTGGAATCAGACACCATTATTTACATGACCTTGGGTTGTATGTCAGGGTGGAGCTTTGTCGTCAAAGATAATCCAATCAACAATTTTGACACAATTAGAAGATTCCAATCAGAACATTTCTTTTAAAAAAGGGGGTTTTCTTTAGATTATGTGTGAAGATGTACACCCACTAAAATGTTATAAAAATGCTGCCTCGCCTTTAAGTTTGTTGACTCTGCAGACCCAACTCATCTATTTTGTTTGCATGACTGAATAAAGTTGGTTGGACTCTTCTCCTGATTTTAACTGCATCTTATTCTCCAGTAAAGTTTCTGTTTTCTGAACATCTCTAGAAGATTAGACTTTGAGCAGAGAAGTGTTTGAGTATAGAAGCCCTAGGATAGACAAGGCCCAGAGCCTGGCATCATCTCCAGATTTTTGCCACAACAGTTTGATAATGGGTCAATTATACACAATTACAACAAAGGGAAGCCTGAGAGCTTATCACTAATCGCTAAACAGCACAATCAGCTAGAAATAACCATAAAAAGAAAACTGATAGAAACCAAAAAAATAATAATAGTGATAGTTTTTGCGCTGTTGATATTTAGTTTTATGGTTGCTAAAGCATCTTATTGATGTGAACAGCTAATGTTGGACATCTTTAAGATTACACAACAGTAATAGTTTTATTTTTTAACAGGTTTTTAGAGATGTTGAGTCTTTATTCCTCCAAGGAGGTAATGTTTAAGAAATAATCCAATTAAATATAAATTAAAGTTTATCAAATAATGAGTGATTTTCAGTTATTTTAAATAAGAACGAGGGCAGCAGAACAGGTTGGTGGGGCATGCTAAAGATAACATCCTGTAAGGGGAAAGGCTTGACACAAAGTCAATTGTACATAATAACAGCAAAGAGAAGCCTGTAAGCTCATCACCAAATGCTACACAGCACAATCAGCTTGAAATATCCTTAATGATAAGAAAACTGAGAGAAAACTTTTTGATATGATGATATTTGATGTGCTGTTAATATTTAGTTAATATTATAAATAAAGTATTTTTGTTGATGTGAACTGCCAGACAACATCTCTACCATCATTTTTTTTTTAAGGCTTAATTAAAGACTTTGAGTTCTTGACTTAAACCCTACCATAGTTCTCTACTTATTCTTTTAGGCCATTTTAGAAAGAATCAGATTAATTAAATATGAATTAAAGATAGTCAGATAGTAAGATATTTTCAGTTGTTTCAAATTGGAGAGAAGTAAGCAACAACAGGTTTGGTCTAACCCAACAGTTACCAAGGTGGGTGAGGTTTGCTTAGGATCACTTCCTGTAAAGGGAGGGGCTTGAAAAATGGTACACAATATCAGCAAAGAGAAGCCTGAAAGCTCATAACCAAAGCCTAACAGCACAATCAGCTTGAAGTATCTGTCCTGATAACAACATAGTGATGAATAAAAATGAAAATGTAATGAAACAGAACTTTAAGCTCACCTATTCACATGAAACATGAAATTATCTTCAAGTGGTGGCAAAAGTGTAACTGTGTGATTGCAACTCCAGCTTTGATCTCTCCTGCCATCACAGATCCACATATATATCTCAAAGTCAGAACCTGAACAAAGCTGTAAGTGCTCAGTATAAGGAATGCGTCCTTGTCTTATACACCTAAAAACTCCTCGGACACACCTTACCCCACAGTTACACTACATGAGGAGTCACTGTAGCAGCTAAAGAGTGCTGACTTAATCCTGTGGTGTTGTGATACATACAAGACCTTCTGCCCACTAAGCAGTTATTGGGACTGAGCAACCATGAACAACCAACATATGCCATCACAAGGCTCACATGAAGCACAACAGAGGTTCAAGCTTGACTGAATATTCAACATTCAATCACTGAGCTGAAATAAGCCGTTATTGGAGGAAGCAAGCAAGTAATTGCAGCCTTGATTACACAGACCTTTGATACACTCAAAACACACAACACATACGACAATGAAAAGCTTTCACCCATCACACACACTATTGTTGGCATCCACAGAGGAGGTACATCAAACAGCAACAGGTATCTCAAGACAGCCAAAAGCACTCACCACTCTCCTGAGGGTCGATCACATCCCCTTTGTACAGGTCCTGTCTCTCCCACACTCTCACTCTCTTTCTTTGTAAATGCTACTTTTATAAGAATCAGCCCCTGCTCTCCTGCTGCTTGTATCGCTACAACGTCTCTCTGAAGCTCAGGATAGACCGTATTTGGCTTGTGTGTGTGTCTTAGTGCACCTAATCCCTACTGAGTGGAGTGGGTGCTAGGCAGCCAACATTCACTTGAGAGTTGAAGACACTAAACAGTGGGATTTGTTGAGTGCTGGGGGACTATTTTCTTCAGGAGGATGCATGTTTCTTTGCATATATTTGACAAACCTATCAAGCATTAGAGTTGCCAACACAGCAAAATGAGAAGAGTTAAAACATTGGTTTTAGCTAAATTTCTGCAAGTGCAGAATTAATTATACTCTTCATGGAGTCAAATCCCTGAGGAATTACTCCCAGGTGAAAAAGAGTTGATGTTGAAGGTAGGTGTAAAAATGGCTTTACTGTAAGTCTAATCCATGTGTGTCACTGTTGGATCTTCAACTCTAAGCTTTTCACTCTGAGCCTGTAAGTGACACTTGTAGAGTCAAACATTCCTACTGGACAAGTATCAACAGATACCACAACCTTATGCCATGAAAACTGCAGTGTTTTGCTGCCCCCACTGCTCAGAACACTAAACAGACAGAACTGAAAATATCAGAACTGGTTTCAGTCAAAGCTCTTTGTTTCGTTTTACTCACTAGGCAGCAGGATTCCTACAAACAATGCCAGTGTTTGTAATTGTTAATGCCCTCAAAACTGTTGCACTCCAACTGTCAAATTGTTGTTTTTTCTATATTTATTGTTTGTTATTTATTGCCTTAATCTTTTCTTTAATTTATATTCATTATGATGTGTGCTGCTGACCTCTTGGCACAGTCGCCCTTCTGAATAAGATCCCAGTGGGACTTATCTGGTTAAATAAAGGTTAAATTCCAAAAAAGTGCTATATATATATATATATTTATATATATATATGTGTGTGTGTGTGTGTGTGTGTGTATATATATATGTGTGTGTGTATACGTGTGTGTGTGTGTATATATATATATATATATATATATATATATATATGTATATGTATATATATATATATATGTATTTATGTATATATATGTGTGTGTGTATATATATATAAGTATATATACATATTTACTGTATTTTTTACATACATGCCCAAACCAGACATGGCATGTTTATGTTAGTTAATTTTCCCCATGAATATACAGTAAATAAATACAGCAATGTTTACATTTTGCAGTGTTGATATAGCGTTAACACTTCAATAAACAACACTGAAAGAGAGCATTCCTAAAACTGCATAGAAGTGTTCTTTAAATGTCAAACTATTTAGTGTCACAATTTCTTTTTAATTTTACTCCAAAAAGAGTCAGCAATAACACTTGGTGAGAGTTAAGCTTTATAAAAAAGACTGTAAGCAACACTTTGTGATGTGGACACATATAGGCACTTACGAAGTATTAATATTGAATCTGATAGTATTAATTTAGCAGTACAGATTTTGTTGTGTAATTAGGTCATGCAAATGAATAATTCAGAAACTTGTTTTATCTGGAGCAGGGACCGCACTTTCATTCCCCTCTGAAATTCCCTTCATGTTGATTTCACATTACTCATGTAGTCAATATGTATGCTCTAATTATTAATAATCAAGGAACACTACTAATTAACAGGCAAGTGGGTGCCCACGTGCACTGATCCATCAATTTGTACTGGCTTTGAGCTGTGTAGGTGGAGAGGGCTGACAGTGAGGCAAGCTACAACAAGTCTAGATAAGTATCCTTTCAGTTCAATGTTTTGCTGTAAGTTATATTCCCCCTTCCTCAACCAGGTTAAAGATGGATGGAGCATAAACTTTGACGGTCCTTTCTTCTGCCTGATGATATTTCAGAGCCCCTATGCTGCAGGAAGTCCTCACATGACCCAATTCCACTGATCAATGCAAGATAGCACAGTTTTTGTGCAGTTACATGTAAAGCTGCTGCTTTTCTTGGTTCACCTGTGAAATGGTGATGCCAAGGTTAATTTAACAATAACTTTAAGTTTAGATTAGCCTCTGACTGTGCCCAAAATCACTGCTTGCATATGAACAAGACATGTGTGTCTGAAATCTGAGGCTGTTTTCGAAACCACATGCAATATGTTTTGATTTGCCAAGTTTAGTATGTCTACCTTGCATATAAAGTAAAATCTGCATAAAAAATAGCAAGTGTGGGTCCACACTACTATGTGTTGTTTTTATTCTTTTTAGAGTTTGTACTTTACTCTTTAAAGGTGTAATTGTTAAATCTTTTTTGTAAAATGTAAATTGTAATGATTAACTTTTGATGAACACTCCTATGCTCTCTCTTTCTGAGTATATTTCAACTACTTCAGTGTTAACACTATATTACACTGCAAGGTGTAAGCATTGCTTTATTTATTTACTGTATATTAATGGGGCAAATTAGCTGAAATAAAGATACCATGTTTGGTTGGAGCACATATTAAAAAAACATTTGCACTGCAGTTTGCATGATGTGAACTTGTAGCATATGTTTGTACTTGTCTAATAATGGTGAACACTACAGATAAATGACTCTACAAGTGTCACAAGTTCAGAGTTTAGCGTAAAACTGTGTAACATTTTCAGGGATTTGACTCCATCCAGAGTTTATTGACTCTGCACTAACTTAAATTTTGCCAACTCCAAAATGTTAACTGTTCTTGATTTGCTGTGTACTGTTCTCTAGAAAAATGCCAGCAAAAAAACAAATCTGTTTAGCAGAGGTCATAAACATATTGACAACCTGGTTCAACAATCAGCTTCAATCTAAATGTCTCTCACTGTGAAAGAGTTTTTGTTTGTTTGTTTTCCTATTTTGCTTCTATTAGAGATTTAATTGGATCATAGGGAGCATGACTGACATGAATGTAAGCCTGTGCAGTGTTGCAATTGGTCAGGCGACCCACTCCATCTGTTTGTATGTTGATACAAAATTAGGCTGTAAGGGTTTAATGGATGGCTCTGTCCATGGATTGGTTTCAGCGGCATCTGGCTCCATCCAACCATGTTGTTTACCAAAAAAAACAAAAAAAAATCAGTCATTTACTTAAAGCAAAGAGGCTGCTACTTTACTTTCTTGAGTCAGTCCGAGTCCATGTGGGCTTTGCATGTTCATTTTGTGCTTGCATGAGTACTCTGGATTTCTCCATGCTTGTTGGTTTACTTGATGACTATTTGCAGATGAGTGTTAGTGTGTGTGAATGGCTGTCTGTCTCTACATGTTCGCCCTGTTATTGGTTCATGACCAGTCAAGGGCGTACCCTGCCCCTTGCCTAATGTCAGCAAGGATAGACTCCAGCCAGGAATAAACAGAACAGATAACTGATGGACTGAGCTGAATTAAACATCCTTACAGAACCAGGCTCTAAGGATGTTTAATTCAGCTGTAAACATCATCCAGTCTCCACACACAGTGACTTCAAATTTTTAAGATGACACTTATGCAACTACAGTTTTAGACCTGTCCATATTTTCACATTTTTTTACTGCCAGAGGTTTCCGCTTGCTTTGGATCAATTATCAATGGGATTACTTACAATTATTCATAGTTTTTCACTCACAAGAAGTCAATTTGACCATTGCTTACTTAATCGGCATAAGAGCATCAGGCTACAGTTGTCATTCTCTCCTCATTATAAGCATATAGCCTGTTCCACTCTTAAGCACAGAAACAGTATATAAACACACACACTACATTGAGGTTTAAGTAGATTAGTGGACTGTATGATGAGCTGTTAACAGTAGTAGTCCTTGGCAGAGAGGCCGGCCAAGGACAGTCAACATGCCCAAAACTTGACAACATGCCAAATTCTACTAATACGTAAGGAGTAGTGATAGTATTGAGGGTGCTAAGGCATGCCTTTGACCCATAGGTTACAGGCCCGTAGCCAGCCTTGAGGAGGGGGGATCTTTTTTTTCTAAAAAGTGGACTTCACCACCCGCCCCCCATTGTTCTAACATTACAACATTACAACATTAACATACAACACAAGCACATTTCATACGTTTTAATTTATACTTCTTATTGATTACACCTTCACTTTACATGACTTTTCTCTCCCCAGTTGTCTCTCCGTTTTCCTCTTTACGTCTCTGTTGCTCTCCTCTGCTGACATGAATGAATATGAATTAATTAAATTTAAGTGTACTACCATCCAAACTTTCTTTTAACATGAATTAATTAATTGAATTAAATTTAAGTGTACTGTCTCTATACCATTCAAATTTTCCTTCAAATGTTGTGATGTGACCATTTTTGGCCACTATAGGCATACTTTCTCTTCTAATGTGGCAGTGGATGTGTACTCATCACATTGGTACAGGTGATTATTTTTAGATTAATGTTCAAATTCCAAACACAGCCTATTACAGCAATTTTCACCATGTAATGAAAAAAAATTCTGATAATGGCCACTTTTCCCATTTTCAACCCTCTCAGTGCCAGTGTTTCTGTGGCTTTCTCCTTGTCTGTCTCTCTGTTGCTCACCTCTGCTGTCTGTTGTCTGTCTCTGCTTCTCTCTTCTGCTGCATATCTCTGTTAACATGCATTAATTCATTGAATGAATAAACATGAATGAATTTAATGGAAATGAACCATCTCTATTATCATCCAAACATTCCTTTTACTGTGAATCAATGAATTGAATTAAATTTAGGTGTACTATTTCTCTACTATCGGACAGTTATCTTTCTCTTAGTTGTAGCTCTCCTTGTGTTGCTCTCTTTTGATGTCCGTCCATCTCTGTTGCTCACCTTGCTCATTTCAAAATTAATTTGAAATTAAATTAATTAATTTTAATTTCAAAATTAAATTAATTTCACACACATACATATGGTAAACACACAGAAAATTATTATGAAGAGTTTTTAAAATGTAATATCTTAATGTGTGTGTGGGTGTGGGTGTGTGTGTGTGTGTGTGTGTGTGTGTGTGTGTATATATATATAATAGACATCTTCAGCTATTACATAACATCTATCCTACTGATGTATACATATCCAGATTTTCCGATATCGATGACAGCTGTACCTTCTGTAAAAAAGATCAAGAAAGCATCATCCATTTATTTTATAAATGTCCATTTTGCACCTTTTGGAAAGATTTGGGACATTTTCTTTTCGTTAAAAAGTCAAGTATCACTTTTATGAGAAAAAAATAATTTTTGGCTCCTTCTCTCAAAATAATTATATTTAACATAATTTATCTCTTCATATTACTTGATAAATTACATATACATAAAGTCAGAATATCCAAGGCAACCCCCTCGTTCCCATTATTTTTAATTGAATGAAAAATTTAATTTGAGTGTGTCACATATCAAATCCAACAAAAAATGCTTATCAGCTATTCAATTTTATTCCAATTACATTAAGTGAAGTTGTCTGTCATGTTAATTTGAACGTGTTTAATTTCCATTTCTTTCTCCAAATTTATTGACATTTACTTTTTTATGTACAAATATATATTTTATCATTTCTATATTATCTATATTGGTTATCAGTAATTGTACATTATTAATTTATTTATCTGCCCCCTGGTTGTGCGCGCATCTTAGTGATGACGTTGGACAGAAATCTGTCTGTTGTCTACTGATAATAAAGTTTAAAAAAAAAATGAAGCTAACAATCGCTAATCGATACACGTCAGTCGGTGCCTGGACTTAGCACCTTACCCAATTTTGCCCTTTTTCGGAAATTCTCGCCGATATTTTGGGACATAATAGCTGCAGTTTTCTTTCGTTTCCTTTCTTTATCTTCCTATTTAACCATTTTCTCATTTTCCTCCCTTCTTCTTCTTCGTCTTCTGCGGTTATAGGGGCATTACCGCCACCCACTGGACTGGAGTGTGAACAGGAGCACAGGAGAAATTGACGTTTGTTTTTGCAACGTTACAGTTGTCTGTCAACTCATGCCCCAAGGTCCCCAGACTCGGTGCTAGGGCTTCGATCTGCTTAATTACCTTTCCTTTTTTGATCAGGTTAGAATGATTTGGAATAGTTATTTAAAAGGTGACAGCCATTTATATCTATTCATATGACATGACAGAAAACCTTCACCGAGGCGGCGGCGGGGGGCTCTGGAGGGGGGGTTCGAACGAACCCTCCGATCCCCCTTGCCTACGGGCCAGGGTTACCTCATCTGAACATAAATGGACTAATCTAACAGGGCTCCATGTGCTGTCTTAGAAACTACTGCAACATGTCCTTCAGGGAATTATGTGACTTGCAGAGATTGGCAACCTACTAGTAAAATTTAGTAATGTAACACAAGCTTCGTTTCACTGAAGATACACCTTGGAGAAAAGTAGTAAGATGAGTAATAGTAACATGTTGTTGTAATAAAATTCTATCTAATCTAATCTATCTAATCTGATGTTGCTGTTGTTATCTAGCATTGTTATAATTACTGCACAAAGTTCAACCACTGCCAATTATTTTTTTTGTGTGTGTATTTTAGATGGACTACTCTGTTTGTCTTACCCATCTACCCTATATAAGCTTGTATGAAATATTTTTTTTTTCTTTTGCATTTTTTAATACAGCCCTTTAGTATTGTGCTGTTAGTTTGTAAGGACCACCCTTGTAAAGTTTGTTATACCGTAAACTCATTCCCATATAAATGTGGGAATAAGGTAAAATAATTAAACAAAAGTTTTAGGTGCCCAGATCAACCAGGTTTAATTAGATGGTCTTTCAACACAGTGTAGGCCTTTAATGAAATATTTTTAATAGCCCAAATCACATTTTGAGGGTAAAGAGCCCTTTAACTACTGTTAAATAAACACGAAACAAAGTCATAAGTTGCCTAATAATATGAGGTTGTTCATCTAACGTCATTGATTCACCTTGTTCCTGTCTCCCAAGACCTGGCCTAATGGGTTAGGGTTAGGGCTCCATTTTCGTAGACCAGGCAAAGGCGCAGCGCAGCTGCCCTACGCCTGTGCCTGCACCAAGCCAACGGGGTGTGTCCAGGGCATTTTGCAGTTTTTGTGCTCGGCGCAGTCCAACGCAGCGAGGCACACCCACGCCTCCGTCCCTCCCACCGGCAAAGAGGGAGGAGAGGAGGCATGAGTGGGTTTAACACAGCCAAGTGTAATCTTCACCAATCAAATTACTGCCTCTCCTTGCCTTTAAATACACTGCGGGCAAGGAGCAGTACAGATTTCACCTCATCATGGACGAAGACAACAGCAGCCAAACCCTCCAGGAGGAAACTGATGTGCTGGTCTGGGAGGTCCAAGCTCGCAGTACCAGAATATATGGTGATGCGAACAGACCTCATTGGGCTGATGTTGCAAAAACAGCCTGGGAGGAAGTTACTAATATTGTCAATCAAGTTTACCCAGATATTCTGAGAATCGCTGCCCAATGTAAAAAAACAGTTCAATGACGTAAGGAGAAGGGCCAAAAGAAAGCTGTCAGATCAAAGAAGGCACCCAGTGGCCACCAGGGCGGCCCCTCCACCAGCCCCATGATTAGCTCAGCAGAGGACATCATGGAGTTTCCTTTATGGCAAACGTCCTTGATATGACATCAGATGTGACGGGACAATTAATATAGACACAAATGTATATGCTGGTTCAGACGGTTACATTAAATAGTGGTTGCTGTGATTGTTTATTGCATTAAAATGTGCCTGACACTCTGGATACCTGCCTGTGAGGTTTTGGTGATGTGTGCGCACTGCGCGCCTGTCAGCCAAATTACCACTGCACCGGGTGCGCTTCGCCTGCAGCGAGAATAGACCAGGTTGGAGCTGGCAAGCTTTCAGCGCACCTTCCGCGCAGTGTTTTGGCATGAAATTGTCACTGCGCCAAGCTGAATCTGTCGACATCTCCCCCTTGTGTGCCACCACACCCATCTCGGTGCAGATACCAAATTGCCAAATTGGCTGCGCACGGTGGTGCACCGGAATAAATTACCACTGCGCGGGGTGTAAAATACAGAGTTCTAAATTAGCACATTGCTGACTAACATCATAATTATAACTTTTATGCAACCATAGGGTTCTATACAGACTGAACTGAAAATGGCTGAACTGGTTTCACTCAAAGCTTTTCGTTCCATTTTGCTCACCAGACAGTGAGAATCCTATGATTAATGCCTGTGTTTTTAATTGTAACTGTCTTCAAAAATGATTGCTCTTCCATTGCCAAGTTATTGTTTTTGATATATTTATTGGTTGTATTTTATTGCCTGAACCTTTTTTCCTTTTGTATTGATATTTTGCATGTGCTGCTGACCTCTTGGCCAGGTCGCCCTTGTAAATGAGATCCTGATCTCAAAGGGATTTATCTGGTTAAATAAAGGTTAAATAAATAAAAAATAGATAAATAGGGTAAAACAAGAAATAAGGACTCTATTCAAATCCTATTATACAGACATGAATACATTCGTGATGCCAATTAAACAATCTTTCTTCAAATTAAAATAAGGGAAGTATTTACTGAATAGTACTTGCAAACTTGAATTGTCTCTTTTTGGAGTATCATCACATGCTATTCCAATAACTTGTTTTGTGCCTCATACAAACCCAAGATCCCTTAATAAGGGAAACATACAAATTTACAAAGGAGAACCATATGAAATTTTACTTAAAATGGGTTATTAATGAAATAAAGATGTCAAGCAAACATACTGGAGGTGCAGAAACAGCATGCACAGAGACAACGGGACTTGAAACGGCCACACCCCTTTTTTATGAAACCTCAAGATGCCTGACATGAATTAAAGAAGATACAATGGTTTGCAAATCATTTTACAACCTGTATCCATTTGAATACACTACAAAGAGAAGATATTTCATGTTCAGACTGATAAACTTCATTATTTCTGTTTCAGATTTTCACTCATTTTTAATTTGATGCTGGTAATACATCCCAAAAAGCTACAACAGGGCCAACAAAAGACTAAGAAAGATGAGGAGTACTCAGAAATGCTTGTTTCAAACATTTTACAGATGAACAGGTTAATAAGAAACAGTTAAGTGTCATGGTTGGGAATGAAAGGTGCATCCTCAAAAGGCTCAGTGATTCATGAGCAAGGTTGAGAGGTTCACCACTTTGTGGAAAACTGTGTGGGCAAATAATCCAACAGATTAATATAAAAAAAAAAATCACAGTGTATAATTGCAAGGAATTTAGGGATTTCATGATTTCATCATCTACAGTCTTTAATATCATCAAAGGGCTAAAGAGGAAAGGGGCAATCCAGATTGTTGTCAGAGAAAGTCCAAAGGCCAGTATCTGTGATGGGGGTGTTAGTGCCCATGGCATGGGTAACTTGAACATACCTGAAGACACCATTAAAAAAAAAAGGCTGAAAGGTACATAGAAGTATTGGAGCAACATATGCTGTCATCCAAGCAACGTCTCTTTGAGGGACGTCCCTGCTTATTTCAGCAACACAATGCCAAGATACATTCTGCATGTGTTACAACAGCGTGGCCTCATGAAAAAAAAGAGTGCAGGTACTAGACTGGCCCATCTACAGTCCAGATTTAAAATTTGTGGCCCAATATATATGCAAAATACAACAAAAAAGACTGTTGCTCTACTGAAGTCATTCAGTCATGCATCAAGTAAGAATGGGGAAAGAATTCCACCAACAAAGCTTCAACAATTAGTGTCCTCAGTTCCCAAATGCTTATTGAGTGTTGTTTAAGGAAAAGGTGATGTAACACAGTGGTAAACATGACATTGTCTTAGCTTTTTTGGAAATATTGCATGCGTCAAATGTCTAAAAGAAGTTGAAAATCACTGTATTCTGTTTTTATTTACATTTTACACAATGTCCCAGTTTCATTGAAATTGGGGTTTGTAGAGGAGAAGAAAAAGCTCAGTCTTTAACAATACCGGCCCATAAGTGGACATTACCTCATATGTCAAAAGCATTTTTTATATTATAAACGACTGCAGCACTGATGCTATATGAGTGCACAAATTGTTGGCTGGTTCCTAAAAGTTGACTTTAATTCCAGATATTTGTGTTTTTGCTTGTGGGCTAACAAATGGACCTGAGGCGTCCTGTGTTACTTACGGATTTTACTTCCCAAGAGAGTGAAACCAAAAACTTTTTCAACCCTGGTTCAACCTTAACTGTTGACTTTTGTATGAACTGTGACAAAGTGTGAGAGCATTAAGAGTGTGCAACTTCAGGTCAGTCACTTAAATACACACACAAACATACACAAAGACCCCAGGCTTCATAACACAAGCACATATGCTCGGCCAAAGAGCAGATGGGTATCAGAAAACTTGAGCTGCTCCCAAAAAGCCTGACTTAATTTACTGTATTTCACTAACGAAATAAAAAACACATAAACTCCTTTTACCATTCCCCCTGGTCTCAATATTTTATTCCAAAGACTGCATGAAAATTGATTGCTCTGAAATGAGAGTCAGCCAATTCCACTGCATATGCTAATTAAAGGGTCAATCAAGCTGAATGAGTTTTGCAACTTCAAAGCTCTTAAAGTAAAGATATTAAGAATTTAAATAGTTAGTCATTCTGTGAGTGCTGCTAAAGTCTCCTCTGCAACATAATAAATCTTAGCCGATATCAGTTCATCAAGTAGATTTATTCTCACATACACACACACACGCACACTCACTTCAGATGTAGCCAGAGGCAGCAATATGGGGGTTCAGCAATACAAACCATGCAATGCATTTAGGGTGCATTAAATGAAAACATATCCAAAATAAGCCGTCTCTTCTTGTAAACGTAAACAAACATGATATTTCACTTGTCCTGGATGAGACACATGATATACCGGTTTCTGAGCCTCCAGAGATAACAACATGTTGTCATTGTTTAGATAAGAGACTTAACTCCCCTGTGTACACTGAAACACACACAAATGTGTTGAGATGAACTGAGTAAAAATATACTTTGGTGACATTGGATAAATCAATGCTTTGTTTGACTCAGGAGACCGCTCCACATCTTCTGAACACTTAAACACACACACCCTTTTACTCTGGCTTTCACACCAGGTTGACCAAGTGAACTCTGGTCTGCTTTTTTGTAAGGTTCAGTTTGTTTGGGCTGGTGTGAAAGCTCACACAAAATTCTGGCGTGGGCCAAAGAACCAAACTCTGGCCCACCAAAAAACGGGGGGTCTCAATTTGCTTCCAAAATTCTGTTTAACTTTGGAACCGGTTCCACGTTTTCGCAACACAAGTAAGAGAAAAGGGACATGTGTTTTGTTTCCTTAACAGTCCCTAAATCTGTCTTAGTGATTGAACCTTTGGGGAAAAAAAACGTTGTCTATATAAGTTTAATATGTCTTTTAAGACTGTGTTGCCATAGCATTATGTCATGTGTAATGTAAAGAGTAGGATCATGATGGGCTGCTGTTAATTTGAGGAAATGAAATTTTGCTTATTTTGTTACGGTTTCCCATTCACATAAGGTGTTATATATAGGGTGACCAGATGTCACGATTTAGCCAGGACTGTCCAGCTTTCAGGCCTTAGTGTCCAGTGTCCCCACAAGTATCCCAAAAATGCTAATATGTCCGATTTGGGAAAGTCCCCATCCCTATTTTAACCAACTGAGATCGGATAACCAAACACTGCACCATGTGAGCAACACTGATTTGTCTGTAAATGTGTCAATCAATGTTGTTCCAAATGTGTCACCTGTTAAACCAACAGCATCTTCAAAAACGTGCTGCATGGTAATGCTCACTGCTGATTGGTCTGTTTATGTGTCAGTCAATCTCAGTGCAGCTAAATGAATTAAATAATAACGTGTTTTATAACTATGTAAAATTGTAAATGAACAAAAAAAAAAGGTATAATAAATTTAAAAAAAGATATCATTGATAACAAGAGTGTCTCTCGGTTTGGCATATGGAGATTAAAAAAGGATTCATATTGTTTAAGTATTAATAACAATGTAAATGATCATATGATCATTTGAGAAACACAGCTTTGTTCAAATAATGTTGTAATTACATTATTAAAATACTGTTTTGTTTTGTTTTTTTTTAATGCTACTGTCTATTCTAATGTCCTAATCTGTTATTTCCAACTGCTATACTGTGTATAAGAGCAACTGAAACAACCGAATTTCCCCTTGGGGATTTATGAAGTATTTCTGATTCTGATTCTGATTCTGATGTGAAGGTATGATTGTTTATATGCTGCTTTGTGTTATAAAAGGTGCACTGATGAAAAATTATTTAGTATCTTGAGCTCATACATGTTGGCTTGTGATAAAATTAGTGTCCCTATTTTGAAGTCTGAAAATCTGGTCACCCTAAGTTATATCCCCCGCACCAGGTAACGCTTAAATTGACACACCAGATGGATCATTCAATATACTTCACAGGTCCATCTGGGAAACAAACCATAAAATGTGTTTAGGAATGGGCAGAACCTTTTAAAGGCCTATCTGGCAGGTGATTGGACAAGGTTCAGTCAAAAAACAATGTCTCCTAAAAATGAACACAACTGAGGGTGCTCGTATCTGACAAACCCAAACAGGAACATGTGACGACAAAAAGTGAGCATGGCTCTGTTGTTGTCCTTTGATTCAGCCTTTATCTTTGCAGGCAGGTCCATTAAGATTGTTTTTGATATGTGATTGATCCGCTCTAACCGGAGACACTCCAGTTTAAAGATGAGCTCTTTGTCCCCTTTCTTCTATACGTAAACATGACTCTTGGGACAAAAACACAACAGCAAACAGCAACGGTCAGACCAGAACAGCCCTCCACTCTATCATACAAGTTAATCTACCGCAACGCTTTCCCAAAGCCTCTTCTTACTCGTCAAAGTCTATCAGACATCTGTCCACTTTTGCCTTGAGGGAATAAACATGCACACAAACACAAAGACAAGCACACACAAACATACAATGACTCACAGGGAGAAGAGTTAAACTGGGGATGTAGAGAGATGGATGGAATAGAGGGAGCAATGACATAGGAGGGTAAGGAGAACTGTCAGGACTACAGTATGTTGGAGAAAATTTAGATCAAGGCACATAAGCAGAGTGGTGGAGATATGTAATCAAGAAAAGCAGTTCCTTTGACAGGCACACATTTTTTGATTTTTTTTTACTAATCTAATCACCTCCTCTAAAAGAAATCCTAAAATTTTATTGACACTATAAATAACAAAGTCACCTTTTATGATGCCTAGTCTCTCTGTTGATGACTACAATAAAAGTAATTTCCTTCTTTGTCACCAAGGCAATGGATATAAGGTCTAATTTTCAATGTGCCCCTCTTCAATTGACTTAGGCCCCTCTTCTGCGTGCATCATCTTGGACATTTTCAGCCTACAAGCCCTGCTAGATTTGATAAAGAATACAGAGCTGTTCACTAACAATGTGGACATTTTACTATTATTTCTATTTGGCAGTCCTACCCACTATTGGCCTTACAATTTTAAACATTCTTAACTCCTCTTTATCCTCAGGAGATTTTCCCTCATATTTTAAACATGCCATAAAGTTAAACAATATTGAATCAATCCTATTTGGATCCTGCTTTACCCATGATTCACAGGCCTATATAAAAACTCTTTTTTCACTTCAAAAGTCCTGTAAAAGACTGCTGCAAATCAGTTCACTACTAACTAGAAAAGCACTCTGAGAGCACAGACCTCCGCCAAGCAGCTCAGTTACAGCAGTGGCTTTTCCGCTCCGACTGGGCAGACGAGTGTCCGCTCGTGTCTGTCCATGTGGAGAATGCTGCGTTTCATTTACATCATAACTGGGAAGAGGGGAGTGTGAATGACATGATCTCTGAGTTATTACCATTCCAGTTTCAAAGTCGGAAAAAACATGATGATCTACCAGGCCATTGTTAGCCGTTGTGTCCGCTGGCATTGCAAGGGAAGCTGGGAAATGTCGTGACATGGGCTTGAAAAACACTGACGTCAGTTTGCCAATAAACTACAATTCCCATAACGAAGTAAATGAATGGGATTTGCCATTACAAACGTCAATGTTTTCTTGTGATGTCAATCTGGATCGGATCAGCACCAAAATGAAATGGCTTCTTTCTTGGACCAAATCACACCTCTGGTAAAATTTTCATGTAAATCCATCCTGTAATTTTTGCGTATTCTTGCTAACAGACAAACAAATAGACAGACCCTGGCGAAAACATAACCTCCTTGGCAGAGTTAATAACACTGTTTGTATGATAAATTTCACTCTGGGCTCAATAAACAGTATTCCACTGAGGCTGCTCTCTCTTGAAGATGTCAAATGACAATCAAATGTCCTCTAACACATGCAAATGCTCACTACTAGGCCTGAATACATCTTTCAAAATATTAAAACATCATATCCTCATTAAGAAGCCATGCAAACTGCTGGGACTGTGGCAAAGCGTTTTATTTATATGTTTTATTTATATGTTTTATTTACTGCATTTGTCTGACAGAGTTTTTTGTGTCTTTTTGGTGACTGTGTTTCTGAATCTTCAGCCTCTGAAACGGTGCCTGTAGGGTTTGGCGCACGCCCCCGGGGAGCTCCCTGTGGAAATCCGGGTTAAAAGTTTCAGTGTATCATATCACCTGTATGCTAACCACTTTAAGCTCCATTTCTCATTAAACATGGCTAGGTTTCTTCATTGTCTAGACCAGGGTTTGGAAACCTACGGCACACATGCCAAAGTCTTATCCACTGGCACACTTGCAGCAAGTGTGAATGTATTTTTATATTAATATGCCCTCTCACTTTTAGCTTTTTACAGCCATCTGCTTATTTGTCCCACCTGCATTGAATGCATCTCATGAACCCCGCTCTACTCTGCCTGAGGTTGGCGGGTGCTTGTTGTCTACAGAGTGCAGGTGTTGGGGGAGACAAAAAGCTTCAGCTGGTGCTGTCTATGATGATGGCCCCTCTCACCAAAGTTCAATACAGTCACAGTGGTTGACAAAGTTTGCAGAGTTACTGAAACCACAGAAGCACATTGTCAGAACCTTTAAGTACAGGACAGTTTTCCCAAAGTTTAGCACTTTTAAGCATTGAATTGATCAGCTTTACTGATGGTCTATGGATCAATATTATTCCAGTTTTAAAGCAAAGTTTGCCTCAAATGTTGCAACAGGTTAAACCACATTACCTGCACTTCTTCTAATTCTTCATGGGAACTTAAAGATACCTACTTTGTCACTTGTTGACCTTTGGAAGTTCTTGATTGGACACTACTGTCAAGAAAACAAGAGAAAAAGACACTGGGCCCAATTGATTGGTCGATAAACAACAGGAAGTAGACACTCACTCTAAGGGTCAAAATTGAGGTCTTGAAACATCACTAATGTATTTTTATTTTAAACACTGCAATTCATGACTAGATTTAAAATAAATTGTATGGGATATATTTGACCAGAGGTCCTTCATAGATTGACAAAAGACTGAGCTTCCAAATACAGTTGTCCACATAAAGACTTTTTGATAGGTTCCAAAGATTTGTTAACAAATTCAGTGTTACCGCTTGGGGATGCCAGTGATACCATGGAGTTGAGAGGGTTAAATGTGCTTTCAAACAGATAAGAAATGTGTTTAAAGTAACATCAGTGTTTCATTCATACAGAGTTGGATGTTCAGACTAGTTTTACATTGTAAGTTCACAGTGGGTTAAACAGGCTATAGACCAGTGGCGTGCACAGACTTTTTCAAGGGCAGGGGGGGAAAGAAAAAAAAGGGCACACACAGGGTGTTCTCGCCACTGAAGAGGGCACTACATTTTACATGTTTTTGAGGGTACTTTAACACGCATTTTGTCTTCCAAGAGGGCACTTTAACGCACGTTTTTCAACAATTGGGCGACGAGGTGCACACCACCGCTATGGATACATGTATATTGCATACTAAGAAACCTTTGATACAAAAGTACCACAAGTTTATATCCACAGCCTGGTCCTGCTCAGAGAAAATTCACCCAACAGTCCCCTTTCAGGGAGGTTTTTCACTTCAGCAGTGGACTCTGCTTCAGCAATGTGACCCCTGCTGCCCAGGACCTTATTTCATGTCAGCCTTGATATTACTCCACATTTTCCAGGTTTGTTTCTTTTTCTCCTTTGGGAGCTATCAGCATGCACTTGGCCTTGTTACAAAATGTCATTCTTTTTTAACACCCACTCTTTTTATTGGTCATAGTAGCAACACTATGGTTGTGATTGTTACTGAAAGTTTACTACTGATTCACATTCAGTGTCAGTACTCCGGAGATGAAAATAGTGAGCAACAGGTGAGGGTAATCAGATGAATAAATGGGATGGTAAGCAGTCAATGGCTCCTCTGAGGGTAAATGAGAGGGGCATTAGCTTGTCATGATTATTTGGAGGAATTGAATGAGTTGGGGGCCCAGGTCAGATAAAGACAGTAAAGAGAAGCCAGTGTGGTGATGGGAGTAAGACTGAAAATAGAAAGTAGTTCTGCTGTTTTTCTTTCACAACCTGGCAGCCAGCAGGAGTCACCAGTGCAGCATCAGCCCACATCAGCTTACCAACTGCCAATTGTGTTTGATGGCGCACCCAGCTGAGCTGTGTCTGTGAGGTGGTGGGCGAGAGTCTTTATTCCTGTGCCACCTAAACTTACACTCATGGCAGGTGAAATCTGCACCAGATTCTTTGTGGACCAGGGCAAAAGATTTGGTTGAAAGCTATATTGGTTATTTACTTTTTTAGAAGATGATTCATCAAGGCAAAAGTGCAGTGGCTCTTTATTTAATGGAAAGAAAGGCCAACAAACATTGGCCGAGATGGCAGGGGGGTTGGATAAGTGAAAATATAGATGCAGAAATGTAACCAGACCAAAAGAAAGTCTATGAAGGTGATCAAGAGGGAAAGGGGAGAAAAAGAAGAAGGTCAATTCCATAATTGAGGCTAGTCATCAAGGGACAGTTTTAGGTGTTATGGTCCATCCATTCAGGTCCACAGTTCTCTGGGCAACCTGGGATAAGACTGTCTGGAGTCAGGCCAGGCCACTTCACTTTAGTTCTTTGGTTCTACATAAAGCTTAAAGAACTGTTAATGTATTGTCACAATTATGAACTTCAGACATCAATCACAGATGCAACAATATTGTCTTTTTATGAAACTGGCAGAGTTAGTTTTAATTTAGAGGTGGCAAACTTGCAGTCCAAAGCCCACATTTGGTCCTCCTACTCCTTAAATTTGGTCATCTACTTAATTAAAAACTTTAAAAAATGCAAATAAATGAAAGAATGTGACAAAATCTAAAATGAAAATCAACACATTAAAAGTTAATCCCTAGTTAATCCCTAGAAATAGATGTAACTGCTTCTGTTAAATTCCATTCAGTCCATCACTCAGTGCATTTGTCAAATGTACATGGTGTTAACTACAGTGATGGAGATCAGCTCTGCATTTGTACAGTAAGAGCCAGCATGGATGTTACAGTAATACCTTGCTGCAGAAGGGGCCACCTCCACTCTATGAAATAAGTCTCAAAAACAGCATAGAGTGATAGAACGCAATATTGAGCACGTCTATAACAACCTACTTTTCCACTGTTTATGTTGTTTTGGTAAAAATGTGGTTATACATGGTCATATTCAGTTTAATTAGGCGTTGAACTATATGTTCTTACTTTTATACATATATATATATATAGATAGATAGATAGATAGATAGATAGATAAGTAGATAGATAGATAGATAGATAGATGATATAGACATAGATAGATATAGATATAGATATAGATATAGATATATATATATATATGTCTCTCTCTCTCTATTTTTATATATATATATATATATACGCACTGTATGCATAAATGTATATATATGTACAGTAGATAGATACGATAAATTAGATAAGATATTTCATACTTTACAAGACAGGTTCTTACATGTTTTAATTTAATAAAGCTAAGTTACAGCATAGGCAATGTCCTTGAAACATCTGAACATGTTTTCCTGCTCAGGAGGATCACACAGGCTTCTTCCTTTCTTTGTCTGAAATGTTACTACAAAATTAGTCAGTAATTTGCCACCAACGCTGATGTTATAAACAAGGAAATTTAATGATGTTACAGTATCAAGCAATGTTTGCTCGTCAAGAACGTAAAGTAAAGCTAGTTTACTGTCCACATTCTACCTTTTCAGAGGAAATTACAGCAATTTAAAAAGCATTATCACAATAATAATGTTCCTACACAAGAGCATAGAATATGTACCATGTTGAAATTTGCCTAAGTCAATGGATGAATGTAAAAACTGAAAATATTGGTTAATAATTACCAGAAACCACAGCTATGCAGTTCATTTAAATGGCCCGCCAAGCTTTCTTTGGAACTATTTGGCTGCTCCATGAACTACGTGACCCTCTGCTTTCTGAACCCTCAATGACGCCACTCTCTCTTTCAACCGCTCTGGTCATACCCATTTACCTAAAATGACTCTGCATTAAATTAAAACAAATTTATAATTGACAGCAAGGTGGCTTTTTTAACCAACCTTAAGTGAACACTAAAGGAACTGCAGTTTTTTGGTGCTGGCTTTTTTAACACCATAGGTTGCTGCTCAGTATCATACCAAAGTGAAACCATTTTAGTATCATGACAACTGTACTTTCTATGTAATATAATTAATGCTTTCAAATTGAAGTAGTCTATGAACCTGTATCTTTTATACTGTTAACGCCATATCTATAGTATTCACATTGAGTGTGACATCAAATTTTATAAGCAAAGAGTGCCACTAATAATGGGTGATGCTATGCTGATAGCTGGTCAACAAGTTCTCCCACTAAACCAGGCCCTAAGCTTATTCTGAAGCCTATGTGGGTGTCTAGGACATCAAGTACAGGCTATATATCTATTCCATATGACAGAGTGTGCAAACAAATCAAACACCTCCAGGACACCCCTCAGAACACAGCTACAACAAGAAGCACTAAAATAAAGGATGAATACATACTGTAAATTTGCCTGACATGGTTGTTTAGCTCTGATGTTTTACAACCAAGTTTGGAGTTGACCTGAATCAGATTTCTACCTCTTTGCTGCACTGTGTAAGAGAGGGAGAGGGTCATTAGCAAGGTTTGATCTAATTGATTAGGGTGATAATTTATCTCAAAAAGCAATAGTAGTAAAAAAAAAAACTCCATAGAGAAAATTTCTTGCAAGTAAAAGGAGGATGAGTGACAGTCTGCTAAGAGATTGGATATTTAGCAGTTGGCTGGACAGTCATTTCAATGGTACTGTATGTGAATCTCCAAGCTGTGGATGATAAAACTCAAGTGCTTCAGTTAAAGAACCAAAGAAGGAAAAAAACAAAACGCAGCACCTTGACACTTGATTTTGACCGAATACATCAACACCAAGAAAGCTTATGTGAGGTTAAAAGTCAATGTCAAGCTCATTGTGGCCAACAATAGCATGCTTTATATCCTTATTGACCTTCATTATTTTTAAATATATATATATAAATATATATATATATATATATATATATATATATATATATATATATATATATATATATATATATATATCAAAATGTAATTTGTTAAAAAGAAAATGTCCATTGGTAAGTAAATGTCCATTGGTAAGTAAGATAAAGTTTATAAGAAATAAGGAATATAAGTAAATAAAAGTCATTTATGTCATCAAAAAACTGTTCATAGTAATTTAAAACCAAAGCTTTAAGCAGGCTAAATAGAGAGGTACAAGGCAGAAGTATTATTGTGGGCCAATGCAGAAGTTAGCAAGTTTCCCTCGACTGAAAGCCTAAAAGCCTATGGCTTTTTTTTTAAATTCCTTGTATCAGATCAGGAGTCAGAACAGACATGTTGTTTTGACGTACTTTGAACAAGATGTTACACATTTAGTTAAAGAAAAAGATGGACTAAAAGGAGTAAAAGGGGTCATGGTATGTGCCAGCATTGCATACGGTGATGTTTGACCTTGTCTGTGGCCCTGAGTGGGTTCATGCGTGTCTGGCTGAGTTCCTCACAGAGTATTAGTCACACCCTCAAGGGAAGTGATAGAGTTACATGGTAATGGGAGGGCTTTGGAGGTCATATTAGACACATACAGTATAACCATCATAGACAGAAACATCCCCTAAAAGCTTCTCTAAAACCCCTTTGATACACCCAAACATTTCAAATATATGGGATGGATTTTCAGAGGTAGAAAAAGTCAGCTTTCCTATTTCAGAACCAGTTCTGCAACCATATTGAGCTGTCCTTGCACCTATTGGAGAGACTCTTAACCTTGCTGTTGGTGCTCCCTGTGGGGCGGCTGTTCCAGATGCTTTTGCACAGCAAGCCCACGCTGTTCTCAAAAAAGCCGACCCAATAAAGTCTGAAACATGGGCTCACACAACACTGGTGTGCACAGCAGGATGGAGCAGAGGGTGGGGGAGTAGGAGGGACTGCCCCACTGCTCCAACTTTTAGTGTCCTTCCAGTTCTTTTACTAACCAAAATATGGATGAGCTTTGCTATATGATCAATAATGACCAAGAGCAAAGAAAATGGCCAAAACCTGTGGTTACTGTTTTTTTTTTTGTTGTTGTTTTTCTTTTCTTTGGAGGATTTATGAGGTCTTTACAGTGTTACAGTAGCTGGATTATTGTGTTGCTGATCAGAGAGCTAGTTTGAACACAGTACTTATGTCCTACAACAATGACATAGTTCCAGTCAAATTGTTGCAACCTCTATTTGTACAAAACAATTGTTGATTTATTTAACCTGTACAATTCAGTGCATATACATGCAAAGGAAAATCATGCTACTGTTACAGTAAAATTAAGCATTTTAAATGAATTACTGTACATGCTATTGACTTTTTTAATCAGAAATCATTTCAACATGAGCAAACATCTATCTTTAACATTTTTGGAGAAAGGATAAATGTGCAGTGTCTTTGGTGATTAGTGTATCTTTAGCATTTGGCCCATTGTAATGTTCTCATGTGTGTCATGGGGTAGTGAGGCCAACAGCAGGATAGAATACTCTCTTTATGTAGCCTTGACTATTAGGGTAATGATAATGGAGGGAAACAGATTGAGATAAGGAGTACACTGAGCTGGACCAGGACACTGGTGAGATGATTTGTGGGGTTTAGGGTGTTGCAGGGCAGATTCAGGACATATCTGAATCTGACTGGTTTGTGTTTAAGTGAGGAAACACCCAGCTGATCAGCAGTGCAGGAAGACAGGATTAGGCCTGTGGTGTATGATAACGCTGTTTAATATTGCATTTATGATAATTCTTACAATAAATTAACTTTGGTGTGAAGAGTAAATTTTTGCTCAAAAGTTTGCTTAACTTTCTTTCAAAATAGACAAAAAACTGCCCCGTTTCATAATTTGTTTATTTGTGCCGGAAATTAATAAATTTTGTTAACAGATTTGTAATCATTGTGCAGGAAGTTTGGCTTTTAATTTAAGCTTCTAATCAAAAAGTACACTAAGTACATGAGCGAAGTCGGATTCAGATTATTAGAATCCTGTGGATTATTGTGTTTATCACATAATTAAAAAACAAATAACAGCCTCTGTCCTTTCACTTTTTTTCATGTTTTCTCATTAATCCATGAGAACTTATACGTGTTTGAATGACTGCAAGAGTCACACATCATTTATCTCATAGGGCAAATCAGACAAGACAATACTTACAGCACACAGCAGTAAACAGCATGTAGCTGAGGGTGCTCATGGCATGTTTGCACCCTCCTGTGCCTCTTTAGAAATGAAGCACACAGATTTTAAAGCCTTTCACGGCCTAAGTAAACAGTTGAGAAAAATAAACATTTTTTACATTTTGGGAACATGCAAGGCTTTTGTCTTCATGCTGCTCAATATTTATGGTTTTATTTGAATAGTTTTAGTGATTTTTTTTGTCGTAACAAATGATGGTCATCATAACAGCCTCTACCTATGCACTGAGCACTGACAGACAGTATATATATTGATTTTCAGCAAAATGATGGAGATTCGTGATCAACTTATTGCTATTTTAGATCCATTCTGCTTTAATCAACATCTTGTGTGTATTTTAAGTGCAGGTAATTCACTGTATAAACTAATTTATATCATATATCAGATGTGATGATAAATTGTTGGTGTTTATGCTTTCACTGTGCTACTTTGTACGTTGGGAGAAAAAAAGCAAAAGCTGATTAGTGATCATGTTTAACCTCAAGCACTTTAATAAAAGGAATCATCCGATTATAGATCACTGTTAAAATGACACAATGTCCACAAAAATAGACGAAAGCACCTGCATTGTAACCTCTCTGAATTCATCCCCTACTTCCATCCACCTGCTTTTGAGATGCTTTACCAATGCTTTACTTTAGTTTTAAAAAGTTCCTCTCATCTGACAAGCGGACAAGTTTTAAAACTTCAAGAGTGCAGAGAAATGTGGTATGAACCTGTAACACAAAAGCTTAAAACAATGGATCGAGACAGCTCACATTTCCCTCCTCACAGAGATAGATCGGCAGCAGGCCACCCTCTCCCTGTCTCTGAAGCTGAAGCTAACAGCTGCTCTGCTCACAGAGGCTTAAAACCATGGCAGAGAGAGACATTATTTGCTGACATTTTTAAAATGTATTTATTGCCTTACAGCTGTCCTTTGTGATGGGCTGATCGCCCATTTTCACATCGCAGCTGCAATGAAAATGCGCTTTATCTTCTAGGCCTAAAATAAATTAATGTTTAAAAAAATGAATGCATACACTGTAGTGTCTTGCTTTAGATTACACTAAGCTTCACTGACAGGAGCATGTTTACATAGCTATGGTAGATGCTGATATGGCCTCTTTAATCTGGTTACTATGAACCATCTACAGTTTGGCCTTGCCAACATGTTAGCGAGTCATTGAGAAGTCAAATATTGAACTGGGAAAACACAGACCAGGATTACTGGCTGTACATTTCAGCTCTGTTGCTTTAAGCTTTACTTCGGCACAAACAGTGCACACTAACCCTCTAGCTTGCAGTTATAAAGGTGGACAAATGCCACACATTTATGCTAATCCATTCATTTACTGTATGTCAACATGCTGAGAATAAGAATTTGAATGCAGAGGTTGCTTCCTTAAACATAAAAATTCACTCTGTCCCCATGACAAACACCAGTATAGGTGAAGCTTTACCAGCTACTGAATAATGCAGAACCCCTAATGTGCAACCCAACGGTAGGGACCTGAAAGCTACACCAACTTCACTTTGCTTGTTGTATTTCATGAGGCTGGGCCCCATCCTGTTTTTCATTATAAGGAACCACACAGGGTTCACTTTTTAATAGAAAACATAATTTAAGATTGTAATCTAACCACCAACTGCTATCTCTCCATTGATACACTTTTCTTGTTAAGGGCAAACAATGCCAGCTGCTCTGTTTGCAAATCCAAATGTACTTGCATGTTTGGGAACATTTGGTTTTATTGAATGAATTGGGAGAGTCAGACAATTTATAAAAGATGATGTGGTTAATTTCCATCATACAATAAAAAGAAAACCACTGTTAACGTCAGGGCTTATTAGATTTCTTTATCCAGCTGTTAAGGCCTGAATGATCAGCTTCACACAGGGCCAGACTGGCAGGAGAGGTTGAAGCCTGTGCAAGAGTTGCAAGATAAAGCCACAGAAGTAACAAGAAAAACACCAGAAAAACATAACCAATCAATTCATGCTGTCAAAATCAGGTTTTATTATTATCTGTGTTAAGGAGGTTATTTCTTTGCCTGCATTTGTCTCTGTGTTACTTTGCTTGTTAGCAAGATTATGCAAAAACTACTTGACAGATTTTGCTGGAATTTCAGGAGATGGAGATTATGGTTCAACTTTGGTTGTTTTTACTGAACAATCGTCGAACTAATAATGATATCAACATGATTCCAAGTGCTAGTTGTAAGTTTTCAGGGTCAGGGAATCATATAATGATGGTAACTTCATGATGGAACTATTACTTATGGGTGTAACAGCATTATGTGAGATAGCTTGGCAAAAGTTTAAGCTCTCCAAGTGCTGGCTAGTTTAATATGCTGTTGAACTGGACACAATCTCTACCAGGGAAATGCCTTCAAGGTGAGACAGAAGATCAACAGATTGAATTCTGTATATTAAGACACCCTGTTCACAAATGTACAGCAATATCATCCCCACATAGATGAGCAAGCCAGTGTGTTTACATGCAATCGTGAGAAGTTTACTTATTTGTTAATCTGACAAAATAATTGCTTTTTAAAACATATAAACTGCAAACATATTGATCCAACAGAAATCATACTAAATGTCTTTGAGTTAAACCAGTGAACCCAGATAATGTCACCCTAAGTCACCCTATACCTTTATTATATGCAGGGTTTTGACTCAGGGGGGCTGAACCGCATAGGGACCATTGTTGACAGTTGCCATCTGTCTGCACTGCAGGCACTCATACAGTAACTCAAAGAAAACCATTTTGTGCATTGTTTTTAGAACTCAATATTTTGAGCAGAAAAAACACCTTCATCAGTTGCTTTTTACATGCCAGAACTCTCATTAAAAACAGTTAAATATTTGGAGTAACACCACACTCCTAAATGTCACTTTCTGACACAGACCAAACAAAATAAAGTCAGGCGGATCTTCTGAAAATGCCCTTTAAACAACAATGGCTTAGGAGAGACTGATCTGGCTCATAAACATTTTCAATTTCTTCAGCTGATATCAGTGGTGGGTGTTGGTTCTTTGACATTGATTTCATGCTTTTTTGGTTCATATTTCCATGAATAATTTTAAATGGTCTTACAGATAGTACCAAGGTGAACAGAACCTAACTCTTGTTACCTCACAGCATTAAATGCTTGTAAGAAGTGCTATGAAACCAAGGTTGAGAGTGCTGCTAGCACAACAAACAACATCTGTGGACACAGGCCCTAAATCACATGTAAGAGTACTATAAGCTCCTGTCCACATTCAAAGCAATTTTCAGGGAAAAATGTTTTGGGCCCTATTTTTTTGCTGTGAAACATGTCATCTAAAGCATGTGGCGCACAGCGGTTTTGGGAGTGTCGGTCTATATTTTGCTATTTTGAGGACTTGTGTTCTCAGGGCAAAGCCAGGTGCAGGGCACCAAGGAGATTAATTATGTGTCTTGATTCTACATGGATGATTTTTGGGCGTATTGTCAAACCAATCAGAGTGGCAGCTCTCATTCCCTTTAAATAAGTGCTTCCCTGACATGTATTACTTTGTTATACACACAGCAGATGTAGTCGTTTGGTCTGAATTTCAGATGGATTATTCAGTTCCTTTTCTTTTATTGAACCACTGTACTCAAAGTTCACACAGAACACTTTATGAAATCATGCATCCCAGAGCATAAGAAACAATCAAAAAGGTGAGTTACACGTGTCTGCATAAATGTAAAGTCGAGACCTCATTCAGTATTTAAAACTCCAGCAAAAACCAACAGGAAGAGGCAAGTTTGAGTCAAATTTTACATCAATGGCTCTGTTCTATATTGCGTACATAAAAAACACCAGAAAAACTGTTTTATCTGTAAACATCCATTGTATGTATGTAGAAATGTGGCTCCATGTTTTGAGAAAATCTTAAAACTGTGTGTGTTGTTTGTCGTCTCTGGGAGTATTGCAAGCACTGGAATGCAAAGGAAATGGTGCGCTGCAGAAAAGCCAAACTGTCTCTCAGCTCTCCAGCCCATCATGAACTTTAATCTGGTTTTTCAACAAATACTCTAATACTCAATGGTAGAGGTACTGTGCATCCCATCTGAGAGGAACAAGCTCAATAAAGTGTGTGTTTTAATCTTGTGGATTTGTGCCAATCTTTCTAATGCATCCTCAAAATAGCAGAAACACTGCACCACATATGCAAACTCTAGACCAGGTATAAGGAAGTTTAGTATAAAGTAAGTTTATGATCTAATCTTATCTAAGTCTTGTAATTATTTTTCTGTTTCATAGACATAGTTGCCACCCCATCATGGTTGAGGACTGGGCATCAGCATGAGGGAAAGCAATCCTTTCCCCCTGCCCAAAAATAATAGACGTATCTTTGAACAGTATATTTTGTATTTACAGAGTTCATAAGAAAATTTTTGTAGCAGTTTGAGTTCATAAGGAAGGACATAGAAATGTTTTGATTTAAGATCCTACAGAGACTTGAAACCACAATTTTCTTCTTGTACTCAGTTTGTGCTTGGATGGAATATTCTTAAAATACGATTAAAGAATTTCTAACTATTGTACAAAATAGGAACCCATCAGTCTCGAAAGCAATGTCCCACTAACTGGACATGATTATTTTCAGGTGTTTCTATAGAATCTGACTGCATCTATGCCTCTAAACCCTTCATACTGCAGGATAATTTTTATTTCACTGATTAGCACCACTGTTGCAGTGCACATAATAGAACTACTTGATACATTTTTAATAACAGCAAAGTTTTACTGGACATCATAAAATAGTGCACACAAACACGGGCATGCAAACACACAGGCACAAGCTCACTGCCCCAAGGACACAGCCCCAAGGTCACAGCATTCTGAGAAGCAAAATTGGCTTTATTTATTAGAAAATGTATACAATTTTATTTTTTTGTGTCAATGACAGAGGAAGGTTGATATTAGCATTTCCAGAATAGAAAGAAGCTGTGCCATTCTTAGAGTCTGCTCTGTGCTATTCACAGTCGCATCAATAATAGAGTAATCTTTGTTGCACACTGAGGAACACCTGTTCAGTGTTTTGAATAAATACACAAATAAAATCATCTCTACACTTCCATGTGCAGGCTTCCCCCCTGCCCCTTATTCGTCTATAAAGTACCAGCAGGAGAGAAAAGCTATACCTGCATCCAGTTAAAAGCCTGAACAACAAAGAAAAGATGCAACTCAGAAGAGTTTCCTTACCAACAGAGGCATTGCGGCACACTTTCTCTAAATTCAGCCGAGCCTTTGTAGAGGCAGAAGTCATAGGAAACACAACAGACAACACAGTGTGACTTATAGCAAGGGCATAATCTCAGGATAAAATATTGTTTTTTATACATGAGGTAGGTGACTTCCTCTCATTGTGAAAAGCAACCTGCTGGAGTTTTCATCTCATGACTCTCAAGACGATTACACTAAGCCATTTTGAGCACATTTTTTTGGTGTTGGGTCATTTGATTTTTTTTTTCTTTTCAAAAAAACACCCATACTGAGACAATATGAAACCTTTTCTCCCAGTCTTGACTTAGAAATTAAATGAATGCAAAGAAATCTATTTTATTATCACTTTTAGATTTATTATTTCAGTTAATGCTGCTGTGCTAGGCCAGTTTGGTCTTGGTGAAATTCAGTATTAACCTTTAACCCTGTGGAAATGGGGTTGCATTCAGTCCACTTGTAAAAAGTTAGAATGCAGTCACACTTATTTTGAAACTACAATTAACAGTGAAAATTTCAATTTTGGTGCTTTGAAGGAAAAGGAAAAGGTGAAATGTCTGATGTATAAAAAACAAATTATGTGACCAAAAAAAAAATAAGTGCATTAATGGCCCTTGAGGAAAACTTGCATTAAACTCAAGTTAGGAGGAATTTCAAGCACAGCTCCAGTTGTCACATGTTGATGTTTCCTTGGGCAAGACACGTAACCCCTAGGTGCTTCCACTGCTGCATCATTGGTGTGTAAATGGGTATGAAAGGATGTGGTTATTTTGGTTCATACTGATGGACAACTTACATATAAAGTGGGTGTGGATGGGTAGGTGTGACCTGCTCTCTTAAAAGGATTTAAGTAATCAGACTAAAAAAGTGTTGTATAAGCTCAAGTCCTTTTACCATTTTTCTATTTATGTGGTTCTGATCAAATATCTTTAAAGAAAGTAAACAGTAGTGTTATCATTGCTCTGACTGATACATGCAAACCTGAACTGACAGCCTGAGAGCTGATGGAGCCTTGGACACTCCACTAAAACTGACTGCTTCTAAAATGACAAATTAACAATTATGCATGCGATCCTATATTACTCCCTTTAGACTTAAAAAACATAGACCCAAGTGCTTCAAATCTTTGTTGGCATAAATATGGGCAAGTGGGAAATCTGATTCATATGTTATGGCTCTGCCCTGCAGTCAAATTATTTTGGACAGAAGTCTGTAAATTAATTTCAGTGATCATTAATGTAAATATTGCTCCATGTCCATCAGTGTGTCTGTTGGGCCAGAGGATTGTACATTTAAAAACAAGACAAGGGAGAAAGACAGTTGGTTTAGCCTTTTTGGCTGCCAAAAGAATGATTTTATCAAACTGGAAAATTCACAAACCAAAATGTTTCCCTGTAGAAATGTGGATATCTGAGTTTTTTTAATATTTTAGGTATGGAGTGAATAACAGATACATTAAATGACACTCAGTTTAGGTCTGAACCATTTGGAAGCAGGTGTGGGGGCACATATCATCGTCACCAATGTTGATTTGATTTAACCTGATTTGATTGACTGTTAAATCTGGTCAATATGAGAAATTTTATTTCTGTTTTCTGTCTTGTTCTTGAAACCGGATCTATCATTGAATAAAGACAACCTTGAACCTTTTCATAATGAATTGAATATTTATTTAAGTATGAGCATGCACTGATCTCCCTTCTATGTGATGTTATTGTGTACATGTTAATGTTTGTCCGTTTGTATTTGTCAAGGTATGGACCTGTGTGTATTGTTGTTATGTATAAATATTAAAAGTATAAATAAATTAAAAAAAAAAACAAGAAAAAAAACAATTATGCATGCACTCTCAAAGAAAAAAAATACTTTTGCTACTTTTTAAAATTAGGAACCACTTATTTTCCTCAGCCTTCACCAGCTGTAAGAATTATCCCACTCATTCATGAGAATTTTAACACAAGACCCTCAGCTGGGGCTGTAAACTCAGAAACACTAATCAGATTTGATGGTTGGTAGTGGAGACAACAGGAGAGGGGGATGGTGGGAGGCTGATGGAGCAAGCTCGTTAAGAGGTGAGTAATCCGCCCCCAAGGATTGTGGGACTTTATTAACCCACCAGCGCAGGTCCCTCTTCTCTTGCTGACTCTCTGACAGTTTTTTTGTCTTTCTCATGTGGCCTCCCCCTCCACATTTCAGCCACTCTATCCAACTAAATGTATGACTGGCCTGTCAGAAGGCTAACTGCACCACTCAGCTGGAAAATGAATAGCTTTTCATGAGATGCATTTGCTGTGGTCGGCGGGGGGGTTGAGGCTTTATAATATCCCCTGCAGAGAGTGACAGACAGCAGTAACCCCACATATATCGCTGTTGTACATGGCCACATATGAGTACTAAGAACCTGGGCCCTGTGCTGGAAACATGTAAACCCAGTTGGGGTAGTGTCAGGCTGCATGAAAACAGCCTTCTACTCTCAAAGGTAGCCTGAAGCTTCAAGACCAATATCCAAAAGCATTTTTATGGAGTCTTTAAACTAGTTATCATTTTCCTTGACTTAAATGTCTCCAGATGCCCTCTGAAGGAAGGTTTGTATAACTATAAGACAGATATACTGGTCAAGCTCAGAATGTGGATATATATTTATTTTTCACAATTTCTTGCCAGTTGCCAAAATATCAACCCTGCCACTGTACATTTATGCCAACATTGTTTTGAATATTCAGGTATCTTAAAACATACATTTTCTAAGAGCTATGATGCCCCCTTCTCTCATTGAATTTTTATATTAAAAAGATTATCTTATTCAAGTATTATTTTGAAAAAGATCAGTTTTATTTTCAGGAGCAATGCTATTTAATCAATTACTTTAAGAATGAAAGGAAATTTTGAAAATTGATTACATTTTCCCTTTTTCTTTTCTCAAAAATTCACATAGACACACATTTTTTTTTCATTTTGATACATTAAATGTTTAAATAAATAATGGAGCAGTAACTTAGGTTGGACATAAAAAAAACAATCCAAGTTAAGAACTGATAACAGCTTGTTAGTTGAAGCAGCAAGCAGAAAAAATAACAAAGAAGTCAAAAGTATATTTATGGCATACAAGGTTTGGGAAGTGGTAAAAACTGTGGCTCTGTTTTATACAAAATGAAGCTGACTGCACAACATTTAGTGAGTGGAAACAGCAGCAACTTACAGAGGCATTCATCTATTCAACGTGGCATTCAACGTTGATAATCAGGTGTGATGCCGTTGACATTTTCTCCACTGAAGACCTATGTGGGCCAACTTTTACCCACACAGAAAATCGATTAGGGAATTGTTAAGGAATCAAATTGATAGAAAGAATCGATAATGGCATTGGTATCTATAAAATCTTATCAATTCCCATCCCTAGCTTCAATAGACAGGGTAGAAAGTTACAGTAACACTGTTCCTTGATTTCCAATTAATGCCTTGTGAAAAAAACTACTTTACTACTACTACTCTACTTTACTGCTGTATTACAATGTAACTGAATATAAATGTCCTGAGACATGGTGGTGCGTTTGGTAGTGCATGTGCCTCAAAGCAAGAAGGTTAGGTTGCCAGTTCGATCTTCGGGACGGGCAGGGCCTCTATGCGTGGAGTTTGCATGTTCTTCCTGGTTCTCTCCCGGCACTCCGGCTTCCTCCCACAGACCAAAAACATGCTCCTTAGGTTAATTAGTGACTCCAAATTGGCATCAGGTATGAGTGTGAGAGTGAATGGTGACCTGTCTCTCTATGCGGCCCTGTGTTCGGCTGGCTCAGGATGTACCCTGTCTCTCACCCAATGTCAGCTGGGACAGGCAACCCCGAAAGGGGTAAGCGGTATAGATCATGGATGGATGGAATATCTTCTATCTGTTCAATTTCTTTCTTTGGTATACTCACCTTCCGTATCAACACACCGCTGTATTCAGGTCTTCCTCTGGTCAAAGCAGTGCAGTAGATGTTCTTTGTACAGTTGTTTCAGAACCTCTGCGGTTCATTTCTTAACTTCTGACTTCAGACTTAAACGTTTCTTTGAGCACAGATTTGATTTTAAGAGAAAGGAAAAAGCCACACGGTGGTAGCTCAGGTGAAAAGACATTTAAAATTATACCCTTATGGCAAAGAAAATGTTCAACGTGGCCTTGCTTTTTTCATCCTTGGTCCTGATGGTGTTTACCGATGCACCTTTTTGTCTCCAGATCATACTGGTAGATATAAGTTTCATTGCATGTAATCACTCCTACTGTAAAAAATTGGTTTTAAAACATTTCCTCAAATTTGCCTGCATTTTTCCTTTTGATCAGGGGCTCAGAAGTTTTGGGACAACTTTAACACACTCCTGTCCTGTTTAAATTTTCATGCAGAATTTGCTACACTGTCTTTTTGGCAGTGGAGACCATTTCTGCTTTCATGCTTACACTGAGTCATTCATCGATCATTTTGAGCAGTTTGTTTAATTTGATGAATGTTTTCACAAGTTTTTATGGGCACACAGGATGCTCATCGTCTCTGACCTCTTCTCTGCTGTCACAAAATCTTTTCTGCCCCTCAAACACGAGTTCACGTCACATGCAAAGTTTACCGTACACCTCAGTCAGTTAACAAAAAGATTCAAGTTCTGTTTTGCTCAATTTCACCCAAAAAATTGAAGTAAAAGCATTGCTAAACACTAAAGCTAATTGTTTTCTGATGCCTTACCAAAACGTGCATTTCAGTCAGTAGTTAGAATTAAACTTAAGACGTCACTTACTGTAAACCTAAAGCAGTTGTGCATGAATACCAACCTTTAATATCTAACACTCAGTGTGATTGTGAACCATGCTGTTTTATCCTCATAAGCACAGTCTCATTATTTAATAGCCATATCTCGTAGATTGGAGGTGACTGGGTTTGAGCAGGGTTGCTGCCATCACACCGGGGAGCAGCCTGATAATGTGCTTGGTCAGTAATCGGGTGGTCACCGGTTCAAGCCCAGCTTGTCCTTGGGCAAGACATTTAACCCCAAGTTGCTCCCACTGCTGTGTCAGTGGTATGTAAATGGGTATGCAAGGGCATGAATGTGTTAGCTGATACTGATGGATAACTAACAGAAACTCCAGCCGTCAGTGAGTGAATGTGTGAGTGAATGGGTATGAATGGTTAGATGTGACCTGCGGTGTAAAGCTGCTTTGAGTAGTCAAAGACTAGAAAAGTGCGATATAAGCTCAAGTCCATTTACCATTCGCCATTTAAACCAAAATGGCAGACTGACTTTGGGAGAAAAAGAGATGATGTCAGAAAATGACAGCAGCAGGGTGACCGGTCAAAGAAGACTGTAGCATGAACATGCTATTTCAGTACGTGACTAAGTGGAGGTCCCTTACCAAAAGGCAGGGTGAGAGGAACTGAAATTGATAAAGCATAACTTAATGAACGGCAGCTCAATAATGTTCCCTCTTGAATTTAATTTAAGATTTATTTATGTGTGGTAATGATTGATTTACTTGATTAGTACAATCTTTCATTTAAACAAACTGCATTCAGATTATAATTTTTGTTAATCTTGAGCAACACCCCTCCATCAATTTGTCATCAGGACTGATCTGACCTTTGTTTCTGATACTTAATGTTATAAGTACAAGAAGAGTCAGTTACAGAGTCTCATTTCCAAATATTAATCTGTCATGTAAATTAGCCGAATGTGCACTTGATTTTCTCAGCACATCGTCTCCTTATCACTAAGTCTGAACCAATATTTTCATTTGAAGCCTTTGGCCATGTACATTTTCTCTGTGGCCCATCGTACATGATGAGTCAGTGACCCATGACACTAAGAGTCCAAAGACTGGAGGCAAATCTGACACTCCAGTGTCTGACCTCTCCAGAAAGTTCTGCAGCGCTTAAGTGTCTGCATTTGAAACTGTATGTGTAAGTGACGGGAGATGCAGACAGACAGACAGACAGACAGACAGAGGACGGACATGTGAGTGATTTTTGGAGCTCGTGTTTACAGTCACGATTCACATCCTATCAGCTCCTACCAATTCTTATCATGGACCAGACAGGGCATAAAATATAAGCCTTGCATGGGGATGGCAGCTTTGGTATCGAGTTAGTTCACAAAATCACAGAATGTAAGAAATAAACAGAGAGTTTTTTTAATCCACATTTTAAGTGCATGTGAGGGCACAGCTAGACTGAGAACATGATAAATAAAAACCTATTATTATATATCTACAGCTATACATAAGACCTGAAGTTTTCTTCTCAATCAGACAGTGTTGCGTTAATCCTAGAATTATAAGGTACAGTATCTAGGTCTCTTGGAATTTTGACATCCATATTATTACAAAGTGTACAGTAATGATCTTCTTCATGAACATCCTCCTATATCATGAGATGTTATAAACTTACAAGGAGATTTTCAAAATGAATACTTATACATCTTTATTCATCCATCCCTCTGTTATCCATACCCTTTATTGCTGTCAGGCTCTTGGTGTTGGGACTATCTCACCTGAACTCTGGATAAGGAATGAAGTACACCTTGGACTGGTCACCATGAACATTGCAAACATTGTTTGTTTTCAATGAACTAAGATGCAGTCTGTGTACAGAGGGCCAAAAGACAGAAAAAGCTATCTCAAAAACCACCCATTTACATATGAATGAGGCCTTGTCAGGGATTTCAACATTTAATTGTGTTGAAAAGTATGGATGCACTTCCCATAGGTGCACAATGAAGTACCAACTGTCCCACAACAGCAGCTTAGGAAGAAAATGTCTCCTTAGCTCATTATAATTAGTATAATTTGTTCCACTCAAATGTAGAACCCAAATGCTACATTAAAATTCTATGATTTTTTCAGCAATTTGTCAATATTTCTTTTATACAAGAAACAAACAAGGATTGATTTCCACTCAAAATGTTAAAGGAGAATTTTTTAACAACCTTGTGTCGATAGTTATTATTTTACTCAGTATTCATATATGTATATATATATATATATATATATATATATATATATATATATATATGATGTAAACAAGAGAAGAGGAAAGAAAAAAAAACTTAATTAATTAGTTAATTTATAATAAAAAAGGAGAGGGTGCACAAGACATTCATGTTATGACTTTTTTTTCTGATCTTGCCCGTTTCATGCCACATCCAAAGAACCCAACTAACTTGTCTTCATTTGATTGAAATAATCAATAAAGGGTTGCCAAATCTTGAAAAATTTCTTCTCCTGTTTTTTCAAGGAGAATTTTATTTTCTCTAGCTCCAAGTGTGCCATTACATCTCTCGTAAGATTTAAATATGTTCGTGCAGTCTTCTGCTTCCAATTAAGAAGAATCCATCTTCTAACAATCAAGCAAATAAATGAAACCACATTGTGTTCTGCATTATTTTTTATTACACTAGGGTAATTTAACAGGTTTATTTAATGTTTTGGATAGAGTCTGAAAAATGCTGTTCCAATAACCTGTTATCCTTGGGCAATACCAGAACATATGGCCCAGTGAAGCTGGTGCCATTCCACACTGATCACATGATGGATCTACTTCTGGAAATATTTTGTGAAGCTTTTCTTTAGACCAGTGTATTATTTTAAATTGCAAGAGACCATGTCTCGCACACACTGAAACACTATGAGTTTGTTCCAAGGCTGTCAGCCACTGCTCCTCAGTGATCTCCCTCCTCAAATCATCCTCCCAGGCCGATCTCAGATGATCCATAGCAAGGGCTCCTGCTAGCTATGAAAGTTTTACAGTTATTTTAGATATATATCCTTTTCAGACAATCGTTCTTTGAATTACATTCACTATGTGCTAGTCAGATAATGTCATAGGCAGACGCTAGTGCCGCAGTGTAAAATACAAAATGTGAGGCCACTTTATAGAATGAATTCTCACCAAAACATGTCGCAAGTGAAGTGGAAATATAATTTCAATGGACAAATGCTGTGCTGTTTGTTTTTCATTCAGTAAAAAAATATGGTCAAGATCCAACAAACCTGCTATTAAAGCTGTTAGCATCTATACTAATCTTTGTACGAGCACTTACCTCCTCCTGCCTTCACATTTGTAGCTCCACGTTCCTCCTGCTTAAAAAGACGCTGGTCAGGCCTTGCCGCTACATTGAAAACTGGAGCTTAGATGGATCCGTCTGATTACAGACATCGGACATCGGATTGCATTGCAATGTTAAGTCCTTTGTCCTTTCAACACATTTTTTAGGTTCACATCAGTACTGCCCACAAAGCACTGGGTCAGACAGTGAGCTGTCTTTCAACTCTAATCTCTAACATTCACACATACTCATCCACCAAAGACTTTTCCTCTGGAAACAATTAGGACTCAGTGACGTGGGATATTTTTACTCGCTGACTTACGGATACATTTCAGATTATCAAAAAAACTATTCTTTTCGCCTTTATAAACTCATCAGACACCATTTATCAATAAAGCAATTCTGAAAGTGACAGATTATCTGAATTTAAATTGTGAAAAAAGCATACACACATCTGATGTGTTTTCTACAACCATAGTGTTACCTGTTACTTTTTATAGAGCTTTATTTTGCTGAATTGATAACGCTTTCACATCTAAGGGGAAAAGGTTAGGGTAAAATATAAATATGAATAAACTCTGTAGCTTTAAAGTAAATTAAACAGTAATGATTAGATGAGACACATGTGTCACCAAAAACACATCAGCTGGAAAGCGTCCCATCCTTCTTGTAACATATCAATACACTCATCAGCTGAGTTTTATGTTGTGGCCTCGTCACCAGCTTCGCATCCTGATTTAAACAATCATCATCGGGATGACCTTGACTGGATGTTTGTGTTGTTTGGTTCACAGAGACAGAGATGCAGCACAAAGCTCTCTGAGGCTGTCCCACATGACCAATGAGACAGACTGATAAAATATTTAATATTCCATTCATAGGTTAAACATGCTGAGCTCCAGTTCTGATCAGAAAATGACTGTAACACTGACTCACAGGTCATGTACAGACAAGGATTGTAATGAGATACACTTGTACCATTTCCTTTTTTAGTCCTGCAGACACCGCAAAATGCTGAAATCCTTTCAACACACTATTAACCCAACTGCCAAATCTTGTATCAAACCATTTTGCTCTATACTTTAGAATATTTGGTCTATTTTTATGAAAAACACCCACATAATAGTCCACTGTGACACTGCTAAACTAATACATACACTGTAAGTATATTTTTCATGGCATTTGGAGTTGTCATTTAATTTTTGAAAGTTAGCCCACTAAGGTCAAACTCATTTCACATCATTTTTGTACATTAATGCCCCAGAATGTACAAAATTAGTTAAGCTTAGTTAAGTCACTTCAGGCTTAGTGATGTTACAAAATTTGCAGAAATTATATGAATTTGTTGTACATTTTAGGCCAGTATATCCACTGTTTGATTTCAATCTAAATGTGATCATTGTTATGAAAATCAAATCTATTTTGGAGATATATTTTCAAAGTGTAACTAAATATCAGGTTCAGACTGAGGTGAATTTACCTGAGAATAATCATTTTAAAATTGGCTCAAGATAGTCATGACCAGGGCTGGGAGGGCAGAGGGATGAGGCTCACCCCAAACACTCTTGCATACCCTCTGCAGAAATCACAGAATCTAACAGTCTGCGCTGCCATTGAGTTTTTGATTGATGGGCATAATGTCATTACCACACAAGGTATGGCTATTAAATAATGAAACTGCACTTAGGATAGAACCATGTGTTTCACAGGCACACCGGGTATTAACACTAAACCACTATAAATTTACACTAAGTGACGTCTTTAGTTCAATGCTAGCTACTGACTGAAGTTCACAAGATTTTGCCAACACATCAGAAAATAATTTACTTAAAAGTTGAGTAATGCATTAAACTTGAATTTTGTGGTGAAATTAAAAAGAACAGCAGCCAAATCTTTTTATTCATTAACAGAGGTGTAAGGGAACACTGCATGTCATGTGAATGTGTGTTTGATTGACACTAAAGATTTTGTAAATGTCCATCGCGTTGTTTGTCCTGGTCGCACATGCACATCAAAATCTTATGAAAACATTCAACAAACTGGACAAATCGTTTTAAATGATCAATGACTCAGTATAGGAATAATCGCAGAAATGGTCCAAAACTTCTGACTTCTATTGAAAAAGAAAAACATAAGCATTTTTTTGGAGACATTTTGGACCAAACCTAGGGAAACACAAATATCTAAGGAGTGTTTACGTTGAAAGAAATGTTGATTTTTCCAATACGATCTTAAAACAAAAAGGCGAAAACACACAAACAGAACTAAAATTGTAAGATATAGTTCCCAAGCACTGTTTATGGGTTGCTGCCCAAATGGGCTTAAAATGGTTGTGTTGTACAGTCCATCTTGCATGTCTAGCAAGCTGATAACATATTAATTTGAAACTCTGTGCTTTGAAATCCTCCAAAGTTTAAGTTTTCTCTTTTTTTATTGTCATTATGAATTTTGTTTCCAGTCAATGTAATTTTCAAGGATCTCTTCTCTCTGCACATGACAGTGTAGACTGGTTTACTTTAACGTCAGAATGTTGCTTCAGCAACCTGTTGTTCTAGCTCACTGTTGTCTACAATGTTTTGTATCTTTATGTCCTGCTGTCATCCCATTTTGCCCCCAAAAGTATAACAGAGATACCAAGACCTATAGAGCAAAACGGATGTTCCTTCTTTTTTTTTTTCTCAACAATGCCTTCACTGTTTGATCCCAGGCCAAGCGCCTACTTTGGCCTCTGAACTGCTCTGTGATGTTGTTTCTCCCACCAGGCTGGTAATGAACACAGAGGGAAGGCAAGAAAATGTCAGAGCACTGATGGAGAATTGTGATGTAATCAGAAAGAAAGGTCAGGAGGAGGGAGGGAGAGGAAAAGGAATCCAATATTATTCAATAAGTATAGTGAGACTGAGGAGAGGAGACTGGCTGTCAGCTCCACAAAAACTAAGATGATCACAGCTATTCTGTGTGACTGTTTGGATGGCACTGAAGCCTCCTCATATTTCAAGCCATTGATTCACACATTCACATCACAGCACATCTCAACTGTCTTAGAAAGAACTTCTTTGGATTGCTATGGCTGGTGTATTTTTGTTTATCTAGTGAATCTGATATTTGAGTGATAGTCCAGAGTTTTAAGGTAGGGTTTTTTAGACACGTGTCCACAGATGATCCATCAGCCTCAGTGATGGTAGTCAGCTCCATCCTTTTAAATCATGTACAGATTCAGAAGCTAGGCTGAAGATTGCTGCTTTAGGGGTCAGTAACTCAGTGTGATTTGGAGAATAAAACTAGTAAACTCCACACAGAAAGGGACAGACTGACACCGAGTTGTACCACTCAAATATAACATATCCATCCTTGAGTCAAAATGGTAATTTGTCCAAGATTTGAGGAAAATTTTCATTGCATATTTGAGATATTGCCTTTACAAGCTAAAAGTGAACAGTCCCTTTGCAACTATTATTCTGTTTGTTAGTCTTTGAGCAAAATTACTCAAAAAGATCTCAACAGAATTTAATTTTCAGGGAATGTTAGTTATACTGTAGCCCTTGAGAGATGTGATTAGAATTTGGTGGTGATCTAAATGTGAATGCACACCCACCATTTTTTAGGGATTTGTTAACATTGTGAGAGAGGGCAGTTTTCCATGTTTATTAATAAATCAGCTAAGAATGTCAGAAATGCCTTTGCTGAGGTTTCTGGTCTTTCAGCACTTCTGGTTTTACATTTTACAATAGTAAGAATTGATAAAACTTGGATTTTTCCTTTTTTCAAATGTGCAGCAGAAATGCAGTACGTTTTTTTTGTGCTTCTTGGATTTTCTATACATATTTAAAGTCACCACTGGTCACTGAAAACTGGCATGTCAAAAAATTCTGCAGTTCCCAGGAAGTTAGCTGGCACCTCTCCTGAAACCAAACTAACTTCCAAACATGGTTCGGTCAGGATACAAACCGCGCGTCCTTCGGTCCCCAGACCAAGTCCTTACCGGCTGAGCTACTGCCACCCACTGGAAGGAAATAATCCAATTCAATCCACTTTATTTGTATAGCACATTTAAACAACAAAAATGTCTCCAAAGTGCTGTACATAGAATCAATAAAACAAACAAAATTGATTGGACAAAAATAATGATATCGAATAATGAATTTTATCAATATTGTCTGACTGAGCTCAGCAGAAGTCTTTGGACTGAAATTCAGACTAAAGCTGCAATCACACTTAACAAGACTTGGGCGACCTGGGCGACCAATCTCCATGCAAAGTCAATGTACAGCTGCGATGGGGTGGGGCCAACCAGCGCAATCTGGGTGACTTGGCTGCATCTTGGGAGACATATGTCTCTGTCGCCCTTGTCCCTGCAGACGGGAACTCTTGGGTTCGCTTTTGACGTGTGGCCAGGTTGTGCTGCTCGGTCGCCAAAGTTGAAAAATTTGAATTTTTCAGGCGATGTCGTGTGTGGCTGTGCCACAACAGCCAATCAGCATTGTGTGTGTGTGTGAGTGAAGACACCCATGACTGGTTTTATTCCTGCTCATAGAGTGACAATCCATGTTCGTGTGGGAACATTAGTTAGTGAGTACATTAGTTCCACCAAGATGGGACCACAGAGAACTCCCTACGAGAGTTGCAGCTGCTGCTGCAGGGCCATCAGCTGCAGTGTTTTGTGGTTGGTAGGTGAGTAAAAAGGATACAGTTGGAACTAGAAAGCACTCAGAGAGCGCAAACTTCTGCCAAGGTTGGGTTTTTTTGCGGAGTTATATGCACAAATGCCGAAAATGGTCCTATCTCACAATTTTAAAGAATCCTTCAAAAAATTCCTGGATCCGGATGGTGATCTGGATCAGTCCCAAAATCGAATCATTTGTTCCTTATCCCATACCACACATTCCCTGAAAATTTCATCCAAATCTGTCCATAAGTTTTCAAGTTATCTTGAACACAAACAGACAAACAAACAAACAAACTGGTGGTGGTGAGGAACACCGGTAAAAACACAACCTCCTTGGTGGAGGTAATAATGTCAGCTAATACATGCTATTATATGACATGATATGATCATGGTGAAATTTGAGTGGGCTTGATGTCTTTTAGCGATGCAATGGCGACGGTGACCAAATGAGCTTTTTATGGACACGTGACTTAACTTGGGCTTGTATTTTACTGAGAGTATTTCATTGAGGATAAACCAAATTCAAGTGAAGAATTATTTATTGTACAAGTTTAGATGGTTGAAAATGTGCAATGTATTTTGTGATCAGCATCTTTTGGGTGCTCAGACTCCACACTGGTGGTGGTGAGGAATACAGGATATGAAGAGGTGCAGATTTCTGAGCAGCTTGCTGGGACCTTGATGGGATGGACTGAGATGCTGATGAGGCCTGAAGGATTAGGTGAGACTTCTGAGGAGTTGAGCCTGGACACTGACGAGACGGTGCCTGGGGCGGAGGAGGTTTGCTGAGATCACACAGCACATCACCAAGACATTGACTGTGGAGGAGTGAAGACATGATTTACAAATATAACAGCAGCGGGATGATTGGCCAGACAGGTTGTGATAGAGTTTAGTTGGTTCAGTGCTCAAGTGAGTGACTGTGTCGAATTATCTGATGATTTGAATCACCTGTGCAGGTAGGCAGGGTGAGGAAATGAATGAGGGAGGCTACCAAAATGAGCTGGTGGGTGACTGAATGAATTCCTATTTAAACTTTAACTATAACTTCATTTTTGAAAACTTGACCTGTTTGGATTGAGTTAAAGAAAAAGCACTGACTAGGGTGGCACGGTGGCGTAGGTAGTACACGTACCTCACAGCAAGAAGGTCGCCAGTTCAATCCCCGGGATGGGCAGGGCCTTTCTGTGTGAAATTTGCATGTTCTTCCTATGCATGCGAGGGTTCTCTCTGGGCCCTCTGGCTTCCTCCCACAGACTAAAAACATGCTCATTAGGTTGATTGGTGACTCTAAATGGCCCCTAGGTGTGACCGTGAATGGTTGTCTGTATCTCTACGTGGCCCTGTGATCGACTGGCGACCGGTTCAGGGTGTACCCCGCCTCTCGCCCAATGACAGCTGGGATAGGCTGCAACTCCCCCGCGACCCCAAAAAAGGGATAAGCAGTATAGAAAATGAGATGATGAGAAAGCACTTACATATGAGCAAGGCCTAATATACACTGAGGTACCACTACACCTGTTGCAAATAGATCCCTATATGTATAAAATTTGCCAAATGTTCCTACTTTTTGGCAATCTTTGATCTCAACATAAAAGTGTTGTAAAAGGTGAAATAACTTCAGTGATAGTTTTATTGTTCTGTAGAAACTAATTTGACAAAATCAAAAGTTTCAGTGAGTTCTAGGTTATTTTATTTCTAATAGATTTACTCCATGGTGTTCAACTAGCTAAATTTTGGTTACAGAACAAACAAGAACACTGCTTTAAAAAGTATTTTTTGATCTTTTTTCCAATCCACAGCTCAAGATTAGCTGAGGTAATGAGTAACCTCCACACCCTAACCCTGTGGAGGTTACTCATTACCTCCAGAGGTGAAGAAGTCTCCCCTGTTGATGAGAAATTTGTCTTTGCCTGTACACCCTAAATGATCCACACAGACACATTATTATTCATGAGAAAAGTCCATTTGGATCAAGTGCTACCTCTAAATTTCCCTGTCATTTTCTGCCCCCTGCAGCACTTCCTAGGCCTTATTTATTCATGTGTTGGCCAAGCTCCGACGCCTGGAGATACATCCAAGGACAATGTCTCATTAAATAGTCATGTTTAATGTCAAGAGGAACTACTGTGAGTCTACAAGGACACATTCAACTATTTGGGACAAGAGTCTAAAAATAAAATTTGTTGATCCATAAAGACAGATGAGAGGTGTGACACTGAGTTGCTGCATACACAAATGTCAGTGGTTAGAACTCAATGAAGTCTGACCTTTTTGGGGGACAGCTTGTACTCGTACTCAGTAAGATATTCTATCTTTATTTGTGTCAGTATGGCTTCACTAGAGATGTTTGCACACATTGTCTTAAAACGTTGCACATTCACAAATAACACAATTTCATATTGTGTCAACAATTTTTGACTTTAAACCAACACTACGTAGTTTTTCCACCCTAATATAATATTTCTAGAATCATTGTGATGGTACATCACCTTACAACAGGTTGAATGACACCTTTGTCATGGTCTGAGGGGGTCTGTATCACCTTCACTGGCACTAACTTCAATGTGGATGGTAGGAGCACTTCCACACTAAAAAACTACAAATTTTTATTGCTTTGTCTGCTTTGCGGCATACGTCACTTCCCCCTCGATGTGAAAGCTACACGTTGGGAAAAGGAGAATATAAAGCAGTTTACGGATTTTTAAAACAGATTTAGTGAACAGAATTTAGTTTAAAGTAAATATGCACTTATTTTCCTAATGGAAATAGGGACCTCTGGCTCACACTCCTGCATAGAAGGTGGCGGTAATGCTCCTCTGACGCTGGATGCCACCCGCTGTTAAACAAGAAGAAGAAGAAGAAGAAAGCTACATGTGGTGTTGTTATCATGGCGGAAGCAGTGAAAACCCAAAGAAAAGAAATGTTTATCGGGGGAGATGAAAAAAAGAAAGCTGGAGATGACAAGCTAAGTGCCCAGACAGGGATAAACACTGGCCCGGCGTTCACTCGCTGGCGTGAGCTGAAAGATGAGGCAGGATGTCCGACCAATGGTAATTAGCCCTGCTACTATTGGACTTGTAAGTACATGATGATTTATTCAAATAGAAACATGATCAACTGTACCTTATCAGTCCACATGGTTTATTTGTCTCTCGGGACGTCCTGTCGGCCCGCTTCTCCTCCTTCTGTATGTCAACAAATGCACATTGGTGTTAGGAGCTCTGTTTTACGACCACGCACTTACACTCAACGACCTTAGAGGCCCTAAGAGAGCTAAAAAGCCAGAATCTTACTTAGTGCTGCTTTAAAGCCTTTGCCTGGTAATATTATTTGGGGGGGAGAAGCTATGATTTTCTGCACTTTTGCAGAAGCTTTACCCTTGTACAACATGCATACAATGAGAATGCGTTACCCAAGGTACATGAGCACAAGGCTACCCTATCTGAGTGGACTCTGTAAGGTTGACTCACTGCCATGCAGCTATATCCATGCTGTGACCCCTTCACTGTAAATATTCCATTAGAGACTGTCATTGGCTGTTTTGGAAAAGAAGCTAAAAGAGAATTTGTAGCAAAATCTTGTTAATAAAAACAAACGATAACTTGCATTGTCTCCAGTGTCTTGTGTCTTGGCCTTCATGTGTTAATGTGTCAACACTCTGTCCACTGCTTTGCAGGTATGGCTTTAGAAAGCTTAAGGGCTCCATTGTATGCCCAACCAAGTGCTTTAGCATGAAGCACAGGTGTCTTCCATAATGTCTGCCTGATGCATGTGTCATTTACATTCCCAGTGCTCACGCTATTAAAATAACAAGTGATAGTGTGCTCCAGTTGTTGCCTGGGGTGTGTTAGTCTGAAAATAAGAAGTGGTCATGACACAGTGTGGCTTTTTTGCAGTTCTTTCCTAGGTGTATGAACCCTTTGCACTCCAGCAAGTTATACTCCCCGGGATTAAAGATCTTCTCAAAACGCAGAGCTGTATTTCTAATATTTGTATGCACACATACAAATCTCAACAATAAGTACGCTTACAGATTATAATACAGGCTGTCCAGTGTGTTTTATTAACGAAATCTAAAACAGAGCTAAGGATTCCTGCAGGAAAATGATAAATGAATTGCTTGAAGCCAACAGGTATTTGATGTGCAGCAAACAGGTCTAACATAAACATAAAACTGCCTGATCCTGACCATTTAACTGGAAATTAGAATAATTAATGAGGTTACACTCATGCAGAAGTGTCTGGCTTGTGTTTTTGATAATTTTTTATGCCCTTGGATGCTTCAATGAAAAAAGCACTTGAATCTGTGCATTAACATATATTATACAGTGTTCTGTGTGTGCTATTTGAATAAAGTGGCACAGCAAAAGAGGAGTAATTGAATAATGTATCCTAAACTTGATCAAACACTGAACCTGCTTGTGTGAAAAGCAAAATCCCAGCGGTCTGGCACACACTGATTAAAGGGAATAAGGGCCAATCTATTTTTCACCCCAAACAGACTCATGTACAGTCCAGCTCACCATTATTGGCACCCATGAAGTTTAAGTACATAATGTGGAATATCTTCTGAAAAAAATGAATCAAGTAAAATAACTTTTTTCTATAGAGAATTTGTGTTTGATACAAAAGAGCAAATGATAAACAACAATTTAAAACAACAAACAATGGGGGGGAAAAAATAGAAAAACTTAAAGCTTACTGTGTCACTGATATTGGCACCCTTTGCTGTAAATCAGTATGGAAACACATTATGACTCACCTGTGGTAAATCACAAATGAGAATCACCTGTGATATATTGTATGTGCCATATGACATGAATTTGCCAAAGAATGATGACTTCTGTGTTTTAAAAAGTCACCTGTTATTCCGCTGTTTCCTTGTCACAATGGTGAAGACAAAGGAGCTGTCTGAGGATACAGAAGGGCTATTCTTAGCATACACAAGACCTCCAAAGGGTATAAGGCTTTCTCCAAAGACCTTGGTGTCCCTGTTTCAACAGTGCGTAATGTTATTAAGAAGTTTGCCAAGCATGGAACTGTCAAGAACCTCCCTGGACGTAGGGGGAAGAGAAATATTGATGAGAGAAGTCTTCGAAGGTTGGTGCAAATGGTGGAAAAACACCACGTCAAACATCCAAAGACCTGAAGGCCAACCTGGAACAGTCTGGGGTCATGGTTTCAACAAGTACCATACGCCGCACACTAAACCAAACAGGGCTTTATGGGCGAAGGCCAAGGAAGACACCTTTGCTGAGCAAAAGACATAAAAAGGAACAACTGATCTTTGCCAAAGAGTACCTGGACAAACCGCAATCCTTCTGGGAAAATGTTCTGTGGACAGACGAAACAAAAATAGAGCTTTTTGGCAATGCACACCAACAGTTTGTTTACAGACGGCGCAATGAAGCCTACAAGGAAAAGAACACACCAACATTTAAGCATGGTGGGGGTTCCATAATGCTGTGGGGCTGCTTTGCTGCATCTGGTACTGGGGGCCTTGACCATATCACAGAAATCATGAAATCAGAAAATTATCAAGAGATTTTAGAGTGAAATATCCTACCCAGTGTAAGAAAACTTGGTTTGAGTCGAAGATCATGGATCTTCCAGCAAGACAAAGACCCAGAGCACACATCCAAAAGCACGCAGGAATGGTTGTAAAGGAAAAAATGGACTGTTTTAAAATGGCCATTAATGAGTCCTGATCTCAATCTGATTGAGAATCTTTGGGTTGAGCTGAAATCTGAAAAGATTTCCCTGCAAAAAGAACCCTGCAAATGTTCAAGACCTTGAACAAATTGCAAAGCAAGATTGGGAGAAAATACCAGCTTAGAAGTGCAAGAAGCTTATAGATGGCTACAAGAAACATTTAGAGGCTGTCATCACTGCCAAAGTGTGTGCAACCAAATATTAAAGAGGGGTGCCATTATTGTCGCACATGATGTTTTTTTCTGTTTCTTCTTTGAAATTACAATATGTAAGTTGAAAAAACAAATGTCTTTATTAAATTACTTTGGACCTCCAATTAAAAGACCCTGGTGATATACATTTGGTACATTTCCATCTATTTCTGAAGAATTTGTAAAAGTTATGCAAAAAATGAACGGATGCCAATAATGCTTCCCTTTGCACCCTGTACCTGGCTTTGCACTGAGAATTTGTGTCATGAAAATTGCAAAACATTGACCAAAACTGCTGTGCACTACACATTTAAGCAACGTGTCTCATGACATCAAAATAGGGCCCTATAGATGGAAACCACCCACACCTGCAGTGCATGGCATCAGCATCACAGAGGCCTCTCCAAACCTTTCAACCTGAACAGCATTTTTGTCATACTTTCCTCAGGTGGAAGAGTGAGATGACCAAGAGATTACATAATGAGATTGGTGTGTCATTAAAACGGACCTAAACATTTTCAGGAAAAAAGCAGACTCCTTCAAAAAAAATACCTGTTGTTGAAAATGTTCTTGGAATTAATTCACTTGTTCCCATCATGATATTTGTGGGCTCAATTCAGTTGCACGTAGAAGAAAATTTCAAGCTTCTTCCTTTTGCCACAGAGCCAAACAATAAGGATAAGTCAATTATTATGTTATAGTACAGAGAGAAAACTTCATATTAAGTCTTACTTTGAATCTTGTGAAGATATCACATCAGCAGAATGAATCTTTAAAGAACTATTAAAACTGCAGGGCAGACTCACATTTTTGTGTGACTTGCAACTGTGCATGATGAGAGGAAAGCTATAAGAGCTTAACATCTCAGATGGACAAACACAAGTCTTCGTGCGCAAACACAGACTCACTCTCACACACACCCTGGGAGGCTCATTCCCTCTCACCACCTCTAGCCATGTCTCTCCAAGAACAGGTCTTTTCTAGGATGTGACGTGTTGACAGCCAAGTCTAGATAACCCAGAAGGGGACTATCCAGGAACTACTGAGACACAAACACAGACATACACACTGTATGCACGCACACACACATACGCACACACATATAGCAGAGGTTCTTGAATAAAAGAAAAGACAGCTGACAGTGTGTGTGGTTACAGACTCACAGAGTATCCTCCTTGGTGACAGTTAATGGACACACTCTGTTGACCTCCTCACTGACTTACACTGTTAAAAAAAACACTCCTCCTGTGTGATGTTTTCTAAAATAGAGGTCCCTGAAAGTTCAAATCTACAAACAAACAAATAAAAACCTCAATTTCAATGAAGTCGGGATGTTGTATAAAACAGAAAAAAACAGATTACAATCATTTGCAAATTCTGTTTAACCTTTATTCAGTTGGATACACAACAAAGACAAGATATTTAAGTTGAGACTGATAAACTTCATTGTTTGGTTGCACTGAATTAAAAAGCCAACATCATGCTGTTCAGGATATTACCTTGTGGGCTCAGAAACACTTCAGAACACCATTGTAAGTCAACACAGTCTGTCACTATAACACTGGCTCTTCTAAGCCTAAGCTCATCAAATTATTTTTGGAAATCATGGATGTCATGTCATCCTGGCTAAAGAGAAAAAGAATCATTCAGACTGTCATCGGCGCAAATTTCAAAACCCTGCATCTGTGACGGTATGAGGGTCTGTTAGCGCCCATGGCATGGGCTATTGCACATCTGTGAAGGCACCATCAATGCTGAAACGTAAACACAGATTTATGAGCATCATAACCTGCCATCCAAGGGCAATCTTTTTCAGGGATTTCCCTGTTTATTTCAACAAGAAAATGCCAAGACACATTCTACATGTGTTACAACAGCATGGTTTTGTATTAAAGTTGCAGTGTGTAGAAATTGGCATTTTAGCGACATCTAGCATTCAGATTTTGGAATGAACCTGTCTGTTACTAAAACATCACATCACTAAGCGACGGGAGCAGGGCATCATTAGCAACAGTTACAAACGCCACGTCATATTCTTCTCTTGTAATACTTGCTGTCTCTCTTCTTCTTCTTCTTCTCATGCTATCCAGGTAGATTTCAGGACCTGCAGCCAGACTCGTATTCAAAAATTGCGTTTCACTCTTTTTGTCCCCAAAACCCACCAGTAGACAACATGGCAGATCGTTATGTCAGCCTCCACAAAGGGACGACCCGTGGTACATAAATATGAAAAGCTTTTTCTAACTTAATAAAAAGAAAACAAAAGTTTTATGGAGATGATTGTACACCTATTTCAACGGACTTTACATACAAATAGAAACATTATATCCTATTTACACCGTTTCTGTTTGGAAAAATGCTGCCAACTTGTACACACTACACCTTTAAAAGAGTGCAGACCAGCCTGCCTAGAGTCCAGACCTGTCTCCCACTGAAAATCTGTGGTGCATTATACCATGGAGACTTTTGAGCAACTGAAGTCGTACTTCAAGCAAAAATGGCAAAGAATTCCACCTACAATGCCTCAACAATCAGTGTCCTCAGTTCCCCAATGCTTATTGAGTGTTAAGGAAAGAAGATAACACAGTGGTAAACACGTCCCTGTCCCAGCATTTTTAGAATGCACTGCAGGCACCAACACATTTGAACATCTAATATCTTTTATTTATCCTCTTGAATATAGGCCAAAAAGTATTTGCAAACCAACGTATTCTGTTTTTATTGACATTTCACACAATTTCCCCATCTTCATTGTCATTGGGGATTGTACATTAAAAACTAATGTTCAGAAGCACAATGTAGAGCTCAGCATCAGGAAAGTGTGAAGAGTTATTAAAGCAAAACTTAATATCCAACTATACTGAATATTTTCTTTAGCTTACATTAACTTAACTCCAAAAAATATTTGTACATACATACACTCCCGATCAAAATCCTTAGACCAGTTGACAGATTGCAAGAATTTGCATTTTGCTCTGTTGGATCCTTTAGAAGGTTCTTCATATAGCTTTAATATGTGAAAAGAAGAAATGGGCAAGTGATACAAGTTTTTGAGCTGGCAATTTACTGGTAACTGTATTTAAACTCAAACACGCCTGTGTCAGTTGATCAATAATATGGTATGGTATATAAAAAATACGGTGGTATAAAAATATGGTATAAAAAATACCTTAGCTTAAAAAAAAGAAGAAAATCCCCTCAAAACAGAAATAAAACTATCAGAAAAGGGTTTATTCCCATTTATTCCTGTATATTCCTGTAAATTCCCATGGAAATCTTCCATCTTTGAAAATTTCCAGAATTTTGCAACCCGAAGTCATATGATGGTACATGAGATTAGCCTGAACACCACCCACGGTGACAGAGATCAGCTCTGTAGATGGTGCCTCTGACTCCACATATATAAAGAATTTGGGGTGAACACAAGACACAAAAATGGTTGTTGTGGAAAGCACAAAACAGGCTTCATTCTTCTCTCACACACACTCTCCATGTTCACCAGCTTTTTTGATCAGTTGATTGTTGATTTTTCTCTCACTTAAGCTTTGAACCAACCAGATTGTACCACTGCCTCATTAGACCAATCATTTTGCTGCTGTTGTATTTTCAAATCAATTTTCTTCTCTCCTACAGTCAGTCTGTTATTTTAGTGTCACTGCAGCAAGACGCCCCCCCCCCCCCCCCCCCAGCTACCCAGTTACCTCCAGTCCATCTCATCAGTGTCCAGGTCCAGCTCCTCTGAAGTACACTTCATCTCATCCTGCATCACCATCACCACAAAAAGTACCAAAAAAGTGAACATGGTGACAGACAGTTTTAAAACAGAACAGAATATTTTCACATCATCACCTCATCATTGTTTAGTCTCAGTACACACCTGGGACCCTCTGATTTCAGCAACTGTACACCTCTGCATCGTGTTCTCTGGGTTTTTATTTAATCTGCTTTATCCCAGGGGGCTCCACTTTTTTTAAATACAGACAGCACAGGAATCTGTATTTACTCCAAGTAAATATTTATTGTTTATCTGAGGGCTGAATCTCTCTGAACAAAGCCAAAAGGCTGAATTGGTGAGCTCCATCCCTCAGAGCATAATGGATTTCAGTAATGTGAGCCTCACTTCAGCTCACAATGCTTTCTGAGGCTTTCAAAGACTTGAGCTCTTCAGTTTTCATACAGCATTGCTCTGCGACGAGAAAAACGTTCACAATGTGCAGAGTTTTAACAAGATCACCTGCACAGAGCTGCCGCCACCTGAGGATCTGACAGAAAGACAGAGGAGAAAATCTCAGAATGAGGGATTTTTCTCTTTAACATTTTTTGTCCTCTTTTATTTTAAGACTCCAACTGGCTTCACTGAGCCTGCCCCTATATATGTAACCAAGCATGACCTGCAAATAAGGTGTCAACGAAAGACCTTACCAAACTAAGTAATAAACCTTTCACTGAAATATACTGGAAAGTGGCAAATATAGCTGATTTAGGTAGACACAATGGGAAAGGGTACACTTTGTGATTTTGAATGATCAAAAATAAAGTTGCAAAAGCACACAGGGTCTCATGAGGGGAATGATATCAACACATTTTCATCCAAAGATAGAATATTTTAGACTTTTCAATGCATTTTTATAAGTGACGAAACAGTGGATAGAATCAGAAAACAGGGAGAAAGAGAGACGAGAATGACGTCAATCAATCTCAATCAATCTTTATTTGTATAGCGCCAATTCGTGTTATCTCAAGACACTTAACAGTAGACCAGTCTGAAGCCATACTCTTCTTTTTATAGATACACATACATGCATATGTACATATAAGAGAGACAAAGGGGCTAAAAATGAAAATTTATGATGGCAACAAACTAAATCTGTCCTCATTATATTTGCCTCTGCTGAATGTAAATTTATTAGAGGTTAGCCCCTTGAGATTTGGCATCTCATTTTCAAGAGAGTCCTATATGGTTGTACATGTATTTATCATGAAGGTATAATCAATAAAAACAATGGATAGGGAGGTCAGTCTAATATTAACTTTAACATCTATAATGATTATAAACTGGAGAGGACTGATGTTGATTAATTTAGAAGCATCTGACTGAACTGCCACTAAATTGGGTTTAACTGGTCTAAAAGTATGAATTTATGTTTATTTATGTTATTTCTGTACATGGTTGATGAAGGATAAAGCACTTGGAGTCGAGAAGGTTCATGGCGGCAGGTCATTCATGATTGTTTGTCACAGTCATACTAATATATGTGTGCTGTTTGCAGGAACTACCATGTGCTGAAAAACACAGGTTGTACTGGTACACTTGTAGTAGTGCCATGATACAGCACTTACACCTGGTTCTGTTAGAGGTGGCATAATGCTGTTAAGGTTGTGTCAAGAGTAAGTAAGGCAAAGAAGGTGTTTTTATTAGCATGACAGGTGGCAAAAGTTAGCATAGAGTGGGGGTGGGGAAAATCAGATGAAACGCTTATGAAGGGAGATTTATACTTCATCCACATTAGTGAGTGAAATGATTTACTTTCACTTTCAACTCCAAGGCAGAAAACCTTATTTAGCTCACGGAGAGATGTGTATTGATGAGGCTTTGAGTAAACCTCTTGTCAATACAAAGCTCTTCAGGCCCATTCCTCCAGCAGTGAAAGCCCTTGATGGACTGTTTGCAAGGGCATGGAATAACATTTAGATAATGAATGCAGACTGGACAGCAGGCGTCCAGAGCTGTGATGCTGAGACATGACATCTGACACTCATGTTCAGTCAGGAGTCAGTATCAGTGGTACTGTGCTGCAGTTCTGTTGAGTTCCTTATGCTGTGTTTACATACTGGGATATGGAAATAACACAACAGCAACAGTAGTCTTGATTTGGTGGTGTTTCATTCCTGCTACTTTATCTGCTCTGCTTTTTTGTCTGCATTTTCTCACAAATGTAATGACATGTCATGATTTAATGTAACAATAGCATTTAAATATTTAGGTTAGGGCTGTCAAGGGATTAAAATTTTCAATCAATTACTTTCCAACTTTTGATGGTTAACTCAAAATTATCCAAATTTAATTGCACATTAAGAATATCTGTAACTTTGTTTTTTTCTGTTTTGTTTTATTGTTGAGTGCACAAACAACATAGCACAGCAACACATGAAGACTAATAATGACAGATTAGCAATTTTATTCTTGTAGTGTATGGAGTGGCACAAAGAGTGAGACCATGCACATGTCAAAACAATGACTCACTCACCAACAACCAGGACCACTACTTTCATAACTTCTACTCTTACATTATCAAATGTAAGTCTATTGTAAACAAAAATAGGCTCAATAGGGATAAGTGGTTTAGATTATGTATGTATGTTTTGATGGATGAAAATTAATCTAAACAATGCAGATAATCAATGAAAAACAAATACCATTTTGATGCCTCAGACATTTTTTACAATATCATTTAAAGGTAGGAAAAGAATTAAAGGAAGATATTTTTGGGTAATGGACTTTCCTGAGTCAACTCACTTCTCAATCAGAAACCCACTCTAACAAGTATCCCACTGAGGAAAAATCTGCATACTTTAGATTCTCTTTAAATTTGTACCTCTGCTAATATTATTAATACCACTTGAACATGCAGTGACTCAGAGCTCTCATCTTTACATACTGTGTACTAAACCATATGTGGTACAGGAGCATTAGGGCATCTGACTAATGCAACATTATGTAAGTAGAATTATAGTGAAGGCCTTGGGTCAGATTGTAGAGTACATTTGGACTGACAGCAGAGAAGGTCCTCAGGTTGTAAATCCAAGTTTCTTGATTGCAGAAGCTCAGAGTTTATGTTGACATCTTCATGTGAAACAGTGACCTCTGACCTGTTCAGTTACTTTGCAGTAAGGAGAAGAGTCAGTGAAATAATCCTCAATACAACATTCAGGCTTGCAATGGGAAATGTTATCACATGAGACAGCGCTCCAATGCCTGGCCATATGTTCTGGCAGCACACATCCTGTTGCTGACCACAGAGGGGATGCTGTGTGCTGCTCTGGTCTCACCCTGAACAGATGGATGTGGAATGATTGGCCATGACACTCCCACACAGGACTGAGCAACCTTACATGTCCACTGTGTTCAGGGCTGACTCTGATGAACACTGTGACACAAACCAATCATCTATATGAACTGTTTTCCGTGTCAAAGAAGCACACAAAAGGCCATCAAACAATCATCAGTCACAGTGAATGACAACAGTGAAGAGGAAAGGATCAGTCACAAACAGGCTGCATCATTGTCACTCACTCCTGTTCCAGTGGATCCTGACAGAAGCTTTAGGCACTGTGTTTATCTGTTAAGTGTGAATATGAGGACATGTTGCTCATATACAGCTAAAGCTGCATGTGGTATTATGAACAGTGTGAAAAATGATACCTCACTATCATAGGTTTGAATCATTTTAATTACCTTATGAAAGATTTACTGGGTACTTGTACTCTAATGAAGGGTAAGTGCTCACTGAAGAGATCCCTAATCTCACCTTTGCCCCCCATGCCCTTGTGATATCGTGCATTATGTTCACATGGCCCTCAGTTGCCACAGGAGTGTCACCCTCAACAGCTCCAGGTAGTGACAACACTGATGATCTCTATCAGAGTCCAGTTCAGCTTTTCCAACCTGCCCATACCAGCACATCTTAGAACCCGCTACCCACAAATCTCCAAACATCAAATCTGCACCCACCCAGACCTGCACATCAGCCACACAATCACCTACTTTACTGAGGGCCCCAAACCTCAGCTCAGTAACTTGAATATTGGAACACCAGTGAACAGAAAAGAATGTGGATTGATTTGTGCTCCAGAAAGTACTTTGCCTTATTCGTAACTGACATCAGTGTTAGGTACATATTACTGTAATTTTTGCACTACCTCCCAATCAAAGCTACTCTCTCTGCACCATTTAAATACCACTGCTTCTTTTACTTCTGTAACCATACCAAACTAATTTTGCACTTTTTTTTTACCACATTTTTGCGCTAATCCTCTCACTTTGCTGAGAGCTTATTTACTACAAGCTGTGAATTACCTCGGATTGCTGTTGTGAAATTGTTTTAAATTTAAACTCTGTGTTGTCATCCTGACGGAAGCGGCAAATTTGAATGACTCTGTACGTCATGCACATACAAAGAATTGACAAAGAAGAGCCTTGAATCCTTGAAATGCTTTTTGGCATTTTATTTTTTACTTGTTTTAGGTTAGAATTCCAGCATATTTTGTCATCCATTATCAGAACAAGAAAGTTGTTTTCATAAACTACAGCAATGTCACACCATCTACTTGTTGCGTCGGTGGTGCAGCTGGATAGTGTGCTTGGTCAGTGATCAGGAGGTTGCAGGTTCAAGCCCAGCTCCGGGCAACACATGGCGATGCGTCCTTGGGCAAGACACTTAACCCCGAGTTGCTCCCACTGCTGCGTCAGTGGCATGTAAATGGGCATGAAAGGGCGTGAAAGTGTTAGCTGATACTAATGGATAACTGATATAGAAACTCTGAACCATCAGTGAGTGAATGTGAGAGCGAATGGGTGTGAATGGGTAAGTGTGACCTGTGGTGTAAAGCAGCTTTGAGTAGTCAAAGACTAGAAAAGCGCTATATAAGCTCAAGTCCATTTACCGTTTACCATTTACTTGTAACTGTGCTTGAATATTCCTTATATGATTCCCTAATAACATCATTTTGGTTTTTGTTAGGTTAAATGTTAATTCATTTCTGTCAAACTGCTTTTTTTGTTTTGCACATTTCTTCAGCAGTCATTTCTATACCACAAGCAATGTCCAAGCACAAGGATGTATATTCTCCCAACTTTGCAAAAATGTTTCCCGTCCTTTAAGAAGCTACTCAAATGGTGCAACTCTACCCCCCGATCCCATACCATTAAAGTTTATTAATTACATGTCATGATTGACTGTATCAACAGCTTTTTAAGGTTAATAAATGAATGAAGGTTGATGGTTTCAACTGCGTACTGTTTACGATCTAGTGAGTTGGTGATTTCCTCAATTGATTCAATTAAAGCTAGTAATTTTTAACTAATGGATCTGAATCCATATTGACTCTCAGAGATTAATTTGTGTTTATCAATGAAACTGTCAAATTGGTTATTAAATAATGTTTCTACTTGTTTATCTGTGCTGTGTTGTATGGGCCCACACCAATACCGTTTTCATGAAGACCATAATTTCTGTAGGTTCTCCTGACAATACCAGTACAAATTCCTATTTTGTCTGAGATATCTAAGGTTAATTGTGTTATTCAGGTTATTTTTTTTTGTAAAAGTGACAGCCCTACTAGTTGCCCTTTTGGGGCACCTCACAGTGTGCAAACTGAAGCACTGTCTTTTTTTAATCAATCACATAGTGTTTTTTCTTGTATGTCTTATATTGGTAGCCTTTTCATACATTCTCTGAGTGTCAACCTCTCATGTAATATGCAATAAATCTTGGTGGACCATATCTGTTTGTCTTGTTTGAATTTATAGCTGCTCTTGAAATGTTTATTTCACTCAATTGTTTACTGAGGCTGTGAAAGACATTTTGAAGTCTATGTGTGTCATTACTAAAAGTGCCAGGGAAGCAGCCTTGGCCACAGACTGTTAACTGTTTATTATGCTTTAATATGTTTTTGTTTTTCCCTGAATGTTGTAGTATAAAATGTAAATGTGTTCTGGTAGACCACAAAACTGAATTGCCCTTTTGGTAACATAAAGTTCTCTGAATCTAAAAAGGACTGCAAATATGACAGACATAAAAACAATAGAATGAAAGAGCAAAGTGTGGAGATGGAGCTTAGAGAGAGGTTGGAGGAGGCAGAGACGGGGTGACACTCTTTCACCTTCGCTAAAAAAGATTATTGTCTCTACAGCCCCTCACGCCATTTAAAGAAACTTTTTTTATCAACTTTATTGCAGGTCACCAACTGACATTTATTCTCCCCATCCAAATCCACTGACTGGTCTGAAGAGCTACCTCTGCAATCTCCTTTACTATCTTTTGTGAGCTTTGTCCCTGCATACCAAAGTCACAGTGAATGAGACTGCTGATCCTGCTATCAACCCTCTTAAGACCCTCCTCTCCCCTTCCGCTGGGGTGTAGAAGTGTGGTTGTTCCACCCTGTTGTTCATCTTATGCTTTCAACTGTGCCTTTAACCAGCTTCTTCCTTTAATATAATTCCATAATTAGGGCTTCCAGCATTAGGAGTGTTTTTTTTAATGCAATTAAAGTCTTAAACTTGGTTTGCAAAATGATGGTGTAGAAATTGTCATTTAAATCCAGTCGTAAAACAATGATTATTTAGTCAGATGGCAAAATATGCAATCGATGTTTGATCCCTTAGACCGTCCCTGTCACTGACAGTAATCACAGTGTTGAATAAATGCAGTATCTAATCCTCACAACAAACACAAACCTTTGGCAGCTGATGTGGCAGCAGAGTGCCAGTAATTTGTAAATCCTTTTTGTCTTCTGGTCTGATTATAGTATTCGAGAAGTTGCTCGGTTTTGTTCCACCACTCTTTAAAGTGGACTTTGTTTACTTCTGTCAGAATTTATTTCACTGCCAAAGGTTCCTTATGAGATAAATCACACACACACTGATAAATCATCTCATTGCAGTTCCAGATGTGTGTGTCTGGGTGTGACTGCCAATCTGCCAGGTGTATGTGTGTGTGTGTGTGTGTGACTGATTGGCCTGGTTTGGCTCAGGTGTGGTGAGCTTATATATGCTTTTGAGTTGCAATGCTCAGTGGTGACTCAGTACTTTACCATCAGAGGTTTTGAGAGCTTCTCTGTGTTCCTTGGGTTCATGTGTCCAGTGTGACAAGCCTGCTAAAGGACTTTTGAATTCTTGTGTGTGAATTGTTTGAGGTTCTGTTGTAGCTTTGAGGAGTTGTGAATAAGCTAAAAATTCCAAAACAGCCTCTACAGTTCTCTTTAAACACCAGCAGAGGATTTTTGTGTAATTTAAGAAGCATGTATATAAACTAGGGCTGCAACTTACGATTATTTTCATTATCGATTAATCTGTTGATTGTTTAAACGATTCATCGATTAGTTGTTTGGCCAATAAAATGTTAAAAAATGTTTAAAGATGTCAATCGGTGTTTCCCAAACCACAAGACACGACATCAAATGTCTTGTTTTGTCCAAAAATCAAGAGATATTCAGTATATTGTCATAAAGGAACAAAGATACAGAAATATTCACATTTAAGAAGCTGAAATCAGAGAATTTAGATTTTTTTTTTTTTTTTCTTTAAAAAACGATTATTCGATTATCAAAAGAGTTGACGATTAATTTAATAATCGATTGCTGTTCAATTAATTGTTGCAGCTCTAATATAAACCTCCTTCAGTGTTAAGTTTGTATTCAGCTGCATGGCAGCAGTGGTTTAGTTTAACCCTTTCAAAGTACTGTCAAACAAAAGCCTTTTTTGTTAATGGTTTGTAGCCATCTTGTGCTTGTTACATTTCCCCCTCCCCACATATTGTCTGTTATTCTAGTGGTTATCCCTTTGGAATAATTTAAGAAACCCAGCTCTGCGATTGTGTCCCACTCACAGTGGAACAGTTTCTCTTTGGCTTTCAAATCAACATTCAGCATAAAAATTCATTATCATTTAAAAGCAGAGCACAAACTACATCAAATAATCCCTTTTGTTTCAATCCAAGACTTAACTTGATATCTAGATGAACTCACTATTTTATCTGTCTCATTAAAAAGGGATCTAATTTATGCTGGCCTTCAACCCCATGGTTTGTAGTAAAGTCTTATGAGAGTCTTGCTGGACTGTGGATGATAAGAGATTGTTTATTTTAGAGAAAACAGTAATCCCTCTTTGACATGTCCTCTTCTTTGAACAATAGTGAGGAAAAGGAAAAATATTTGACAAAATCTGCTGAGAACCATGGATATTATCCTTAAGCTAAATTTCAGGTGAAAATTGATGCTATTAGATAGATAAATCTGTCTTGCAGTGCTTCTTCCGTGTCCTTCCCTTCACCTTGTCCCATGCAGACTATTTCTGTACAGATTCAGAACTGATTTATGTCACTGTAGCTAATGTTCAGACTTATGACACCTCATATAGCCTCCACTTAAGATGTTCAATCTTCTTAAGATCTCACTCCTACCACAGACTCTGAGAGTTGGTGATAAATTGTCTGTAGAGGTGAGAAGGTAAACACCGCAGTCTTTTGAAAGTCTTTCTTAAGTGCCAGTCAAGGTTTCTATGTTAGGCTTAATAATATTCCTAGAGGACGGAAATGATTACATCTGGGTTGTATTTTTCCTTCACCTGGACAAAATTTCAGCCAACATAGATGGATGCTCCTCTTATTATTTACTCTCCAGTTAAGCCTGGGAGTCATTTGAAGTCACAGAATAGACAACATTTAAAGCTTCTACAGTATCTCATGGTCATTATGCCCAGCTCTGCTCTGAACTCATCTTTGCTTTGAAATGTGTTACACTCAGCTTGAAATCTACTGTTTGCATTAAATATGTCGATCCTATTACTGATGACGTTGAACATGAAATCCATTTTCCCATCTAGGATTAAGGTTATGAATCCCTTTTCACACACACACACACACAAACTCTTTGACATGAATTAAATGGTTATGTGGTGCTGTGAGGTCTGAGCTGTATCCAGAGAGGTTTTGAAGATTCACTCTGAGATCCATTCCATCCTGCGGAGCCTTTTGGGTTTCAGGATCAAATCTGCAGAGCCACATAGGTGCAGGGCACTATCTCAGAGCACAAAAACAAATAACCTTTAAAATCGGATAGTTTCCAACCTAGAATGCATGAAACTGAAATTCATTTTTATTTCTTTGTTTGTATTTAGGTCAGATGTGGCTGTTAGCTTTAATCTGCATCAAAAGCAGGATCATGTGTGCTATAGTGATCTGTCACACTGATACGTGTTCAATGCTCAGTGATCTCGTCTTTGTGCCCTTCTCAGGGCCTGTGACATGTGGGGAGGGGGAGCAAATGTGAAGGAGCATCCATCCAGAATCCCTGACATTTTCAATCAGGAAACCCTGCCGTGATTGGGATAAGACTGAAACATTTTGAATATCCTCACAGCGCCTCTAACATTTAACTCCAGGAAACACTGCCCAGAGACTGCTAATCCAAGGGCCCAAAAAATCTTGGAAAGCATCACCAAAAATCACATCTCTCTCAGCTGCTGCAGGACACATTTTTCTCGCAGTTTTGTGATGCACATAAAAGTATAAAAATATCAAAATTTTCAACATTTTCAGGACTAGAAATTGCATTGCTTGCCATCATCACTTTTGGCCAAAACAGCCAATCAAATCAAAGAGGCTTCTTATTTGATCCGAAGGATTAAAAAAGGTGTAATGAGTATGGGAGAGTCTTTAAGCCCTGTGGCCCTCGTTAATCGATCTGGCACTGAAACTTGCAAAGATTTTGGTGCAGAAATCCACTTACACCAAGTGTGATTCATGTATTTGGTAAATCCCAGGTTAGATCAATCATGTGTTAATATTTGCTGAAACTGAAAACAATTGGCATTCAAATAACACTCCTAAATATTCACAGTTACACCCAGAATTTATGACATAGAGGGAAAAAAATGCTTGGAGACTTCTGTGAGCTGGAGACTGATGCCACCACAGGACACAAACAAAATATTGTTATTGTTGTCTTCAAAGTTGTCAATGTAATGTTAAATGTGCAATATTTCTATCACTGTCACTGCTGCTGCTGATATGTTTATATACTACCACAATATTTATTCATCCCGTGCAATACAATCATATGTGACATATAATCATCTGTAAGTACTAATCACTATTTGCACTGTATTCAGTATATATTCAGCTGCCCTGTGCAGTACATTTCTGTATCCTGTGCAAAACATTTCCAAAAATAAATAGGATTTTTTTTAATTCTCATTATTTATTCTTCTATCTTATATTGTACATAGAGTTTAATTACTCTGTCCAGTAGGATTTTATTTTATCCTGAATATATCTTATATACATATACTTCTTACAACCATTTTATACTTGTAAAAAAAAATTTTCTTTTTTTTCCCCTTCACTATCTATCTATTGTACTGGAAAAAAGGAGAAGCTCTCCAATCTCGTTGTACATTCTGTATAATGACAATAAAGGGCATTCTGATCATTCTGATGAAAGCCAGGGCAGACCTATAGGGGCCTGGATGTGCACAGGCCCACCCACTATGAAAGGTGGCCCACCCAATCAGAGTCATAAAAATGATAATACTTAAATAAATGGTAAAAAAAGAAAAAAAAAAAACGGCTTTTAATTTTAGGGCAGCATGGTGACGCAGCAGGCACTGCATGTGCCTCACAGCAAGAAGGTTGCCAGTTCAATTCCCATGTCAGGCCTTTCTGTGTGGAGTTTGCATGTTCTCCCTGTGCATGTGTGGGTTCTATTTGGACACCAGGCTTCCTCCCAGACAAAAAATATGTTCATTATGTTGACTGGTGACTCCAAATTGCCCTTAGGTATCAGTGTGAGTGGCTGTCTGTCTCCCTATGTGGCCCTGCGATTGGCTGTAGACCAGTTCAGGGTGAACCTCACCTCTCACACGATATCAGCTGGGAAAGGCTCTGTAGGCTCTCTAGGCTCATAAGTGTTTTGTTTCTTTTTGGGTAAAGAAGCAGAGCACAAACATTTCAGGTACAAGTTTTTTCTCTTAGTGTTGGTTGTAATTGTCAACCTCTGGCAAGTATTTTGGAGATCAATTATTACCATCACATATAAATTAAATTCTTTTTAAAGCCAGAAAACACTACAGGCAGCACATTCAGGTTTAAATGCTGAGCTATGATGACACCAAGTGGCCACTTTAGGTAACTTCAGCTCTTTCAGGCTCCATCCTGAGTTCTATTAGGCTATCAGTTTCTTTTTCTTCCTGCCATATCTATTTGTGTCTATGACCTCATTCACAAGCTATGAGATGGTTTGCTCCATTGTTTATTTTCTGAGCCTTTATTTTGGCCCAAAGAGCAGGATGTGACAGAGCCAGATTACCCAACTCCTCCCTCAACATCTGGGTGCAAGATGCCCAGCCAGAGGAGCCTGTGTGTCTTTCCTCCTGTCTGCTTGTCCCTCTTTTTCCTTACAGTGTGTTCACTTACATTTTCCTTTACTGGTGTCTGTGTTTCCTAATCCTTCTTTCCTGATCTGAAATCCAATTCTTGGGAACATTTTCAGTATCAGCTGTTCTTAAAGCAGAAATGGAAAGAGTACAAAACATTGCAAGTTAGAGTGCACCTCCATAAAACTACTGTGTAAAAATAAAAATAACTTAAATTAAATAGTACTAAAACATTGTTTTGTAAATCAGCAGACATTTTAATATCTGAAAATTCTGATTGTTCAGCTATTATCTGCCAATACGCTTCCAATAATATAGTGCATCGCTAGATTAACATAAAAAAATAAAATGATAAAACCACAAAGCGACAAGTTAACCTGATAAACATAATTAGAATTGTATTAATAGCATCTAATTTACTTTATACACTCATGTCATAGTTTTGCATGAGCACACTGTATTTGACCACATAAGTAAAAAATGCCAAATAGTTTGAAAATGAAAAATGTACTTTAAAATTATTAGATAAAATTATTATTGAACCAACTTTTACTTGTATTTTTTACAGTTATGAATGTAAATAAATAGTCAGCTTTAAAATACATACAAACTTATTCACATCCAATTTATAAACAACTATATACCAAGCATTGAACCAATATTGTTTCACTGTCCAGTACCTTTAAATTAGGTTATTGGGTATTGTGATAGTAAACCTGGTATTATCTACATTAGGTGATGGTAAACTCTGATTAGTTTAGCTTTTCATTCTGCTTTTGTTGAATCAGTAGTCAACTGAGATGCTACATAAAGTTTAGCAAGGCACTTTGCTTAACAGAAATTACACAAGAACACTGATTTTTTTTTTTTTTAATTCTTTAAAACCTTTGACATATTGCTTTAACTCTTGCTGGGTTTAAAGGACCAAATATTACTCAATTCCTAACCCAAGGGTTCTCAATTATTGGCTCCCCTTTGAGATAAACATCCTTTTGTGCCCTCAAACCACCACCATCACCACTCGTAAACTTACTTTAAGGGCAACTTTAAGATCTTTTTTAATACAGCCACACATGTGAATACTAAGCTCCTCATAAAGTATTGCTGTGTAAACACAGGATTTAACAGTATTCATTCGCCATTGTGGTATCTACACATAAGTCATAACTATGGGGATCACGCCCCATTTGACAAATACTGTCCTAACCACACTGAGCCAAAGATCATTAGTGTGACCTAAATTTCTCCTAATAGAAAAAAAGAGTTAAACATGTTAACATGTTTTGGAAAGATTTGAAAAATGAGATGTGTCATGCTTAAGTAAGATTAAGAGGTTTGGATAATAATATAATGCAGGGAATTTTAATTTCAAATGCAGTCGTAATATTACAAATATTACTCAAGTAATACTTAGTCATGTAGTTGCTTTTATCCTTGATTGATAGATGAGAGGGAAAGCATATTTTTAATAACTCAAAGTGGTACCTTTCTGTACTTCTGTTACCTTAATGAGTAATCATCAATGAGTATTTATCAATATAGCTGAGAAACTTGACACTGATACCAACAAGTTGTCTTTTGACTCTTTCTGTTTCTGTTCAAGCAGCTTATGTTACCTGTAGCTTCATAGCCTGTTTAGCACACACAGTCTACTTATTAATATTGTAGAATATTGACCGCTTTTCAGCTTTTTGAAAGATATTAAGCTAGCAAGTAACCAAACACTATTATTTTGTTTTAAGGAGGACAATACAAAACTATCCTTCCTGTACTTTAGTTTTACAGTAAGTTCAAAGTAACTCTTTATGGATGGTGATGGTATAAAACGGGTTTGACTTACAGACAGGTATTTATAATTTTTTTAATTAGGCCAATGCCACCATGTAGCCTACGTCTTATAGTCAGTCAGTTTCTTTAGCTCTGATCTCTTGTATCTTGTGGACAGAACCACGAACCTTCATCCTTCAGGATCAGCTGAATCTTGTTGCTCTCTCAGACTTTTATCCCTCCTTCTGGATCTCGCTCCAGACATTTCCTGTCCCCCAGGGATTCTCTGGGTAGCATATCCTCAGTCTGTGACTGAGAGTGTATTATAGCAGTGATGTGCAGCGAATCCCTCTGGCTCAGGTTAACAGACAGTTAACTTGTGCACCCCCCTTCATGCTAGTCAATATTTCATTATGACAGGAATCCTAAATCATATGAAGGATTTGGAAAGCTGTCCAACAGGGGGGATCAGAGAAAATCTGGACCTGATCACAGGAAATACTTTGTGAGTAAGAAAAAAAGAATCTGACTGTTGCTGTCCTCTTTCTTATTTATCCGCAGGTCTGGAGGATGCATTAAGCTCCATGGTTAAGACTATTGTAGAATTTAGTGTCTATCTGGTGAGTCAGGTTACACCTAGAAGTACAACACAAACACACAAAGTCTAGAATGAAATTAAATGAATATATGGCACCACCTTTTTTCTCAGGGTTTTTCTACACTTTTTAAATTTAGATTAAAGACTTTTTGAAAACTTCACAGCGGAAAAACAAGACACTATTTTGCCTCTGCAGAGCAAACACAAATCAAGACAGGTATGCTAAAAAGTCTTCTTTTCTTCACCCCTGATTCTGCATTTTATTTTTATGAGAAATTATTTTGCTAAAATGTAACATGCCACAGTGCTCTAAGACAGCTTTCACACAATGTCACCAGGTGGCAGACTCTGGGGCTGTAAAAGGAGGCCCATGTAGAAGTGCCGAAAGTGATAGCTCCTGAAGTGGCCACTTGAGGCCTGCTGAAGAAACCCTGGGTGTTATGATTGTGTGCAGGAAGTGGACATTTTTCATGGCTTAAATATGCATCTTTAAAGCACAGGTAAAAACAGTGTTAGTCTGGAACTATAATACATAATTATGCTCTTGCTCTGCTGGGGGTGATTTTTTTTTTCATGCCTGTTATTATTTCTGGTTTTAGAAGTAGGGACATGATTGACATTGCCTCTGCGCGCAGTCAGATGGCCTTTAAACCCGCCTCAACACAGCTTCTATGTCTGTGAGTAGGTTGTGCTAAAGTTTGGTTAAGATAACGTACAGTATGGTGGCCTCCATTAAGAGACATTAACAAGGTTTCATAGACTACTTTGTAATCAAACCACTGTATTCACATGGCTTTGTCCAATTCTTTTCACAGTCTGTGGATGCCATACACGCGTGCAATACTCCTCTAGCAGACAAGAAATGCTTCCCTTAAGTTGTGTTTTAACCAGGATGATTTTTACCTTTTGAATAAAAGACAGTTAATTCTGATTGGAAAGAAAACACAAAAAGGAGCAAATAGTGGATAAATCTAGTCATGAACTCTACACTGTCTGTACACAAAAACTGTGCCAAACAGTATTCTCCTAACCCTGACACAAATTTTCAACTTAATTTGATCATAATATAATTTAACTTTATATCAAAACTGCCCCAAAACTTAAAGAGGCAGCTGATAGCAATCCTGATGCTATCATTACACAACACCAAAAAGCTAATGATAGCTTATCACTCACCAATGTTTAGATAAGTTTTTTGTATCTCACCTCCAAACTAGCAAAATAAGTAATCCACACAATGAAAATACATAAAACAGCCCATATCTGTAGATTTTTCCTGGTAGAGGAGGAAGGTGAAGGATTCTTTAACATTATAGCATGTACATACACCTTAAGTAATGTTTTGGCAAAGACTGTGCTGTTTTAAGTGATTTGGATAATGCCATGGGTGCTATATAAGGGTTTAAATGCCTAAAACTTATATTTAACATCTCAGCTTCTCTGCAGTTTTCATGGGATAGCAACGATGTCATACAGAGATGAAAACTAGAAAACCAGTGCTAAGTAGTTACTAGTAGTTAATACTAATAGTTAATACTAGTTCACTCTCCTTTTGCTCTACAGCCCTCATTGCAAGTCAAGTGACTGAAAGCGATCAGTAGGATATCAGGATGCATAGTGCTACCAGAACAAGGAGCGTTTAAAAGGTATGAGAAGCACCACAGTTCTGCCCTAAGAAGAAGGGTGTATGGGATGGTTATGGTTAGCAACAATACTCAGGCAATGTTCATTTTGTACTAAGGGGCATAGAAAATATTCCTCACACCATAACACCACCACCACCAGCCTGAACCATTGACACAAGGCAGGATGGATCCGTGCTTTCATGTTGTTTACGCACTAAATCTTGACCCTAGCATCTGAATGTTGCAAATGATATCAAGACTCGTCATACCAGGCATTTTCCAATATTCTGTCGTCCAGTCTTGGTGAGTCTGTGTGAATTGTAGACTCAGTTTCCTGTTCTTAGCTGACAGGAGTGGTACCTGGTGTGGTCACATTGTGTATTAAAAAATGGGCTGTTGCATACCTCGGTTGTAAAGAGGAGTTATTTAAGTCACTATTGCCTTCCTATCATCCACAACCACTCTGGCCATTCTTCTTTGACCTCTGGCATCAACAATGAATCTTTTTTGTGACACTGGCCTGTAAACTCCACTGTTTCTGAAATACTCAGCTCAGCCCATCTGGCACCAGCAACCATGACAAAGTCACCTAAATTACCTTTTTTCCATTGCCATCCTGATGCTTGGTTTGAATCTCAGTGGGTTTTATTGGCCATGTCTAGTTGCTGCCATGTGCTTGACTGATTCGTTATTCGCATAAACAAGCAGTTGAGCAGGTGTACCTAATAAAGGGGATATTGATTGTATACAAATGATGTAAAAATAACAAAAACTGGAAAGCAATTAACATTTATTAAGTTATTATTATGACAACAACTCAGTTTGGGCGGCTTAACAAAACAAACCTTCTGCTGTCTACAATCTGCTGAGAGTTAGACATTACATAAAGTTGAATTTGCTGAACCACACAAATTTTTGCGATTCAAAGTGAGCTTTATCAGTCAAGCCAGAGGCAGAAAGAATGTGTACGTCTGGCCCATTTCACACACATGTTACACACATATGTTTACAGTACTGCACTGCACTCTCTCTCCAAGAGGCCCGGGCCCCCGCTTGGGGAGCAGCAGCCAGGAGAGAACGAGAGTAAAGGCAGAGATAGATGGTGAATAAGAGAAGTCTGATCAGAGGCCAGCGCTGGCACTGCTCTGCTCCCCAGCCGGACCTCGAGCATGTGGGCCCATTGGCGGATGGTCAGACAGGCGGTCCTGGGATTTAGAGGAGGAAGGGTATCCAGCTGGAGTGGTAACAGAGTGGCATTGTGAGCTCACTGACTGACTGACTAACCGACTGACTGACGCCTCCGTCCGTGGCCCAGAGATTCAGGCTGTTAGGGTGGCCTCTTTTTGGGCCCCTCTGTGCTGAGGCTCTGCTGGAAATGGGTCAGACAGACACAAGAGCAATCAGTGAGGGTGCACTCTGCAGAAAACCCAGACAAAGAGGCATCTAAACAGTGCAGCTTGTGTACAGTGAGCTGAGAGAGCCAAGGGCAGAAGGTTGACACTGTTATGAAACTCGTAGTGCAGAGACAATTATCAGTATTGTGTACAAATTATCTCAAGTGATTATGGACGATTGTGATGTCATGTTCATTAATGTTTGCACTTAACTCCTCAACTAAATTTGCAAAAGACAATACATTAAATCTGTTTCCCTTCATACCTTTGGTTTAACTAAAATATGAAAAGTTGGACTGTTTGTCCCAACATGAAAAGGGGACTTTGAAAAATGTTCAAAGCAGAGGCTGTTGCCCATCTTTCCAGAGGGAGGCAGCATTCACATTCAGCGCACATTAATATTCTTCACAGCATCCATTTTGCCCCCAATTCTTCACAGCTCTTAAGATGCAAAATGATCGCCAGCCACAGAAGTGAGCGAGAAGCCAGTTATCTTCGTACTGATGTGGGCACTTTGAAGACAGAAAGAAGGGGGCTGCTCCATACGGGCTCGTGAGAGGCTGGAGAATAACAACACAATAAAAGAAAGATCTGAGAAGTCAGAGGAATGTGAAGAATGGGAGAGCAGAAATTTCCCTCAGAGCACAGACAAGTGGCGGTGTCACACTTAAACCTGAAACACACTTGTTGGAAACACAATAAAGTTATGGTTATGAGTTTGGTTGGGGAGCTGTGGCCACACGCAGAGCATTGTGGGAGTGAGAGATCCTTAAAGCAGGTCACTCTGACTGAAACCTATACCAACATTTTTTTTTAAACCATCAATCAATTGATCAGTCTTTATATTTAGTGTGCAAGCTTATACTAAATTTGATCAAAAGACAATTCTAAAAAAGGAAAAAGGTCCAGAGCATTGTTTTTGTTCTATCATTTACAAAAAAATTGCAATAATCCACAGTGGCCACAGCTCTTGAAAATATCTAGCAAGGTTATAGTGACAGGAAAAACTGCTTTTCAAAGCCTGGCACGCTTTTTAGATTTTTTAAATGAAGTTGGAATTTTGTGTAAAAGGTCAATAAAACTGATTTAAATGTTTTGCCAATCCTTTTCAACCAGTATTCAACTGAACACACTAAAATCACTGGATATTTAAGGTTCAAACTGATGAATTCCTTTGTCTTTTTGCAAATATTCACTCATTTTGAATTTGATGCCTGCAACACATTCCAAAAAAATGCTGGGACAGGGGCAACAAAGACTGGGAAAGCTGAGGAATGCTCAAAAACACCAAACATTTTACAAGTGCTCAGGTTAATTTACAACAAGTGAGTGTCATATTGTGTTTACAAGGAACATCCTTGAAAGGCTCAGCCAAACACAAGCAAGGTTCACGACTGTGTGAAAAACTGTGAGCAAATAGTCCAGCAGTTTAAGAACAATGTGTCTCAACATACAATTGCAGGATTATAGGGATTTCATCATTTTTGGTCCATTGTATCAAAAGATTTAGAGAATCTGTAGAAATCAAAAAACATCACTGAATGATTGACATTAGATCCCCCTGTCCCAGCTTTTTTGGAACGTGTTGCAAGCATTAAATTAAAAATGAGTGAATATTTTCAAATAAATAAGTTTATCAGTTTGAAAAATAAATATCTTGTCTTTGCGGTGTATCCAATTGAATAAAGGTGAAGGGATTTTCAAATCATTGAATTCTATTGTTATTCACTTTTTACACAACGTCCCAGCTTCATTCAAATTGGTATTAACTGTTTATGAAAATATTAGACCTGACACATGAACACAAATAATGAGAGTTACCAGTTTTGTACTTAATGTTTTGGTGTGCAACAGGATGACTAACAGCACACCACACACTAAAAGATTCATTTGCCAACAAGAGTCCCCCTGAAAAAAGGAAATCTCACCCAGTCAATATAATTCAAGCAGCGCACACACTTTAGATCATCAGCCCTAATTTCGTTATGATTCGTGCTTCTTGTCCACCATGTTTGTTTACAATAAAGTTGCATTTGATCCTGCAAGAAAGAGGAGACTGGTTGTCAGTGAACCAATTTGCCAGTGCAACTCATATTATTGCACATGACACTCGGTAAATATAAAACTGTTAAATCTGTCATTATTTTACTGTCATGTACGGGTTTCTCATGGTTTCAAAACTGGATAAAAATTAAAGAGCGTATGTCTGTGCCATGCTTTGGAGGTCTCATATTTTACTTTTTTTTCCACCAAGCTCACACTGGCCCTGCTTACTTGCCCCGTACCTTTACACCCTCCTATATCTGGCCTGCAGTTCAAATGATAATCCTCATGAGGTGGTCAAACAGAAACTCTTTAAAGACACTGATGTTCCTATGGCTTTCCAGTGCTGTGCTGTAATGTTCACTGTGGCTGCACAGACATGCCACCACATGCTCCTTTCACTTAAGTTGTCTGTACGCTGTACAAACATCCAACTCAGAGTGTCTCTCACAAAAAACAATACAGTGTATTTGACATAATATGTGACTTTCAAAGTGTTGATAAACTAAATGGAGCTATATGTTAGCTGCCAGGTCCGTTACAGATGCAATTTTGTTTCAGCTCCTCTGCTGGTCAGTTTGATTGAGATGTATACAGAACATGCTGTAGAAACACCTGCTGTTACTACAAATTAACAAGTTGACCCTTATTTGACCTCTAGCTTTATGCTGTGCATTTGCTGTGGTCACCACAGCTGTGTTTGTCATCAGTGCTGCGTCAGTATGTTTGCTGCCTGACTGGCCACTTATGCGTTCTACAAGACAATCCACTGAGCATGTCCTTGGCTGTGCTCTGGGTTCTCTCCACTCAACTTCATTTCTGATAGTAAATGCTGAAATTCTTTGATAGCTCTGATGTTGAATTAAGGTACCCTCTTCTCTGGAGCAGATAAGGGAGAGCAAAATCATCTGGCAAGATAGCATTAAAGAGATATGCCAACTTTTATTGTCTTTTTGTATCTTGCCTCACTCCCGAGTCAATGACAAGCAGATAGACACCATTCTTTTGAGTCTGCGCGCAGTAACAAGAAAGAGACGGCCAAAGAGAGTGTTAGCTTAGCTGACGAGCGGTGCTTAAACACTGGGAGTCAGTGGGAAGTGTTAGCCTGCCTCTGCCTACAGTCATCAGATAAACTCTTCAGCAACTCTAAACAGTTCTGTGTGCTTGTTGTGACTTTTTTTTTTTACCAGGTTATGTTATCTTCTACTATTATCGTATTATCTCCCTTTACTCCCAAACAGAGGCTTTGTTTTATTGACCTATACTTCCGTGGTGGTTTGAGCTACAGATGTGACGTTCGTGAGTGATCAATACAGCCGATTCACAGTTATCAGTGAGTCATTGGTTTGAGAGCCATTCTTAAATGCAAATTTAAATTTGAATGGGAAGGGGAACCTGTTATTTGCTGGTATTGTATACTCTACACAATCTGCTTAGACTGCGAGTTTTAGTGGGATACAAAGAGACCCAGCAACACATACTGTCCTCAAAAAAAGTTTGAAAGCATTAATTTGGCTGATCATTTCTCCCCGAGGTACAACTTTTAAGGACCGTGCATTCATGGAATGAGTAACACAGCTAAATGTGTGGGTAACACCCCCCAAAAATGTGCCAAAATCCCCTGCAGCTGGAAGCTGGTGTTCCTGTATGCAGAGTGGCAGCATTATTTAGTGTCAGGCCTGGTACCATTTCCAAGTCAACAGACTTTTAAGTGGGCGCCCCAGGAGGACAACACCCCAAGAAGACTGGTTCCTCACCCCTGCTTCACTGAGGAACCATAGGCTTTCTTCCAAGGGATGAGGAGATTTTGACACTATTTTGGGGTGCCACCCACATGTTTAGCTGTGTAACTCATTCCATGAGTGCACAGTCTTTACAAATTGTACCTCTTTGTCAAGGTGACTTATCAGGCTTTCCAGCTACATAAAATACAGTACCAATTGGTATTACTAAAGGGGAGAAATAATTGAAAGAAATAACATTTCCCAACTTTTTTGAGAAGCACAGATGGCTTGAAATGGAGCAACAATAACATGAATAATAAGACTTATGGCAACAATGCCCCAAACAATGGTTAACATGTGTGGTTATATGTGGTTTATGATTCTAGCTAAACACAATGAAAAGATTTTGTGTTAAAGTGGCTTAGACTTCTTAAAAGCAAACTCACATAAAAACACTTTTATAACTTGATAGTTTCAGAAAAAATTGCATTTCTGTCTGCAACATGTGGGCATGAAGGATTTTGTGGTTATGGTTTACATGTGTCCTGGCTTCCTGTCAGAGCATCATCTGGTTACACATACTGTTTGCTCTGAAACACAACATGTTTTGTATTTATCTTCCCACACGCATCCACAGCGGGAAATCCACTATGTTAAATCAAGCAGAACTCAAAGAATAAAACCCTCAGAAGGGAAACAAGTCTACATTCCAGACAAAAAAACAGACCACACTATCACATGCTTAGTGTTGGTAAATACTTTATATGCAATTGTTTCTTGATCTTTGCAAACACTGTATAGAAAACACTTATGGTAACATTTGTCAAACATTTAAAGCGCGTCTGAGCTCTCAGACAGACATGACACAGTAATCTACAACTTTATAAACACTCTCTCCTCTTAGGCCTGTCCACACACACCCCTCACCATGCTTCCAACCACATAAAGTCCCCCAACCACACACACACACTCACACAGCCACCTCTATCAGGCTCTCCACTTATAATTCACAGTAGGCTTTATAACACTGTTTCTGTAGCGTATGATGATTTTCAACTTTTTTTAATTATTTCAAATAACTATGGACAGTTATGCTTTAATATTTGGAAAGTGATACATTTGTATTTACAAGAGCTTATTGAGCAAGAATCAAATACAATGCATGTGTACATATGAATAATTTCATGTGTCTATATTTGAGTGTGTGTTGACTAGAGCCACCTGAATGTTCTGCCTGATTTACTCACTAAAGGCTATTGCTACTCACAGCATCCAGTCTTTTCAATACAGTCCAGTAAGAAGAGAAGGAAGTGTGGAGCTCTGAAGAGTTTAAGCTCAAAACAGGACCCTCAGACGCTCAGAGAGAAGAGACGTGGAGCAGCAGAGCAGAGTGCCTGTCACTGACTGTCCCACACAGCATGAGGACGTTATGGGAGACTGCATGGAGACGGTTTAAGGTGCTCACAGCACATTTGACTAATCTTACATTCATCAGGACGTGTCAGTCGTTAACTTGGACGGCCGTGTTTTGGGGTCCTACAGCCTCAGTGACTGGCGCCGTCTGGTTCTCATGCTTTTGTTTAAAAAAGGATAAAATCAGGTAAGAGGTCACAGTACCATGTCTGATTTTTAAAACGCCTCGTTTAGCTTAAAATGGATTCTTCCAGGGCAATAAGAAGTCTTCACCACTAGTTAATCACACAGCACTCCCCAGACAATCATCCTCTTTTCTTTTTCACACACAGACTCACGTGTACATTCATATACACAAAGTACAGAAGAAAGCAATTACACCTACGCAAAAAAAAAAGAAACAAAACAAAAAGGTAGGCACGCACACATGGCCACACAAACACACTAGGACCTGGGTAAGAGACCAAACTAATGTGAGAGGAAAGTGAGGCACGTTATCTGACAGGCAGAAACCAGCCTGAATTTGGTATACTTAAAAAACTGAAGTCAGAAGTGGATGACTGAGTTTCTGCAGAAGGATCCAGGTTTAAGCCCGGTGAAAACTTTTCAAATGTAAAATCTATGTCGCACCTCCCAGGTGCTTAACGTACTCTGAATCTCAAGTACCCTCTAATGGAGACAGGGATAGAGTTCTGGCTCCATATTTCATGAGTACCAAACATGCAGGCTGTTCTTGGGTTTGGACTTAGTACCATTGTGAGAACATGAATAGTGCTTAAAGGTTCAGCTTTTCTTTCACATCCTTATTTGCTATTACCAAGGTCAAGGCATTTTAAAAGAGATCTATGAAATTAAACATTTAAAGAATTTATGTGCTCCAACAGTCTCATAAACTCTGGGTTAGGACCCTGAATAGGTCACAGGCCTATTTCTGCAGGGTCCTTATATGGCAAGAGAAGCAACAGGTTGTCATGAGCTGGGGTCAGAGGAACAAGGACTACAGTTTGTTATTTCCTGGATGAAAAAAAAGCTTAAGAACCACAAACAGTATGTCTGTTTGACAGTGGTTGTTGAGTCAATCTCCTGGGGTTTTTACAGAGGTGCTTGTAAGGCCCCTGTTGGTTGTTGAGGGCTGTTTTTACAAAGTGGCAGCACTTTGCTATCCCTGTATGTAAATGTAAATCTTCTATAACTCCTCCTTCTTCTTTAATCTACCTTAACAGTAATCAACAGCTACTTCATTATCCTGGGCATGATGGATCACAGGGCCAGTTCATTTGTTCTGAATTAATAACAGAAAGTGAAAGTAGGGAGTATGAGAGAGAGCAAGGGTAACCTGTCCATCCTTCCAGCCCCCCCTGACTCTGTTCGGATGGGGATCGGGACTTAAGGTAAGTATCAGTTCAACCATCATCTGGCGTCGAGTCTTCAGGGGTGGACGAATCCTCAGCAAAGTCGTCTGAGGAGCCGCTCTTGTGGATGCGCCCATCACTGCGCATACTGTGGAAAGTCTTGCGGAAAGCCTCCATCATAGAGTGTGCCAGCTTCTTGGCCTCCAGCTTACTCTCACACTCCACTGCATGGCAGTCCATCTGGAAGGACAGGTCATCATTGATTTCTCTGTAGATCCAGGCAAAGATGTTGGGCCTGATGCTGTGGTCGGCTGTGCAGTAGGCAATTCGCGCCACCTGGTAGGTGTCCATGGTTACTGACGCCTCTCCATGCTCGTCCAGGTGGTGAAGACGCACCTGGAAAGGACGAATCTCCAGCAGAGAGCTGCCTGCTGGGCAGGTGCCTTGTTGCTGGGAAAGGGCACGTCGGTCCACCAGACCCACCACTGCTGACTCTGTGCAACCAGACAGGAACTGGGTCCCAGAAATGGTAACTTTACCAAGGTATGTCACCTGCAGGAAATGAGAAACACACAAAAACTATTAGACTCATTGTTTCAACAATGCCAAGTATGAGAACTGTTGGCAACAATTTTACCATCATGCCTTGGGCTGCAGGTTTTAACCAGATGTGGGGAATCAGAGCTTCAAATGAAAAACAACAGAAACATGACCCAGAGCACCTGAGTGTCTGGGAATACAGATTATGCTTCTCTAAAGCTAGCCCAAGCTGTGACTAGCCATACTCAAACTAACCTCTAATTGATTATAAATACAAAAAAACCCAAAAAAAAACTAAGCTGCATGTCTGGATCCCCTGAGGCCACTGAGACAAAGAAATGACCACCAAAATCAATCCTTTTCTTTTAAGCAGCAGCAGAAAAGAAAGTCTGAAAGTCATCAATATATTTTTAACTAAACACCTTCTTATGCTTTGTTGGTCAACAATAAAGCATAAAATCATAAAATATTATAATATAATAATTAAACACATCAGAAAAAAGGGGAATGACATGATACTGACAAAAGTTGTGCAAGAATGGAAACTTTAGGAAAACCACAATAAAACTACTGAGTTGTTAAAAAAAGTGCTGTTAAATAAAAAAGATGAACCTGCAGTCTTGTGTGTTGACTGTCATGTGTTTTTGGAGGCATTGATCAGGGTTAAGGATGGAAAACCGCCATCTACCCAAGTCTTTTTGTTCTTTTAGCAAACCTGAACGATGAAAACAACATGAGATTTCTCATTTCATTTCTAATCACCTCAGAAAGTACACTGCCTGGCCAAAAAAAAAGTCGCCATCACAAAAAAAGGTCACACACTCTAATATTTTGTTGGACCAACTTTAGCTTTTGATTACAGCATGCATTCGTTGTGGCATTGTTTCAGTAAGCAATGTCACAAGATTTATTTCCATCCAGTGTTGCATTAATTTTTTCATCAAGAGCTTGTATTGATGATGGGAGAGTCTGACCACTATGAAAAGCCTTCTCCAGCACATCCCAAAGATTCTCTATGAGGTTAAGGTCTGGACTCTGTGGTGGCCAATCCATGTGTGAAAATGTCTCATGCTCCCTGAACCACTCTTTCACAATTTGAGCCCGATGAATCCTGGCATTGTCATCTTGGAATAGGGAAGAAAAAATCCATTGATGGAAAAACCTGGTCATTCAGTATATTCAGGTAGTCAGCTGACCTCATTCTTTGGGCACATAATGTTACTGAACCTAGACCTGACCAACTGCAGCAACCCCAGATCATAGCACTGCCCCCACAGGCTTGTACAGTAGGCACAAGGCATGATGGGTGCATAACTTCAACTACCTCTCTTCTTACACTGATGTGCCCATCACTATGCAACAGGGTAAATCTGGACTCATTAGACCACATGACCTTCTTCCAGGACAGCTCTTAATCCAATTTTTTTCTGCAATCCCCTTATTTGTTTTCTCTTCTTGATGCATGCCAATGATTTGACCCTTTTTGAACAGACAAACATCTTTTCCATGAACACAGGATGTGTCTTTCGACATGGTTGTTTAAGAAATAAGAAGCTACTCATTGCATCAGCTGGGATTTAATAACTTGTTGCCAGCTGAAAGATAATCGCCCATGCAGTAATTATCCAATAGGAGGCTCGTACCTATTTGCTTAGTTAAATCCAGGTGGCAACTTTTTTTTTGGCCAGGCAGTGTATATTTTGTTTTATTGTTATTTTTTTAAACAAAATAAGTCTAGATCTAATCTGGATCTAATACAACATTTCACTGTGACCTAATTGATTCCATGTTTGGCACAAATGTTCCGGGTAATTTTATATCTGTTGGGGTATTTAATGGCTTTTGCTCAGTAGTGTGCTGACATTGCTGAAAGTTGTGTATATGCTTCCTACTTCAAAAAAAAAAAGAAAGAAAAAAAAAGAAATACTAGGATGATCTGTGGTAGCAACAAGGGTCGTAAAATACCATAGTAATGACACTGCTCACCGGGAGAGTAACAGACTAGGGAGATGGAGAGGGATAAGACCAGAGAGAGAGAATTAAACAGGGGACAAAGACAGAGATTTCTATGGGAACATGGCCAGTTGGACAGCAGTAGGGAAATAATGGCTGACTTGTGCGCTTTCTCAACATGGTGTTCTTTATAGCTTTATAAAAATACACAGAAGAGGAGCCTGCTACGAGTCAAACACTCAAAGAGTTTTCACTCCTGTCTGTGTTTATACTGGAGCGGGGGGGGGGGATACTCGTTCCTGTTATAAGCCTAGCATGAAGCACATATGGAGGAAGATAGCACAAGAGAAATATAATTGTTTCCTCTGAAAAAGATTTACATCAAAAAGGTAGGAGCATGTATAGATGAAGTGGACTGTATTCACAGTGCATGTTTCTGCCAAGTATCAACCTTACCATGGGCTCGATTAGACTTTTCCCCGCAGGTTTGTAATCACATTTTTACATTCTGACATCAGCAGAGGCCCATCTGACTGTTGCACAGATGTATTGCTGTTAGACTTGTGTAGAAAACATGATGAGGGCACTAAAAACAGACACTATTCCTGTCTTACACTTCACATGATCTGACAAAGTTTTGTTTAGTCTGCAGCCATCAAGTCTTACCTCCCCTCATCCACGCCTATGGTTTTCTTGACTGAAAGGAATCTTTCAGAGGAAGCATATAGAACAGTAGTCCAGTCAGTCCACCAACGCTTAGGTTAGACAGGAATTTAAGTCTAACCTAGAATTTACCATTAAGTACAGAAATGTGTTGCAGGCACCAGTGTTCCAGCTAAATGATGCAGGTTTGCTTTCAGGTTGGAGTCAAAGAGCTTTGCAAAGTTAAAAATGCACAAGAACAGTTTTATCTAAGAGTTGAAATTTCTATGTAGAAATGAAGGAGGTATCTAGAGTTAAAAAAAAAAACTTAAACATGTTATTAAACAATGGCATCCCCAGTGTAAATTATGAAGATGAGGACATGGAGGAACAGCTGGCCTGGCTGTCCGATATATCAGGCAAAGAGGACAACAAAGAAAGACAGAAGACAATGAAGAAGAAAAACAAAGAGACAAAGATGATGCAGGAGAGGACAGACAAGAAGAAAGTATGAAATAAAATCCCTAAAAGACGTTCAAATTTCTCATTCTGATGTTGAGATTTAGGGGAATAGATGCCTTGCTCAAGGTAGGGCTGTCACCTTTTACTCAATGTTCAAATATCGGGGGGGAAAAATCTGAACCCATAAACATTCAAATCAAGAACATCTAGTTAAACAGCACATTAAGCTGCCAAGAGCAGTGAACCACCCCGTTCAGCAGAGCAGTGCTCCCAGCATTACCCAAATGGCCATTCCTCTCTTGACCAAAACAACAAGGAACTACTATGGAAGTGCTTTGGGCTCAACACGGCCAATGGCAAAATCAACAAAGACCAGGCTGTGTGTCAGGCTGGCTCACTTCTCACCCACGACAAACACCCAAGTGTTTAGCCCGGTGTGACTAGGTTCTCCTCGGCAGGTCCCCTGCCAGATGGGCTGACAATAATGCAAGGCAGGCCGCCGGGTGTGTGTGTTGAAATATCTTTGGTTATTAACAGGTATGCTTGATAACCAATCAGTATTGAAAATTTGGTAAAAGTGACAGCCCAAGCTCAAGGGAACATTTAGTAGTGCTCAGAGATCACTTGTCACATCTCCACTGCCACCCTATTTCCGGACTTTATATAAATATATCAATTCATAACTAAATAACTTACTACATTAAACTTACTAAACAAATTTTTAAATATTTATGACTTTGTGAATAACTACAGATAACAACTATCAGTGAGCACATTTGTCAAAGAATTACACCACAGGGCCACAAAGAAATGAAATGACAGGAGCTGGGAGTTGTGTTGTGTATAGGCATTGCCATTTTAATTTTAATAGCAACAACTTGGCGCTCACTAATTGTATTGGTATATTTTTCAAGGGAAAAATTTCTAGCCAGGAATATCTTATTAAAGTGACAGTGTAGTTTTAAATGGAATTTTATGAGGTACATATCAATGAATAGCCACAATGTGGTCACTTAAAGCAACAATGTGATTTTTCCAACAAGAAACATTGTAAAAGGACTTTCAAATGAGACAACAGCATCAATACAACCTACTTACAAGTGCTCTAGTTGCTTGCATACTGCACTGCCTAAGTTTTGCAGCATGCTGCTGTCATCTCATTAGAAGTGCTTTATGGGACAAGTTTTCACACAGCTACAGGAGGCTGATCAGCCAAGAGGAGAGATAGTTTGCCCATCTCCATACTGTATTCCAAAATGGCTAAGTATAAGGGGTGGAAGAGGGCAGTGAGAGAGAGAGAGAGCAACCAAGCAAGAAGCCAGGCTAATGTAAATATAAGATAAGTTTTACATGTTGGCCAGAGCTTCAGGAAACAACAGGCTAAGATAAAACGCTGAATTAGCTATAATGATGTTGAATGGCCGATCAAAGTGGTTGTTTCAAGACTTTTGCTCTGCTTGTTGGATTGGTTACCATGCTATTATACCATTATCTTTTCATTGTAAACCCATTCCACCAATTTCAACTAGCATGTGGTGAATTTTCCTCTTAAAAGTGGCCTATTAGGCACAGACTACTGACATCATGGGAAAAGTTGATTACTCATACTTCACTACATGCAAACAGACTGCAAACAATGGGCAGTTGATGGAAAAGGAGCCAGATTTTTGCGTATAGAAATAATGACATTGTCAAAGAACATAGTTCAACCTGCTTATTGGCTATATTCATCAGCCTCTGTATGTTAACAATTACACATCTGGGAGGAGGCGTTAGGAGCACTGTATGTTAAACAACAGTGCTGTAACATTTAAAGGCCTTTGGTGGACACTAGAGAGTCTAAAAAATGTATTCTTTCCTTTTACTGCTTTTAAGAGGACAGCAGCAGCAGTGTGCAGACACTAAGCTTCACAGCTATGCAGACAGAATGATATGATCCATGATTAGCACTACTGTCACACTACACATTTCTATTCCTTTTAGTGAACAATCTATATGAAAGTGACAAACCCTCGAGCAACCCATTTTCAAAAATACCAGATTCCCCTGTTATCAACTGAAAGTCCAGCTGAGCATCTTATATTAAGATAATACCAGCAAAAAATGAAGGCCTGAAACGCCTCTGAAAAATCAAAGTATCTGCAAACTTAGCAAGGAAATGTTCCATAATAAATGTCCTGGAATTATATGTAATACATTATTTTAAATAAAACTGAAAGATGTTGTTTTCTTGCTGGGCTCTTCACAATCACTTCAAGCCTTACTCTTGGATTGTAATATCCTAAAACTTGAGGTGCTCCGAGAACACAAGCCTCTGCCAATGAATTTTCAACACTGTTGGGAGAATTATTCCCAAAATGGAGAAAACTGCCCTATCTTACAATGTTAAGAATCACCACCAAAATCCAATCAATTGGTCTTTGTGCAATGACTAACATAACCTGAAAATGTCATCCAAATTTGTTGAGAACTTCCTGAGTTTTAGTGAAAATGTGGAAAACTGCCCTATTTTGCAATGTTATTAAATCCTTTATAAAGTCTTCGATCTGTATCCCGTTTCAAATCACCACCAAAATGGCTCATTTCTGACACATCCTAAAAATGTCATCAAATTCCAGTCATAACTTATTGAGTTATCCTATGCTAACAAACACTAGCAAAAACATGACATTTTTGGTGGAGGTCATTAGATGTTCACCTCCTTTTACAGTATGATGTGGATTATCTACTGAATTGAATGAATTAGTCTGCAAGATTTAAGTTTCTGTGGTGTTAAACTACAAAGACAGCAACTGTAAATATTTCAACAGCTAGTTAAAGGATGGCGGTGTGACCTTAAAAAAGAAGCATGTTTACTATCTGGTCCTAAATTGCAGCTTTACATGCTTTGCCTTCCAGTTTCCTCTAGGCAACAGTAAAGGATCCAGGCAGTGAAAGCAGCTGCTCATCATGTCTGCTTTTCATTAGTGGTGACCGCGGGGTGGGATGTACAGCTTTTGCACCCGATCCATCATTCAGCTGAGTAGCACAGGTCTGCAGGAGCTGCCTGGAGGCAGGGTGGTTTGCTATTTAACCACACTGACACCTTCTCAAAGCCAGAAGGCGGTCAGTCAGTCAGCCAGCCAACAAATCCTGAGGCTGCGCCAAGATCTATCAAGTGTGCCGTTTGTACGTGGAGCAGCAAATAAAGAGTCACTGTAGACTTCTTTTCTCTGTCTCCTTTGTTTTGGTATTACATTACTTGTTTAAACTACATTTGTTTCAACTGATTGCTTGATTTCTTGTTGAATAAGCTCTGACCGCTGGGCCAGGTTTTAATTCTCTCAACAGTTGCTGGTATAAGGCCAAAACCCAAAGTTTCTCTCAGTCTATACATGCCTGCACCACAGCCTCTGATCCTCTTTTGTGTTAGCAAATTAGAAAGCTGTTAACATGCACAGTTTGGGACAGAGAGCTTCATATTTTAGTTCCTAAAAATGAGAAAAGAATTTAAGTTAAGTGGTTCTGGGTCTGTGGTAGAGTTAATTTAACTTCGGCCTAAAGGTTGGGGGTTCAATCCCACAGTTCTGGCACGTCAATGTGTCCTTAGTGGCACTATAAACCCCCAGCTGCTGCCACTGTGTCAAGGCATGCAAATTGCAACTGTGTTTGACTTGTTTTCCCTACTTTTCATCTCAAATGGAGGCCCACTACTCTTACTCTTCCTCCCACCACTCTAGCATAAAAGCACAAATTACTACATTTAAGGAAAACATAATTTATGTGCACTTATGGTCTAGGATAATTACCCTTCACTCACCAAATAAGTCTTGTTGTCAATTAGGGGTGGGCAATATGGGTAAAAAATGTATCATCATGCAGAGGCACTGCCTCAAAGATGTATCACTTGCTACACAAGCAAGTGTGTGATCCTTTGATAAAAGTTAAAGAACAATGGACAAAGGGCATGGCTGTGGACATATCGCCTGAAGATTGGGATTCATGTCTGAATAATATTAATACAATGTATAAAGAAGTTGGCAATAAATTTATCTAGCTGAAAATAATACAACGGTGGCATCTCAACAATTACATAAGTGGAAACTGTAGACTCCTGCTGGAGATGTGAAGAGCCTGGGGCTTCTATCTTTCATGTACTTTGGACATGTCCTGCAATTAAAGACTGGTGGAACAATATACAACAGGTACTGTGTGAAGTACTGAAAAAGAAATTCCAAGTCTCTGCTAAACTGGCTATTTTGGGCTCAACCACAGAACTTAAAGACTGTGACTTGTCGCAGACTTGAAAGACGATGGATTATTTTGGCTCTTACTGTAGCTAAAAGGGTGCTCCTGAGACACTGGAAGAGGAAGCACCCGCCTCCTTATGAAGAATGGGCCACAACAGAGGCTCAGTTAGCAGCTTATGAAAGAGTAACATACTCTCTCTTGGACGAGCTAGATCAATATATGCTAACATGGGGCCCTTTTACAGCTTGGCTTTCAGTGTCAGTATCTTAAAAGGTCAATTTAGTAGTTTGATTCATTTTGATATTGGACAGATGTAGTTAACCCGGGAAACAGTGTGTACACTATTATTTATGGTATTTTGTTCATTTTCTGTTTTGTTTTCTGTGTCTGTTTCTCTCATGTAGTATGTTAAGCAAAAGTTCTATGAAGAATATGAGAAACTATTTTTCATTTTCTTTTTTGGTAGTTCTATGTTTAAAAACCAATAAAAATGTTGAATACAAAAAAATGTATCATGGTTTCTTTATGGCAACATTACATTCTTGGTTTCGTCATAATTCTTTTTGGACTGCTAGTTAACTCTTATTCACAAATTACCAATCAGAACCAAACTAAGTCCATAAATAGTATTTCACATGCACAAACACTGAACTTAAAATGCAAGTTAAAGGCTATTTACTTGGAACTTGTCTTCTGCAATAAAATGTTCAATACATGGACCTACTCATGGACCTACTGAGCTGGGTGGCCCATCAGGGGACTTTGATATATGGGGTAGGTCTTTATACCTTTTTTTCTGTTACTTTCTATCAAACAATAAATTTAATAAAAAAGTGTGATTTAAGTAAAATACACTTAAATCAGTTTAAAAGACAGTATCACTCTCCCTGCAAACCCTTCCAATAATTTCCTCTTCAAAGTAAGTGTGAGTGTTAAACCAATGAGATTTAAGGACCATGAGAGTTTTTTGACCAGCTACTCAACCAACCAGCTTGTCTGTCTAACACAGCAGCCTCTGTCACTGGTGTATGAATGCAGAATAAATGAGTGTTAGTGGGTGAGTCTGGCCTGCACTGTAAAATCACTTCCAGTGGTCAGATGACCTAAAAATGCGATTCAATCTCAAGTCCATTTACCATTTGTTCCATTTGAAGTCTGACGTCGTTTTCTTTGAGTTAATTTTTTTTTCCACAATGTCGAGTCTGATGGATCTACAATTGGGCAATACTCATCTGTCATAACTGGATTCTTGAAACTGTCTCAAGTTTCGTTGAACTGCTTGATTATTTTGCACCATGTGTTTGCATTTTCTTTTTCTTTCATGTGAATTCTTTGCAGCTGTTAGGACTGAAAAATCCCTACCTCGGGATCAGTCAAGGTTTATCTTATCCTGTCTATGTGATAGCACTAACAACAAAAAAACAAATGAACAAATCAAACAAGCAGAAGTATAAAAAATGAATACAGGGTAAGATTTATTAATTGTCAGAGTTAAAGTAAATCTACCTCCAAGTATTAGCCTGCCAGAGATGCACACGTGCATATGAGGACACAGGAACATTGTTGATCACAAAGAAGGGGGATTGATCGAAAAAGAAAAAAACAAGGGCAGGTAATACTACGACACTTAACCTTTCAGTGGGCTCTGTAGGAGAAGATAAAGTCTGAATTATGATAATATTTGAGTACTATTAGAAGATACAGTGTATAGAACTTATCAGAGCATGGCGGACCATTATATGATGACAGCAAACATTGTATAATAGTTTAAACTAACGGTAAATCCAAATCACATTTGCTTCAATTTTGCTTGAGTTTTGAACATTGCTATGATACAACTTTCTATGCATTCATCTGCTGGCTGAATAAACAGATTGGACTTAAGGTCACTCTGTAATAACTGTGAAATGTGTCCAAATAAACTGTGACATCAAGCCTGCAAGCGACACAACCAATCTTTAATCTTGGGCTAAGAACCCCTCTCTCCCTCCTTAAAAGCGCTCACAGAATTGCAGACAGACGCACACAAAGTAGGGAATAGAGGAAAGCATGTGTCTTTATGAGTTAAACTTTTTGCTTGTTATTGACTATCTGAAACAACATAGATCATCTCTGACATGTTAAACGTTGTGGTTGGTCACGATGATCATAACATAAAATCAAATTAATCTTAAGAGGCCACACATTCAGCAGGGAACACCTACAGCTGAAAAACAAACATCGCAGCAGCATGATGGTGCTATTAACAGATCTTATAATCTGTCGGAGCATTGACAAGCAGCAGGATGATTCACTGTTAGCTCACGTCACAGGATGTCTTTTTTTGCACATCATGTTGTGTTTGTGTCCGGGGCAGCTTTGTCGTTAAGCATGCATAAAGGTGACACATTCTGCATGGTCAGGGATCACTGAGGCTGATTTCAGACATACTGTCATTGAAACAAGTGCTTTAGGTCTTCATCAGCCAACGCTATGATTTTACAAGTATATACTTAGTATTATATAATTCTGTATCAAATAATGATAAAACAACAACAACATATTATTATTATTATTATTTAATTTAACAGTGCTCTTTCAAAATAAAAATGTGCAGTTTTAAATCTGAACTAAAGCTAAACATTTCCCATATTCTAAACATGATTAAATTATCATGGATGATTTTGTTTTAATGTGATGCCTGGTTAACACAGTTTGTACATCAGCATGATAAGACTTTGGTCTATTGTTAAGTGATAGGAGATGGAAGTGTGTGGGAATATTTTGTTTTTAAGTGAAGGACTACAATACAAATAAGAAGAATCACTGCATGGCTTTAACTTTGTCTTTATAAGAGAAATCATTTCTGATTTGTGAAACGATGTTCAGAGTGGCTTTAATGCTTGAGTAGCGCTGACATACTCTAATACTAAAGGGCTGCTGGACAACCATCAAAAATGATCCTTTCACACAAGTTTGTTACACTGAGTAAGGACCGTGTGAAGATAAATAAGTCGATGTTTAGGTTGTGTTTACACATATAGAGTACTAAAATGTTGATCCATGGCAGTAAGAAATAGTGAGATGAACGTTTAGTTTAGTCTGTGAGCAGCAATCTGCCTCATCTTTATGGTGCTATATTTGAGGTAAGCAGGCGGCAGCTGTTTTCAGGAGACAGGGTTAGATCTTCATTTGGCCACATCTTTAGCCTTGTTAGCTCTGCAACTTCAGCTGCAGTGCAGACAAATAAGTCTCCATTGTGTCTCCTGACATGATGGATCTTCATTGTCAGTGCAGAGGATGACGTTATAAAGAAATTAAGTTTTAGGACATGGTATTGTCACAGCGGCTATCGCTGCTATGTTCTCCTGTTGCTCTGCAGGAGCTGTTTGCTGACACAGCTCTCAGCAAAGATGGTCCAGAGAGTAAGATGACTCACTCAACAGAAAAATCCACTTTGGAAAACAATGTAAAGTCTGTGTATTGTACTAAAAACGGAACGTTTCAACACTTTTGGTCAGCATGAAAGATAACAAACTGAAGTGCTAAAGAGCAGATATCAACCGGAAAGCTTTAATAATCAAAGTCTGATCAGATAAAGACATGTTTAAGACCTATTTGGTACAGATTCAACAAAGAGTATTTGCATTGAAAACCGTTTAACTTCCTCAATAATATTCAATTTCATATTAAAATCAGGCTAAGGTTAGGAAAAAATTAACTTCAAGTAGCATTTGTGAAAAATCAACACATCACTCTCTATTGTTGCAGCATACTGTCTAAAAGGTTTTTAAGACCTTTGATTAAAAAAAAAGCTTTTCCCTTCCTAGAGGCATAATAAATCCATGGAGAACTAGAAATTATTGTGTTAAAATTAAAAGCCAACTTTTTTGTTTTAACATAAAAAATCTGCTCCTGAATGAATATCTTGCAGCTCTGAAGCAGCAAACATTGAATGGGATTTCTAAGCTCAGTCTTAAAATGAAGGATTGGATAAATTATCAGGTCGTTTCTAACACTAAGAGTGTGTGCTTGTGTCTTTGTCAGTGTATTAAGCAAATCAGGAAAGTTTTCAAAAGGCATAAATCACGGGTTATGACTGTAACAAAGGTCGGAAATTCTCCAGATGGAGTAGAGACATGACTCAGGTTGAACTCATGCAAATGATGGAACAAAAGTTTTCTGCATCTCAAGGCAAAACTTTGAGCTGCATGAGTCAGAGCATGAGCCTAAAATCATTTCAACTTTCTATAAATTTAGATCTGGATAAAACTGACACATCCATCCCTCTATCTTAAAACTAGAGAACATTGGCTGTCCTCTGCTCTGGCAGTCTGCGCACCAGTCATCTCTGTGCTGGCAGGTCAGGCAGGCACCACAAATCACCACAGAGGTCTTCAGAGTCCTCCCCTTTTGTCTCAACTTTCCATGCGTCTCTCCTCCACTCTAAGGCTCTCTCGTCTTCACTTCACCACCTCCTCTTTGTTGTTTCTTCCTCCCATTATCTGTTCCTCACCTCCTCTTTATCCTCACATCCCCTCCATTGTCCTGCGCTCACTTCTGCAGCTCACTCCTCACAGCTCTACAAAGGTCCAACTGAAAATATTGATTCCATATGAAGGTATTTGGAGACAGATATAAAAGTCTGTTGCATGAAAAACTGCCTGGGGGGCAGCAAAGGAATGCTGCAGAGAGAAATGGAGCAAGAGGTTTTCGAAAACAGACACAGAAGGAAAGAAGGCAGAGAGATCTGAAAATTGCGAGAAAGTGAGTAAAAGCAAAGCAATGGAGTGAAAGAGTTTGTGTACAAGACTCAGAGGGGGGAGGAGTGTTGTTAAACATCCACATGTGTGAAGAGACATGTGGCCACTATTATTGTCTCTTGATTTATGGAGGATAAAGTTTCAGGACTATTGTCTTTTGATAGACTGCTACGACCTGCCAGGTGAAGGTCACATGGTGTCCTGGAACAGCCAAAACAGGCTGTTTTAGCACTACCTCTAGTCTGACTATTTAAAATAAAAGGTGAAAGTAAAACTTCACACATTTTCTCCACAAAGTGTGCATTATATCCTTCCACCATCTTCTACAACTTCAATCTTTACTTGTATAGCGCCAGTTCATAACAAGTGTTGTCTCAAGGCACGCTAAAGTGCAAATACACAAATACATATAAATATATATTACATGCATACATCCAGAGATGTATCCATCCAGGCAGAGACAAAGGGACTAAAAATAAGGATTTATGACAGCAACAAATGCCCATGGACACCCAGATAATAAATCTGTCCTCATCTCATTTGTCACTGCTGAATATAGACTCAATCAATCAATCTTCATTTGTATAGCACCATATTTGTTAAATATAAGTTTATTAAAGGTAAGCCCCTGGAGATGTGGCATCTCATTTTAAAGAGGAACCTCATGTCTATGGATAAAGAGATCAAACTAATATTAAAATTTATATCTATAATGAACATAATCCGGAGAGGAACTATGTTGATTAATATAGAAGCATCTGGCTAAACTGCCATTAAAATGGGTTTAACTGGTCTAAAGGTATAAATTTATGTTAAATTATGTAATTTCTGTTGAATCAGGTCTAAGTCGTAAGTCGAGCGGGTGATATGACCTTAGTATCATAAACCAGGATTTACTTCTGTTATTTTTATTTACTAAGATCAAATCTTCAAAGTTCTGTAGTACATCTGCTAAAAAACCATCACCACCGGGTCTCTCGCTGCTTTTGAACATGTATCACTGAAGTAAGGATATAAATTGTGATGACAGTGTGAAGCTCTTTGTCCACGAGACAAAGCTGTACGTCCATGACGCACTACCTGGACATTATCCTAATGGTGTCATGGTTGCATGTCATCCACCTGTGAGGAGCTGTTATTATGAGGAAGAGTACTGTGATGAAGCACACCTCCAAAGAGTGTGGGGGACCAGGGAAGTGAACTGCACCGAGAACACAAACATGACACAAATGATCCAGACTTTAGGGGGGACAACGCAATTATACATGGAAAAAAAATGCTTAGTGTAAATAACGGGGTTCGAGCATACACACTGATAACAAAAGATATACCACAATTTCATCTCAAGTTGTACTTATTCATTCATCACAGCAGTGACAGAGTCAGAGGGTCAGTGTGTAACGCCTGCACAGCCAAGCTACACAACGGATACATGAGGATCTGGACATCTTTTCAAAATAAAACACCTTTTGATCTCTGTTACTCAACAAGCCAGAATCATTCTTTTTTGTTTGTTTCTCTGCAGCCTGGCCCAGTGCAGGTCCGCGGCCTGCTGGTTGGGGACATCTGGTATAGATGATGGACAGATGAATGGAAAATGAGGGCAACTGCACAGGAAAGGAAAGTTTTACCTCAAATACTGCCCAATGGCCCACTTTGATACCAAAAAACAGCATCGGAGCACAGAGCTACTGTTTCCTCTGCAATACAGTTACATGTGTATCTAATCCTTTGCATGTGATGAATGGATTGGACACTGTCTGACTCATTTGTGTGGGTTTCGTTGCACAAAAGATGCACAATTCTATAGTGAACCAGGCCACAAATGAAGCTATCACAAGCAGCAAGCTTCAATAGCTTAGCATCAAGACAAAGTGGCACTGTGTGGATGCTATAAGAGACGTTATAAGCAACAGCAGGACTTATTTCATTACTTTCACACGTTTATAAGACTTCAAACACATTATTAAATACACGGTGAAACAGGTCCACACAGTCACTCAGCCACCAATGTTTTCAAGGACTTTTCAGAAACAGTACTGTCTGTTTTTAATGATAAATGAGGGAAAAATTTACATTTTTCGATGAATCATTGGATGCAAAACCAACCACAATTATGGAATAACAAAGGAGAAACAGGCGGTGGTGCAGGGAGGGAGGGAAGTGTATTGTTGTCAACAGATGGGGGAGAAAAGCTGAAAGAAAGTAACTGAATGCAAGAAGGACAGAAAAAAGGACACAGAGGGAGACAGAGAAAACATCCGCAGCCCAGCAAGCGAGCCGGTGGGAAGAGAGACAACATCCTGGTCGAACACACAAAACACACTTTCTATGTATCTGCAACAGTAAGAGTATGTACTTGTGTGCAAGCTCACAGACAAGTGTGTGAGAGGTGTGGAGTCAGGGCAGCTGCTTCTATGGCTGAAGCCACAGCTGGTTCAGCTATCAGCAAAGAAAAGAACAGAGAAGAAAAGAGGAGGAGGAATGGAAAAGAAGGAGGAGAGACTAGATACCTGTCCCCATGGAGAGACTTTGGGAACAAGGAGAAGAGGAGAAGACGACAGGAAGAAGAGCTGAGAGAAGAACAAGAAGTCAGTGTTAGAGGGCGTCAGTTTGGTTGTGTTGGATCCGCTCCGGGAACAGACCAATGTGAAGGTACAAACAGTCGGCAAACACTTGTGGAACTCAGAATGTTAGCATCAGGACACTTTCCCAGGAAACAGTCCAAGGACAAAGTGGTGCAGACAAAACACATCCTGATCCAGTCTTGTGTTCTTTTTATTTATTTATTTTTTTTACTTATTTTGCCATCCCTGTGACCACGTTTTGTTTAAACCAGTGACACTAAAACTTCTGTGTAAAAACTCAAATGTCTTACAAAAACCTCCACTCCTCCATAGCCATAGCCCAATACACAGTGCCTTTACACAAAAGTGCTGCAACAAGGCTTTGTTTTATTTACACCTCGAGACATTCACATTAATTCCACAAGGCTGTAACATCTGTGTCGATTCACACTGCAAAACGGCTTGGATGTGCACGACACGTGCTGCTCCTGTCTCCCACAGTCTGTGTTCCTCCCTCTCACCAATATCATGCCTCTGTTAATACCTCTGAAGACAGAAGAGGGTATCAATATGTTCTTATTTCGTCTCCGAGACATTCACAGTGGATACAAATGGCAGCATGATTTCGTCTTATGTAGAATAATAAAAGTAATAACTAGAAAAGCACTCCGAGAGTGCGGACCTCCGCCAAGCAGCTGAGTCACGGCAGGGCCTTTTCCACTCCACATGGACAGCCGAGTTTCCGCTCATGTCTGTCTATGTCCACATGGACAGAGGTTACCAGCATTATCAGCATTCTAGTTACAAAGTCGGACAAAACGTGCAGATCTACCAGGCTACTGTTAGCCGTTGTGTTAGCAGAAGTCCTCTGCTGGCATTGTAAGGGACGCTGTGAAATGTAGCGACATAGGCTTGAAAAACGACCTCAGTTTACAAATAAACTACAATTCCCATAATGCTGTAAATGAAAGGGATTTGCAATTATAAAATTCATTGTTTTTTTTGTGACGTCAATCTGGATAGGATTAGCATTAAAATGTAACGGTTTCTTCCTTGGACCAAATCACGCCTCTGGTAAATTGTTCATGTAAATTTCCCCAGTAGTTTTTGCGTAGTCTTGCTAACAGACAAACAAACAAAAAAACAGACCCTGCATACAACATAACCTCCTTGGCAGAGGTAATAATGTATGCACTATAATATCTGAACAATACTGGTATTTGCAAATAACTGGCTAAAGAGCTGTGATCACATAACTTTGCATAAACACACACATATATATATATATATATATAGCCCTGGAAAGATAGCACAGTTAGCTAGCAAAACAGCAGGCAGTACAAAGATTAGGCACTAAAGGTTTTCCAACATGTAATCAGTTCAATTTCCCTTGGTACAGTTCGCAGTTACAGTCAACTAAGGACAAAGGTCCAAATAAGTGATCCGTGCCATTCCACTTTTTGGCACCCCTGAAAAGGGGTGCTGAGCATACCAAGCATATCCCAAAGGGAGATGCTAAAATGCTGCAGTCTGTTGAGTGGTTACAAGAATCATCTCTTCTTGTGCGAAGCAGCTAAAATGAGAGGACGTACCTGCCATGTTTAAATCACACCTGGGTTTAGGGTTTGCAAACGTACTGCTTTTGGAAACGCAGCTTCAGTGAGTTCATATTGTTATAGTGGAGGACGATACAATATGGAACTCAGTCATTGAGCCCAAAATTTGCAGGCCCTCCCCCAAAAACTCTCTCATTTTGTCTCTCAGAGATGACGTAGAAAATAGTTAACACCTTTTTAAAATGCACAAATGATCATGTTACACCCTGTTCGGTTGCAAATGTGTCACCTTTCATTAACTTACTGTTTCCATTCTCATGCAGGCCTACCTGTGAGTAACTGTTGAACTGTAGCAGAATGTGAATTATACAATGTCAAAATCAAATGCAGGCGAAGCAGCTACTTGTGAATTTACAGTCAAACTGTATTCATGAATGATGCTAACTTTCAAAGTCGACTACATAAGTGAGGTCCTGATAACGTACTCACTCTGTGTTACAATGAAACAGCGTGTCCCACTGATGAAACATAAGTGTCCCACTGACAGAGACAGAGGTTATCCTGGCGCTCTCCCTCAGTGGGCCCCTGTGCCTGAATCCCCCAACATGACTGGGAATCCACTTCTTGGGAATGCAGCATTCCTGAGGAGGTTGTTAACATTCCTTTTAACTTATTGAATCAGCACAGTACAGCTGGCTTCGCTTGCTGCGACATGCTAGGATGGATGACTTTTCTAAGGGCTGTGTGTATTTGCTTATTTGTGTTGTGTGGTGTGGAGACGATGCTGTGTTAGTGTGTGTATGGGTGTGTTTGTGTGTGTGTGAAAGTGGGTAGGTGGGGGTGAGGGAGTACGAAACAGAGACTAAGTGTTTCATAAGTTAAGACAGTAACACCTTAGAGTATATGAAAGGAGCTTTCACATGTCTAACTCCAGTGCAGCCTTCTATAAAGGTACAAATTTAAATATTCTCAGAATGGTCTGGAAATTTTGGTTGAATCTGCAACACATTGATTTTACACTGCTGACAGTGGTGCTAGTCACTATTTTGATACCCAACCAAATGCCGTGGCTTTAAAGCAAGACTCTACCCATTGAAAGGTGAAGAAAATGTTTAAACTTGCTCTAGGTATTCCCAAAAATTTGTTTTAATGGCCAAAGGTTTCAACCACCTCAACATCCATAATGCACTGGGCTTGTTGCCTTTAAATGCTAGGCTGTTTTCTATCGGACAGGTATGGCCAGGGGGAGGAGGGATGAGTGTTCATTTAAAAAGTTTCATCTCTTCAATAGGAAAAATCGAGCAGCAGAAGCAAATGCATGCTATAATAAAGATGACAGTCACTGTACACAGATACAAGACATTGAGAAGGCTGCCAACAACACTTTGTGCTCTGATATTTTTTCACAAATCTTTTAATCAGCAAAATCCCACATATCCCTTGGCCTGTTGTAGCTCTTGCAGATTTAGGTTGCTTTTAAGATAATAATAAGGTCATACTTGTGGCTGCATGATGTCATCACCATGGATATTTAAGGTGCAAAATTCCTGCCGCGAAACCTCCTGCTGTCTGTGGATTAAGCCAAGCAGCGGCCCCGTGAGCCCCCCTAAGTCTGCAAACTTTACTTCCTGATCAACAGCTGATTTCACACTAAACTCAACTATCTTTGAGCATTACTGAGGGCATCATTGTGGGCAGGTACAGGAAAAATGCTGAAGTGTAAGTTGTAGTTAGAGAGGGTCTTTAGGCTATGAAAAAACCTCCACGGGGTGGATTATAGGGCTTCATGACAAGTGATAATTCCTTATATAAACACGGGGTGCACTCTCCACCCACGTGCACAATAAAAAATCCTAGCCATGCAGTGCTGGTTAAAAATTGGTATGGTTTCCTTTGATTATTATTTGAGAAAATATCTATGCAGGAAATGCACCCATTATGGCAGGCATTAAGAGAATATTGTGGTCATCCATGGCACATTTTTTGCCAAATGCATAACTCATGAAAAACAAAAGTAGTTTAGGAGGCACAGTGCATATTCTTCCATGGAGATAAAACATCTAAAAGTGACAGTAAGCCAGGCAGAGATGGAGACAAAACTTGAGACAGCATTTGTTCTTCCTATCCAAGTAGAGCCAAACAGCCTGGGTCAATCAGCAGATCGGAGGGAAGCCCTGAACTGCTGCCCACTCTGGCTCCTCCACTGACGAGTAACTGTGCCAACACAGACAACACAATGACTTGACCTGAACCAGAATCCAGACCCTTTCAACAATTCACAACTTTTCTTTCTAAACAAACAAACAAAATATCAACCCAATATTGTAAGTTTTACTTAAAGTACATGAAATCAAACTGTATGTTCCAAATATTGTCATAAAAAGTGCTGTCAAAGTTGTTTAGTTTAATTACCTCTGGAGTTTTCTTGCAGTTCATCGGCCCATCTGGCCCATACAAGTAATGCTGGCCTTTCAAAAGAGGCAAACTACTGATATAGTGCTCCAGATGTTCAGTTTTATGACATTGTCATCTTTATTTATAAAGTACTTTCAATAAATGAAGAAGGTTGCACACAGACCTTCCTCTGGGATGATTTCTCAACAACTGATTTGGTGCAAAACTGTGTTGGGCAACAAAATGACTTATCATCTTATGTATACTGATGACCCGATCATTTTTTCAGTGCAGGGTTTCAGCTGCTGCTGAATATTTGTTCCGACTATGGGGATAAATGTGGTGTTAAATTCAATGCCATGGAAACGATGAAATGATACGCAGACCTACAGGGCATAAGGACTTGAACATTCTAAATTTCTGTCTGTCACGACAAGGCCATGGCCTCGGTTGCAAAACAAAATACCTTAGGCAATCCATTGCAGAGATAAATGTGTTATGGTTAATATTTTGGTAGATGGTGCTGTATGCTGCAAACTCAGATCAGTGCTTTTTAAGATTATAAATATTAACTCACTTACATAATGTAACTGATGTAATCATTTCATATTGCCAAGGATACAAATTTCACCCCCACTCAACATAATTTATTCAAGGTTCATAAAAAATCTTAATCTCCAAATCTGTAATTTATATTTCAACACACCATGATCTTAGCTTCGACAAATGGTCATTGTACCAAGCCAACTTGAGAGTGTCACTATGTTTCTGACTGGACCTCAAGTGCATCACCAAAGAAGAGGTGCATTTGTTTTGGAGCAATGCGTGGCTGGTTAAGCTTAGCTGATTAGCCTTTCTGCTGTTGGTCTCAGCCTGAATTTCAGTACAGACTTAGACCCTGGATTAATATTTTGAACTTAATGGACTGAAGACAGTGTTTTAGAGACTCTACAGTTTATTTAAGAGGATACTACAGCAGCGGGGGTAGCAGATGAACACACGACATCCACAAGTAAACATGAGGTTAATTCACAGGTGATGGACGATACTTATTAGTACTGACATTATTAGAGCACCTTTAGTCTGTACATAATGTATTAACTATGTGCATCTGGTGCCAACCACGAACAGAACCAAATCATACTCATCTCATATAAATGGCAGCCTATGCAACATTTCTGTAACATTTCCCCCAGTGGGCAGCAGTGTCTTGAGAGGGGCCTGAATGCTGTAAAGATATACAGAAGAACATGCCCCTCGTGTAAAGTTTTATAAAAACGAGAATATGAAGGATAGAGACATTTCAGACTGTCTCTTTGACTATCACCTGTTGCTATTGATGTTACCTACATCACCCTATGTTTTTCTGATTGACAACATGCTGAAACAACAAGCTGACGAATACCAAGAATGCTGAAAATAGTTAAACGTAAGTGGAGAAAGAGCTTTCTTTACATCTGTATAGGCCATGGGACCCCTGACGAGGCTGTGGATGTGTGGCAGAGGTCAAGACTGGTGAGACACGAACTGTTGCTGGCACATGTAACAATAAACTTTTGACAGACTGGAGAACGGGCTGGCAGACTGCCCCAGATTACATCAGAAGACAGAGCAGTGTTTAGTGTGCGTCAGAATGTGTTCAGGCTGCACAACCAAATCAGTAAAAATGAAAGCATACCGGATCACATCTTCACGAAGTCTGAGGTATCCAATATATATATATAGTTTTCTGTGTGCAATGAAATGTGTACATATAAAACATTAAGGCTTATCACTTGGAATCAGATAGCTGCATACACCAAACCTCTATGATTTCAAACCTGACAGGGGAAATTACAACATTTTACTAAAGACGACACAAATGCCTCAACAAGGACCTTGGCATCCTTAAACAATAGAACTGGTCTAATCGTTGCAATGTTCCAAAAATATTAAAAAAGGCTGGTTGTCTGACTTCTTAAATGGGTAAAACAAAACAAAGGGTCTAATCAAAAGGACAGCTTAATAGTTAAATGTATGCAATAAACAATACAGTTATCCAAAGACAAAGGAAAAAGACTGTCTTTGCAGTTAAGTGGCAAGAATCCTTTCAGAACAGCCACTAGAGTGGCCTTAAGTTTACTTCTGTCAGACCATGCTTCCCAGGACTGCTGGAATGTAGAACTGCAAATCATTTGCATAGAAAGGGACAACAATCCCTGACAAATGCAAGACCAAGTACAGATCCCTGAAGAAACCCATGCCTGACCGCACAGGGTGAAGAGAGAAAACTTGAAATAACACCCACTGAGATTTTTATAACAGGTAACAACTCTGGGATACCAAAATAATGTTGAAGTTAATCCAATAATTTGCAGTGGCTCACTGTGCTGAGAGCAGGGCCCAGATCCAACAACAGTAAAATGTGTTTACTCTGAGATGACATTCCATAACAGAGCCTTCACCACATTTGTAAGTGCTGTTTAGTTGGGTGATTTAACGGAAACCCTGGTTTAAGTGACTCAAAGATGTCAAATAAATCAAAAGCTGATTTGGAACCACTTTCCCAGAATGCAATTGATTTACAAGAACTGCTCTTACTTTTTTAGGAGTAACATAAGGGAAGTCTACATTACCCCACAATATTACAAATGACAACGCAAGCTTAGAAAATTACCACTGTCTTCCCCTTATCTAAAAATACAAACACACATTCAAACAGTGCTCATGACGCACAACCCTCTGCCAACACATTTCTTATCACTTCCTTTTTGTGCCATGACCAACATTCCCTGAAAATTTAATCAAAAAACATTTCTAACTTTTTTAAGGTATCTTGTTAACACACTGACACACTGGCTTTAACATAACCTCCTAGGCAAAGGTAACAAAAGCCTCAACAGACAAAATCACAGACAAACACAGAGGCAGCAGTGCATTAGCTGGTTAGTTCAGTCTGGACCTTACTGTTGTGTTTATGTTGTCACTGTGTATTCAGTTTTCTGCTCACTGTTGAAACAGTGATGGTACATACAGCACACAGGCTGACATCAGAATAACAAGAACAGAGACACACAAAGCCTCTCAGCTGACAGATTAGATAGACATGGTAGGACCAGCATGCACTGGGGTCTGCTGGTGTGAATGACATCAGAGGGGGAGAATCACACTCACACAGTGACCATGTCTGGAAACACACTGAGGGGAGATAATTCTATTTAAATATAGCCATTTTGATTTTAAGGCCAAGAGTCATTCATAACAAGGGCATGACTGGTTTGACTGCAAGGCATTTAAAGGTGTTTGTCAAGAGGCTTAGAGCCCTCCTCAGCTCTACCTCTCTGTCCGTTACTATGCTGAATGAGAATTATGGTGCTTTTCCATTAGTGGTATCTGCTCAACTCTACACAGTTTGGGTACGTGCTTCATTTTCCACAACAGTATACAGGCTGATAGATCCTCTTAAAGGTAGGTGGGGGTGCCATGGTATTGCTGAGTGAAAAAAAGAAGTAGAGGCGATAGAGCTACTGCCCCCCTTAGTTTGTAGCTTTTTGTCATGGTAAGGAGGCAGCCTGGTTACTGAGACAGTTACAAGCAGCAAAATAACACACAAAGCAGAGCAGAGTTTGGAAGGTCATGCAGAGCAGACAGCAGGAGGCGATCCATTTTGGTGTTGGATGCCCTTACTTGTGGTGATACTTTAACCATTCAGTGCCAGCAGAGTCTCTACATCTCCTTGTTACCTAGACTCAGGTCACTTGGAACCTTGCCAGAGATGATGTGGAAAACTGTGCCAGGTACTAGCTACAATCCCCCGATGGAAAGCCAAAGTTATTAAGCCAAGTTAAATCAAATTGACCCTTTTTCAAGCCCTGTCAACTCCAGGAAGTGTTCCTTTGTCAAGCCCCACCCTCTTTGGTTACTGTTGCTAGGTAAGACTAAGGGTGAATCCCAATTGTACCACTTACCCCTTGGTTTTGCGCATTCACGTCAGTGAAGTGGTGTCCCAATTCTCCGTAGGGCTAAGGGGAAGGGCTAAGACCAAGGGCTACACAGCCCTTGAAACGAGGACAGACCGGGACCTCACTTGAAACGAAGGGTTATGAGAATTTCCCATAATACACTGCGCCCGCCGACATGAGGCAGAGCGGAGACTGAAGGAAGCGCTCAATTAAAAGTAATTGTAAATTCATCAAGTAAATATTAATCACGTTTTGAACTGTTGGTCGTATTTTAAAATTTCTCGTTATAACGAGCTAGCCTTCGCAGCCGTAGCTACAGCTATTGTCGCATCTGCCTACGTCACAGCTAGCGAGTGGCTCTGGGTGATGACGTAGCCGGAATCGAGTGGTGTCTCATTTCTCAGCAGTGTGTTTTCACCCCTTGCCCTTGGCCCTCAAAACAGAGGGCTAAGGGGAAGGGGTAGGGGAAGGGGTAAGACGAAGGGGAAGGGCTAAGAGGAAGAATTGGGATTCACCCTAATTCTCCTGTCATCAGGCTTGATCCCATCTAAAACAATTGAAAACATTTCATGGTTTAACTAACTGTTATACACTTTTAACATACTTTATTTTTTTATCAGCATGTCCTCAGTTAAAGATAAAGGCAACAGTCGAAAATTTTGTCATTGTCTGATACTAAAGCTGTTAGCAAATGCAAGCTGTTCTCCAGCAAAACATTAAGCGCTTGTTCAGGAAAAAAATATATATAACTGAGATTTGTTGTGTATTTTGAATTTTCTTATTAGACCTACACTAACCATGGGTTGATGTTAACACTAGTCAGTTAGCTGATGTTCAAGAAGAACTTAGAGTTATAATGTGCAACAGCTAGAAATATTATGTTTGTAAGTTTGCCATAAAATAATGTGATCACCATTCAACATACCAGAACATCACATATAGCAAGTAACAATATATATATTTGCTCTAACCTTACATAGATAAAAAACTTCCTACATGATATGATTTTCAGTGGCTTGAATTGTCAGTGTGGTCACTCACAGGGTGCACAGATGATATTTTTCTTAATCAACCTCCAGCTCAGGGAGAAGAATTAAATATACTTCTAGATCATGATGTGGCTATCTTAAGTCACTCTCATGGACACTCAAGGCACACATTTAAACAATGTTAAAGTAACAAAATAAAGGTCACAAATTCATCAAAACTCAATAAAAAGACTCAAACCTTAGTTTGTCTAACCAAAGCAGCTTGGCAACAGTTGCTACGAAAAGAGGCTCTTTGATTGGTGGCTCTAGTGACCATTCAGAGAGCTGATACCACTTAGAGGAAAACCCCAGTTAGTTTTAGGACAGCATTTTCAGTGTTACAGCTAGAGGTGTGACTCTTCCAGTAGCTAACAATTAAATTCTATTTTAATTCTGGGATTCGTGATTTAATCCAAAATTGATTGAAGACTCAGACCATTTTATGATTCACAATATAATCCTTGTTTGTTGTAAAAGGATTTTATTTCAGGATCTGTCTCTATCTGTAGTGCATTAAGAGGATAGGTCAAATGATTTGAAACAAAAAGAACAATAATATGTGTTCAAGACATACACCTCATGTATTGGTAATGTTTTATCAGCTAATTATAATCATATAGATACACTATGGACAAACTAAAGGAAAACATGAAGACATGTTTGCTGAAATGTATAATTCAAAATTTAATTTACAAGCCAGGAAGACACATCATAAACAACACCCCCTGTTCAGAATGCACAGTGCTTTACAGGAAAGGAATGTGTCAAAAGAATTGTATGAAAAATTAATTCATGGATGTTCAGAAAAAATTCAGCATCTTTTTTATGATTTTGTTAGATTTTTGTGTGAATCATTTTTTTTGGACACCCTTAGTCAAAGCCACCAAAGATTGGCTTCAGTAAACAAATGAGTGACATCACTTTGACTTTGTCCAATACTTTGTAAAATGTATGGCCCTAAAAAACTTTAAAACATGATACAAAGACAGAGATACAAATCAAAATGAACCTCACATCCCTTTGTGGAAAGAAAGTCAAGATGAGAAAAAATAAATTCTAGGTGTATCAAATTCTGTTTTCTACTTTTGGAAATAGAAGACAGATGACTTACTGCCAACAAAAACATGAGTAAGAGGCAGAGTTGTGTTTTGAGCAGCATCCAAAGTCTTCTCCCCATTGTCATGGAGTATGACTGTAGAGCTGGCATGGCTGCAGAGAGCATCAAACACATTTTCTCAATGGAAGTAAAGTGGACTGCTTTGAGAGCAGCAGGCCAGGCAGGGCAATGAGAGGTGGCCTTTCATCCTTGCTAGCTGTTAGCTTTGGCAGTCAGACAGCTGCCCACTGCCAGCTATCCAGCCTGCCTGTAAACTGGAAGCACAACTGGGGGCTGGGAGAGAGAACGGAGGGAAGGGGAAATGAAAGACAGAGACCATAAAGCCTTCCAGAAGGATTATAAATGGTGTTGTATTGTATTGCTGAATATAAAGTTGAGCAGCGCAGCTTGAGTGAGCTCAAAAAGACTATGGTATGCTCCGTTTTCTGCCTTGAAAAGAAAATAATGTCACTTTGAGGTCTAGTCTGAGGCGCTGGAGCAGGTGGGCAGACAGATATGCAGACAGGCAGGTAGTAAGTCAAACAGGAAGTTACACAAGCAGACAGATGCGAGCAGCGAGGCAGACACTAGCAAATAGTGATTCTGCAGACAGACCAGGGAAATGAATGTCTTGGGTGGATGGTACTCTGCTGAATAGCTGTAGTGGTATCCATGGAAACATGATTTTGTCATCATCAGTAACACAGGAAAGAGCAGCAAGGACAAAGGAGGAGGGCGGCGAGAGAGGATGCTGGGATTCACAGTAGACAGAGAGGGATACCGAATATAGCTGTGTGCAGCATGCACCTAAGTGATACATCAATATTTATCTTCTATCAAGGCAGCGAGAGAGTGATTCAAGAGACGGCTGTCTGTCGCTGCTATGTCTATTCCAAGTAAACAGCTGTGGATGATTACACTGTGCAGAAGACTGGATCTGACTGTGCATCATGCTGTCTAAAAATGGATGCTCTTTGTAATTGATGGATGATTTCTCATTGCAAAACGATCCCCGCTCGTTCATATGTATGATTTTGATCACTGCTTGAGTATGCTCACAATCATTAATGTTTAAAACTCTGAACTACTGAGGTGCCCTTATCCATCTGTATTCTGAAACTGTCTGAGCTCTCCAATGGAGCTCCTTCCACTTTAAGCCCCCCTTCCTCATGTGGGCCTAGTTTACTCTGATTGGTTGACCTGTCAGGGCAGCTACTGGTGCTGTAAACAGTGGGAGAGGGAGACGTCCTGATGCTGCAGACTTTTTGTCTTGTGCACAGAAGTACTCTATCACATGGAGACAAGGAAATCACACTAATAGGCATATAAAACTCCAAAAAGCACAATATGGGCTTAAACTACCCTTTTAAGACATAATAGAAAGAAACAAATACCTTTCCTACATTGTGTAGGTGCATTATTTATTTATTTACTCATTCATTCATCTATTTTATGTGTGTATGTGGAACTGAATGGCTTTGATTCCCTTGTCCTAAGTTTGAAATCCTTTTTGGATATCTTGGTTCATAATAGTTGTTCACCAAAAATCCTCTTTATTATTACATTTTTTTTTATCCCTGAGCAAAATTCCATAGCACTATGTGAATTGTACAATAATACCCTGCCATAAAAGCTGACTTTCAAGCTGTGAGTTTTCACTAAAACAACCAAATCCACAGAGGGATTCATCAAAAAATCATAAAATCTCCGAAATCAATAGGGATGTATGAAGATATTGATACATATAATAGTGTTGATATATTGTATTGATAATTTTAGTGCAATATTGGGATATTGTATTCTTTAATAATGTAAAGAAATTTAAGCCGTCCTCTCTTTTACTAACCCAGATGGACCTGCCTGATTCATTGTCTGAAATCAGATCCATCTTGCCAAGCTCCAATCTCCTACAACTTCATGGCCAAAAGCCAGACAGCTCAATCAGAGAAGAGAGGCGAAAACTGAAGATGTGACGACAGTGGGAAGCAACTGCATGTTTGAAAACAATGGCGGCTTCTGAAGTGGCAATATGCTGAATTATCATTATTAACAATACCTGGCGAAATCTGCTCTCCTCAGAATTACCAGTAGAACTTGGTGGGAATTGTCGTTGACGAGGTTCATGTCACATATAAGTAGTAAATGATTCATCTTTGTGGTATAAATTAATGTAAGACAATAGTCTTGGGACTAAACTGTAGTTTAAGCTAACAGCTAACAACAGGGTCTAGCTGCTACCTCATACTGTGGCTTGATATGGATTGATCTGTGATGAGTGTGACTGGCAGAACGATGGTCCAATCACCAGCTGCTGTTGTTTTTGAAGGTTCTGTCCTCTGAAAACATTTCCATGGCAGATATATGGAACTGTCCGTCTGGCGTGGCAAGTTATTCTTTTACATTTATTGCCTTAATTTCTGTTGCTGGGAGACAACAAAGTTTAAACACGTCACAGGGATCATGTTTAATCCAGACAGAAGCTGTAATTTTTTATGTATACAACATTGTGGGTTCCAAATGTTCGGAAAAAAAAACTTTCAAGAGAACAAAAATGCGCAGTAGTGCACTGTTCATAGTTTCACAATGTAGTGTTATATATAATAATCTAGTCACCCATGTATGGCAATATGGTTCATATTATCAGATTCTTGCAAACACACATCCCTAGTAGGCACTGTTGATTTCATACAGTAATCATAAAAGCCTCTTTCAATGATCTACTACAAATCCCTCTTTACAGGTTAACTTTCAGGACTTATATACATGTATAAATATATATAATTGGGAGGTTGCAGGTTCAAGCCCAGCTCCGGGCGACATATGGCAATGTATCCTTGAGCACTTAACTCCAAGTTGCTCCCACTGCTGCGTCATTAGCATGTAAATGGCCATGAAAGGGTGTGAATGTGTTAGTTGATACTGATGGATAACTAACATAGAAACTCAGAACCATCAGTGAGTGAATGTGAGAGCGAGTGGGTGTGAATGGGTAAGTGTGACCTGCGGTGTAAAGCAGCTTTGAGTAGTCACAAGACTAGGAAAGCGCTATATAAGCTCAAGTCCATTTACCATATATATTTAGAGAGAGAGAGAGAGAGATGGATAGATATTTTCCTTCAATCATACAGAAACTAAGTACAATGTGCTTTATTCAAATGCTCATTCTCGGCAGCCAGTGTGATGGAACCATAGCACTGGAGGTGTGTGCTCTGAGACGTTATTTAGTAGTTATGGTCTAATTACCCATTTTCTGTGATTCAACAACACTGGTGAGAAAAGAGTGGTGGTAGAAGTGAGAAAGGTGTGGGCCAAGTGTCAAGAAGCTTGAGATGATCCAATACTAATTTCACAGGGCCATAAAACATTTCACTTTACAAAGTGTTTAAGAGCTTTGTCAATACTGATCAATTTGTGTGCTTTTGGTTTGTCATCACACACTTTTGTTCAGCTAATGTTTTAGATTGTGAAGAGGAATTAAAGATGTGTTGATGCCTACCTCCAGTTTTAATACTAATACTCTGGTCATATTTACAGCCACATAAAATAAAATACAGCCATGGAGCATTTTTTTTGTCCTGATGCACTAATAAATAGCTGATTCTTAAAAAAGTTTCCTCTAGTGTTTGCACTGATGAAGATGTGAAGGACACGTCATCTTACATTGCTACTTCAGTCTACTGGAAACAGATCCAGTTGTACAGTTTAACTGTGGCATTTACAAGACTGAGATAGTTTGGGATTTAATGTGTCTGGCAGGAAAACAGCCGTCTTCAACAGACATGAGGATCAGCAACAGGAGAAGTGTACCAGGTTTAATGGTAAATAATGCATCCCTTTAAAAATATCACATCATCAGGAATGTTTTCATTTCAAACAAATCTGTCATCTGTCAGCAGCAATTGCTACAGTTTGATCCACATCTCAATCCTTAACAAAAGACCACAGAATTATTCCTAGATTCTTTTTTGTTTATTTTGTTGGATTTATTTACTTTTCTTTTTTTTTGCAAAGACCTGAATCTGTTGTCAGTACTGATTATCTGGGCTCAGGGAAAGGGGTTAAGGGGTAGGGTTACAGGGATACTGTTTTCTGTGATTATATATAATCATGCAGAAACTGATCTTCACAATCTTATTTTTATTTCAGTTTTCAAATTCATAAAAAATATATCTCTGTATTGTAATGATCTGAAAAATGCTGATATTGTCCATCACCAGGTAGCACTTTGATTTATTTTTCAATATGAAGTACATGGTGTTTCACAGAAATTCTTAACAATGGGAACAAAATCGCAGCCAGTTAGAGATTAAGCTACTATTACAACAACAGTATCTCCACAGAGGAGCACACAGGACACTCTTGGGCATTTCTATGTGACACACCAACCTAAAAGACCCCGCCGTTTGACATGTTTCTCTGCGTGTGTGCTCCAGACTAAACTTGGCTGCTCTGCCAGTAAAGGCCATCGCTCTGACTTTCACTTCATGTTCACGTTCAAACTCAAAGAACTTTGAGGAAGTTCTGATGAGGACTCAGCATTTTTGACCTCTCAGCTGCCTTGGTGATGTTGTTTTAAAGACATTTATGGATACATAACATTGCATATCTGTTAGTTTTTGTACATGATAGTTTGTCTGTACGCTTTCCTGCCAGAATGTGCTTTACGGTGATCCAACAAACACACAAATCAACAACAATCACAATGGCTGTGTCTTCTGCGTGTGTGTTTCTTGGCAGTGATTTCAAGAGCAGCACAGTTTTCATCAAATTTTAGGGCAGCTGTTAGATTTGAAATGTTTATTTCACTTAAGATGTGTTAGAAAAGCTTAAATTCCTTTGCAGGCATGCTTTTCAGTTGTTCGTCGAGAGCAACCAAAAACAACACTTTACTCACAAAACTTAATCCTTGTAGAGACACAGCAGCTTGGAGATGTCTCACAGTCATCTTAGTTTGTTTATTATGCTTGTGATGCTGCAGCAAAAGGCAGCCAAATACACAAAGACTGAGTCTCTTGGTTAAGGGGTGTTATGTGTAAAAACAAAGCTTGGCTGCTATTTTAATCTGTTTGTTTTCTGTTTTGAGGACATCGGAGAGAGATATGGGCAATGAGCCAGGCAGACTGGATCAAAACTCATATTTGACTCTTAACACAGTCAGTAAGGAGAAAGGAATAATAAATACCAGAACAAAAAAAAAATCATGTGCTCACATATGCAGATTAATACCAGTCATTAAAGGATTTGACTAGAAACAAAACCTTCAGAAACCTTAAGTGTTAGTGGAAAGAACAATGCGAATGAATCACTGTGTTGTGTTATTGATCTATTAATGCTATTAAAGAATTACTGGGTTGGATTTTGGATTATTCCGTTCATGTGATCATACCTTGTATCCAGCATGGGGTCTGTTCTTTGTTAGCGGTGTGGTTGAGCACAGCTCGATGGCCTCAGGCTCGTGAAAGATCACTGTGGGCAAAGGCTCCTTCCTCAGCGTCAGCACATTGAGCTTGGTCTTCAGCATGGTCTGGAAGTGCTGATGAAGAAAAACAAAACTGTGCTTTAGGCAAACTTTTGGCGAGACAAGAACTATAAGCTTTCAGGTTAGCATTTGCAGTCTCTTTGGCAACTGTGCTGGAGGCTTAAAGAGCGTAACCTTCACCAGCACTTTTAATCATTAATTAGGGTGTAATAGAGAAGAAGGGTGTCACCACCTCCAGAGGAAATCTCTACTAATGTGATGGTAGGAAAAACTAGGACTGCATATGGTTTGATTGGACTCAGGAGGTTAAAATCCTAACAAAAGACACCATGTTTTAATCATGTCCAAGCATATAAAATACCAACAGTATAAGGAGAACCACCCAACACAAAAACATTGGTGGTGAAACTGAGGATGGAAACCGAAAGTGAGATGGTGTGAGAGGTTTTTTTGGGGCTGGAAGAGGAATGTGAGGAGCATAAGGAGGGAGCTCTGACCTCGCTGCCTCCTCCGTCAAAACAAGAGAGTAAGGCTGCCTTCTCCCATACTACGGTCCACAGTCAGTGTTTCCTGACGCCGAGCAGAACCACATGCTGGATGTGGAACTCTGGAATTTATGAACTTCTTAGAAACAGTTGAGACAGTTTCGCAACCAGGAAAAATACACAAGCATATGGCACATTGGCTAGGCTGTGTGTGGGCAGTTTCTCAACATAATCAGAGATCATATTGCACAATAAAAATTACCCATGTCTGGGCAATAGCATTTGGGACAAATCTGGAACACACAGGTATTTTGGGTCTGATGTTTTTTTTATTATTATTATTCTTTACAAAAGGTCTGCAAATATGAGGCCTAATACAGTGAAAATGTTATTCACTATTACAATGGTGATACGACGTCATGAATTAAAATAAACACAAATGAAGAAGTCCATATTATCCTTATGTTTAAAGTTAGATCTGCTTTTTATTGTTCTAAAAAATACCAGCATTTGTTCCACATTCCTTCTAAATCTGACAGAAAACTGCTGATTTCTTGTTAAGTCCAATAAATGGGTATCAGAATTGTAGACGGACAGCTTCAGCAAGATATCAGCAATCAAAATGGTCTCATTGTACAGCCAATACGCCAAGGGCCATTTGTGCATAACGCTGTGCCAGTTTGCACCTGCCTTTCAAACGTGCTAAATATAGATGCAAAAACACCAACCGCAATCAGTTTCAGGTTTGATAAATGATATTGCCAGTGCTAAATTACATTTGCATCTCCTTCTTCCAGTATTTGTGTGTTCTGATAATCTGCACATATTCTGCATATTCATGAAGGGAAACATGCTAAATTGACTGCGCAATTTTGCTCATTTAACAGACAAACTTAGACACAACACTTTCAGCGATGATGAGAGCAGAAAGAAAAAAACACCAGACTGGCAGCAAATCTTAAAATTTACCACTTTGATCCACACTCATACAAAAACTGCACTACCATATGAAAATTTAGACATATATTCATGGTCCCCAGATCATGGATTACAATCTATACCACTTTTTTTTACCACTTATCTCACTTTACATCAAAGGCCTGTTCTGACCAATAAGTCTATCCAACAACCTTCTTGCTGTGAGGCATAGTACTACCTGCTGGATTACCATGACTTATATTAAACAGTATTATATTAACATACACGTTACTTGACTTTGACTTGACTTGACTTGACTGACATACACGTTATGAATGCACATGACTAGCTGACTCTACTGTCCTATTCAGATATTGCAACTGCCAGCACCAGATTTACAAGTCAGCTAAACTTTTACTTGATGTTTTATAAATACAGGCCTACAATCCTGGTCAAACACTCAACTTCATCGGTAACACAGCCGCCTGCCTCCAGTTACCACTGTAGCTCCACTTATTAATGGCTGCAGTTGTGCTAAAAAAAAACTGGCCTGAAACCAGGTTGAAGATAATGGACATTGGTGGAAACCCATGGCATGAATGTACAGCACTCTTAAAGCTTCACTGGAACTAGGGCTGTCACCTTATACTAAATATTCAAATATCTGTTTGAGCATGAAGATAAAAAGCCGTACTCAAAGTGTTATTTCAACTATGAAATAAACAGCCGAACAGCACATTAAGGTGCCTGGAGCAGTGAACTGCCTGATCCAGCAGAGGGCGCTCTTAGCGATACCCAATTCAGGCCAGTTCTCTCTTGACCTCAACAACACTGCATCTCATCAGCTGGAAACAAACATAAGAAAGAGACACCTCAAGGAAATGTAGCACACACAAAGCCACTCCAAGCAGACAATAACACCAGCAAAACATTTGAGGAGCACCAAGTGGAAGCACTTTCAGCTCTGCTGCTCGTCAATTATGTGCAAAGCAGCTGGCCCACTATGATAAATTCATGTGCCAATTAGATGGCCTTTCACCCACTGCAGTCTAGCGGTGCCTTGCCAAGTGCTCAGACCAGTACATCTGAGTAGTCCTTGGCAGGCACCCTCACCAAAAGCATGGAAAAAGGCCGTTACAGACAAGACTGTAAGTTTCATATGGACATGTGGCCCATTGATGTGAACTCGGAGAGGTAAATATTAAAATTATCTAATGGAAATGCCTTGTGTGTTAATAACTGAAGATCTTCTGTTATTAACATGTATGCTCGAAAACTGGTCAAGTTTGATTTTAGGGACTAGTGGCAGCTCTGACAGGACAATATTTAGTCAAAAAAAAAGGAGATTATGCAGTTTTTAGGTTGGATCAAGCTATATTCATGTTACACCACCCAATTAAAGCAGAGAGCCAACACATTAAGTAAACAAATACAAACTTTAAACTGAGCGAAGAACCGAAGGCTAGCAGTTCTAACACTGCTTAGCCTTAGCCACATTTACCCTACAAACCAACTTTACAATGTCCACCCACTGACACCGTGATCCAATTAAACACATATACAGGAAAAGAGTTTTATCTTCTTGACTATGGTTATTAAATCAGCCTACTAGTAAGGTCCCTTGGGGGTCTGTCACATCTACAGGAATAAATATCTGCTATGTGGATGTCTGCTTACATAGTGTTGCTGACATAAAATATTTCCTATCAACATATCAAACAGAACAATGTGTGAACAAACTTTCTGCAGCCCTAGGTTATAAAATCTGAGTCTGGATCTGTTTTCTAAGCTTTGATATTTCTGATAGTATTAAATGGAAAATTCTATGGAAAAAGTATCACAGTATCTTTTCTGACAACATAAGCATGCAGAAAGGCTCAAACAGAGGCAAAGGAAAAGGTAATGATATTTCTTTCAATGCCTTTGTGATTTAGAACATGAGTTTTACAGTGGAAAGCTTAGACAAGACATCAGAACAGCGTGCAACAACTTTGTACGTTGCATCTAAATAACTGGCCTAAAAACATATTCAGATAAAAGCAAAAGCAAGTCTTTTGACTGATGAAAACAAATTCAGGTTCATACTCTGCAATGCCACCTGGAAGTTCTAAAATGTTCTCTGTTCAAATGCATCTGTGAATCACTATTTGTGAAATATGTATTGTATCGCACTGCATTGGTTATATCGTATCATATAGAATCATACAATATTCTTAGCAGTGTCTGCAGAACAACGTAACACACTTATTCAAGTACCTTACAGTTATTGTGATTGAATCATGCTGTTTTATTTTGTCATAAGAAGCTTATTAGCTTGGTTGATTGTCCTGTAAGTTACATCCATTGCACAGCCCAAACCATATCTACTTTTCAGTGTCCTCATCAGAAATCTATGAATATTTCCTTCTAAATCATTAGTTCTGTCTGGATTGGTCTGAAGTTTTAAATTAGCCTGGCTCTATTCCCATCTTGGCCTGTGGAAGTCTCTGAATATGTCTTATACCCCTTTTGACTTCAGTTATTTCCTTTTTACTTTGGCACTCCTTTACAGTTTTTCCATGTTGGACCTGCAAAATGTCAAGTTTTTCAAGCAACAGATGGTCAAAATTTTCAAGCAATGAAAACAGTCCATCCTGCCAATACAGTCTAACATCAATCTTCAGTGCTGGTTTGTTTGGTCGAGCCAAGTAGAATGTTTTCAATCAGCTTTAATAAACAGGTTTGGCCTCCAGTCTTGAAATTCAACACCCTTGAATCAGATAGCATTTCCAATCTAGTGCACTGCTGAGTGTTCCTTTGTATTTTTAGAGTTTTCCTACTTTGAGCAAGTGCACATGTTAAATAAGCTGATTGCAAATACCAGTCATGTGGCAGCAAAGTAGCTCATTATTTCCTACCATTTAACTATTAATAATTGCTCTATGGCTTGTGAAAGTATTCACTTGCCATGTTAGGAGTCTTAAACTGCTTCCTGGTCATTACGGTCTTTACTTTTGGCGTAAATATAGAGAATTTTGGGCTTGGTTTGAAGTGTTCATAAGTTCTGTGAAACAAGCATAAGAGATTTCCCATTTTACCAAATCTAAGCATGATGCCCTACTCATCACACAGCTGATACCCTGCAGAAACAGAGCATGTGGGACGCCACACCTTCCAGAGTGAACCTTCATGCTGAGAACAGAAAAATATCAGAAAAAATGGAGAGGAGGAGGAGGTGAGTGTCACGGAAGAGGAAGATAAGGCAAGAAAAAAAGCCAGGAGCAGATGAAGAAAAAAAAAGAGAGATGGAGTTGTGAAAGTAAAGCCACATGTGTGTAAACGCTCGCTGACCTCCGCGTCAGCACTTTACAGCTTCCTGACAGCGGCTCACATTCCTGCGGTTGGCCCCGGTACGGAGATGGGAGGGGGCTCCCTGTCTCCTTGGCCCCCCCACCAGGAGCAAAAGGCCTGAGCAGAGGACCACTTGTGGACTTACACTGGAATTCTATTCATAATATTTTCACTGCATTTAAATGTTTTTTTAATTTTGTGGGTCCAAACAGTCTCCTCATCAAGTTACTGCTGTTATTGATTCTATTTCTGACTTTCACGTAGACCGCTGCAGCTTTTCTGTCTCCATCACCTCTTCGCCAGTGTTGAGCTGGTTTTAGACCAGAGCATTGTCTACAGGTCAGACTTTAATGCTTGACAATCACCACTGTCACAAGAAAAACCTCAAATCTCCAAACAAAGGAGCTCATTCACATGTATGAAGCACAGCCTTGTCATAAGATTAACATCTGAGCTTTAAATCAGGGGCCTGATCTCCACACATGCATGTAAACGTGAGAGTTTAGTTAAAGCCTCAACATGTTGAATATTTAAGAACTTCAGATTGGCTGATCAACACCATGTTTGGCTTCAAGCTCTCCACATAATCCAACGTGCTCCTTGTGTACTTTCTATAGTATTATGTAAAAAAAAAAAAAAAGGTGTTTGAACTGAACTGATATCATAATCTGGTGGAAAAATAATATAAAAAATGACATGAAAGCTCCCCAAATATACAAAAATATTCATTAAAGCACTGTTTACTGATTAATCACATGCATTAAATACTTTACAAATATTAAGCGTAATTCATATACTTCTGCTTAGAAAAAAAGCCTATTTTAAATCCTTAATTCTGAGTCAACTGCAAACTATATATCTGGGATTTTCACCACAATATAGGCATTAATTACATGTTAACATTCCAAATTTGAAACTTAAAATTGTTTTAGGTTGATTAACGACTGAATTACAGATGTGCAATTCTAATACCATGCCATGACAGTTTAAACTACAAGTCCTCCAAAAGCATAATACTCAGACAAGGTTTTTCCAGCATTGTCCAGTGAGTTTTTGTCAAAAATATGTGAACATATCATATCTCAAAATGTTAACAAATCCTTCCAAAAATTCCTGGATCCACATCTGAATTCAGATCACTGGCAAAATTCAATCACTTGTTCTTAGTGCAATGACCAATATTCCCCGAAAATGTCATAACAATCAGCTGAGAAACTGTTGAGTTAATGAAATGTGGAAAAAAATGTGGAAACTACCCGACCTCAAAAATGAAAACAAATCCTTAAAAAAAAAATTCATTTGATTTGCATCCAGATTTCGATCACCAACAAAATCTAATCTATTGGTCCTTGGCCCTTACCTGACACACCAGATGGACTGTTTGATATACACTGCCTGGCCAAAAAAAAAGTCACCACCTGGATTTAACCTACAAATAGGTACAAGCCTCCTGTTGGATAATTACTGCACGTGTGATTATCTTTCAGCTGGCAACAACTTATTTAACCCCAGCTGATGCAATGAGTAGCTTCTCATTTCTTAAACAACCGTGGTCATGGTAAAGATGTTAGTCTGTTTAAGAAGGGTCAAATCATTGGCATGCTTCAAGCAGAGAAAACATCTAAGGAGAATGCAGAAACTACTAAACTTGGGTTAAGAACTGTCCAACACATTATTAAAAACTGGAAGGATAGTGGGGAAGCATCATCTTCAAGAAAGAAATGTGGTCGAAAAAAAATCCTGCATGATCATGATCGGTGATCACTTAAACATTTAACCAAATTAAATAGAAGAAAAACAACAGTACAACTCAGGGGTATGTTTAATAGTGAAAGTAAGAGCATTTCCACACACATAATGTGAAGGGAACTCAAGGGATTGGGACTGAACAGCTGTGTAGCCTTAAGAAAACCACTAAACGGTAAGGCTTACTGGAAAAAAAGGCTTCAGTTTGCTAGGCATAAAGATTGGACTCTGGAGGACTGGAAGAAGGTCATGTGGTCTGATGAGTCCAGATTTACCCTGTTCCAGAGTGATGGGAGCATCAGGGTAAGAAGAGAGGCAGGTGAAGTGATGCACCCATCATGCCTAGTGCCTACTGTACAAGCCTGTGGGGGCAGTGCTATGATCTGTGACAAATCTTGTGTCATTGCAGATTTGTGCTGTAATCAAAGCTAAAGGCAGTTCAATGAAATATTAGAGTGTGTGACCCTGTTTTTTGGTGGCGACCTTTTTTTATGGCCGGGTAGTGTATTTCACCTGTCCATCTGGGTAAGAGCCCATAGAAAGTGTTTTGGGAGGGCTGAACCTTTCAGAAGTTTATTCGCTGGTGATTGGACAATCATTCCTTCATCAACATTTATTATGGGCCAATCAGGTAATGTTGTAGGTGGGAGCTACTGTGCTTCAGAACATAAGCCTCTTCATAAAACAAACTCTTGTCAAAACATGTCAGAACTGGAGCAAAAATATCCTTACTACAGAGGAGTTTGTAGTGTTATTCGTTTTTCATTTATTAAAGGAATGCATTCAAATCTGATAAACTGCTACTGAAGCTATTAGCATCTATGCTAATCTCCATACGTGCAGTCACTTCCTGCTGTTGTCCTGCTCTTGGCTTGTTCCTCTTCCTGCTCTAATGGATGCTGATTGGGTTGTGCTGCTTTTGGTCGCTCAAAACAGTAACAATTGTTGTTGATTGGAGCTTAGCAAGATGGATCTGCATGATTACAGACACTGAATCAGGCTGGTCCAGCTGCATGCAAGGTTACGTAGGCCCATTTCTGACCCATCTGGAAAATGTCAGTAAATTTAATTTGTAAGTTTTTGTTATTCTGTTAACAAACAAACATGCTGTCAAAATAATAACCTTTTAGAGGTAATAACCCTTGAAACTAACATTATTGTACAAGCTGCTATCTGTATACAACATAATAACCACTAAGTCAGGCTCATCTGTGATCTCTGTGATGGTACAATTGAGGGTTTTTCTTTTAAGTCAGACTAAACTCTGATATGATTAAGCGAGGTTGTCATTTTACTTATCTTAAACACAGAAGCTGAACACTGACATCATGACATCAAAAATGGCAAAAAGAATCCCAAAAGTTAAATCATTTTTTAGTCCCTATTGAAGTAAGCATGATGACCATTCGAAACAAACTTCATGAGCCTCAATCGAACTTAATGAGGACTGCAATGGTTTTGTCATCATATGTTTTTTCATTACATCAAGTTAAAGAAGCAAATTGTTTAGCCCTTGCTGGTTTTGTAAAAAATTCCTAAAACACCTCAAAATGGAACACCAGAAAAAAACATTTCAGTGGCCAAGGCTGTCAAAACAGAACCAAACACAAAAACCATGAGCCAAAAGGGGTCCATACAGGAATGAGGGCTAAGTGTATTGTTGCATCCCAGCCCTCTGGTATCCCTGAAATAAAAACTCAGCCTCTCTCTGTAAACAGTAACTCTGACAACCATCGACAACAAAAGTTGATCCTTCGAGGGCCTCAAACATTCCCGGGAAAACTTTTTCACACTGACAATGCCACTGTTGCCACACTACATTTACTTCATCTGGTCAGAATGAAAACAAGCTCTCTCTGTGCAGTTAACTGCGATCCTTCGTTTTTCCACCAACATTGCTCATATTTATCAAAGTCTAAATTAAAGGCAAGTTGTAGCTTGTTAATCTAGGTTCTTTTACGAGACTTAACAACAGAATAGCAGAGGCCGGCTGTAGTTATATTATTAATCCTGTTAATGCTGACAGGCAGTGTTGTAAGTGAGCTCTCTGTCCACATGGAAGTGAAAACGTTTTCGTATTACAAAAATTCTTTGCAAAGACGTCATCATTTAAGAAATGTGTCTATCCACACAAAAACACTGAAAATGCTGTAGTATATATGCCAGGCCTATAAGTGGCGCTGTAATGCTGCTGCAGAAGAACACCAAAACCAGAGAAGACATGAAGCATGTGCATACATCATGGAAAATGTAAACACTGGCATATGCTGTTTTCTGTTCCCCTTTATTGCTCACAGTAGTAGGAGCAGAAGACTTTGCTGTAAAAGCTCAGAAGCTTCTGCAGCACTATTGGTCACTGCATTTTGCCATTGTTTCTTTTGTTTTTAGGGTTTGCACATCCATTTTAAGGACGAAGTGGGGCTATTACGTTTTTGTTTCTTAAAGTATCCGTATTCGTAGTACACACAGAAACCCAAAGGTCAGCATTTTCAGATTCATCCACTCTGAGACCTTTTTTCGAAAATATGCATTTCTCGGATAACAGATGAATTCATTTCCATGAAGTAGGACTGTACACATGAGTACATGATCACCTTTTGCCTTGGGCTTATTGATACTTCTGATGCTGATCACACACACACACAAAAAGAAATTTAAAAATGGGATTGACTGCACAGAGTTAACACACAGAGCCCCATCTCTATCTCATCTGTAATAGGTGAAAAAGTAAGATCTGAGGTAAACTTACTGTTTTACCTAATGCTTTGAGTGAAAATTCTGTATATTCTAAATTTAACTCTAAATTGTCGAGCTGCAAAACAAAAGCAGTTTCACAACTTAACCATACAAACCAAACTAAGTTACCACGACTAAAAAACTTGGGTCAACTATTTGCTTCAAGTTTTGTAAGTTAATTAACTTAAATTTTAGTTATTTTCAAGGCTTGAACATATTGGCATTATAGAACACACATATGTTGATGCAGTGAAATTAAATCATTGCTCCATTAACTTTAATATTTCTAATAACTGACTCAAAGTTTTCATTACTATATCCCATGGGATTAAGTTACAAGAACTTGAAAATAATAAGTATGAAGACAAAGATCTAAATTATCTTGATTCAAAGATTTTTTTAAGTCATTTTTTATTGTCCACCATTAAAACATGGACTTAGTCTACATGTAGTCTACATATCTTTAGATCAAAGACAGATATTTAAGTAACAAAATGTATTATTTATAAAAAGTCAGTGTTCTCTGACCCTGCTCCTCTTTTATGTATAAAGAGTTTGTCATCTATGTCTGTTGCCAGTTCTCAAAGATTATTCTTCTTTGTCTTTATGTGTCACTAATATCAGGCTTGATTTATGTTTTCTCTGAAATCTAACCAGTAGGCACAGCTGTAAGCAATTCAAAATGTAGGCACTGTCACAGTGTTTCTCTGTAGCCTTATTCACAGTGCTTTTGTGCAAAATCACAGCAACAATGCTCTGTTACATTAACACCTCAAGACATTCACATTAATTCTGTGAGTCCATGTCTGTTCCAGTTCATGCTGCAATACCCCTTGGATCCACGTGACTCTTACTTACATACAAAAGCAGAGACGCACACTTGTGACACTCCTCTGAGTCCATGTGCCACTCTCTCTCCAATATTATGCCTCTGTTACTACCTCTGGAGACAGAACAAAGAGGAAATCAACTTGTTCCCCTCGTTCTGCTACGTTCACAGTGGAGGCAAATAATCACAGGGGCACAGATGTTAATGCTTGAAACACAAATGTGAATTCGGCTTGTGCAGAAATCACTTTGTAATCTCCATTTAGGATTCCACTCTACGGATCAGAATTGATAAGATGTTGTTGATACCAATGCCATTAATTAGTGATGCATGATATTTATTCAACCGATATAACATCGGCCGCTTTGGGGGAAAATGACGTCATTTTTTAATCGACCTGAGATGTTCATTTTATCCGATAAAAAGATCCGATAAATTAATGAAATTGTGGAAATTCTTTGCAGGCTGCGTAGCCCCAAAACAAGCCAAGTCGCACTGGTTATGTCATCTGTCGAGCCTTACTAGAAGGACCCAAGCCTGTCTCATCTCTGCCAGACCAAAAGTGAACATGGCTTCACCAGTGTGGTTGTTTTCCTCAGTGGCAGAAGACAAATGAGCATTTCTGTTTGCAAAACGTGTTTGATGAGAATTTCGAGAGAAGGAAAGAGGACTTCAAGTTTTAACACAACAGATCTTATAGCTCACCTGCAAAGTCGCCATTGCAGCGAAGCGGTATTGAAAGAATACAAAGCAGCCACGATGGCAGCTAACAGTGCTAAGGCTAAAACAATAACACGGAGCGTGAATGTCCCCATTCAGCATGCGTTTGAAAACTGTAAAAACTTTTTAAAGGACAGTGAAAAGGCTAAAGCCATTAACGACAAAGTGATGGAGTTCGACGACCAGCCCTTTTCTGTCATTGAGAGCCGGGGTTTTCGCAAGTTAATAGCACATTTGGAGTCACTTACACCCTCCCAAGCCGTCGCTTCTTCTTGGATGTGTCCATCCCTGCTGCCTTCTTAGGTATCATTGCCACGCACATCCATAACTTGATAACATAACACAAAACAAGAATGGACTACACGTAAGTTTTACCACAGACATATGGACATCTGGTCAGCATGCTAAGCTTAACGGCTCAGTGGTTGGATCAAGATTTCAACATGCAAAAAGATTATATTAAATATAAAAATATGAACTTATCGGTTATCGGTATCAGTATCGTCCATGACAAGCAGGAAATTATCAGTATCAGTTGAAATTTTTCATATCGTGCATCACCACCATAAATGATTCTTTAACAATTTCCTTATCGATTCCAGATGATTTTCTGTGTGGTCAAAAGTTACATAGGTTCTCAGAAACAACAATGTCAAACATAAGACATAAGATTTAATGCTCTGCTGTATAAATAAATGTGTCTGCAAGTTGCTGGTATTTCCAACTACTGAAAAATTGTACATTTTTTGTTGAACATTAAGGCACAATTTTGACCACTGGCTGCCTTCAATGACAGTGTGATGCATTTGAAATACAAGGCATGCAGAACAGATTGGAAGAAATTGACAAGAATAATGATACTGATTGCTCAACATAGTTGCTACTGATTCTCAACTGGAATTGTTTTTTTATTCCCATTCCTATTTCACGCTGTAACTAAACATCACCTAAAAGAAACCTTTACAAACATATCTGAAATACATAAAATCTAGTTGTAGACTTGTAGTTGGTTACTTTCTAGGATTTGTAGTCTTGTTCAAATCTCAGTTTGAAACAAAAAGCTCTGAGGGTATGGGGTATGCCTTTCCACATTTTGATCTTAGAATCAGTGTACCAGTTGAAAAAAAATCAAGTTTAATTCATAGGCTTGTGTCACTCACGTTTTGTAAATAAGGTTTAAAAAATGAAGTATCTTAACAGTAGTTTTTTTTCTACTCAATTAGGCTTCAATACAATACAAAACTTTAAAATCTGAAATCTAAAACATGTGTGCAATGTTGAACAATCAACATGACCTGTTTGGTTTTATGGGGGAGAGTGCTGGACCCCCAGCTTGGCTACTTTATCACTGGCCAACTACTCCAAGTCTCTGTGAAAGCCTTGGCCAAAATGATATACAACCTGCGACGCCCTGTAGAGCTGCATACCATGAATATAGAACATACTTGACTTTATTTGACGTCACACTTACTAATAGTATAAAACTATGCAGTGGAAACTGCTCATCTCTTCTTCTCAGAAATGATTACAAAATTCATCATCTACATTCTCCAAAGTGACTCTTTCAGTGAATTCATGTTATTTATACACCATTCGTCAAATTACTTTTCAGCACATTTACAGATTTATATATTTAGTAGCATGACTGTAGCTCTAAATTGTCAGCACTGATTCGTTGCTGGCTCTGTCCATGTGAATAAGACATTTATGGGGCAAATAAGTTACAATGAAATGAACTTGGCTGAACATTTAGAAACCATACAGAACAGCTTGACTTTTACAACAGTTTGTTTGTGGTTTATGGACCTTTCTGCACATATGATATGCATTTGCCACAACTCAGCTCTATCAATAAAGTTTGTTCCACTTTTTTTTCTAAGAAAGACACTAATGTTTTAAATTTGTGGAACCGAGGTACAATCCCAAAGACAGTGCTGCCACCTATAGTTATGAAAACCACTGCTGTCTCAAGTATCCCTCCGAAAACCACTGCTGTCTCAAGTGTCATCGGGACAAGTGTTAATGCTAATTCCTGAATGAGTCTCTAACTTAAGATATTCTGAATTCTACATTTAAGTTCAGACAAACACTTGAACATTCACATGCGTGAAAAATCAAGCAGACAGCTTTTGTGAAGTGTCTCTGTGCAGTTTGCCTCCTGCAGTGATGAGCTTAACAGGTCACAGATGGTAAGTTAAACTTTGGGCCCCCTCAGGGAGAATTCTTACAGGAAAGAAGTTCTTGGGTCAATCTCATGGTAAGTCACTGCACAACAGGGTAAAAACAGACCTCTGACACGCCTCCTGACACACACAAAGTGAGGGTTATGGGGATGAGATCGTGACAAAACAGTAGGGAGCAGCTGGAAAGAAAGTTAAGAAACCACAGACAGATGATCCATGTCTAAAAGGCATGATAATAGAAAGAAAAATCCAAACTTCGGGTGCATAAAAGGCTACTGCTTCATCTTGAAAATTCTGAATGTATTTAAAGTGAGGTCGAGAACCAGTATAAGCTTTACACAGACCTTTCAGACCAACTAAGACACATTTGCACACACAGCAGCCGAGACACACGTGTCAGGCTTCAATGAGAGGCTGTGCAGAGGCCTGACCCAGATGCTTGGGGTCTGTCTGCATGCTATCAGTGCGAGCTATCAGGTCATCTGTTCTGCATATTGTCTTTTTAGATTTTAAAAGGGAATCAATTATCAACCACATTCAAATGTGGATCAAAAAAAGTCCAAGATCAGACCGATTTGACAGTGCCTTTTATTAATAAAGAGAAAAGACATAGCACTCAGACACTGGGCTATAAAGACTCTAAATCAAGGCTATCAAAACCATCAGAACTTTGGTTTGTTCTAATACCATGTGTTTTGAAAAGACAGAAACTCTTAAATTAGCTAACTGACAGCTTTACTACTTCTAGTGTTTGCTTAATATTTCAAATAAATGTAGATTAAGGATGCACAATGCTGGATTTCTGCAGATATACCATATGCCGATATTTCTGAACTCATTGTCAAAAGAGCAGAGCCAAAACTGTGCTATTTTGCATTGGTCTGCAATACCTACAACTAACCTGATATGGCAGATAGACAGTTCCTTATCTACAAGATTCAGTCCATCTTGACAACAGCCCAAAGGATACAGTATCTGAGGACAGGAGAACCTTTCCCAGATACTGTCTATGCAGAGATGTAGGAAGAGTGGCATGAAAAGTATTATTTCCACCAAGAAATGTCTTCAGTTTGTTCATTATTGAAGAAACCTTGTAAAGTTTTTATAAAACTAAGACTATGGCATGCATTGTTCATGCTTATCTCTTCACATATGTTGTTTCTAGGCTCACAGTCAATTCTCACAACTAAGCCTCTTTCTCCTTGAAGTATGCTGATTGGCCAGTGCCTCTGCAGACCAAGCTCAATTACTCTAACTTGGAGATAGGCTACCTGATTACAGACATTGAATCAATTGGATCCATCTGCACTGCAAAGTGATTATCCTTGTAGGGCAGATGGATTAATGGGATCTGTTAAATAGCACTCACACAGTTCATACTACAATCCCCACAATGCACTGCAACAGCCTGTCAACAACCTGTCTGGCCCGCATCTTAAAATTGTTTCAAATGTTGGCCCCTTCTGTGATCGAGTTTGACAACCCTGCCTTGGACTAATGCTTGTATTTTGGGAGTGGCAAAACAAAAACACTGTCTGACTTTCAAAACACTGGTTCATCAAGGGTCTTTTTTCATACAAAGTTCTAGTACATTCAATTTCATCTACACAAATCATTGTGTTTATGTTTAGAGACAAGCAATAATATATTTTAAATGTAAACTTTACTTGAACCTTAGTCATTCACATTAATGTTTGTTTGCTAGAATTCTTATCCATCTTTGTGCTTTTTACAGTTGTATTGCAACATGTTTTGGCAATCTGGTCACAGTTTGAGTAGTGGAAAACCATTGGCATGAACATGTTCTTGTTCCCCTAAAATCCGTAATTGTGGGTGTGTACCAAATGACTAACCGAAAAATACTATCCGTTTCAGTCAAAAGTGCCCAAAAAAGCCAAGAGGATGCTTTCCAAGTACGAGTAACATAAAGCTTACAAAACAATTGTCTAAACCACATCACCACATCCAACAAAGGAATATTTTACGAATGGATGAGCATTGAATCCTGCCACGCTTCTTTTGTGTCCTTTGTCTGAGAGTAAACAACACATGGCCACATAAAGATACAAATCCCCCCCCCCCCAAAATAATGGACAATATCACTAAGAAACCATGGTCATCCAAACACTACATTGATTGTAAAGCCTTGTGCATACTCCCTCTGCTGTTGTTTGCATTTATACAAACATCCTTCCTCCTGTATTCTTGTTGTTGATAATGTTGTGGTTCCCCGGTAGAGGAGGGAGGTTGGCCCAGCATGTGTTGGCAGTAGTTTCCTCATTTCAAATGTGGGATGAGCTCCTTTAGTGCCATGCATGGGGAAAACTGGGCAGTGTAACTTAAACTTGAGTTGTCCCTCGATGTGTTTATAGCCTCCGCCTCTGATCCTGGGACAGTTTACGAGAGGAAATAAGTCTGAATGGGCTCAACCCAAAGTGGGCTGTAGGAGGTCCTTACACCAAGGGAAACCTGTTTTTCTCAACTCTGATTGGAGCATGTTGGCGGAGAAGGCACATGGTCAGACACTGTGATTGGGGGGTTACTACTAAACGGGAGGAAGTGGGTATTAAAGTACCCTAACCTCAGAGCCTGAGGGAAGTAATCTATGACTGGTGGTAAAAACATCAACAGCATTTGGACGTAAACAATGAACCCACCACAACATTTTAAAACATCTAAACACAGGCAGGACACAAGGAAACAACCTGCTAATGACAAAAAAACAAAGTCCTCTGTAAACCAAGTGGTTGGTTTGCTTGGGTTTCATTTTCATCCTTTTTTTCAGGGAGAAATCGGTGGATAATATGCCCCAATAAGCAAAGCAATGGAAACTTCAACCATATAACATGAATAAATCAATTAGGTTGGTGAATTATTTGATGAAAATGTTATGTTTTTCACTTTTGGAAAACAAAATGAAACCTGAACCCAATTTAACCAAAGAAAACCCTTAAAAATAAGTAAACTAAACTACAAGCAGATGTCTGAAGCTTGCTTCGGTCCAAAGGTTTACAGTAAAGTTTCAACATGTGATCTTAATGCTCCAGTGACATTTCACCCTTCATATGAACACCATGTAAATGACTGGAGCATGTTGATACCTCCTCTGTACCAACCTGAGAGGTGTTACTATGGTGTAAAAGGTAAATACTGGATTGGTAAAGCCAGTGGGGAGGCGCAGCACCGTGCAAGTGTCTGACTGTGGGTTCATACGGAGATCCTATTGTGTCAAGTTCTGCAACACCATAACTTAACGTAAACAATATTACATTTTGACTTAATCAGTATGACTGTCTTAAAGGTCATAACGAACAGTTTTCAAGCACATACACTAAAAACTGAAGATATTCAATAATCTACTACTCCAGTCTTTTAAAATTTCTTATTAGTAAAGGCTGAAAATCCCAGTTAAACACTTGTCTATACAAAAAAAGCTGCTCCCCAATACTAGTTATGAATTAATTTCCCCTGATTGATACTGCTTTGCTGCCAAAATACTCTCCAAACTTGATGTAAACAACAGACGTTGAATGAGTGCTGTGGGTCTCACAGATAGCACCAAAAGTGTTTTCTAGAGATGGTGCAGTTGCATTTTTTTGCAGCTCAAGTCAAATGTAAGCTGTGTCAGGCTATGCTTGCATAAATACATTCAACCAGAGCAATGAGTGATGACAGTGATGCTAGCATCAGCCACAAGTCATTCTGCAAACCACCCTTGTATTGTTTACTTGCTGCCGCTCTGATCCAGTGTTAAATAGTGTTTAAAAACTGTTTTCAAGGTTTTACACTTTAGACTAGTCAGCTAAAATCTGACACTATCCTTGCACAAACATCCAGTTAAGAAATCCCAGAAAAGTCAAAAAGGGATGAAAAAAACAGATAATGTAAAAAAAAAAACACTAAACTAAAAAACACAGTAAAGAGAGTTTCAGTTTTGATTGATGGTAGTTGAAACTATCTCCATCAGCTGTAAATCCTTAGAAAAACATGAAAAATGACAACTCCTGCAAATAGATCATTATGGTAATTCATCAAAGTGAAAGAGCCAAACCAGTGAGCCAAAAGCCATTTGTTCACAAGAGGCAAATGTGTGCTGGCTGAAAAAAAGAAAATGTGCCAAGGTAACTATGGGAAATTTTCTGCCAGTCTGCTTGTGGATCCCTTCAGCCAACAAGGCCACAGTCCCAACAACATAGCTGTGGTCACAAAGAAACCTCAGACAGAAAGACAAGCCAAACAGCCGGACGCAGAAACAAATAAAGATGGAGAGTAGCAAAGCAAAGACGCAAAGACAGCAGTCGGTTCTCACCGTGTTTGACCTCAGTCAGTTATTCCTGTACTGTAAAGTCCACGTTTTTTATATGCTCTGCCTGGTTTGTCAGTGTCACACACATTAAAGTGACAAAAGTGGGAACCACAGCTAAAGAAAGAGCTGCTGACAGAGGGAAAAACAGATTGGTAGAGGATACTCAAAAAGGAAGTATGTTGTTTTGTGTGTATGCATGCTCGGCCTGCCTGCCAACGGGTATATGAATGTATAAGTGTGCTGCTAGCCCAGACTGCAGCATATTGTGCAATCTGACTCTGAACAAACATGGCTTCTGCATGAGGGGGTGGAGCCTCCCAACACTGATGGGGGCACAGAGGAAACAGAGAGAGACAGGAACACATAAAGAGAAAAAAAGCATGATGCTTCAATAACACGCTCAGACTGGTGCAGCTTTCTGTCCGTGATGTGACCTGTATACCCCACACACACCTTCATCCATCTCTTCTACCCTTCTTCTACCCGCTGAGCCAAAGACTAAAATGCGACACGACATCAGGTGTTGTCATGGCAACTGAGGACAGCGCAAGTGAGGATTACATAGACGGTTGCCACAGCGAATAAAAACAACAAAACAGATGATAATAAGCAGAAGTATTCTCCAGATCAGTTACTGTCTGCTCTAGAAAACCCACCAGCCCTGACTCAAAGAGAGGAGGGGGAGGATACCAGGCAAAAGGATGGTCATTGCCATGGTTACCGAGCAGGCACTGTGCTGGTACTACTGTTGATCCGCTGTCATATTTTATTTAAACAGTTTTTGATTCTATTAATCTTGTTTTTTCATCAGTAATGACGGTTTCTGCCGTTAACCTTAGCATGAAGCGGAGCAGACTTTACACACCAAAAAAGGAAAAAACTTAGGAGGGTGAAAGAAAGGCTGAAACATTCCAGCTTTTTAAGACTTTTATCACAAATTATATAACAAGGGTAGCCTCTCGTGAGGTCTCAGACTGCGTCCACATATAGTTTGGTGGACTTGGTTTGGTTTGGGGGTGAAGATGCAGCTTTGTTTCACTGCCCATTTGGTTTGGTTTTCTGTCACACTGCCCTCTGCCATACAGACTGAAGCTGGGGCCGAAGCTGCAGTCTTTGCTTCTGCCATCAGACCTATTTTTTCTTCTTGACATGTGAATACAGAACCAGACATTGAGGAATTAAATAACAGTTTGACGCTATTTTGAGCTATGAAATAAATGTAAAGCTGATTTTAGGCTTCATCAAATAACACTTGTCGAGATCTTCTAATATCAGTGTGTATGTTTGAATCTGACTCCGGGAAAAAGTGACAGCCCTATTGGCCCCTCTCTGCTTGATATGTGTTAGGAATGCTGTGTCAACATGATTACTAACTAACTTTCTAAAAAAGCAAATGAGAATTTGTTTGGTTTAGACTAAACATGTATGACCTAAAGTAACCTTGTTTTGGTCTTTATCATGTTGTTTTAATTTTGGTACTGACTCTTTTACCTTTTTTTGTTGTTGGTTGGACTCTGTGTTGTCTGCTTCTTATTTTTCTTGTGGATGCTTATGAATTTCTCTGAAAGCACGTCATAGACCCACTTTTAAAAATACTTAAGGTGCATCTATATGACCCGTTGGGACCAAAACTCACAGATTTTTGGCCCGCTCAGCCCTGACAGGGGGCACAGCAGGTCATTTTAACTAAATGTAACCACACAAGTCCACCAGAAGGGCTCAGGTAGAACTTTGTGTCCCGCACTGTTGTTTGCAGCAACAAACACATAAATACACAAATTCACACAAATGTTAAATACACAAAAACACACTCATACACTGGCTAACATATGAGCATTACAGACATGAACTGTCTGTTAGCAGAGGACAACAGCTATAGGAACATTTGAGGATTAACACAGACAGTTTCCCTGCACTGCTTCCTCTTCCTCTTAAGCTCCTCTCTGCCTGCAGCGGATCAGCACAAAGTGTCTCTTCTGTCTCACTCTCGCTCTCTATCCCTACCTCGCTTTCCCTGGTCCACTGTGACAATATATAAATGAATTGATATTCCAGTATGATATGCCCTTGTTAAGGTGGGACACTTCTATGAAAAAACCTCAGTGTGTTGTGTGGATAAAGAGAGTGACAGTCGGATGGATGAGGACATCAGATTGAATATTGATATTTAGTGGATATAACATGATTTTTAGACATGTAAACTACATGACAGCATACAATTTGTTATAGTGTAATGGTTTAAATTATGCGTAATACCATATTATTTATTCATTATGATGTTTTTTCCCTGTTTGTTTCCTTGCATGGTGGAAATTAAAGATTTAAACTAAACTAAACTATAAAAACTCTTTGCATCCACAGATGCTGTTCACGGAGGCAGAGAGAGTCAGACGGGGGGAGAGAGAGGGAGGGAGTACAAGATTTTAAGACTACAAATTAATGGAGCAGTGAGTGTAATTATGTTTGATAATCATCAATTTCATTAGAATCTTAGAAAATAAAGCCAAAGAGAGTGAAGAAGTGACTTCACTGCTATGCTTTTTTTTTATATTCATAAGTCATATAAAACAGGTCATGAAAAATAGTGGTGGCTGTGTTAATTATTAAATTTATCATTCAAATTAAATCAATGGAAAATTTTTCTCTTGAAAAAGACAACTCTTATTTCAAAAAGGAGATATCATAAGTCCTGCCCCTTCTTGATTTTGAATGGTCTGTGAGGTAGAAGTGGCACTGACAGCTGCAGCACTCTCCCAAAAGTTGAACTGTTCTCAGCTGAGCCCTGTCCACACGGAGATTAAAACGTTTTCGTATTGAAAAAGTTCACTATAAAGATGACATTGTTTCAAGAAATGTGTTGGTCTACATGAAAATGTTGCAGTATATATGCCAGGCCTGTAAGTGGTGCTGTAATACTGCTGTAGACATGCTGTCGAAGACATGGAGCATGCGCATACATCATGAGAAATGTCAAAACACAAACAAACAAACACTGGCGTATGTTGTTCTCCATGTCCTCTTGTTGCCTACGGTGGTAGTAGAAGAGCTGAAGATTTTGCTGTAAAGGCCAGAACAAGTATGACACAGTTTTCTGCAATTGTGTTGTTGTCAGGGTCTGTTCATGTATCTAATGGCCCTTTTCCATTAGCCCTACTCTACTCGGTTCGGCTTTCCCCGACTCTACCCAGGTCTATACTCTACTCGCTTTGGTCTGCTTTTCCACCAGCCCGGTCCCCTATCCAGTGGGGGCGGGGTCACCGTGAAACAGTTGGGCGACACTGCGTTCATGTCATTTTGAGCGCGACACAACAACCACAACAATGGAGGACTTGGAGGCAATAGTATACTTGCTGCTCGGTCTGTGGCTTTTTGTTACAAAGAGGAAAGCAGAAGAAGGCTGCAGGCGGCGAGAAGAAATACCCTTGAGAAGTACAGGAGAGTTTTGGAAGCTATACAACAGTTTGAAGTCGAGGACGAGAGCAATCGGGCTGCAAAGAAAAGACGTATGAGGGTAAGCTAATGGAAGCTACCGCTAGCTTGTTAGCTAGCTCGTAATGATAAAGTCCTGTGTTTAACATTGTGATGGCAGCAAGTTATTGCCATAAAGTAACAAAGCTTATGTACTGCAGTCCTGTTTTGGGCATCGCGCTCATGACTCATCGGTGACGACATTCTCTGACCAATCAGTAGCCGGCAGTCGGTCGACGTCACCTTTTAGTATCGACTCAGCTCGCTTAGAACCAAAGCAGAGTAGGTACTAAAACTGGTTTGTTTTAGGAGGTACTGTGCCGGTGGAAATGCAACGCAAACCGGGTAGAGCCGAGTAGAGTAGAGTAGAGTAAGGCCAAGGCGGGCTGGTGGAAAAGGGCCATAAGTGAGAAATGGGGCTGTGATGTCATCGTTGCTGAAACTATCCGTATTCGTTGTCAACATGGAAATGCTCGTAGTGCCTTTTCAGATTTATCTACGTTTCTCAAAAATGTGCATTTTCAGGCACCTGAAATGCTGTATTCGTGTGGATGAAACGCTTATACAGCCAACATTGGTTTGTTTTTAAAACAAACCCTGCCAGAACAGAAAAAAAACAGTAGCTGTGAAGACAGGCCCTTGATACTTACTGTAGCATGGTGCGTATTTGGTTCTGCCTTTAGTTATCAAAATAAGCTAGCGGTATATGGTGCATTACATTTGTACCTAAAATTAAGTGTAGGGTATGAAAGGTCCAGAGCTGTGAAGTTATCCATTTGTCATACCATGGATTTGCTGCTTGCTAACCAGAAAGAGGTCCAAAAGTTTCTTAGATATCGCCACCTTATTGTAGCCCCAACTACTGTACTGTAGTCTCCACATTGATATGTCAAACCAGCAGATACCTCTGTTGGCTCTCTCATTGAGACAAATGGGAATTATATTCTTTTTCTTTTTCTAAAACAGTAATTAAGAACATGTGCACATGTCGAGGTGGCAGTCTGAGCCTAAACTAAAAAGCACTGCAGGAAACTGCGGATTTTTATCCACAAGTCACTTGTTATAACAATTGGATTTTTTTTAGCACAAAAGCCAAAGAAACTTTTTTACAGCAAGTTTTACAGAATGGTGAAGCTATTTCAATTCTTTCCAGTTATGCAAATCAAAATCATTTCTCTCCGAGCTTCAGGGTCCCCATTTACAAATCCAATGGTAGGACAAAGGTTTCAAATTTGTTGAAGTTAATGCTCAGATTAACTCAAAATTTAAGTACTAAGAAGCTCTGATTCAATTTTGAGAAAGAATCAATAGTATTGAATAGAAAAAGATGTGAGCTGCAGACCTTAAGTCATATTTAAAAGCATTTAATATTTTTACCTGCCAGAAAGTGTAGGAGAGAGAGCATAGTCCAAGTTTACTGTTGTTTCTTGGTATCTAAAACATGGATGTTATCCAAAACATGGTGCCCACAACTTGCATTTGTGCTGTTTTCCTACAGAAATACATAACTGAAATAATTATTTATATGGGAAATAAGTTTCTGTTACAAGCTTAATCCTGACAGAAGAAAAGACTTTTAATGGGATGTGCCATATTGATGGGAAATGAAGGAAAGACTTCTGATTTCAAAGTTTTTATACGTAAAGTCATCTTTCTTTTCCTAAATAAACACTTAATTATTTTTCGCACACAAGTATAGTCTATCAATATGTTTGATATCTTGGTAGGGGTAATAAAACCATTTTTGTTGTTTCCAGTTCTGTTCACAACAAAAAAAATACATTGTTTGTGCACCCAAGTGTTTCCATTGTTTTTGTGCAATTTAGATGGAGTGCCTTTAATTTGGTGGAGTCCTTCTTTTACTGCATGCCTCTCAGAATAATACCTATTTTTTCTGTTTTTGTACCTAGCATGCAGTCTAAAAAACAAATTATTGAAAAAGTCTTCAAAGTTTTGAAAACTTTATCCCACAAACACAGTTGCCCTTCATACTGAATGAAACACTCGATACAAAATCATGAAGAGATGAAATAGCCTGGTAGCTGTCACAACAAACTCTTGGCCTTTTGGGAGACACTGTGCTCTTCAGAGTTGAAATAAACACAATCAGAAACCCTGGCCCTTGTGGTAAAGGCAATTTCTGCATAATAAAAACAAATATGTCTATGTCTTAAAAACTGAGTGACCCCTGATTGTAAAGCAGGATTCTTGTAGCACAGTCTCAAAGGCCAGGCCAAGGAAGCCTGGGGTCACGTTGTTACTCTCAAAGGCCCTGTAACTCTCTAAACCAGAAGTTAGTCAGTCTTTAAAAGGAACCCCGACTGTGAAGACAAATAGTCATAAATATGTTATAATGTTTATCTAATACCAGAATGTATTGTTAAAAAAAGCAAGAAGAATTGTTATTTCTTTAAAAATCGCAATTTTTCTAACCTATGGACGCAGCCATTGTTTTACGAGCGCAATGCATGCCGGGTGGATGACGCACTGTGCCGAGCATGAAGACATGTTTGAGGAAATGCCATAGGCAGGAGACGCTTGGTGTCCTTCTGCGAGGATGTCAACAGCTCGCTCCTGCAGATGTAGCTGATGGCGAACCATCAAGCATGACCACGATCACAGAGGAAGCTGACGACAAGTCTGTAGACTTATGGACTGCTGTGTTGACTGATTCATCTGCAGGAGCGAGTTGTTGACATCCTCGCAGGAGAACATCCAGCGTCTCCTGCCTAAGGCGTTTCCCCTAGCGGACTTCCCTCGTTTCCCGAGGGTGTTGTGTCTGTTTGTGTGAGAAAACTGTAGGCAAAGCATTTGGCATTAGTCTATGTAACTAGCAGCGCCCGAGAGCTCTTTCAGCAAATGGCTCGGCTAAACACATCAAATGCATCTGGAGAGAAGTGGCGAGAACATAGCCGCGGGTCCTTTAGAAGTTGTGTACGCCCACAAGCGATTTCCCACTCCTTTCTTCTCTTCTTGTCACCTGTGAAGCTGTGCAGACTTACATCACTCCCCTTGTTTCCCTTTGACTGAAAATTGCACCCAAAAGTAGCACAATGTGGCATTATTATGGCATTCTCGCTCCTGATAGCCAGTGAGTAAACGTAGCGGCTCGGCACAGTGCAACCCATACACGTCATCAACCCAGCATACATTGCACTAGTAAAACAATGGCTGCATCCGTAGGTTAGAATTTGTGTTATAAATCGCGATTTTTAGAGAAATAACAATTCTTCATTTAAACAACACATTCTAGTATTCGATAAACATTAAAGCATATTTATGACTGTTTGTCTTCACAGTCAGGGTTCCTTTTAAGGGAAAAACATGTTCAATCACCCCCAGCATCTAGACCAATTCCTACATTTGCCAAAGCTTCAGAGCAAAAAAGTTCACGTTTCCCTGGTGTAGCAGCAGTAGTAGCAGTAAGTCTGTAGTTTTACACAGAGGCCTTATATAATGAAGTGAAAGCACCCGATCATCAACCCATAGGCTTAAACCAGCACTGTACTAATCTCACCAACTTTGCAGTTATTTCGCTTCCTCTCAGGCACCAAAAGCATCACCTTACATGGTGCTAGAAGTATTTTAAAAGTGTCAACATTTTTTTATATTGTATTGCAAGAATTAATTCATTAAAATAGGCTAATATAAGTGTCTCATGACTCATGAACAAAATACTTTTTTTTACAACTGGGACATATATAATGTGATTTTTTATAAGGAAACACAAAACTGCTGGTATTAAATTAAGTTCACATTTTTAAATACATCAGTTCAATTTCCTGTTTTTTTGTTTTTTTGTGACATTCTAATTTTAATTTGGGTCTTACCAACTTGGTACCCTTCTGAAGAAGTGTGAAGCACTCCACTTAAAAGGAGGAGCTATCAACACTGCAGTCTGCTGACTGGTCACAAAAAATTTAAATTCCAGCAGCAGCTAAAATAAAAACACATTCAACCCCATGTACAAATAAGCCATGGATTTAGAGTGATCTGTTCACTGCTGTTGCTGTCAAGAATATCTGCACAAGACAAAGCTCCATGTAATACGGGAGTTCAGTCATGTCATCCAATTACGTAACTGGTGCGACCCTCTCTTCTTGGCTCTCATCCTCACCCTCAAGTGAAAGTTCAGCGGCTGTGGAAATGCAAACCCGATCAGGATTTACCATGCCAAACTGTACCAACCATACAGACGAAACCAGACCACACAGTGGAAACACATCTAACGAGTAAAGCACTCAGTCGATCATGCAAACTTAGACATATACAACACAGTGTAGATAAAGGTAAACTGAAGCTGGAGACGATGTGGAGTGACGTGTTCCACACAGATTATAAACGTTGCACAGAAACTTTGATTTCTTGCATTACTTTAATGCCATCAGCCACTTCTAACTATTTTAAAGTTTGCGTTCAGATTCAATACTGCTGGAACTCCCCCTCCATTTTGTGCTGTGACACACACACCAGTGCCAAACAAAAAATTACCTGTAAAATAAACAATAAAAACAGTATGTTAATGCCATTTACAGACCTTATTGGTCAGAGCACTAAAGACGACGTGCTGCTGAGGAAAGGAAAACACTCACTTAAAGGGACACGCCAACATTTTCGTGTGTTTGTGTCTTGCCTCGCTCCCAAGTCCATGACAAATACATAGACACCATTCTTTCGACTGTACGTGTAGTAACAAGGAAGAGACAGACAAAGCTCGCCCACCGCTAGTTACCTGTAGTTCAAACACTGGGTATCAACGGGTAGCGCTAGCCTGCCTCTGCCTTCAGTCATCAGATGAAACTCTTCAGCAACTCTAAATGGTCCTGTGTGTTTGATGTGACTTTTTTTTACTCCTTTATGTTACGCTTTCTTCTACAATTATAGTCTTCTTCTAGGCAGGCTAGCGCTACCCATTGACTCCCAGTGTTTGACCTAAGATAACTTGCAGTGAGAAAGCTTCGTCTGTCTTTTCCTTGTTACTGGACGCACAGACGAAAGAATGGTTTCTACCAGCTTGTCACTGACTCAGGAGGGAGGCAAGACACGAAAACAACAAAAATGTTGGCGTGTCCCTTCAATGGCCACCAAGGATTGTTACCAATATTCACATACTAAAGTGCTTGTTCATGACGTCCTTAAATGAGCAACATTGTTGAATATTTTCAATTCTTAAAGAGTAAGCTCAAATCCGATCAAAGACCAATTTTAGGTTAAAGTGACTGCCCAATTATGAACACAAATTGCCACGGGAAAAAATATCAGGGCTAATGCTGAGTAAAAAAAAAATTACACTTCAAACTTCAAACAGTAATAAGCTTCTTGACCACAAGAAAATCTGTTTGGAGCGGCATAAAGGATCTTCTTTGAATTTATTTAATTTCAGTAAAAGGAGCTCATTGCTCTTTTCCCTTTTTTAAGAAATTGGTATTTTATTCTTCATTAATTTCTCATCTGCATATTAATGTTGTGCAGCTAGCTTTAATAAAAGTCCCTTGACCCACATAAATTCAACAGAACTGTCTACATTTTCATTTTTGTCTTCTAAAAATGGATTATTGCAATCTGTTAAGCTAAAAAAAAAAATCTAAATCATGTTGGATTTTTGATCAATGTCTTCCAGCAAATGTAATGAATAAAGATGTATGATATTGGATTTTTGCAAATATCCAATAGGCCAATATTTCCAAACTCATTATTGCTGATACCGATGTCAATACCTATAGTTTAAGTCAAGGGCATTAAGCATTAATTTTAATAAAACCGGTCCGTACCTTTCAGACCTTTCATCTTTGGTGTCAGTCCATTTGTGTTAGAAACAGATGTTATGCAAGAAAAAAAAAAACTATTTTTATTTATTAAATGATCATTTGGATTTCTAACAGTTGACAATCGATGATGATTAGATAGACCATTACATAACATTTGTTCTAACAATATTACAGTCAATACATGGGGACATTTTTTTTACAGATTTGTACCTGCAAAATATCGACTGTAAATATCTGCAAAAACTTTCATATCTGCCAATAACGATACTTTCACATCTGCCAATAACGATACTTAGCTATTTAGGCAATTATCTTCCCATTGCTCTGATAATATTGTGCATTCCTAGTGAGGGAGAAATTACTTGATTTCACATTATGTGCATGTTTTCTTTCCGTACTACCACACAGCACAAGTGTGTAGAAAGGACTAGAAAAGTGTGAAATAATAGATGACTCTGACACTTGTTGAACTCTGAAGTGAAGCATGATGGCCCAGCAGCTCTGTCAAAGCAGTTTAATTGGTCTTGATTAATACCAGCTCATATATTCACTACAAAATGATATTAGGCGGAGTCAGCTTTACTTTCATTGACTCAAAGGGTCAAGCAGCTGTGTGTTCATGGGAACACTTAAAGCAGCGGCCGGAGCAAACTCCACATCTGAGCACCGGAACTCTTGGTTTTAATAATTTCGTGATTCCATCTTCCTTGACGCCTGGGCAGAGGAGGGGGATTGTGCAAGTTCACTTGGCAGGCAGTCCGCAGGCCCACATCTGGAGAGCATTACGTCTGCAAGAGACCTGAAGCCAGGCTCGGTGCACGGCTTGCCCCCTTTGGATATCAAACTACGTGTCATTTACGGCGTTTTTTCCGCCGTTTCCTAATGGGTCACAGAGGCAGGTTTCACACCAGAGCATGCCCTTTGTTTTCTACATTTGACATAGGAGATTCAAGCTTTTTAATGTGACAAAATGAGGGAAACACAAAATGACAACAGCATGAGAGAGCTGGTGTTTCAGGTCAACAAGCGACCGTGTAAACTAATGGCATCAGCCGTATGTCTACGGTTGTCGTAGCTGCTACAGAGAAGAGACATAATGGCTCCTACTTGTACAGCCTTTCTTATTACAAAGTCAAAATACAATCGTCGGAAGTGACATTAACAGTTAACAACGAAATAAGAAGAAGTACTACATACGTCTTCATCATTTGTTGTGACTACGACAGCCATGAAAAGTCACCACTTAAAACGGTCACCAGTTAAACCGCGACACCGGCATACACTCACTCCGTTAGAGGGAATACGAATATGTTGAGTGAAAAGGGGGCCTGTGACCCAAATAAGCCATTTTAACCCCACTTGAATGCCCGTATCATTGGCGCTTTGAGACCGTTTCCAGTGATAGTTTGACATAAAAACGAACCGGAGGTAACAAATTGTTGCACTGTGCCCCGGCTTGCGTAACGTGAAAGGATGCATTTAAACATATCACCCAATGAAAATCACACAAAGGTTTGCTAACAATCGTTTTACATGCCTGACTTTGTTGCTACGCGGCTGATACACGATAGAGCGAACCAAACATCTGTAGCAGCCCAGTAACCGTGGTAAGTCCTTCCAGGCTGTAGCCATGCACAGTACGGTGGGTTTCCCTCACTGTGCCCATGGCTGAACCTTTTATTTACTGTAGCCATGTCGACACTGAACGCTTCTCCACGTTAGGCTCGTCTCTTACCTGCAGTCGCTCGGACGCGGGTTGCCACATGTTAGCAGGCTCAAAGGGTCTCCGTCTGAACTGCAGCTTGTTCACTATTCGTAGTCCAGTTCACATCTGTTCGCTTTCACGGCTTGCCTCTCCGTCCTCTTCCAATCTGGACTAGTCTGTAATGAATGATGTGTTGCTCCGCCTGGTTGCAGTTATCACTTTGACCAGCAGGTGGAGGTAGCTGCTCTGGGTGATCATGGTGCTGCGTTCAGGGTACTTCAGGTAAACGAGAAATCGACCAACAATGTTTAAGCTTAAGGGTGATGGTGCATTACACCTGCAACAAGTGAAGGAGGTTCTAGTAATTTTAAGGCTCCTGGAAAGCACCAGAAGGAGGCCTTTCATAGGACGCATTGTTTAGGGTCTTTTTGAAGGGGTTCTTACATCACACTAACAGACTTCTATCATATTTAAACCCAATTTCAATGAAGCTGCAATGATGTGTAAAATTTTTTGTAAAACTTAAATGTAAGTAAACATATATCAAACTGAATGCACTACAAAGACAAGACAATTTAATGCTAAAACTTGATATAACCTATTTATTTTTTAAAGTATTCACCTATTTGAATTTGATGCCTGCAGCACAGTCAAAAAAGCTGAGACGGGGCAACAAAAGACTGGGAAGGCTGGGGACTGTTTGGACCATTCCACAGGTGAACAGGTAAATTGGAAACATGTGAGTACCATGATTGTGTATTAAAGGAGCACCTCCAAAAGGCTCAGCTATTCACAAGCAAGGATGGAGTGAAGTTTACCACTTTGTACACAACCACATGAACATAGTCAAACAGTTTTTTTAAAGTGTTTGACAATGTTCACATGAAATACACTAAATTGTGATCAAAACATAACTCATGTGCTCACCCATGCTAGAAGTGATACAAATCACTGAGCTATATGGTTGGGACCAGCAAAGCGACCTTTGAGAAGCAAAGTGATGTGTTGTTTATTCCTTTTTTCAGTTTATAACATGTTTTGGTATTGTGTGATATCCAGGGTAAGGCAGCACTGCATTAAAAAACAACATAATTCTGTAAAGGGTAATACCATGTGGGCTCAGGAACACTTCCCAAAACCATTGTCAGTTAAAACAGTTCTTCACTACATCTACAAGTGCAAGGTAAAACTCTACCATGCAAAGCAAAAGCCAGTTATCAAAAACCCCCGCAAAACCCACCGGCTTCTCTGGGCTCAAGCTCATCTGAGATGAACGTCAGTGGAAAGTGTGCTGTGCTCAACCTCCTTTTGACAGTGCACAGTAATATACCTGCAATATTCTTAAATAAAGGGGAGCAAGTGTCAACCTCCGGGACTAAAAAATTAAGCCCAAGGCTGTAGTTCCTCAAGTGTCCACTTGAGAATGGCTACAGGAACCCTGAAGGTTATATGTTTGTGTGCCAGGAGCAGATAAATCACCAACTGATATATAAAGCTTCTGGACTGTTTGTTTCCATGTCCAGAGATGTTTTTAAGATTAAAGGTTCGCTTATAGTCCAATGAGGGATTGCCTATTTTAGAGGCTATTGCCTACAGATAAAAACTGTTTTCTCTTTCAAGAGTGATTTTCCTGAAATGAATAACCTAACTCTTAATGTCAAACTCAGGCCATCAAAATTGTTAATTCTTGTGTTTAATGCAAACCAACATAAGGTAAATGATTTTACATCTTGGCACCGAACGACATCCATAATGATATTTAACACTTTGTAAAAACAACATCAAGGTCTCAGAAGATTAGTAATTCAGACCAGAGTGTCCAGCCAGCCCAGGAATGCAGCTAAAATGGAAATGATCATCTGAAAACCAAGTGTAAATGTCACTGAAGAGTGGCTGGAGTACATAAAAATATGTTTCCATTCTCACATTTCCCAAGTTTCACAAAGGCAGCCAAGGACAAATTCTCTGCTGGATTGCTCCAGTCATGCCCACACATTCTGATCTCCTTAAGCTTTTCAAAAACAAGCAGTTCCAAAAACATTTAGTCTGCCAGATTGTTTAGAAATAAGATTGGGGAGCTGTGACCTTGTTTTTTCTGTTATCCTAAAAACTGGGGTGAAGTAGAATTCATTGTTTTGTATTAAATGTTGAATCAATTAAATATTTGGTAACAAACTCTGAGTTTTCCATGAGGAGGGAATACCTTTTGATGATCAGTATGTTGTTCTGCCTTCATTTTAGTAATTGAGGCTCATCTTTGTAGAACTGAACGCCCTGACAGAAAGAAAGAAACGACACAGACCCCAGGGCAGAGAGCGAGCAAAGGTCAACACAAGACCTCCAAAGCAGACCATCAACGAAGGTGAGTCATCAATAACATCTGTTTGCCCCTGTAATGTGTGTGTGTGTGTGTGTGTTTGTGTGTACGAGCGTCTTTGTGTACACACATGATATATGTAGGTGTGTTGAGGGACATGGCCGGTGGTGGCAGTCTGTATTTAGAGATGTTTACATGAGGAACATCTGGACAAAGCCTGAGGTCACTGAGGGTGTTCACTTTACCAACACTCCATAAAAGGTCTTTCCCACGACTCATGCTTCTGTCTGCTGAGTATACGACCTTGAGACATGGCAGAAAAACAGACTCAGACTCTGTTTTTTTTCCCTTGTGCTTTGTTTACACTTTTTTCCCAGATTCAACAATGTGATCATTTTTGCCAAAAAACCTACCACTGCATACTTAAGTAGTCTTGGCTGTGTTAAAAGAAAATTCCATGTTTACTTCTCAAATAAAGTTTGGAAGCATTATTTCAGTTAGTTATTTATTCCCTTAAATAATTGACAGTTGGTTTTCTATTTTATATTGTTGAAAAACCTGATTAGTCAGCTTTACATTGAGGTAAACTTTGTAAGGATCGTGCATTCATGGCATGAGCAACACAGCTGAAAGTGTGGATAAGGCCAAAAAATGTGCCGAAATCCCTGCAACTGGAAGCTGGTGTTCTGGGACACAAAGTGGCAGTTTTATTTGGTGTCAGCCCTAGTACCATTTCCAAACTTGGGACTGAGTTCTGTGAGACTGGTGAAGTTAAAGACAGATGGCAAAGTGGGCGACGCAGGAAGACAACGCCCTTTGCTTAGCCGAGGAACCACACACTTTCTTCCAGGGGACTGGGTTTATTTGCATAATTCAGTATCAATTGATATTGTTATAAGGGAGAAATAATCAACAGAAATGATGCTTCCAAACATTTTGGAGTGTATTGTCCCTTGGGTCAACTTATATTAATGTGGCCATGCATACAGACTTTCTGCTTCGTATTTCAGTTGTAAGGATTTTGGAAAGACTGTTTATTTGGGAAATGCAGTATGTACTATCCACGCAAAGGTCCTCTCAAAAACATAGCTTCTCCTTTGAAAAAGATCACATTTTTCCTTAAATTAAGCTCATTTCGACATCAGTGACTGCTAGAGTATGTTCATAACATTTAAAAAACATCTATTTTTGGTACACGTAGCACCCCTGATCTCCCCGTTTTCTCAGTCTGTCTGAGAGACTCTGTTAGAGCCCCTGCCACTTCCGGCCCCCTTCCCCACATAAGGCAAGTCTGTTCTGATTAGTGGACCTGTCTACTTTGTTGCTACTGGACAGTTTAGCACAGTTTAGCACCAGATTTTCAGTGATTCTGCATTCTGTCTATACAGTCCAGGCTTTGCACTGGGCTTGTGACCCCAAGCCAATGGGCTTATACTGCTAGTGGAACAATGGTCGGATGAAATACCGGTGGGTCTGTTCAGGGGGGACAAGAGGAAATGCAAAGCTGTTCAGGTAGCTATGGTGTTATAAACAGGGGAATAGGGAGAAGTCTTGATGCTGAGTTTTAAGACATCTTGAAATTATTTTCGAAACATGTTAATTACACTAAAAGGCCTAAACACAAAAAAGCATAATACAATCTCTTTATAGGTCCAATATTTTCAAAGTAAAGCCTAAAGTCATCCAATATTGAGTTGCCAGTAAACCCCTCTGTTTCATGAGCTAAGTCTGAACATGCCCCTTTTTAGAGGTGCTTGTGGCTTTAGTTTTCCACAGTTATTTAATGTTCCATTCAAGTGTCCTTTGGGCCAAACAAAATGTTGGCTTAGGGAGTGTCTCCCTAGCCTTACAGGCCAGATAGACAGTTCAAAATACTACACAGCATATAGTCCATCCAGGCAACAGCCCATAGAAAGTGTCTGGGAAATGCTGAACCTTTCAAAAACACATCCAAAAGGTGATTGGAGGATACTGTCCCTCATACTGATGGGGCCAATTAGATGATGTAGGTGGGTGCTACTGCTTCAGTTGAAAGTACGAAACGTGAGACAATTCATAAAGCCAATTCTCTCCAAAACATGTTTGAAATGGAGCAAAAATATCTTTCCTATTTAGAAATGCCTTCAGGTCAGTTCTGGCTTGAAGCTTTGTGAGATGGATCTGTCTGATCACAGACAATGAATCAGGTGTATCCAGCTGCACTGCAAGGTTAGTGTCTTCCACCTGGAAGAGGTTGCGTATTCGTATTGACATAATTTTGGGGATTTTCTTTTCTTTTGTTTTGAACTTCTTATTATTCAATAAAATATAATAATATACAGAGTGTTCAAATGGTAGATATCAACACAGGCACATTTCCCACTAGGCAGTCCAAAAGTCCAATTGTCCACACAAATGAGTATCCACAGAATATCCACTCACAGCCCCCATGCAAAGTTGACACTCCACAACTCATGAATTAGTCAGGAATGACATGTAGAGGTCATTCAACAAACAATAAGAAATAAATAAGTAAAAAAAATAGCAATCAATATATTTTTAGAAAACAAGAAAATAGGCATCTTGGAAACTACTTATCTGTGTTAGTAATGTTGCAGATACCAATTAAACGAAGAATATTATATGTATTTATTATTTCCACTTCAGTTAAAAAAGGATGCATATATTGGAGACCATTTCATCAAAAGGCGCAGCTTTGGAGGAAACAAACCAAAGAAGCACTCCATACTACTGGGAAAAAAAACTAAAGACAAAACATAATCACAATGCAACCTACTTTGAAATATGCACTATTTGAACAGAAATTTTGCCCTTTCCTCCTTCTGGGCTGCAGATTTCTCAATGACCCTCTGACTGAAGTCCATCATCTCTGTCTCTCTTCCACTGACAGCATGGCCAGTGCATTCAGCCTGTCCTGGTTCATGGTGTTTGTCAGGAAAGTTTTGATTCTTTTTAAGTTTGAGAAGCACCTCAGCCTCTGCAGTGGTCATGGGTGTGGTGATGAGGATCTTTAGGAGAGTGACAGTCTCTGAAAATACCTCTCCAAGATTATTTTCCGTCAACAACAGGATAAGGTCCACAGCCCCACAGCAGGTCTTAAACTCCTCCTTGCTGTACATAAGACTGAGCTCTGTCTTCAGCTTGCTTCTGTTGAGCATTGGGTAGGCCTTCAAGGAAATCTTCAGGAAACATGGCGTGGTACTGTGTGAACCTGTTACCCTGCAGCAAAGTGGCACTGATGAGATGGTCAGTGAAGGAGAATCTTTCCCTCAATATGGTGTTATAGACCTACAGAAGAAGACTAAGAAAATACATCAAAAGTTAACATCAGTATTTGCTGAAAAAAAATTCAATAAAACAGCCAAAGTTTAACCTGCTCCCATAAAATACAGCTGTAATTTATGCAATTTTCACCATTTTAATAATATTTCTTGTGCCAACTGAACAGTGTCTTATTTTATGAAGGTCTTATGTCTCATGGCTCAAGATTGTAAACACAAACAGAATCTTATGTGCTACTAAACTGATGCTTTAACACTAAAGGTGAAACTATGTGATATAGTTTTTGGTATCGATAAACAGTAAAAAGTACACACAAAACAAAAAACAAATAGGAAAAACAACATCAAATTTTCAAAAAAATAAACTTCACAATACAGGAGTCTGTTTCAATCTGCTGGAGCGTTTAGATACGACATTTACTGTGTACCGTTGTGTGCAGTATTCAGTCAGCAAGAAACACCAACAGAGTTTATAATTTTTGTATCCAAATAGAACATTTTATGATAGCAACTAAACATATGATATACAACTATATAAAATGACAATATTGCATATATTTATATTGATCTTTATTATTTTATATCACAGGTTTAGTTGCAATAATAAAACTACTACATTTAGAGGCAGGATGGTACATTTTGTTGGTCTGTTTTCATTGATTTTATTCTGTGCACAATAGTACAAGCTGGAAAGGCACAAGGTAAATGTCAAATCTAAAAGCTCCGGTAGATTGAAAAAATAGTTCTGTAATGGACATACTCCTAAGAGGTAAAGAATTTGTGTTGTTTACACTTCTGGGACTAATAAAACCCCACTGTTTTCACCAGTAAATTGCAACACATAACTTGATAGCATTATCAGTTCTTCTTTTTGTATTTTTTTTAAAGGCTTTCACACAGTGTAATAGTAATATTTAATGAGCAGTGCAATAAACCTTTGCAATTTCTGCATGCACATGTGTATATTAAAATTACAGGTTCTCCTATCTTTAATGTGTTTCTTTGTACTTAAGACTTTGGGTGTCTATTTTTACTCTTCATTAGTGTGCATGGTTCCTGCTTTGCCATAATTTTTTAAAATATATTTTTTTATGTCCCTTTATATAATATTTTCAACAAAATAATGTATCAATTTTGTCAGTTAAACTGAAAAGGGATTTCTAGTGGGGTAAAACCAAACTTAGCCACCCATTAAAAGCACCAATTCCTTCTAAAACTATGTTATTTTTGTAAAAATATGCAAGCATTAAAAAACTATATAGATTTTTTAGAACAGATCATGTTCTACTGAACAAAGAATTTATATCCTCTTGGCAAACTCATTTTGTTTCTTCTAATCTATAGTTTAGTGCCATGTGAATTATGTTGCCCCTAAATTATGTAATGTCTACTCAGTAAGACACATCCTAATCTAATCTTCAGTGTAGCATAGCCTCTTAATGATTTTCTTCTCCCATGTAATCTCACCTCTTCTGTGATCCTCTGATGGTTCTCTGGGCCGAGTACCCGACGCCTCTTCGGTGCATGGGAGCGTTGGTCGGACGGGTGAGGGTACGTGAGAAGCTTGCACATGAGTAAATCATATCTGCTTTGGTGACATGTTGATATGATTGACAGCGCTTGATGTCCAGTCACATGAGGAAAAGAAACACCAGAACAATACTGATTCGCTGTCAGTCAAAGTGGGAGTGTGTGGGGCGCACTTGTCTGCGCCCCACAGGCAAAGTTGAAGCGGCCAATCCCAAAGACGCCTCAGGTCACATGCTGAGCAAAAGTTTAAGGACTTGCATTTACTCCCATTAGACCGGCGCCCCTCCATACGTAAACTATGTATTCACAACACAGTTACTACGTAAAACATTTTGAAACCCCTGTTATTGAATGGTGACAGGTGCTGCTGACAGACTATTACTGTGTGGTAAAAATACATGTTTTTATGCATTACTTTTTTGTAATTTAATGACAAATTAAGTTGTGTTAAACTAGACTTCGTCTGTCGAATTTTGTAGGGGGCGGCGACCCATTGACAAACCGCCACTGGTATAATACCTTGTTAAAGAAACAAGATCGCCTCTGCCTCTGAGTGACTTAAACTTTCGCTCATATTTTTACAGTCTTGTTAAGATTTTTTGTCTCGACCTGAATGAAAACCTGCATCGTTGTTGGCCCAGATGATTTTCTCTGCATTGTTTCCCACTGGTTACGCAGCAGCTCCTTCCGAAAGTACTCCTGTTCTTCGATCTCAAAATAAATTCCCATCTCTCCGAGAACCGGGGCTGCATCTGCAAGTGTTGTGAAGGTCTTCACGCCAGACTTCAAGTGGATTCTTAGATGTCCTGTGCCTCAGCCGTGTAGTCCTGATTGAGGAAGATTGTTGTCCCTGGTTTGTAACCTCATGGAGTTTCCAGGGTTGCTGAAGTATCATGTTTTTGCTCTAGTCAGAGAATCAGACTATAATGGGTCTTGGAGGAGAGGTGTTTTTTGGCTTAAATGTAACTTTAACTCCATATATGTACACATTATTCCTCCTTGCTCTGGACTCTAGGTCCTTGCACCTGGCGGATAACTTCTCTGTTAAGAATGTACCGTATGGCTCTCTCATGTTGGAGTGTTTTATCCTCCATGTTGCTCACTCTTTGCTCAACCTCCTCTATCTGTTGCTCCAGTTTTGTTGTATATGCTCCAGTGCATCGTTAAGAGTGGATTCAACTCTGGTTAAAGTTGCTTTGTGTCCATGGAGGTCATGGTGAGCTCTCTCCATATTTTTCTTAGTTTAGCTAGCACCGCTGTCATGCTGTTGTTATCCTGCCATACCTGTCTGCATTTTAATGTGGTCACGTTTATCCCCCTTTCTAGTTACCTCCACCAAGGAGGTTGTGTTTTTGCCAGGGTCTGTCTGTTTGTTTGTCTGTTTGTCTGTTAGCGACATTACGCAAAAACTACTGGATGGATTACATGAAAATTTTACCAGAGGTGTGGTTTGGTCCAAGGAAGAACCCATTACATTTCCCATTACATTTTGGTGCTGATCCGATCCAGATTAATGTCACAAAAAAACATTGAAGTTTACAATGGCAAATCCCATTCATTTACGTTATCGTGGGAATTGTAGTTTATTTGCAAACTCACGTCAACGTTTTTCAAGCCTATGTCACTACATTTCCCAGCTGCTACACTGCCAACATTTTGGAAGAGGCCCAGTGTCACTTTATGTCCCGACAAGTGACCATGTTAATTGGAAACCTTTAGCCAGCTGTATATGTGGTTGCCAATGTTACAACCAGTGTTGAAATCAGCAAGAGTACTCAGAGTCTTTTGATTGTAGTATCAGCACTATCACATCAGATAAGTCTCGGGTTTAAAACTAAATAAAGAAACATTCACAAAGAATTTCAGTCAGCACTATTTAACATGGTCTTCAGTGTAACCCTGTAGCTGGTTCAATGTGGAGTTGAGGGTCACTTTGAAAATGAAACAATCATTGCAGAGGAATGGCATGAAAAAAATTTGCAGGTCAGTTGCATGCAACTTACAGCATTTGGCAGTGCGATTACACAATAATGTGATTTTATTTGCACAAATGTTTTTGAAAACTTCACAAGTAGACAGGATTATTATTTTAGAACAAAGACTGAAAACCTCCTTTTTGAAAAATACCAGACTACATGTGGTCAAGGCCTAAAAATTGTAATCTAACCTGATTTTGCTATTCTTTATTACCACAGCCAATGAGGTGATGTGTTTGTTGGTGTTTGTTTGTCTGTTTGTTAGCAAGGTAACTCAAAAAGCCATGAATCTATTTTGATGAAAATTTTCAGGGAATGATAGTCATTGCAGAAGATTTTTTTTCATTGATTTGTTAATATCATTTGATAGGGCAGTTTTTCACAGTTTCACTAATAACTCAATGAAGTCTCAACAGATTTTCATGACATTTGAAGAGAATGTTGGTCATAGTGCAGGGGAGAAGTGATTTGATTTTGGTGGTGATCTGAATCCGGATTTTGATCCAGGATTTTTTTCAAGGATATGTTAACAGTGCAAGATGGGGAACTGTCCCGCATTTTTTAAATTAACACACCTGACAATGTTGGAAATGCCTTGGCGTAGATTTGTGTTCCTGGAGCACTTTATATAATTTACACAATCAGCCTACTATGAAGGTGTATAAAACACGAACAATGAGTCAGACACTAATTCCTCATCTTTAATCACCTTTTACTTTAAGTGCAACAGCCAGGTCCCCATTCTTGTTAAAGACCTTTGTTATATTTGACTGAGTAGTTTTATAAACAGTGAGTTTAAACTCTTGCCACAGATTCTTAATTGGATTGAGGTCTGAACTTTAACTGGGCTATTTACTAGTATTAACATTCTTTTATTTAGGCCACACCAGAGGAGATCTAGCTGCATGCTTTGAGTCATTGTGCGGCTGGAGGTTTAACCTCCACTTGAGTGTCAAGATTCTTGCACTCAGTTCTTATTTAAGGTTTGCCATGTATTAAGCAGGTGGTCTGGGTCCAGTAAGTGGTCTGGATCAGTGTGGTTCAGGAAGGGATACTGTAAGGTAGGGTAATGCTGCTAAACTTTACCAAAATGCACTGAACCAAACCAGACTACTTGATGGAAACAAACTTTGTATTACTCAGAATATTAACAAGGAAAGTTACTACCACTCTGCCATAATGCTTAGGTAATCTGCAGAGTTAGTTTTTAAGAGTTTTTCACAGTTCAGATACTTTATCATGAAAAGGTCCCTCCCTTAGTGTTTGTTGTTGTGTCTTTGAGCCCCCCTCCCCATGTTAGTGGTGGGCATTTTGTGAAAATGTAGACTGCATAACATCAAGCAGGCTAACAAGTTGGATTGTATGCAGAGTCATTGACAACATGTCCCAGAGCAACGCTCAACTATACAAATACCACAAAGTGGACTTGACAAAAAATGGAACTGACTGGGATCACATGCTGATGGAGGCCTTGAAGTAGCAGGAGCTCTCTTCTTCTTCTACTGAGTTTAACGGCGGTTGGCCACCTTTACTAGGGCATTACCGCCACAAACAGGACCTCTAACAGGATGTCTTGGACAGAGTGAGAATACAGCTAGAGCAGGGGTCCCCTATATATGAAAATTAGAAGGGTTTTTTTAACATTAATGATTGCAGTCATAATCTCACAGTCATCAAAATCGCATTTACAGTTTGAACCTGAGTTCGTGGGCTCAGTGGGCTCCTTAAGAGTTAAGAAAAGCTAACAGAGGTCAGAACATAAAGTGGCCTGAACATGATGTGAGTGTTCCTACTCTATTGACCAGACCTTGGTGTCAACCCTTAACACCATACTCATTTTTTATAGGCACATGTTAAGACATAATATAATAACAGGAGAAATCACTAGACATCTGTACTTTGTTCACTTGAATCTTTATTGTTAACATCATTCAACATAGATAATAGGTAATCATGTGGTATAAATGAGAGAAAGAAATCTGAAATTTAGCTGAGCCTATTGATAAAACATTGCTCGACCTTGAGAGGAACTACACAGCTGCACAGACAGAGAGTTTTCCATTGGCGGGACACAGAAGCACATAAATTCTGGAGCAGATATCATCCCTCGTATTTTCCTCCAACTTCTTCTCTACTTACTCCTTCACCAGCGAGAGGCTGCTCAGCGAGGAAATGCTCATCCAGAAACTACTCCACACTGTCAATACTAGAAGTGAATTTGTACACTGGCATACACAGGTTCACTGAGTGAAACCAACTATTTTTCTGTGCATTTAAAAACATACCAGCCTATTATCCTAAAAATCACTGAAATACAGACAGTAGGATGGTAGGGTCACAGTACTTCAGTAAACCCACTTTCTTTATTAATCATACACTTGCATGAAAAGAACAGGACAAATGTGTATTTAATAAAGAAAAATAAATATGTGACTAGTACTTTATACATTTATTTGTCTGACCTACTAACCACAAATTACCTCAAAAAAATGTTTGGCACAATCTCGACAGAGAGAAAGATAACAGCCATAAAAAACAACCAACAACCAATTACAAAGGGTTAAAGTAATGCAGATAGAACATCAGATTTAACCATGCACGAAGTAAGGCAACCTACTGCAGAAACTTTTTTTTAATTATAGAAAAAGATACAGTGTATGCACCAGGAGGAGTGCACCTATTCCTACAACATCTGTGCAGACTGCTGCCAGCGCTGTTTGCTGAGTTTACGGGGGGTTTGGGCTCTGGGACAGCAGACAGACGAGCAGTCTGGTGCAGACTAAAGTCATCGCTCTTAAACAGCAGAGGTTAGTGTCGCCTGTTCTCAGTAACTTAAGTAATGCAAAGAAAGCTCTTATGCTACAATAAAGCCTTATCCTGAACTTTGACAGGAAAATGGGAGTATCAAATTCCTTTTTTAAACTACAGAGTATGTTTAGGATGTTTTCCTCCATTTTACATTCATTTATGTTTTGCTGCTATTTTTTTTCTTAAGAAATACTTAAAGATTTATGCTGACTTTCTTTGTATTTGCATGTGTGCATGTCTCTGTGTGTGTGAATATGTGTATAGCTTGTGATTGGCTGGAATAGTTGTGTTTTACAAATCCTTTGTCTTGATGAGAGTCACCAACGGCTTGTCATCAGGGCTGTAGTCCTCATAGGCGATGGGAGTGGCGTCATACATGGCAGGCCTGGACTTCTTACCAAATCTAAGGAGAAAGTGACAAGAATGCATTAATATATTTTTCTCTAAAATATTATGTTAGGCTGCCCCTGAATTCCCCCCTGAGTTACGCCTGGCACATACAAAGGTCATGGCCTTATTTTACTTTGTTGGGTTCCTACCTGGGCTCCTTTGCTGTTATGCTGTTCTCTTCATGCTTGGGTCATTTGCTGTATTAAGTTTGTTTGTTTATAGAAAAGGAAGAATATATTTCATAACTTCATTTCCTCAGTTGCAATGCAACATTTTTCCTCATCGTGTTACTTGTATTGATCATGTGATGGCCCAAAACCCTTATAGGAAGTAGCATGGTGGCCATTTTTTTTTTTAAAGTGCTTATAAATGAAAGTATTATTTTTATTATCAAAACCTTGAAGACTGTGAAACTTTTAGAGATCCCACTTGGGACAAGTAATGAGAGATGTTTTGTTCTTTTAGTGGGTGGTGTAAACAAGATAATCATCCAGCACACCACACTATAACTGACTCACTCACCCACAACTCGTGTGCCTACTCTTGCAGCTCGTAAACTTGTATGTTCAAACATGATCTCAGTGTAAACAAATACAGCAAATGACCAGAGGGCAGAATAAAAGCTAAATGTGGCTAGCTGTTAGCCAACTAGGACATCAAGATTTGAAGCATATTTGGTCCATTTCCTCTCTTTATCAGTTCAGTTTTGGTTTCTTGTGCATAAATCAACAAGTTGGTCTTCCAGTTCTGAAGTAAAGATAAATACATGCAGGTTTACTGCAATCTCGATGATGGATTTGTTTTCTGTCCTGCTTCTGTCAGCTTGCTTCCTGATTGGCTATTGATCCATTCCATGCTACAAAACACAGAAGACGTGCTCAGCTGTCTCTGGTGCTCTCCTCACACATCAGGATTTATGATTGTAACTGTACAACATACTTGATATTTACAGTGTCAGATTGAGATTGCCCAAGATTTTATTAAAAATATGTGAATCTTACACTTCCCACAATGCAGCAGTTCTCAGTTTTTGCTGTTCCCTCCCCTTTGAAGAATATTACATTAAAATTTTGAGGACCAATTTTGTCATAAGTTTTAGTGGGGAAACAGAAATTTAAACTATATACCAAGTTATCTTACCATATATTTTTTTACTAAATTTATCGGCCTTGTTGTTTGACTACTTGAAGACAGTGATTTTCAAAGTGGCAAGATTTAAATCTTTCAGGCTTTATTGAACATTTTGGAAAACTAATAAAAAGGATTAAAGTGTATTAATGTGCCACAAGATATTGTAGGAGTGTCAAAAAAAAAACTTTAAGTCAACCTCACTGACAACACTCCTTAACACAAACTACTGATGTTTATGCTCAAACTAATAGTAGCAGAAGTGGTTCAGCTGCAGTTGTGATGAGTTACATTGTTACAACATTCATTAAGTGGTTAGTCGAATAATTAGCGAAGTTAGTGCTCCAACTTTTACTTACTGTAAAGGTTAGGTTTGCTGTCTGTACGTATTGACTTGTTTAACAGCCCACACCTTACAAAGCTGTGTTCTATGTTCTTACCGCTAGCTAAGTGTTACTGTAAGGAGATCATGTGAACCGGTAAGCAGCAAATGTTGAAGATGGACAGTTTCATGAAAGATGTCCCTTAGTTTAGGTTTTCTTTAAAACTGAATCTGATGTGTGTGTTTGGCTTTATAATTGGCCAGACATTTTATGCTTTGAACATCTCTATTACCATGAAAACAACAGACCCATCTCACTGAAAGTTAGCAGTTAGCATGCCACACTCGGCAGAGCGCCAGTCCTCAATACACAAAAATATCCGACGAATATTGGTATTTAATATCCTGGACATGTCCACAGAGTACATTAGAATGCTTCAATATGTGTGTGTACCTTCAGATTTTCTGTTATCATTAGGGTTTAACCACTGTAAACTATTCTTTGTCCATTTAGTAGATGGTTGATCCTCTGAGCCAACAAAGATTACAGCAAAAGCTCTCCCCACATTAATGAGAGTGAGCATGCCACTGTAAGACAAGTTAACTTCTGCTGAGAAACTATTGAAATTACAATTACAATCTCTATGATGGACATTGATTGCAAGCTATGCTAAGCGAAGTTTGTGCCACCAGTTAGGTTCTGCCCACAAAACATGTCACCACTGTTTACAACAACCAAAATGGTCTGTTCTTTGAAGACCCAAAGAGAAGACGTATTTACAAAGTCGCAATCTAAAGTTCCAGAAATACAAAATGTGCCTAAATGAAACATTAAGAAAGCTGCCCGCAGCCTGCTGAACAACAGACCAGATAGACTTTAACATAAATCCAAATTCCTGCATAACTTGTAAACTAACTTGACTTTGACAGCATAGTCTTGACCTCTGGAATAACTTTTAGTACACAAACAAATGACAATTGACAAAAATGTTTTAAGGCTAATTCACTTCATTCGAAGGATTAACATTAAAAGTTGCAGAGATATAACAGAGTAATAAGACTGAACATGTTCGGCCATGGTTATCCTAAAATTATTGTGTTTTAAGTTTCATGTCAACAATGTTTTCATGACTTATGCCATAACTGACCTGGCATGGCGGATCGATGCGATGGCGTTGCTAAACTCGCTGTCAATACTGCGGCAGTTGTAGAACTCCTGGTAGGCGTGGCGGGATGAGCCCTGGTACTCGATGCGGCTGATGCGACAGATTCCCACGATGAGGATGATGAGCATGAGGACAAAGGCCACACACAGAGCACCGATGATGATGTAAAGAGAGTGACGGGGCATGTTGGTCAGGGTGTCTTCGGTGTGTGCCGGCTTCCACTGCAGGTCTGACACACAAAGACACACACAATGGCGTCAAGCTTCCTTAATACAACATTTCATATTGATAGCTAAACAGAAAATTTGTGACAAGCTGACTTACGGATCTCACAGCTGGGCCCCACCCACCCAGGTTGACAGTGACAGGTGTAGCCATTTGATTGGTCAATACAGGTGCCTCCATGGTGGCAGGGGTTGCATTCACACTCGTTGATGTCAACTTCACATTTCCCCCCTGAATGGACAGGTTAGGACAGGTTTAATGAAGAAGAATAAATACAGCCAAGAAATCGAGGTGCCCAGCTCCCAATTTTTCCAAACCAAAGGGCAGAAAATTTAGATAATATTAGATTAGATCTATGGTTGTCAAAAAAAGATACTTTGATACAACATTCTTAAAACAATACAATATCGTAAAATTTTATGTTTGGTAGTACCGAAAATAAACAATGCTTAAAAGACAGGTCTAGAATCAGATTTTTCTCAAGGGCTGCACAAAGGAATGGCAGAGGAAAACTGATCCTCTACCTGTTGCTTTGCAGATACAGTAAAACTGTCACATGACTGAGTTCAGAGGTCAGAGCAGAGATGTGACGGGAAAAGAAGACGTAAGTTATTTGGTCAGGATAAGTCAACCTCAAAATTTAGATTTTGTTGGAAAATTGAAAAGAAACATCTTATATTTGTTAATCTCTATGCCATTACTGTTTTGCATCTGTGTCTTATGCTGCTCTTTGGAAAGGTCATCACTGTAAATGAAAACTTTCTCAATTGACCTTAATGGTAAAACAAAGGTCATTATTATTATTATTATTATTATTATGATTATTATTATTATTATTTTTTATCATTATTATCATTATTATTATTATTATTATTATTATTATTATTATTATTATACAATGCCTGGCCAAAAAAAAGTTACCACCAAAAGAAAAAGGTCACACTCTAATATTTCATTGTACCGCCTTTAGCTTTGATTACAGCACGCATTCGCTGTGGCATTGTTTCGATAAGTTCTACAATGTCAGGAGGTTTATTTCCATCCAGTGTTGCATTAATTTTTTCACCAAGATGTTGTAATGATGACAGGAGAGTCTGACCACTGTGCAAAGCCTTCTCCAGCACATCCCAAAGATTCTCAATGGGGTTAAGATCTGGACTCTGTGGTGGCCAATCCATGTGTGAAAATGATGTATCATGCTCCCTGAACCACTCTTTCACATTGAGCCTGACATTCTGTTCTTGGAATAATGCTCATGCCATTAGGGAAGAAAAAATCCATTGATGGAATAACCTGGTCATTCAGTGTATTCAGGTAGTCAGCTGACCTCATTCTTTGGGCACATAATGTTGCTGAACCTAGACCTGACAAACTGCAGCAACCCCAGATCATAGCACTGCCCCCACAGGCTCGTACAGTAGGCACTAGACATGATGGGTGCATCACTTCACCTGCCTCTCTTCTTACCCTGATGCACCCATCACTCTAGAACAGGGTAAATCTAGACTCATCAGACCACATGACCTTCTTCCAGTCCTCCAGAGTCCAATCTTTATGCTCCCTAGCAAACTGAAGCTTTTCTCTGGTTAGCCTCACTGATCAGTGGTTTTCCTAAGGCTACACAGCTGTTCAGTCCCAATGCCTTGAGTTCCCTTCACATTGTGTGTGTGGAAATGCTCTTACTTTCACTATTAAACATACCCCCGAGTTCTACTGTTGTTTTTCTTCGATTTGATTTGGCCAAATAATTAAGTGATCGCCGATCACGATCATTCAAGATTTTTCTCGGACCACATTTCTTCCTTGAGGACGATGGTTCCCCACTATCCTTCCAGTTTTTAATAATGTGTTGGACAGTTCTTAACCCAATTTTAGTAGTTTCTGCAATCTCCTTAGATGTTTTCTCTGCTTGATGCATGCCAATGATTTGACCCTTCTCAAACAGACTAACATCTTTTCCCCGACCACAGGATGTGTCTTTCGACATGGTTGTTTAAGAAATGAGAAGCTACTCATTGCATCACCTGGGGTTAAATAACTTGTTGCCAGCTGAAAGATAATCGCCCATGCAGAAATTATCCAAAAGGAGGCTCGTACCTATTTGCTTAGTTAAATCCGGGTGGCAATGTTTTTTTTTTGGCCTGGCAGTGTATGAGGTGGTTGCAGAGCGAAAGGCGAATGATTTGCAGGAGCCCCAGTGCAAAAAGGAACCTCAAAAAAGTCAAAGCAAAGGGAGGGAACACTAGCAATTTGGCTAAAAACCAGATGGATGAGCACCGAACCTCTACTCAGAGATTAAAGTGATAATTTTGTGTTAAGGAAATTTAATAAGTGTGTTGTTAATGTGTCTTACAATAAGCCAAGTGACCATACTAAGTATTATGTGCCACAAACTCATTTGAAATGCCCTCCTGTGTAACTAGCACAACATTAGCGGCAATCGTTCACTCAAAGTTAGCATACTGTTTTTCAGTTTCGATAAAGGAAATCATGTTTTGGAGAGAACAGTATGATATACAGCGCTAACAGTAACAATTTAACAAACAAACTAAAAGTGCTCCAAGAGCACAAACCTCTGTAAGGGCTTTTCTGACATTGGTAGCCAAGCTGGTAGTGAGAGCGTCACATCCCCGAGGTTAAGTACCCCTTTATGTTTCTTTCTCATGTGTCATTTCTTGTCATTTCCCTTTTTGTTTTGAAAGAAACTGACCCTTTTATCTCCTTGGTAGATTTTGCTTTCCTGCCCTTCCCTCTCTGTGTCTCCCTAAATGTTGATTCCCTTCACCTGTGTTCCCACCTGGGTCACCAGTGTCTGATCTCACTTAAGTATATTTTTGACCTCCCCTTTTTGCCTGCCAATTTTGATTCCTCTTCCTGTACTGATTGCCATTTTGTGTACCAAACCTCTGATTGTATTAAAAGGCATTTTGAGATTTTGGACTTGCCGAGTTGTGTTTTTTGGTGCTCCTCTGTTTCAGTATTGTGACAGAGAGAGTGAGATGTTGATGACGATGACACATTTGAGGATACATTGGACATATTGTTGACTGCATGTGACAAGCCTGGAACTGGGTTTGGCCTCTAATTGATCTAACCTTGCGCAGCAGCTGGACCTGCTTTACCGTTTGAAATCAGGCAGATACATCTTGCCAAACTCCAGTCTACAACAACTGTGAGCGGCCCAAAGTGGCACAACCCAATCAGAGTCTTTCACAACAGGAAAAGGTGGGAGCTGCTAGCGAGACAACAGCAGGAAGTGACTGCACATACAGAGATTAGCATAGATGCTAACAGCTTCAGCAGCAGTTTTGTCAGATCTCGACTGCATTTCTTTATTAAATGAAATACAAATAACACTAAAAGCACTTCTGGACAGAAAGGGTATTTTTGCTCCACTTTCGACATTTTTTGACGAGAGTTTGTTCTATGAAGTGGCTTATCTCTTGTATTTTACATTGCAGCAGTAGCGCCCATGTACCACATTATCTAATTGACCTCTAATGAATGTGATTAATGGAACGATCATCCAATCACCTGCCGGATAAGCTTTTGAATGTTCTGCCCATTCCCAACACTTTCTATGGGCTCTTTCCCAGATGGACGAGTGAAACATATTAAGCAGTCCATGTGGTGTGTGGGTTAAAATTAGGGGGGCTAATTGGGGCAAAATCTGGCATAAAACTATCTAGTATGTAGTCAACTTCTGACAAAAGCCCAGTGCAGACTTAGGAGCATACAAAGATCCCTGTGGGAACTGTTAAGGTGTGAAAACACAGGGAAAATCAATCTCCAACTGCATTATTCAGGTAAATTTCTGAAAAATTCAATTAATACAATTTCAGTGACCTAAACATTTTGCATTAATTCTAGGAGTCCAGTCTAAGGAAGACTCACACAATATTTTAACACTTTCTTAATGCATCTAGACATACTGACTGTGACTCACGTTTCATGCAGCTGACAGACTGAATGTGATACCAGTGCTCACCTTTGTATCCAGGTGGGCAGGCACAGGAAGCATTGAGTCCAGAAGTCTCACAGCGGCCTCCATTCTGGCAGTGCAGCTTCAGGCATGGATCTTTGTAGATTTCACAGTGTCTGCCTGCATGTACACATACACAAATTACACAATCTGAAACCAGTCATGCTGTGGTCTATGTGGAGAAACCATACACAAGTACTCATGCGAACCTTCAAACTGTGGGGTGCAGACACACTCATAGGCATTGATGAGATCCCTGCAGGTGGCGTAGTTCTGGCATGGGGCCGACAGACATTCATTATACTCCTCCTCACAGTACAAGCCATGGTAGCCTTAATGGGACACACAAGAACACAGGAGATAACGATGTTAGAGTCAGCAAAGGATTTCTCATTTAAGCTATGATGTGATCATACAAACAAATGATATTTTGAATTTTACAAAGTGGCACAGATTAGGTTTATTTTCAATCAGATGTAGGTTTAAAGTCAAATGATTCCAATCTCTTTAGCTGTTAATATAACAAGGAGCCATTATTCAGAGTAAAAGATTGCAGAGCAGTTTGTGCATGGGGCTGCACTTCCTCTACCAAGCTAAGCAAGCCCTCTGAATCTCTGTTATTTGTATTTATTTATGTGTGCTCTTATCATCACTTCAAATATCTGATAAATATCAACTTGTGGTGTAGCATACAGTGTTTATACTTGATAAATGGGTGTTCAAAAACCTAAAAAATAATTTAAATCTCGATGGAAAACACATCAAAACTGAGCTCTGTGTATCCAGCCAGCTTTGTCTGTCAGGAGAGGGAGCTGTTTTTGACACACAGGACCAAATTCTGCAGAAAGCATTATGTCGATAAGAACTATAACAGAACAGAAAATCCTTGTATAAGAATTTTATCCACCACCTGATCTAGCTTTTCTTCAAAATATCCAAACTGGCTGACTTCAAGACTGGTCAGAGCTAATCACAAGTCACATACTTGTTATATCAGTGCTTCTCTATATTGGTTTTATGATACTCAGGCTCCAGACAAATGATCAACTTGATCTGACTTATATGAGTTACTGTGCAATAACTACATATGAAGGAGTGATACACCTACAATAAGCTCTTGTCCTTTTATGCAACATAAAAATTCAGCTCAATGTTTAAATGCTACTAAGCAGACTCTACTTGAACATCATTTGCACATGTTGAATGTCATCCTGATGTATATTTTGTCCACTTCTTTGAGCTATCCTTAAATTTGCTACAATTTTTGAGCCCTTAAGCTATATTTATTTTTTACATTTGAATAGTTTTTTTTTTTTTTACTTTACACTGCTTTGTAAGCAGTGCTCCCAAAGATTGTTGCACTAATATGCAATGACAATAAATGCTATCCTTCTTCTGCTTAAACTTTACTGGTTGGTTTGAATATTTTTGTCAGAACTACGACCCACACTTCATACTGTATTGTTAACTTTGTGACTTCTTCCATAAATGCTGATGTCAGAAGGGTCAGAAAGATATTAAGTGGCTCTTGAAGTGCATATAAATATGAAGCCATTTTGAATGGTTGCTCAATCATTTAATGGTAAATTTCAAGGAATGAAGATCAATAATTGTCTTGTTTACCAATCTTTAATGTGCCAGAAATCCTGTATTATATTTCCCTGAAGTGATAACTCCTCTTGCAAAAGACATTTTCAATCCCTTTTCCATCAAAATGGTAAGTCTCAAAATTAAAGAAACAAATTCTGACTGTATTTTCACATTTCAATCAAGAAACAACAACTGGGTCATCAATTATTGTACATGATTGATTAATGTGATTTTTTTTAGCTCAATTTTCAACCTTTACTATCACAATTCTAACTTTACCATTATAATGAACCATTTCCCTTTTATTTAAAATAGGTTGTTTTTTTTAATTATGATTTTCATTTTATATTTGCATTTTTTCTGAAATGATTTGGCTATTATGCCCTACATTCATGTCAGTAAAGCTCCTTGAATTTAATTGAAATTGTAACATCTTTGTTTTCCGTGTATGTATTTCTTAGCAGAAGAAAAGGACTCTTTGTAATGGTAAACACATTTTAGGACACCCATTTTGAAATTTCAAGCCCAGAAAACAGCTGAACAGTGTTAAATAGTGTCTGTCTTTGTAATGACAAAGATAAACACACAGGCAAAAAACAGATTGAAAGAAAAACTTTTTTTGCATTAAAGTTCTATCAAACAAATATAACTTTAAATAACAGTGTCTTAGAGGGAGTGGGTAAAAAGTCATAAATTATTTGAGATGGCATGCAGTGCACTGTGTTTCCATAGGATGGCAGCTGTGCACTGAAGCAGGGAGAGCCTGAAACATCTGAAAATGAAGTCACCCCAGAGAAAAGGACAATCTGTTACAGTGCTTTTGTTCAAACCTACAAGAAAAAGACAGGACACAATGTGCAATGTATTTTAAATTTGTATTTATTCAGTCTCTAAAGGACTGCAGAGACAGAGTTATCATCTCTGTGTTTTTAAGTCAATAAACATTTGTCTGAATGTGTCAAAAATGTTCCTGTCATACTGTGAATCTTTGCAGATGAGACTTACAAGTAGATGTTTAATTTTCTACTGCTTAAAAGTCTTTTTAATCTGAATCACTTTGATTAATAATTGTATTTTCCTCATCTGTTTTCTTTTTTTACTTTTCATAATCTTAACTACAACTGTCATTTATATTTTTGTCATTGTTATTATTACTTGTTAACATTAAGTTGCAGCTGAATTCCCAATATTCCATGTCTGTCATAAACTGATCTGAGTTGCAAAGCTTTCAGCTCATGTTCATGTCAGAAAGTGACCGGTAATCCTTCAAGGAGAATCAGGCAGTGGCTACTGGTGAGGTTTAGTTGAACCCATAGTGAAAAATGACTGTAAGCCTCTGATTGGTCCACAAAGTATGATGAACAGAACATATTCACTCACCTTTAAATTTAATTTTTAAAGGTCTATTCTAGGAATTTTGCAATTTGTAGGATTGTCTCAATGTAACAATAACAATTACTTATAATTTAACAAAACATGCAAATATATTAATGTCACAAGGATTCAATTCATCTACATTTATTTATTTAAACAAAACTGAAAGAGGTGATTCTTAAATAAATAAGCTAAACACAAGATTCAAGCCATTTTTGACACTTTTTCAGTGCACCTTACAGAGCATAGTGGATGTTAAAGTATATTTTTGTTACACTTCAATCTGTATTTCAACAAATGCATTTAGTAATACATGGAATAAGTCTTACAGAAACAATAACAGCCATTTATAGCTTTTTTTAATGGGAATATTGTATTACTTAATGTTGAGATGGCAGATTGTCATATTTATTATGTCTATCTTCTCTTTTTAATTTTGAATATACTGGTAAGCTGTATTACGGGTACTTAGAGGCCGCATGTGGTCCATAGGCTGCCAGTTGACCACCCCTTTATTAGAGTATAATTTAATAATTCCTCTTGCTTTATTATTTAATCATAATAAAGGATGAAAAAGAGAGAGCACTTTTGGTTGGTTTCAAGATTTCCTTTTTCTTATTCCACCTCGACCTATGCCCCCTGCCATCAGGGGCAGATTATAATGCTAATTGGCCCAAAGGCAAGTAGCCTTTGTTGAGCCCACTTTATTCATCATGTTTCACCAGAAAAATGAAGCTACATGCGCGAAAGCATGCAAATCATTTTACATGGCTGCACACACTCTGGGTATACTGAGATACTCCACACAAAAGCCTTCAGTATTATCTGCTTCACAAAAGGAAAAAAGCCAATTAGGCTGATTAGTATTCATATTTTCTTACTCTGCATGTGTGAGAGAGAAGCGTCATTTTAACCCTTTAATGCCTGAAAATTCTAATTTTTTGGAGCTGAAATGTTTATTTCACTTTCTAGTGAAATCATAAAAAATCAAAATTTCCATAAAATTTAACATATCTATTTTTTGTATCTCATTTGGTACATTAGGTGTTTTGTTAACTGACAATCCATTTGAGGGCATTTTTATCATTTATCTGATTGTATTCAGATGTTTCTTTAGTAATTTCTTAATCATATTGATTAGATGGAGGTGTAATAAAAGTATGTATAATATTATACAACAGGCGTTCAGGGGTTAAAGACTTTTTGGACATTGGCACAGGAGACCAGCTTTGGCTTCTGCCTGCACCCTTACGGTCAGCTTGAAAACTTTGAATTTTTACCTCTGAGTTGTTTTATTGCAACTGCACTGAAATACATTTCATTCATTCAACCAGGAGTCAACCACTGTTCCTCTGATTAACTTAAAATATCTGTAGTGTGGCCTGTCAGCTGCTTTTCAGCGGCCGAGGCAAGCCTACACACTTTAGATGAGATTCTAAGGTTCTTTTATTAGTTCATAAATTTCTTAATGGTCTTGGTCCTGCTTATTTAACTGATTTGTTTTTGTCATAGGTAGTGCTCTTCTAATAGTGCAAAAAGACCAGACAAAGACCCACAGTGAACCACCTTTAAGTTATTAAGGTCCAAATCTGTAAAACACCCCCCTCCAGAGCTAAGGGCGGCTTAACTATATTTTAGGTATCACTACTAATCTAACTTTAGTATTCTAACTTGAATATTTTATAAGTTAGTTAATTTTAAAGGCTTATATAAATTATATAAATATATCTGAAAATTAAAAAAAAATCATATAAATTAATCTGCCTTGTTTAATTTTTCTGAATGAAATATTAGTATTTTATCTCATTTTATTTTACATATCATAATTGATTTTAAGTGTTTGATCTTTGAAGTGTCTCATGATCTTACCCTTACTTTTATACATTTGTGAGTTTATGGTTCTATTTCTATTGTTTTTTCAGTTATTCCTGATATATGTATTTATTATCATTACTATTACTTATATTATTTTATTACAAGATTTTGGCATTTTAAGCTTCCACTGTAAACTTGTGATAGCATTTCCTAAGTTCTTGTTTCATTGAGCTTTCAGTTTTAAGTCTCTGTCCTTTGTTTTATACTTTTTTAGTTGGCTTGTTTCATACAATGTGTTTCATTTTGTTAACTTTACACATAATCAGGGTTTTTATCATCTTTAAATATTTTCTGTCTTTGTAAAGCTCTTTGTGCTGCAATTTTGTTTTATGAAAAGTGCTATAGATATCAAGTCTAAACTAGAAAGCACTCGGAGAGTGAAAACCCCCACCAAGGTAGCTCACATATTGCAGTTGCATCTATCAGCAATAGTTCTATGATAAAGTTATGGTCATAATATAATTCTTGACCCTGAAAACCCACACATAGCACTTGGCATCATGTTGATATCATTATTAGTTAGACAGTTATTGAGCAAAAACGATTTTTTGCTAATGGCAGTTATTTGGATCACCACCAAAATCATCATTACCTTTAACAACATCTCCTGAAAATTTCAGCAAAATCTGTCTAGTAGTTTTTGCATAATCTTGCTAACAAACAAACAGACAAACAAACGAACATATGCTGGCAAAAACATAACCTCCTTGGCGGAGGTATTGATTGATTGAGTGATTACACCACCCCAGCATGCAGCCCTCAGTTTTGAGTTAAAAACAAATTATCACTATTGCACCTTCAATTAAATGCAAAAACCTACAAGAAAAGGGCTGAATGAATGATAAGATAACATTTCCACAGATCTGGTCCCTTGAAGAGGCATATGATGTTTAGACTGTATTTCTATCTAAAAAGGTCAAATGCTTGTGTATTTTAATCTTTGCTAACAAGGCTGATGAGTGCCTGTCCAGTTTAGTCCTGCTTGAATTTATGTCTGAACCCCTTATTTTCACAAAACTGTTCCAGCATCTAAGAGCAAGTACCAAAATAATCACAGTGCTGGTGTCTCCTGAGTCTTACCTGACAAGAGACACAATCTGTTTTCATTAACTCCACTCCCACTATGAATTATTAAAACTTCCAATCAGGTCCCTGAGCTGACAAAGTTTCCAGAAAAAACCTTGTAAGACCAAGAATGATGTGTGTTTGAAGGGGAAAAAGGGGGGATTTAATGAGGAGCCCAGTTCGAAGCTCTGGGGACCCCTCTTTGAAATGCCAGTGAAATGTCAAGTGCCTTTCCAAGACTCTGTCTGCGTTCTTCAGCTCTGCTGCCTCTGGTGTGAGCTGGATTACAAGAATCTGGAGGAGGGATCCTTCTACATATCAGCTCCCAAGCAGCTCTCTTTCAGGCCACCAGCAGGCATTTAAACAAACCCCTACACACATTACAAAGTCAGACAAAGCAGGCAAGAGCTAGTGTATTCCATGAGCGTTCATACATGATAGCATACACACTCACACACCAGCTGGCAATCTGATGAGGTGATGAAAAGGTCAAATTAGGCCCAAAATGCATGAAAACACATACACACACTGTATGTATCTGCAATACTAATTGCACCATTTTCACCAATCTCATTAGACAGGCCTGAGTAGAGACATTTGATTGGCTGACAGCATTGGCCCAAACCACAGACAATGACAGTAAATCAGGAGGCACGCACACATACACACTAACAAAACCTCAGGGCAACTGCTTCACCATGGCAACCTGACAAGCAGGGATGAGAGGAAAATCAGGTGCAACAAGATAAAGAGGCGGAAGGACAAAGGGGCAAGCAGAAGAAAACATTTTTTTTTCCGAAGAAAGAAAAATGAGAAAAATTGAAAAGAAAATAGAGGTGAATACAGAGTGATGGTATCTGAATAATTGGAAATTGACGACTGTTCTGCATGCCTGGACACAACAGGACTGAAGGACTTGAAATACAAATGAGGAAAATGGCTACTGGAGGGATTAAAGATTCACTCTCATGGCTCCAGTGTTTAGGAAACCTTTGTCAGGGGTTTAAAGAGAATCTAATGCATCAGTCCAAGTCTTCAGTAATTAGTGAGAGACCAGCTGTGAAGCAACTCATCCAAGAATAGTGATAAAGTCTAACTAGATCTACCACATGTACACATTGCTGGAGAGTGAAAGCACGGTGGTAGGTCACTTGGCTTTCAACCTTGCATCTATCCATCATCTAAACCGCCCATGCCTTTTGAAGTCACAGAGGGCTAGAGCCTATCTCAGCTCAAATTGGGGAAAGGCAGGGTACACCCCAAACCAGTCACCAGGCAATCACAGAGTCACATAGCGAGACAGACAACCATTCACAGTTACACACATACCCAAGGGCAATTTAGAGTCACCAATCAACCTAACGAGTAAGTTTTTGGTCTGTGGGACCACAGAGCCCAAAGAAAACCCACGCAGGCACAGGGAGACCATGCAAACTCCCCACAGAAAGATCCTGGTCATCACTTAGATTTGAACCAGTAACCCTATTGCTTTGAGGCATGCACACTAACCTGCTGCACCAGGCCACTTCTGACATTATATCTCCAAGATTGAAATCAAGTGAGAGAAGACATTTGTGCAGAGTTTGACTGAAATTCCTTCAAAGAAGTCATGGCATGTCACATTTACAGGCAAGCATGATCATGAGGCCCATGGATATTTGACCTTGTCCCTCTGAAATCATACCAGTTTGTTTTTTGAGTCAAAGTGGACAATATCAAAATTTAAAGAACATTATGGAAAGTGTTTTTTTTTTTTTAAATACTGGGCCCTATCACAAGCCTGGCACAAAGCATTCTATGAAGGAAAGATGTCTTCTCTAATTTCTGCCTGATGCAGGTGTCAGTTTTACACCCAGTGCTCCTGCTGTCTAGATAGCAAATGATCATGAACTCTTGTTTGCCCCCAGGGTTGTGCTTGTCTAAACATAAGGAGTGGTCGGGTGAAAAGCTGGTTTGTTCCTAACTTAAGGACACAGAAAATGACTGTACTTTAAGCCCCCTTACCTGATCTAAAGTCTGAAGTCTGTGGTGCAGAGTGTTTCTGCTATTTTGAGGATGCAATAGAGATTGACACACATCCAACAAGAAAAACCCACACACGATCAAAGATTATCGTACAACAAGAAGCTACATTTATTATATTTAAATGCATTGTAATGAATCTCACCAATACTTATACTCATAGATTATAAAACAGGCTGTCCAGTGCGTTTCTTTGCACCCTGTGCCTGGCTTTGTGCCAAGGTTTTGCATCATCAAAATAGCTTAATTTACACCAAAACGCCCAAAACCACTGTGCGTCATGTGCTCTTAGATAATGTGCTTCACACTTTTAAATTAGGGCCCATTGTGTTCACAGGCAGGCAAAAAACATGATGCCTGATGAAAGTCTGATCCCTTCGAGGTTCATGAAATGGCCCTCAGACCTCATAACCTTGACCTCTTTCCTATTACCTTCACACTCTACATGCTTCATCCTTTCATTTAAGTAGACATTGGTACTCATTTTGATAAAAATATCCCAAAGTAGTCTTAAGGTATTGCATTCACTATCAAAAGGTGACTACAAGGCTATATTACCCAGACCGTTGATCTCCAATATCTAAAGTGTTATCAGTTCACAAAATATTACATTCAGAAGCAAAGTGTGAATAAGAGGCTCTGTGACCTTGACTATTTCACCTTAACTTCCTTGACCTTTGTGGCATCCAAAATAACCAACGGACTCACTAGACAAAATGAAAATTTGAGCAATGTTCAACAAAAATCAGCTGTGGCATTCATAAGCAAAGAGATACAAAAATGCTTCATAACCTTGACATTTGACCTGTGACATTTAAAATCTGATCAGTTCATCCTTGTATTATGGGGGTCATTCGTGCAAAATATGAAGAAAACCCTCAAAGAATTTACAAAACTGCTTGTACAGGCAATAGGAATGATGAGGGTCTAGGACTTTGCCCTTTCACCTCCAAAATCGTATCATTCCATCCTTGAGTCCAATAGAAACTTTTCCCAAGTTTGTTGGAAATCCTTTCAAGTGTTCTTAAGATACATTCTCAAGCAAAGGATTGCCAATAGACTCCATGACCTTTGACTTATGTCTCCCAAATTCTAATCAGTTCACCAGGTTGGACTCATAAAAATGTTGAAACAAGCAGCTGTGGAGGCTGATGTTGCAGGTACAGTAACAGGACATACATCATGGTTAAAGATGCAGAGCAGTCTAAACATTTGACTGACAGATTGTCTCAACACAAAGTAAAGGGGACAAGTGTTGAATGTTTTTATGGACCACTGAGAAAGTAATCTATCTCACCATCATGGCAAGGTGATCGCAAGGCAGAGGGATAATGATTCATCATCATTCTGCTCAATTGAGTTCATCACAGAGGCGCCAGCACCAGCAGCACCATCACCCAGTCTAAAAATAACCCATAATTCAGACCAGATCTGCTGCCTCACTGAGTCTGACCCAGTGCTAAAAGTTTGTCTCTTTACTTTACTGACTTTTATGTGCTATATATACAGTCCAAATAGAAAAAAACTAAGATAATGATACTGGTGTTTAACTGCTATGGATGGATTTTTGTATTGTCATCATCCAAGGCAGTGGTTCTCAACTGGTAGGTTGGGAACCAAGAGTGGGTAACATGGTTGCTTTCGGTTGGTCCTAAATTTGTCCATGATTCTATGAATCTCTAAGAAATCTAAGATACATACAGTCTATTTTATTTACTCCTTTTTGGTGTAGATAAGAAATGTTGGTTAAAATAAGCCTAGAATCAAGTCCCACCCAGCTCATTGTTAGGACAAAGACAAATTGGGTCAAAAATCTGTAAGATTCACTTCTGTGAAACCACATGTGATTAAAAAAAAAAAAAAGGGGGGGGGGGGGGGGGGGGGCAAACTTGGATATACACTGCCTGGCCAAAAAAAAGTCATCACCTGGATTTAACTAAGCAAATAGGTATGAGCCTCCTGTTGGATAATTACTGCATGTGTGATTATCTTTCAGCTGGCAACAAGTTATTTAACCCCAGCTGATGCAATGAGTAGCTTCTCATTTCTTAAACAACCATGTCGAAAGACACATCCTGTGGTCATGGAAAAGATGTTACTCTGTTTAAGAAGGGTTAAATCATTGGCATGCATCAAGCAGAAAAAAACATCTAAGGAGAATGCAGAAACTACTAAACTTGGGTTAAGAACTGTCCAACGCATTATTAAAAACTGGAAGAATAGTGGGGAAGCATCGTCTTCAAGAAAGAAATGTGGTCGAAAAAAATCCTGCATGATCGTGATCGGTGATAACTTAAACGTTTGACCAAATCAAATAGAAGAAAAACAACAGTAGAACTCAGGGGTATGTTTAATAGCATTTCCACAGACACAATGTGAAGGGAACTCAAGGGATTGGGACTGAACAGCTGTATAGCCTCAAGAAAACCACTAAACAGTAAGGCTTACTGGAAAAAAAAGGCTTCAGTTTGCTAGCATGCATAAAGATTGGACTCTGGAGGACTGGAAGAAGGTCATGTGGTCTGATGAGTCCAGATTTACCCTGTTCCAGAGTGATGGGGGCATCAGGATAAGAAGAGAGGCAGGTGAAGTGATGCACCCATCTTGCCTAGTGCCTACTGTACAAGCCTGTGGGGGCAGTGCTATGATCTGTGACAAATCTTGTGACATTGCAGAAGCTTATTGAAACAATGCCACAGCAAATTTGTGCTGTAATCAAAGCTAAAGGTAGTTCAATGAAATATTAGAGTGTGTGACCCTGTTTTTTGGTGGCGACTTTTTTTTTGGCCGGGCAGTGTTTTGTTGTTGTGAAATATATGAATGTAAATTCATACAATGACCTGAACAAGAAATATCATAACTTGATATGGTCAGAGGGCACAAACCTTTGCCAAACTGTTAACCAAGTTGCTAGCAAAAAAGGGGAAAAATACCATTTCCCACAATGTTAACAAATATCTTACAAATTCCTGGATCCCCATCCACATTCGGATCACCACCGAAATTTTATCACTTCTTTCTTTTGCCATAACCAACATTGCTAACCGGTAAATAAACTGACAAACATACAAAGGGACAAGTCCCAGAAAAATACAACCTCCTTCGCAGAGGTAACAAGCAATTTGCAAATGCATTGTCATCAATGGCTGACAGTCTCTCCCCAAATTTCAGCATAGTCCATAAACACAGAACCCTTTGCCGTGACCTATGGCGCATGTCCTCGCCTTCTGAATGCGTAGTTGAAGCAGAGCACAGTCCTGATTAGCTAGGAAAACAAGATCATAAGATCAAGAGAGAACCTCAACTTCACGCGGTAGTTGTGAGATCACAGGCAGAAAACAGGAAAAGCAACATGTCAACAGTTTATATCGCCTGCCAGACATTTATTTGCTGTCTGCATCAATATTATTTACTCTATTAAATCCTGGAAACTCTGAGTGCTTGCTTTACTGTTTTGGGTTTACGTGCTTGATGGAAATTGACACAGGTTCAAGCCACTCTGGCTGAAAGACCTGCTGCATATTTCCAGCAAAGTAGCACGGAGGTGCGCTGCTGGCACGAAGGCTGTGAAAACTGACCAGTCAATGAGACACTGGGTGATTTGCTGGATATTTGGGGTCAGTCTTTTGCTTGAAGAGATGCAAAAGGACATGCAACAATACAGTTAAAACCCAAACTGGTTGGTTGTTTACATCTTAATTTTTTTTTTTATATACTGCCATGGTTGATCCAGCAGTTTTATGAAGTATGCTCTTTTCAGATCTGCATGGCTTTTTTAAATCCATGTAAATATTTCCTGTGTGCATTTGTGGATCAAGTCATGCATTACCAAATAGTTTTTGAAAAATAATATCTTCATATGCAAACTCTTTTGCATTGGTTAGTTTGTCTCACAGGGGCATCTTAAAATTGGTAGGCTTCCAGCCTGTGACACTAAACTTTTTTAATTTTCTCATTTTTACATGGTTAGTTTGTTATTGCTTTGTGAGATCAAAAAAGTGTTTAAAATCATGTTTAATAACACATTCATTTATGTGTAAACCCTTGGACCTGAAGTTTTTAAGTAGGTCCTTGAAGGCCTGACTCCTCTTTGGTAAAAAAAAATATGGGGAAGGTCCAAGAAAAAAACAGGTTGGGAACCAACAGTGTGGGTACCACTGGACCAATGACTAATCATCAAAATCAAACTGAGCTGTTGGACAATGTCTTTGTCTCAATTTTGCCCTTGTTTCCTACAGTACCATAGCACTAGCATCATCTTCTAACATCTGTCACAGTGGCTCACCTGGGACGCACAGACACCTGTAGCTGTTTCCCACACTGCGACAGACCCCGTGGGCGCAGGGGTTCAGGGCACAGAAGTCCACCAGCTGGGCACATGTTGGGCCAGTGAAACCTGCTGTGCAGCTGCAGCCAAACCCCAGGGGGCCGGGGCCTTGAGGATAGCATGTACCATTGTTGTGACAGGGGCTGCAGGCACATGGGTCCACCTTCTGCTCACATGTAGCACCCTGGTAGCCTGTCAGAAGGGGAGACAGAAACAAGGGAGTGTTAGGGTCTCTGGGAGAGACAGAAAACTGTTTGAGAACAAGTTAGTAATTTAGACCTACAGGCTCGTCATATGCCTGCAAGAAACACTGGAAAATCTGCAAACACCCCTGCAATACAGCTATTGCATATAATACCATTAGTAACAAAAGCTTTAATTTACTGAAAAAAAGAATAACATTGTGCCCTTAAAGCTGAGGTGCAAGTGCAGATAAATTGTCAATTCATGAGGCAAAGTCAGTTTACTTTCAATTTCAGGCTTCAAATGAATCCGCCTGCAACAAGTTGAGCAGAGTGACACAGCAGGGGCTGTGTTAATGCAAGTCAGACTGTGCAGTGCAATGTGTGACATCCATTTTGGCATGAAATTGCAACAAATCTCCTGCCTACTACCCTTCTTAATGAAAAATAAGCTGACACAAGATTTAGAGGAATTGGAGTTAAGGGCACACAGACCAACCTGTAAATGTGAATGAAAGGTAGTACTTTAATTTCCGAAAAAACATTTAACATGCATTTTAATATACTTTAAATCCCTCTCAAAGTTGGTATTTCTTGCCAAAATTAATTTGAGCATCACAACAACAAGCCTCATACTATAATGCTTTGAGAGGTAATAGACTAATCTGAAGTAAACATCATAATTACATCACAGCAGCTGTAAACACTGCTGGTGGTAGAAAGACAGTCTAAATGTATGAAGATAAATCTGGAGATGTAGTTTAGATTTTTGGTACTTGTGTAGTAGGATCTCATTGAAGGGATGCAAAAAAAAAGCAAATAAAAAAAATTACTGTCAATCAAGATATCCCTTTGAAGCAAAATGTTAATATTGTGTTAATATTGAGATGTTGATATTTGAATAAATAGTAGCAAAAGCCATCCCCATAATGATTTATATTATTATAACATTCATTAATTGATAGCCTAACTTAAAGCTCATCAAGCTAAGAGGTCAGTTAATGTAATTGTTTACTAGTTCATGTTAGCCCATAACTTGTAAATGGTAAATGGACTTGAGCTTATATAACGCTTTTCTAGTCATTGACTACTCAAAGCTGCTTTACACTGCAGATCACACCTACCCATTCACACGCATTCACTCACTGATGGTTCTGAGTTTCTATGTTAGTTATCCATCAGTATCAACTAACACTTTCACACCCTTTCATGCCCATTTACATGCCACTGAAGAGTTAACTTGGGGTTAAGTGTCTTGCTCAAGGACACATTGCCATGTGTCGCCCAGAGCTGGGCTTGAACCTGCACCCTTCAGATTACCAACCAAGCGCACTAACCAGCTGCGCCACCAACACATACCTTGTAAGGCTGTGTTTTATGTCCTTGTCTCCTGCTGGGTGCTAAGCCAAATACTTGCTATTAAATAGACAAACAAGGATGCACGATGGCTGCCATATGCATCCTGCATTGACTGAATTGCGGTCCCAAAGTGGCCCAAATCCAGTTGCCAGAACACAAACAACACATGGCCCACATGTGGCCCAAATCCGGTTTTGAGATCACAGGCTAGAATGGTCAATACGTTGGCAACAGGAGGGCCATATCTGGGTATGGTTGACTCAGCCTGTTGGTGTTTGTGTTTCCATCATTTCTCTAGAGATGTTTTCTCATATATAAACTACTGATAGTTAGTTAGGATACAATTATATACAATTAAGTTCAAGAGGGCACATCCTTTGTTTTTGCTGATGCTTTAACTACAATATCCACCAGCACAGTTGAAAAGCCATTAGTTACTTGCCATTAGCTGCTAACAAATATTTGTTGGTGATATTGATAATTAGTGTTATTCTTTCACCTAAACTAAAAAAACAACATGTTTTCAGTTTACCTCTAACATAACAGGCACCTCCATACTGTGTAGGGTGTTTTTTACACCCTCTAGTGGTATACTCCTGTAGCAGGCATCACATCCATCCATCATCATCTTATCACCTTATCCCTGGATGCTGGAATCTAGTCCAGCTGACATTGGCCAAGAGGAGGGGTACACCCTGGACAAGTTGCCAGTCAATCGCAGGGCCACATTGAGTGACAGACGACCATTCTCACTCTTTAGCCCCAGTCACACATTCCTGTTTCTCATGGAGATTGTGCACGATTGTCATAATCCTGATGAAACGTGCTTTGGTCATGGTGCATGCGCTACTTGATCTGATCAGCGTTGTATAGTTCTGGACGAATGCCGGGGAACTGGGAAGGGTCCCGATTATTTTGAACTGTTCAAAACTGTTGTGGAGAATCGCCACTCTCAGTATAGCGGGGTTGAAGCCTAATGCAGTCTTAAGGCGAACAGTATTAGCGTGGCATGTACGGGGCTCAGTCGGGCTGATTGTGGCTCAACTGGGCTGATCGTGGCTCAATCTAGAAAGCTTTCTGAGGACGATTGACAAGGATGTATCCGATTGTGCCCGGACTGTGTCCCGTTCAAGGCGATTTCACAGCATTGTTCTCACATATCTCATATGAGAAGCGAAAGTGACAAAAACATAGGCAACGGGGCTCAATCGGGGCTTACGTGATGCAAACTGGGCTCGTTGTGTCAGCGGGATGGAAATTCACGGAATCCTCGTCGTATCGTTGTATTGACCTAATTGAAACAGGATGAACGCCCCGGCATGTTTTTGTCTGTGGGTGGAAGCCAGAGTGCTGGAGAGAACCTGGAAAGACCACATGCATGGGGAGAACATGCTGACTTTACACAGAAAAGCCCTGACCAACACCAGCAACCTTCTTGCTGTGAGGCACGTGAACTACCTGCTGTGTTTCCGTGCCCATACAACACATAGAGTTGAGTAGGTAATCCAAAATGCTCATGACGGCAACATCATCGGACAAGGACATATTGCAAATACCTCTCCGACCTTATGGTGTATTTATTCAGCTTATATTCCCTTGTGGCCTGCCTTTGTGCTTGAATCCCTCCCCCTTTCTCTATATGTGAAAAAACATGTAAAATGTGTCAATCCAATGTGCAAGCATAAAAGCTACATAGGTTTATCCCCGCAGTAGAAACAACACTAAGCTGTCTTACTTAGAGCTGGTAACAGTAGGATACTTGGCTAAAATCTGATTTAATGGTCTGTATTGTTTCAGCTGAATTTCTCATTTTGTTTTGTTTGTGGGGATCTTAATTAAATCTCAAGACACAGCATCAGAGACTTGAAATGTGTACACAAACTCTTGACAGAAAAGGTTTCCAGCAGAACAGTAATTCTTTCCACACAGATTCAAAGCTGTATCGAGCAGATAATTAGAGGTTTTGGAAGCTACTAAAGGATGACAGGAAATTTTGTTTTTGTCAAAACAAGAAACCCAATTCTGTCTGAAAATGCAAACCATTGTCTAATGTAATATATTAGATTTATTTGGGATGAAGAAAGAACACTTTATGGCTTTTTTAAATTTACAAAGCATCAAAAATACAACATCTGAGTTATGTGCAGGGAGGCTAGCTGTTTCACAATGCCTCAAGACTTTCTGCTAAATAAGCTTAGCACTACCCTTGATTGAACTTGCAAAGCTCAGCGTAAGTTCCAGTGGGGGGACTGTTCAATACTCAATCATTTATATTGATCCCGCCCTCCCTCTATCTCCTCGTCTGTCCCTTCCTGCTCTGGCAGTCAGACATTTAAGCACCAAATGGCCAGAATGAGCCACAACCTGTATCCACCAATTATCCTGCAGCTGTCAAACTAAAAATCTGTTCTCCTCTCTGCTGCTGTTAGAATTCCCCTTTAGCATGAATCTGCACAAACATCCTCCATCCTGGCCACATTTAATTCACCTTATCAGTCAGTTAATTTACATGCACGGTTGAACCCAAATGGTAACAGCTGGACAAGGCCAAGGTCCTTTTCCGAGCATACAGGCATAGAGGAAAAAACAACATACTGACAGAGGTCTGTCTGTTTCTCAATGGTATGTAAAAAAGGCTCCTCTGTTTTCTCTTCTTTCAGAAGTTAAAACGGACCTTTCAGCTGACCCTGCTAAGAACAGAGCAAGGAGTTATTTGATGGTATGTCAAGGCTTAAGGATTTGGTTTAGGATTTTTCTTAATTTATGTATAAATTACTGCATGCATTCATATGAAGATATCAGTAATAAACATGTACTGATTTCAAACTTTGATTAATGCATTAACTACAGTTTTTTCAGTTAGACTTAGTTATTGATGATTGTCATGATTTCTCCATCTGTAGTCCTGAAGTTAAAGATACAAGACAAAAGAAAAAAAAAGCTCAATCTGCCAATTTACAACTGTTGTAAAAATGACTACTTCAGCACTGCACCTGCTCGACTTCATTGTGTTAGCTGACATTCTTATAACATGGGTGCCTTATCTGAATCTGAAGAGTTCCTCTAAAGTGGCTTCTTGAAGACATTTTGCCTCTTTTCCAAAAGTCTTCTTCAGTTCTAAAACAAGACTGGGCTCAGGTATTTACAAGTAAGGATGGGGGAAGGTTCACTACTTCGTGAACAGCAGTTTGAGCAACAGTCCAACAGTCAATGTACAATTGAATAATATCAAAGGATTTCATCATCTACAGTCCATAATAAAATCAAAGATATGGCGAATCTGAAGAAATCTCTGCACATAAGCAGCAAGGCTGAACACCAGCTTTCAATCCCTCAGGAGGCACTGCATTATAAACCGGCATCACTCTGTAAAGGACATTACCATGTGGGTTTATAAACACTTCAGAAAACCCTTTGTCAGTTAAGACAATACAACTTGTTGTTACATACAAGTGTAAGTTAAAACTCTCAAATGTAAAGCAAAAACCATACATCAACAACACCCAGAAACGCTGCCGGCTTCTTTGGACCCAAGCTCATCTGAGATGGACTGAAGCAAAGTGGAAAAGTGTGCTGTGGTCTGATGAGTCCACATTTGAAATACTTTTCAGAAATCATGAACGTTGCTCTCCTCCTGACTAAATAGGAAAAGGACCATCTAGATTGTCATAAGCACAAAGTTCAAAAACCAACATCTGTGATGGTGTGGGGTGTGTTAGTGCCCATGGCATGGGTAACTTACACACCTGTGAGGGCATTTTAAATGCTGAAAGGTACATACAGATTTTGGAGCAACATATGTTTTCATCCAAGGGACGTCTTTTTCAGGGACATCCCTGCTTATTTCGTCATGACAATGCCAAGTCACATTCTGCACTTGTTACATCAGCGTGGCTTGGTCATAATAGAGTGAGTGTACTAGACTGGCCTGCTTGCACTCCAGACCTGTCTCCCATTGAATATCTGTGGCCCATTATGAAGCACATAATACAACAATGGAGACTCTGGACTGTTGAGCAACTGAAGTCATGCATCAAGCAGGACTAGGAAAGAATTTCACCCACAAAGCTTCAACAATTAGAGTCCTCAGTTCCCGAATGGTTGTTCAGTGTTCAAACTGTTGTAACACAGTGGTAAACATGGCTCTGTCCCAGCTGTTTTTTTTTATTTTGGAATGTACTGCGGGCATTCAATTCAAAATGAGTGAATATTTGCAACAAACAATGAAGCTGATCAGTTTGAACATCTTGTCTTTGCAGTGTGTTCAGCTGAATAAAGGTCTGAAAGGATTTGCAAATCATTGTATTCTGTTTTTTATTTAAGTTTTGCATAACATCCAAACTTCATTGGAATTCGGCTTTGTAGGGACTGTTATTTGATCATAATAGATATGGCTCCTGTTTGGTTTTTTTTAAACATTTGTGTAGGGGTGTTTTTTGTCCTCCATGGACTTAACATGTCAGTCTCTGGTTTCCCCCTCATCTCCCCTCATTAACTCATTTTCTCTCACCTCTCCATCTTATCTAAAAATAACTTCCTTCCCCTTTTTCTCCACCTCTTCTCTTTCTCAGTCTCTACCACGTCTCCCCTGAGAACCAACATTATACAGTAGATCAAAGCACATGCATATACGGTACCGTCCCTGTGTAAGGGTCCCTCTGATTTACAGTAGCACTGTAGTAAATCCATGTGCTGACTGCACCAGAGCGCACACTCCATTGAGCTAATGAAGAGATCCCTCACAAGCAGCCATTGATCTGTGAGACTTTATTTCAGCGTGTGAGCTGAACATTTATCATTAAGCAGCACAGAGACAGGAGAAGGGATCTGCAGCAGTCAGGGGGAAAATCTCACCCAAAGCTCCCCTCTTCTTTCTGCTTCATTCTCTTGTTTTTCGCTCCTTTGCCTCCTGCTGAATCTTCTCATCTTCTCTCCCATTTCGATTATATGCATGCACACACGTACCCAAGCCCTCACACTCACTCCTACTCCCTCCTGCATAATCTGAAGGCATGATTTCTATTTGTTCTGTCATGGTTTAATCCCTTTGCTCTCCCTTGTGTTTAGCTTCTTTGCTCTGTGCTTGAACTTTCACATCTCCATCTCAACTCCCTCCCTTGTTTTCTCTAGACTTGATATTTATTTGTTTACTGCATCTCTCAATCTTAAGATGCAAAACATTATGACACACGACCTGGCTGATAAAGAGGACTGCGTTCCCTCCTGCCGGTATTCAAACCTGCCAACATTAAAGGCGGTTCACAGTTTAAATTTAGCCAGCCCTTGCACTCCCCCGCCCTGCCAGCTCTGACTGGCGGCAGTCACAGGGTACACACGCTCGTAGCTTCACTCCTGTCAGTACATTGATGTATGTGTCTGTGAGAGAGGAAGATAGAGAGAGTGCATATGTGTGAAATACAGTTAGTCTGACTATGGTTGGGCTGTGCTGAGGATTCAGAGTGTGAGATTTACTTGAGCACATCTGTTAAATTTGTATTACTGATGTTATAGAGAGTCTGACTACTTCATTGCAGTTGTTTAACCAGGAGTATGAGTTTAAAACCAGGAGGCAGTCAGAGAGGGGACAATTTCATAAATGTCTGATTTTGTAAAACTGCTCCACTCACAGTTCTGTCTGGACCAGTTTATCAAGACTAGACGCAAGTGCAGTTATTTAATTTAGCTTCCTTTGCATGTTTTTACTTTGGCGGTATGGTTCTGATGGGGGCTCTCCCTGCCTTTCCACACTGCAATAGTGGAGGCTCTCAGCAGGAACAGTACACGTTCCTGCCCTCCATGCAGCCCACAAGGAAAGCATAAGGCAGGGAGAGAAGCAGAGCAAGCATCAATGACATTGATTAAGTCAGAGAAAAGCATAAACGAGGAGCTGTTGTGGAGGAGGGTTGCAAAGCAGCTTGCAGCAGGAGCAGTAAAGAGTAGAGCGGCCTAAGTACCGTGGTCTGAGTGCATTAGCTAATGGCAGCTTAGAGGCTGTCAGCAGTGGCATGCTAGGTTTGGATCAGCTGTTTAACAGTGGAATGCTGGCACATTAGCAATCATGACTGTGTCCTGCCATGATAAACACCATTCTCCATTTCTGATTTCATTTTTTTAAGTTTTACTTTCAGCTTATTGTAAACACATAGAGAAAAGGTATGAACCATGTATTCAAAGATAACCTGGGAATTCAGGGAATTTAAAACAATAATATTAATTTGGTTTTATTCAGCATTGTATCATGGTTTATGTTTGGTTCAGTCATTTGATGTGCAAGTCAGTGGGTCCTGCACTCAACCTTAAATAGATAAAAATTACATGTACAAGACACAATGTTTGGAATTCTTCATTTTTATTTGAAATGTTCCTTGACATTGTACTCCATAATATATAATGATCTGCAGCAGAAGGTCTAATGCCTCAAATATCATTGTTATCTTTTTTTTTTTTTTCACTTTTTAACTCGAAGGGCCCACATTAACATTGACGTTAACCATATTTGAATAATCTCCAAATTTTCTGGAAAATTTCCTGCCTAGGGTCAATTTTGCTGTGTTCAATACAGGGTATAATTGGCCCTTCTCGCATGGCTGTATGTATTGTCATGCTTACCTAGAAGTAAAGAATCAGAATCAGAATCAGAATCAGAAATACTTTATTAATCCCCAAGGGGAAATTCGGTTGTTTCAGTTGCTCTTATACACAGTATAGCAGTTGGAAACAACAGATGAGGACATTAGAGTAAACAGTAGCATTAAAAAATAATAAAGATAAAATAAATAAAAATAAAACAAATGAAAAGAGCATAAAAATTACGTAAGTAGTTTGCAATGTGCAGAGTCTTTAAGCAGTATAAAACTTCCTTATGAAGGAAAATAAGTAGAATAAGTAAGTAAAATGAAGTGGACATGAGGCTCCAAAATGAAGTGGAGGTATACACAGTATTAACAATTAACAATATTTACACTACGGCAGGACTACCCAGATGTGCCATATTCAGCTGTTTCTTGTTAGTTTATAAACCTAAGGGGGCCACACGTGGATGCCAAAATCGCCAGTGAGCATTTTATTTGATACTTACTATGTATTTATTGTCTTTGACATCTCTTTGTTATTTGTTGGTAAATGTATACATTGTTTGTAGACTACAAAAACTGGCTTGCCCTTTGGGATTAACAAATTTGAGTCTAATTCTGATTCTGATTGATTGAGCCCACCAGCCACATTAGTATACTACAATAAAGGATCGTTCCATTTTAAAAACATGGGGCTTCCTTACTTAGACGGATGGGAATAAGAAATGTGTATGTTTGTGCTCTGATAAGTAATTGTATTTAATAAGTTTTATATTTGAGACATTTTTGCTTAAATAGTAGATAGACCATTACTTGACCATCCTTGTTTGTTAGCCCCACCAGAGCCTGGCCCCCAGAAAGCTTTACCCTCCTCCTCTCCTTATGAGCGGCCTTGGCTAACAGTGTTTTATTGGTAAGAAACTGTACCTACATCTGCTCATACTATGGCAAGAATGGGGCAAGCTAAAACTGACGTGTACGTAGCCTTCAGTGTGTGAATGTGGTTTGGATGAGTAAGTGTGACCTTCGGTGTAAAGAAGTATTTGAATCAGATTTCTGGAAAAGTGTCAAGTTAAAGTCAGGTATATAATGATGTCTTCTGTGCCTTCATATTCTGCTTTTCTATAAAGAATCTTTAGAATTACAATCTAAAGACAAAAAAATGAACGCACAGGCTCTATGGTCATGACTTATCCTATTTGTGTTGGATAACTGACCAGTTAACTATGTTGTCCTCATTTTGACTTGTTTTAGAAAAGATATAATTGTGTAAACAACACTGTATAGATGCATCATACTTTTTAGTTTTGAGTTGGGTTGTGAGTAAGAAACCATCAGGAGTGGAAATATCACCTTCCTTCAGAGTGAATAGATATAAACAGCCCTGTCTGGATTATGATGGAGCACAAACACATCTACCTGCTATGATGATAACAGAATTGATATGCCTCTCAGATCTACAGAAGCCGTCATACCATCCATCATGTTGTGTTTATTTGAGCCTGCAGAGAGACCTGATGAGAAAACTTTCATATAGAGAGAAGTGGCTGGTCGGGACATAAGCAGCATGGAACAATACGATCTATTTTTCCTGGGCTGTCCTAGTGTGCTTACATTTCTTCACCTAAGGAGGTCAGCACTGCACATATTAAGACCTAATAATTTTTATCCACGATGAAAGACATGATGGAAGAGAAAAGACTTTCTGCTTCAAATAAACAGAATGCAAAAAAAGGCGGTGTCCTCTAGAGAGAACTCAATAGAGCGACAATGAATATGCCATTATTTCATCTTTTTAAACTTCTTGTTCTCCACACTTTAAACTTATTGTTCTTTATCCCATTTATACAAACTGATTTTAAATACGAGTGCAGTTTGATTTTGGAGTATACATAAAAACATTCTCAATTGTAAGTGAATCAACTCTCTTTTAATTTGAAACTTTGTAGTAAAGGCTTTCTCAAATGTTTGAACTGAAAGAAGACTCTCTCCTTTTTATTGTTAGTCTTTTAACGCCTATTTTCAAACCAGAGATGGTAACAAGCCACTTGCTGCAAGTCCAAGTCAAGTCTCAAGTCTCTGGGTGGAAGCCACGGGACAGTCTCTTTTAAGGTTTAATTAGTTTAAAAATTCCTAAAATATTTGTCAGATAATGTTATCCAGAGTGACAGGAAAATACTGCTATTATTAGACATATATGACTGAGCATAGGAGGGTCAGAGAGGCTGTAAAGGGGGCAAAGTTAGGAAGAACCCAAGGGCCCATGCCTGATATTCTGATATCATCAATATTCTGCAATCTATTGTAAAAGATTTCTTCCCTCCAGACTTACAAAAAACATGATTGTCTTGTATTTTAACTTGCAAGAAAGGAAAATTTAGTCCCCTTTTGTGTCACTAGATTCCCATAAAATGACATTTGTATAAAAAGCGGGCCTTTACAACATTAATAAAGGATATCAGTTTCTTCTGTTTATTTCCGCATGTCTGATTGGCATGTCAAAATATCAGATTATGGGGTACAACCAATTCTACTCTGTAAAAGGGGCAAAAGATTTGAGATTCATGAGGGTGTATTACATCTTCAAATAAAATGATAAAAGAAAACTACTGAATTCTTAAAATGGTCCAAATGCCAGAGAGAACAGTTTAATTTAACATTTGTAGTATGATTTTTAGATGAAGTGTGTTTTCTCCTATTTTTGAAGCTTATTTGTGCCCCTTTGTTGAACAGCTGCTTTGGGATAGTGCCAAATGTGACATCCTCTCATGGGGCCCAAAAATTCTGGCAGCTTCCCCAAGGAGGGTCATAAAATGTGGTGTAATAAAAAACTGACCTCTCAAACCGAGCAATAATAACAAAATAGAGTGCTTCGGTAAAACTATATTACATGGTCAATTACATATCTGTTACCTAAACTTGCCTTTGGATGCCATCAAGTATTCATGTATGGTTGGATTTTTCTCTATTTTAATGATGTTGGCAGTAAAAGGTCTCATGTTCTACTGTGTTTGGCCATTTACATCATGTCTTGGGTGTCTATTAAGCAAGAATTTGATGTAAGTTGAATAGAAAGTGAAAAATGTAGTCCCTGTAGAGGATCAGATACAGCTCTTTTTTCCTCCCCTTTGGAAACTCTGGGATCTGAGTGGGTGGGGAGAATAAAGAAGGCTATGATAGTGAGCTATGCTCTGATGGCCAAGGAGCGGACTTTTAAAACAGTCATGGCATCTACCTATGATGAACAGTAAACACACATGTAGGTGGAGGCTGTATAGCTATACTAAACCCCAGGAAGTAAAAAACAAACAAAAAGAAGTTCATTTCAGTTCAGTAAGTGGGGTCATGTTCCTCTGCTCCTCAAGTCCATTCTAACAACATTAAATGCAAAGAAAATTGATTTAGCAGGATATTGAATCTTTAAATATTTTGCGGTTATCAGGGCAATTGTATCAGTTTTTTTTCATATTAACCAGACAAACTGTTGTTATCAAGTAAATAAAAACAAAATTGTGCACGACTGAGCAAGCGCAGAGGTAATGTCAACACCCTAGCTTGCTTCTAATGGAAGAATTTAGCGGGTCCTGGCTCCTAATATTGCAACAAGCTGGATTTCACTCCCACAGTACACTCTGTTCAGAAGAGTGGAGATGAACTTTTTACTCTTTACAGTCACTGTGTCCACTTCATCTATGGCTCTCCATCATACACAGCTGTCCATCTGTGCGCCTGTCAGTCTGAAACAGGGTTTTTATGTTTTATGCAGACGTATTTGCTTGTTAATTGATAATGAAAATATGGATGAAAATAAATATGCATCATGTTATAAATCAGCCTTTATTGGAAAGTTAAAGCATGGGGTTGTTTCTAAACATTTAGAGGGCCTCAGTTATCTGAAAGACTGTTATTTCCATTTCTTTATGCTAATGGGGAGTAACTTACATTGTCTGAAACATTCAATAAATGCCCTCTTTAAGTCATTTGGGGTGAATAGTAGAGGTTTCAGGCAGCTCTCCCTAGAATGTAGTACCCCAGTCAATGCCAAGTACCAGCAATGTTTCGAGTCTGTGGCAGCTGCGGATACAGTGCTCAACCATATTGCGGGGGCTTATCCCAGCTGAAATTGGGAGAGGGGTGGGGTACACCCTGAACCAGTCACCAGCCGATGCCCAGAGAGAACCCACGCATGCACGGGGCAACACGCAAACGCCACACTGAAAGGCCCAACCTTCTTGCTGTGAGGCACGTGCACTACCTGTTGCGCCAACCTGCCGCCCAGGGGGGACAAGCAATATGTGGAATTTACACAAAGCTCTTATTTACAGTGAGCTCGACCTACAAAAATAAGGACTGGGTGTGAGTCTCAAACCTTGAGTTGAAGTCATTGAGGGGCGAGTCCAAGTCAAGTCTGAAGTCACCTTTGGTAAGTGTGACTCAAGTCCGAGTCATCAACTCGAATTCCCATTTTTGATTTAAGCAAACATACTACTCCTTCCTCTCTGTTTTGATTATCAGGATGGATGCAAATATTTTCTTCTATCTCTATCCAAACTTGTCACTTCTCATAACATGAAGCTTAGCTTGAGTTCAGGCAGGGTTAGACTGTTCTGGTTTCGTTTAATCATCCATTCAGTCATGAAGTCACCACTCATTCATTTCGCTTCCTCTCACTCTCTCTGTAATTCCTGCTCTGGTGATTAGCTAATGAAGGATACTCGCTCACTTAAGAACTCAACCAACCAGATTCTGATATGGCCTTGTTTAACTATTCATCCTTTTGCCATCATATTTTATAATCTGCCCTCTTCTGTCTTGCAGTCAGTATGTCATTTTAGGCTTCTAATAAGTGAGATACAGCTCCTCTAAAAAATCTACATCACCACCACCAATGTCCAGACTTCAAAAAGAGGGATTCCCTATCCTGCTGTTAGCCTCAACACTCCTTTGAGAACATGAAGACATCCCAACAGACTGTAATCATGTGTGTACACCTTTTATTTAACTAAATTGGTCAAATTAATTGTTCACTCATATTTAAGCCTCTCCTGACTAAACTATGTATAATGAAGGAAACATCATCATATTTTATCTTTCTAAAGACCAGAGAAAGAAAAAGAAAAATGACACAGTGGACTGACCGACACATCCAGTACTCCTTCACCTGGGCCAAAATCTAACATTACACATGCGCCAATCCAGAAGGAGAAATAGGCATGAAGATTTGGTTATGCGGTGCATTTTCTTGCTAAGTGTGAATGTTGTTCAGGGTTGTGACGCCATTATTGATTAATCACTTGTTTAACAGAGCTGTTCTATACTGAGACAACTGCTTTTATTGATTTCCCAATTTCACTCCAGCAAACAAAATATTAGGTCCACATTAAATCACACATAAAATGTGGGTTTTATTCTGCACTTGTTTGAATGTCTTCACACCATTTATGATGGGCTGTTTTATGTAAAATAAAACCAGTTGATGTCTTAATGTGAATCATTTCCAAGCAGACCAATAGACAAGTGATGACAGAAAGTTGTAACACTTTAGTATAGGGTCTATGAGCTCTCAAGATGTGAGTGTGAGTTTCTCATGAAAAAAATCACAAGGACATACATAATATTAAAGTGAAAGAAGAAAAGTTAATACATATAACACTGATGATATGAGGCATATATGTGTGTTATTCAGTCTGTACATATTTAGCCACTACTGCATATTTCTGACTCTCATGCCTACACTTGAAAACTTTGCAAAGATTTTGTGAAGTCTTTCTGTCAGCAACTCTGTTATGTTTCCTCTAAAACAAAGTCTAATAAGACCAGGTCGCTATTTGGGAAATGAACAAAAGAAATACGCTTTGACAAAATGGAAAAAAGAAAAACAAGTCATTTATTTCTAAAAGGTGACGGGATTATTTTTTCTCCACCACCACCTTGTAAATCCGTCAAAATGACAAAGAAAAAAAACATAATTTGGACCTGAAATAAAAGACTGAGTGAGTCATAAAAAGCTTTGTCCATGTGTAGGCAGGGATATTTTTTTAATAACTGTAGTTTTCCTCCTCCATTTTAAAAGATATTCCTGCATAAACACACTGTTAAACATTGTTTATTACTTTGTTTCTATGTCCATGATATGCATTTTTTGCCATTTTTATGCAAAGCTGTTTATTTTTATATCTGTTCTTACCACAATGTCTGGCAGGTGTTACAGTTTAACTTGTAGCTGTGTTAACTGGTGATAGCAGGTGTGTTGAGTAAATATTTCTTTGTTTATATATTTCAATTCTTTACATATCTGATAATCTTGATCAAATCATGTTATTTAACACTTTCATGAGTATTTTTTTTTTTGTTTCAATTATAATCATGGCAACAACCGAGCAAGTGGCCATGGGTCACCTGTCAACACAATCACATATGAAAGAATAACAATGGGTCACTCAGGTGGCATTGGTATTGTAGGTCGGTTTCAAACCAGCATCAAAGTGAGGGAGGTACAGGGCAGACAGGACCTAAATGTAACATATTAACCGACTTCCCCTGTGCTTAGCACATTTTGTCATTTTTTTTAACTTTATTGTTAAAAAAGGAGGACATGTCAAATGGGGATGATTGCATCTTCCATCAATCTTATTTTCCACAGCCCTAACAATTTGGGCATCTCTTTATCTCCCTAACATGCTTACTAATCTGTAGCTTCCTGTTTGGTGCTAATAAGTCTGCTGCTAATGGTTTTTGACAATGTTAATGTTAAAGAACAACGCAACAGAAAAGAGTGAAGGCTAAGAAAATATCTCACATGTTGGGTTTTATCACAACACAAGGACTAAAGAATGACTGTCCTAAAACTGCACAAAATTAGTACTTAAGGACACGTAACACAGGATCAACAGAGCGTACCCCTGCTCCAGCAGGACTGAAATTGGAAAAATTTCTGTCATTCCAAGATTGTACAAAAAAGTGAACCTTAGTTCAAAAATACACGCCAATATGTCTTCTGTGCCTTATTTTAGGAGTTACTTGGGTAAAGATCCTCAAGTTCAACATATTTTTCAACACTTTTAGCCACTTCTTCTTTATAAATAATTAAGCAAACCTTATCCAGTACACTTTGGAATTACAATAAGTGTCCTTCAGCTCTAAATAAACACAGAGAGAGGTCATTTGTCGAAAGTCAAAGTTCTCTCAGACTGAGGATTATTTAATGAGCTGCTGAAAATTTTTAAAGCACCCTCTCTACAAAATCTCTCCACGCTAACTAAGAAGTGGCAGCACAGTTTTCACCGCTGCTTTCACCTCCTCTCTCATTTGATAAAAATAAACACACAAGTGGTGGATTATGAATTCCTTTCCTTATTGGAGACCTTGTTTTTGGCTGCTGCAGATTAACCGTACCATCAGTGTGATTGACGCCTCCTGCAGTCAAAGACTGAACTGACTGCTGGGATCTGGACCTGCAACAATAGAAACAGCCCTCACTTCAGGTTTTACAAATCTGCTGTGTTTTTTTCTCTTTTTTGTTAAGGTTCATTAGTAGTCATTGCTTTGCCCATGTTCCCATTTTCCTGCATGAACGTGTGCGTATACTCCTTGTGAACACTATTGTTGTAACACTGCATATTAATCCGAAACTGGTGTGCTTCCATGGAGAAGTGCTGTTTCTGCAGAAGTTTTTGGGGTCACAGATTTCCCCTGAGAGTCTGTTGCCGGTCGCTGAGGCTATGAAGACTAATTAGATCAGCGGAGAAGATTTAAATTAAGTATCTCAGTGGCACGGATACCGTTAAACAGACACAGAGTCTAAAAAAATGAAACCAAGCATTAAAACATACACATAACTTCAGAAAATACACACTTCTGTCACACATCTGTCCTGTCCCTGTCTGGACAGTGCTCTTCATGGCATTTATGCCAAATAAATAATATTATCCCTGCAGTTATCTGTACTCCACATGTTCAATATTGGTCATCTCCTGCTGGGCATTGAAGTGTGCCAACGAAGCTTGAATATTCAGCATAAGATATGAGTTAACATTTTACAAACCAGAATGTAACATATGCCAAATCTCATTCACAACAGAAGCACTAAATGGGCTAATGCTACTGCTACAAAACGTTAGAGTTCTGGTTTAAAACGTGATTGTGTTTGGCGGTGACTTTCAGCTGATGGTGCACTTATCCCTATTGGGGGTCTGGAGCCTATCCCAGCTGACATTGGGTGAGAGATGGGGTACACCCTGAATCAGTGGCCAGCTGATCACAGGGCCACATAGAAAGATGGGCAACCATTCACTCTCACACTCATACCTAAGGGCAATTAGGAGTTACCAATTACCCTAACGAGAATGTTTTTTGGTCTGTGGGAGGAAGCCAGAGTGCCTGGAGAGAATCTACATATGCACAGGCAGACCATGCAAACTCCACACAGAAAGGCCCTGACCAACATGGGGTTTAAACCAGCAACCTTGCTGTGAGGCACGCACACTACTTGCTGTGCCACCGTGTCACCCATAATAATCTTTATCAAAATGTATTTAATTCTTTACTAGAAACTAGCAGTGTATCTGACTGTTAATACATTTGAAACTTGTTTATAACTAAGTTAAAGTTAAATGTATTGGAAAAAACAGTAAATATCAAGTTTATGGCACTGAAAAAGTAGTTTCAATTGGCTTGAATTCTGTGTTCAGCTTATTCAAGAGTCTTACTGTTTGCACTTTAATGTAATATTTAAATGTTAGCATACTTATTTTTCAAAAAAACTGAGTTAGCGTAATTGTTTAATAATGAGTATCATGCAGTTTTGAGTGTGACCCTCAAACTGTGTTGACAACATTACTGTGACCTCCATGTGGCAGAAGTTGCCCATCTGTGGCCTTAAGGCTTTTTTATGCTTTAAGGTCACTGCTAACCTTACAGTGCAGCTGGATCCGTCTGATTTGATACCTATAATCAGGCAGATCAGTCTTTTTAAGCTCCAATTGACAAGGACTGTGAGCCGCCCAAAGTAGCACTAATCAATCAGCCTCTTTGAAAACAGGAAGAGGTGAGAGCTAACACTTAGAAGACAGCAGGAAGCAACTGCTCATACAGAGAGTAGCATAAATGCTAACAGCTTTAGTAGCAGTTTTGTCAGACCTGGACTGCACTTCTTTATCAAATGAAGAACAAAAGACAACACCGAAAGCTCTTCTTGATATAAATTGTATTTTCACTCTTCCTCTGAAATGTTTTGGTGAGAGTTTGTTCACTGTAACAGCAGAAAGTAAACATGTTTGCCCTTATTCTCATCAATCTGGTATAGAAACCACAGGATAATCTTCTGATGGAGAGTCAACAGGTGTGAATGAAAAAAATAAGAACTGGGGGAACAGAGAAACCTGTATTACCACGTTGATTTGGCAATGTAAACTGTCATGTTGTCAAACTAGATGAAATAAGAGCCTAGTAAATGTGTTCAACAAAACATGTAATCACCCTAGTTCAGTGGCTTGTTTCCACATAAAATTCGGAGTGGTGGTGGCCCCATCTGCAGCAATATATCACCCTAGCTTCCTCTCTTGGTGCAAATGCAGAGCTGATCTCTGTCACTGTAGCTAATGTCATTTACTTCATCAACCCACTTCAAAAATCCCAAACTATCCCTTTAATGTAGTAACAAAACAAGTAACTCTTTGATGGCAGTAATCTTGTAACATGACAAGTGACTTTAAAAAGTAACTTTTACCAAAAACTGAACACTGTACATGCCATTTCATTTTTTTTCTAAATAATCAACAAATAATATACGAGTTTTAAATTTAATCTGAAGAAATGCTTGGTATCTTATTTCATAAAAATCATTAGTAACACATTTGTATGTATTATTTTATTAGGCATCTGTAGATAAAAAAATAGACTGAAAACACATTAACACACATCAACGATTATTTGCATGCATATGAATTTGGTGTGCCTTGAGATTTTGGCTTGGGTTTAGGTGTGCCTTTGGCAAAAAAGTTTGGAAGTCTAAACTTTTCTTTAATGCTCATACAAAAACCGGGAGATGGATAATTTTCTGTCTGCAGTGACTGGGTTCTTACCTTCAGGACAGTAACACCTGGGCCCTGCCAGGCTGCTGTAACAGGTGGCTCCATTCTTACAGGGCTGAGAGACGCAGTGATCCACCAGCAGCTGGCAGCGTTCCCCTTCATAAGCTACAAAAACAGGTAAAAATGTGATAATCCTAATAATAAAAAAAACCTAACCAAAAAAAACCCACACATTGTTTGCCTTGTTCTATTTAGGTTAGATAAAAAAAAGTTTAATTGTTGTACTTTTCCTTCTATTCATTTCATTTCACACTTTATTGTTCATTATAACTTTAGATTTAACTAACCTAATCAAATCTGTGCTCAACCAATGGGGTTTTTAACTATTACCAGTCACAAGAAAAGTAAACAAGAAAAGTCACCTGTAAATATGCTAATTCTTTACACTGTAACACTTGTAACAGCGCCGGCGGAGAAACTGCAACAAATGGAACAAGGTCCTACTCACATCTAGAGACATACACATAAATTCAGTGAGACCGCAATATCTGTGTCAATTTATGCTACAATGGATGCATGACACGACACGTGCCCCCAAATACACACAAAGGCAGGGATGCTCACTCGCAGCGCTCCTGTCTCCGCTGAGTCTGCGTGCCTTCTTCTCTCAAATATCATGCCTCTGTTACTACCACTGGAAAAGGAACAAAGAGGGGGTCAACTTTGTCCCCCATTCTGTCTCCACGATGCTCACAGTGGAGGCAAAACGCAACAAAATTGTAAATTATGCCTTAAAACAGCATGATGAATTGGCTGTAGATAAGAAAGGGCCAACTCTGTAAAACTGAAGGGCTCCAACTGGTCAAAAGGAAAAAATAAGTGAGGACTTCATTATGGTGACTGCACCAATCCACTGACAAGACAGTGAGTACCATTAGTCTGTGGCTCATTTAATGCTTATTATTACCCAGGTTCATCATTGTTGCCAAGAGAACCCTCAGGTTTGTGGTGCATCTAATTGAAAACCCAGAGTAGCTGATGAGCTTGGGCAGACCAGGAGGACTCACAAACCAGATGCTGTACTTTAGCAGCTCACAAACATGGTAGCTAACATTGAAACAACTCAGCCGTATTCTTCATTACAATAATGTTATTTCTCATTTTTCTGTTTTATGCAAAACAACAGAAACACATGCAAGGACAGCCAAATGACAACACAAAACACCCTTCAATTGTTATTTTTTTGATTAACAAGTGCTTGAAAAAAATTATTAGACCACCAGTCACAAAAAAAGAACACCTAAATTTGAGAAATCTTTTAAAAACTTGGTTAAAACTGATAATGTTGTAGTTATTGGATGTACAATTTGAACAGGAATGAGGAATTTTAAACTAAATTTACCTTTTATACCCACATTTTAGCCCGGCTCATTGGGCTTCTCTAAGAAGTGAGAAATTAATCAAGCACAACTTTCAACCATTAAAACTGATCAGGAATGCAGGTAATTAACTATAATGTGACATCGTAATCAGGAATTAAAAATGTGCTTTGCTATTTTTTTGTAAAACAGTAAATTCGAAAATTCTTTGATAACCATAATAATCATATTTTAGCATTAAAAATATCATTTTGGTTAAAGAGCTCCCACACACACATTTATTTATGATGTCTGTTTTAAATTGGTACAGAATTTTGTCTATTTATGATGTCTCTTTTTATGTAAGGACTACAGATGGAAATTAGCTTCTCTGCTAAATCTGGTGCAGCCATCTTTTTATTTCTCTTGAATAATTTATGTCACTGCATGCTGTCCTGTTATAAACCAATAAACTAAACTAAACTAAACTACTGGTGTTTTGATCTTTACATAAGAAATGATTTTTGGTCATTACAAATGCTGTTAATTTATGGCAGCTGTGATACAAACCTTACATTGGGTGGTAGTCTAATACATTTTTTAAAGCACAGTATACATGTATCTCTTTATTTCCTAGAGGTCCTGCTTAATTGTCTGTGTTTCTTTAAGAATCTTTATCTGTGGAATGTTCACTGTTGAATAAAAACTGCAAACAACAGATGTGTGGTCTTACGGTCAAAAACACAAACGTACCTAAAATAACTTGAAATACTTGTAACTGGTTGAGGCTGTCTTTATGAATGTGGTCTCTGTCTTTTTTAAAATGCGTTAAGACTTGAAAAATATCCTGCATTTAGCCAGCTTTGGTCAAGTAATGTCATGTGTTTACGTTTTTTGAAATTTTGCATTTTCTCTAAATGTTGAATCGACATTTCAAGCAATCAAAGAATATGACAGCTGATTAGAATCTAAAAAGAGAGAAACACAATACAGAAACAGCTCATCCATGTCTCCAAAATGCTCTGATTTGAACCAGCTAGGTTTGGTATATTTTAGTTAGTGTTGCTTTCATCAGTTTGTATGTTATCTTAACGGGAAGTGACGGGCAATCTATGGTCACCTCCAACATTTGCCCTCCTACCAGGGGCCCTGGCTTCAAATCCATGTCCTTAAATGAATCTGACAAGACCAAAAGTTCAATGTGCTCTCTGCTCGTTGTCCTAATCCAAAGATTAGTGTTTTATTGGTTGTTGTTCAGTGTGCTTGAGTGTCAACAAAGGCGCTTGTATAATAAATGCATTATTATGTTTATTATTTTACAAAACAAAGAGAGAGAATCTCAGTTTAAATGTACTCCTCAAAAAAACTATAAATGTCATTTTGTCAATTTTTGTTCCCCTTCAGTAACATCAGTTAGTGCATCACAGGAAAGTCTGATTAGTCACCTTCACAACGAGGTACATCTTGGAATGAGCAACACAGCTAAACGTGTGGATAGCGCAGCAAAGAGAAGTGCCAAAATTACCTGCAACTGGAAGCCGGTTTTTCAGAGTGGCAGCATTATTTGGTGTCAGCTCTGGTACCATTTCCAAACTTAAGACCAAGTTTTGTGAGACTGGTGGAGTCAAAGACAGACCACGAGGTGGGAGTCCCAGGAAGACAACACCCCAAGAAGACCAGTTCTTCAACCTGGCTTCACTGTGGAACCGAAAGCTTTATTCCAGGGAAAGAGATGATTTTGGCACATTTTTTTGGGGGGGGCACTACCCACACAAATACATCCTTTCAAGTTGTACCTGGTTGTAAAGGTGATCAATCAGGCTTTCCAGCAGCATAAAGTACATTATCAATTGGTATCATAAAAAGTTAGACAAAATTAACCGTAATAACATTTCTAAACATTTTTTAAGGATAAAATTTGCAACATTCTAATAAGATCAGCAAGCCCTATTCACGCTGCTGATGCATCACCTCCACCAAATTGTGGAGGGAGCACCCCCCCGACCCCCCCCCGACCCCCGCCACATTTCCAGAGGTAATAGTGAAGTGTGTGTCTACCTTTGTTTATAGAGCACATGCCCCTTTCTGCTTTCTGACATTCATCCAATGCCATATCACACCCTGAATTAACAAAACTACATCCTCACGGCAATAATTCAGTTGTCTTGTGATGGAGTGAAGACAGAGCTTTGTTATGTAATTTGCATAATTGCACTGTCAAAAGGACCACAGTCAAGCTGACTCTTTTACCCATCATGCACACATGGACACACAAACATACACACACACCTGGAGGGCAGGTGCAGGTAAAGTTGTGTCCTTCATCCCCCTGTCTGACATCGGTGCAGGTGCCATTGTTGCGGCAGGGTCTGTGGTGGCAGGCATCGAACTCCTCACAGAAAATTCCAGTGTAGCCATCCTCACACTCACAGAAGAAAGTGCTCTGTGAAATCACACACACACACAATTCACACATTAAATCAATGAGCCTTGAGGGTGAAGCAATGGGAGCCAGCGATGAGAAGAGGAAAAACTTGTGAAACAGAATTAATAAGATTGCAGATTGTAAAATAATTCAGCGACATAATAATGCAGTGACAAGCAGTGGCGATATGGTCTGTTTTTTCACAGTGAGAGAAAAGATAATTACAAACTGAGTCTGAAAATGGTTTCTGAAAATGTGAAAGGGACCAGCAGGTCCCAAATGCCTCTTTTTTCTTCAGCTGCAGCTTCTTCTAATGGACAACTTTATGTATCTGCACAGTCTCAATAAAACAGACAGCTTGTGTCATGTCACAGTGCTGTAAGCTGTGGTCTGGTGTTTTTCTGCTCAGTGCAGACCTTTGTTCTGCTGTATTGTACTTTTTTCCCTGAGAGATAATTCCAGGGAGAGTTACTCTGGCTCTTGCTCTTTGTACATTTGTTAAGATTAATATAAAGAAATCACAATGTGATAGTAGCAATGAAGCTACAGGGATAGTATTGTGTTAGAATAATACAGAAACTTTGTTCTTGCCGACTCTGCACTTCTTTCTATTGTGATGTCAGCATGGAGTTAGACCAACCAGAAGACTACAGGATCTTTACACTTTTACATTCACACACATTTTAACTCTTCTTTAAGAACTGTATTGATAGGCAGAATAAATATGTAATCTTCTCACCTCAGAGGGCTGTGTGATACATTTGCCTTTACCAGAGCACTGAGGGTCACTGAAGCTGCTGCCAGGCTCCACACAGCTGCTGGCCTTCACCGTCAGGTTGAGACGGAGGGTGACCTCTGGAGCTGTCGGGGTACCAACGTGCAAAACACCTATCACAGAAAAAAAGAGTTATCTTTATATTTTGGCACATTTGTGAACAGTGCAGCATTTCTTGTTCCATCAATCAATTAGTCAAACTGTATTTGTAAAGCACTTTTCATACAGAAAAATATGTAGCACAAAGTGCTTTACACGGGAAAAAACAACATGCAATACAGACACAAATAAAGGCAACTAGAACAAACAAATTCATTTTCAACAAAAACAAGGAAAATTAGCTACATTAAAGTCCTTAATGAAGCAGAGCTGGGGAATGAGGAACTGAGGAAATGCTATCGTGAGTTCATAATGAGAAAACACTGAAGATGATGCTAAAAACACTTTAACTAGAGATAAAATAAGAGTTGCAGTAAAATAAAAATAGTAATAGTAATAACAATAATAATAATAATAATTAATACATAAATAAGGAACAACAGTTAAAGAATATAGTGTAATATAAACTAAACTACATACATAAATCAGTAAACAAATAAAAACATGAGTGGGATAATAAAACACTAAGTATAAGAAGTATACCGATACTCTGCTCCACCCTCAGGTCTGCAGATATGGGCCGTACTAACTAAAAGCTGCCTCATCATGAGTCTTTGTTTGGACTTTTGGCACAACTGAAAAACCGCCACCTGAAGACCAGTGTTTGTACATTGACAAAGATGCTGCCATCTTTGTGTGCCCTCCTTATGGTTATGATAACTTAAAAAAAATACTGGCAAATATGACTCAGCTAAGTAATGGCCACATATACATTACAAAGACATGTTGGAACCAGTCCAGGGCCCAGTTATGGGGTCTTCCAGGGGCCCCGTCATGTCTGTGTGCAGACTGCAGCTCGCACCTGCATCCCAATAATTCTGGAAAACATGCACAGCCGCTGAATCAACATCTTTAGTCTATCTCCAGCTTTATGCTTTATCTATGTAAAGTTTGGTTCACAGGATTCAAATATCTGAAGGAGAAAAATGAATTTCATTTCAGCCTGTTCCACTGTTGAAGCATATTTATGAATCAGAATTACTATTATCTAAGAGGACTTGATTACAGAAAAATTAACAATACTTATTACATTGATTGATAGAGATCATGTTTATACAGCACAATGTTCATTAAATTTACTCCTCTGCAATATTTTCAGATGAGGAAAAAAGACTGTTGGGGGACTGTTGCTTAGTTTTTCAGTGTGTTACTGCAGTTTTAACCATTTAATGCCTGAAAACACAAATTATAGCCGGAAAATTCTATTTTTCGAAGCTGAAATGTTTATTTCACTTTCTACTGAAATCCTTTTAAAAAATCAAAATTTCTACAAATTTAACATATATATATTTTTTGTATCTCTTTTGATACATTAGGCGTTTTTGGCAAATGATAATCCATTTGAGGACATTTTTATCATTTATCTGATTGTATTCATATGTTTTTTAAGCAATTTGTTGATCATATTGATTAGGTAGCGGTATCATAAAAGTATGTATCAAATATGATACAAAAGGTGTTAAAGGGTTAAGCTCTTTACTGTACCTGTCTCTGCTTCACATTTCCCTCTCTTCCTCTCCATCTTACACAGCTGTGTATCTGTTTATCTGTCAGTCTTTATGATTGAATTAAATTAATCCCATAATATTGACAAACATGAAGATGTGTCACCATAAAACAGTCTTTAAAAAATAGATTAGAAGATTAAAAAGTTAATGCACTGGACTTCTTACTTTGCTTTTCCTAAACATTGAAAGCTGATCTTTTGGTCCCTTATTATTCTCGCTGTAGTCTTTGTCAGGTCATGCATAAATGTGTTCTGGGGCTGAGGGAGAGGCAGAGAGAAAGATAGTAGCAGAGAAGGCTATAGCATCATATGATGGGCTCCTTTAAAACATTCAAGGGGTAAATTTGTGGTTTGAGGCAGCATCCAACAACAGGGTCTCACCTGACTGTCTTTGCACTGGGTGTAACTTTAGCATGTCCACATCTCCCTGTGCTTTGCTCATGCACCAAATACAGAGGTTTGATAAAAGGGAATGACATGCATCGCAGCTTATGTTTGCAAAGCCTCAAAATACAAAATGAAATGGTTCACTGAGTCTTAAACCTAAAATACAAGTTCAGTCTAAAGTATCTGAGGGGCAAGTCCAAAAGTGAGTCTCAAACTTGAGTCTCCATCCCTGGGAGTCTCAAACTGTCAGTGGATGAGCTCGTGGCTGCAACACCAAGGTTGGCTCTAGATGTCTCTGCTGTAACTTTGCTGTTTCAATTTAACTTTTAGGAGTGAATCCAAAGTAATAAAGTAATGCAACTTTATTGTTCTTTGGCACAATTTCTCATACTGTTTCTACTCTGAGTAAACACCAAAAAAAAAGGAACAGTAGCTTTCAGGCGGGGTGGAGAGAGTACATCACTCTATAGTTTGCAGACCATTTTGGAAGAGCAATATTTTTTGTGTAATCTCTTTTTTGTGAACACCACCAGTGCACTCTCAAATGGCACATTTTTGGGATAATAGCAAATAAAAATGTAACATAAGATTTTTCAAGAGACCCCATCTAAGTTTGCAGTTATGGCTTTCAGGGGGTCTCTCCACAGGACTGAACTCAGGATGTGCATGGAAAGATAAATTGTTGATTTCAGATAACATAATAAGCAGCACTAGATTTACTAGCCAATTAAATTCTGGTTCTCCTGGCAGTTTTGTACTGACTTTGCTCAGCACTAAAATCTTGATCAAATGCAGCAAAAACTGTATATTTATCTGTTCATTGCTGCAGAAATGCCCTCTGATTAGGGAAATGAATAAAGGACATTTAATGTATATTATTTAACAAATACTCAAGTACATAAAATCATAGTATTTCATAAAAAACAATGTGTTTTGGCAGTATTTTGATCAAAGTGAAAAAAAGAGAGACTAATTGTTTTTAAGGCATGTCCAGTTATACTTACGTATGACCACTTGACCCAATCAGCGTTTAACTACATTCAGAGATATTAGCAATGCTAGTATAACAGCAATGCTACCATTTGTGCATATAACTCCACAGATACTTTGTCATTGGGAGATTGTGTTAGGGGTGGACTGAAGCTGTTTGGCGGAGGTCTGCGCTCTCTGAGTACTTTTCTAGTTTTTTCTTTTTTTCTTAGGATTCCTGGTTTTGGAAGTAAACAACATGATTGACATGTCTGCACATCCACGTGGAGTCACTCTTGGTCAAATGGCCTTAAATCCCACCTCAATACAGCTTCTATGTCTGTGAGTAGGTTGAGCTTAATTTCAGTTGAAACATGTACAGTATATTAGTATTATGATGCATCAACAATGTTCCAAAGACTTCTTTGATAATCAAACAACTGACGTCATTTGGCTTCGTCCAATTCTTTCTGCAGTCTATGGTGCTAACATTACCACTAGTCACACTCCACTACAAACCAAACTCCCATTTTTAACTCAGTGATGCTTTGATGATGTGAAAAATAAAGTTAGTTTATTTTGACCATTCCTGCAGTGCATTAAAAACTTCAGAAAAGTCTCATAAATTCTATTTTTAATTGTGTTTAGCTTCATTTGAAATTTGTTGCCAGAGGACATCTCTTGTAAGAACCCCAAATTTACTAAATCTACTGTCCGTTCTGAAAAATACTTACACTAAATCATGTATTCATTAGTGCCAGATGGACCTTTAAAATTTTAAAAATGGACCATATACAGCATACACATGTTTATGAGGGAACTCCTGGCACCATTCAAAATTTACGTGGGCCATATTGTCGAAGTAAAATGTTCCCACATTAAACTCCTGAATCCTTTTTATGAGAACCATGTTTCTAAAACTAATGTTTAACAGCCTGCTTTAAGTGGATACTTTAAATACTGTCATTACCACATTAAAACCAAAACACAGGTCCCCTGATTTCTACTAGTGTAAAGGTGGATTTCTCACAAGGTTTCATGGTTTTTCTGTGGACCTACGTAGGAATATCATTGCTTATTTTACTCCCTGAACCTGTTTAACTCGCAGCATTCCCCACTGCTGAGAAATCAGGTAACATTTGATGTAACATTTAATTAAAAATCATATTGTCTGCTTGCACAGCAGCTGGATCAGCCTGATTCAATGTCTGTAATAAGGCAGATTCATCTTGCTAAGCTTCAATCTAGAACAACTGTGATCGGCCCAAAGCAGCACGGTCCAATTAGAGTTCTTTAGAGCAGGAGGAGCAACGAGCTACAGGCGAAATCACAGCAGGAAGTGACTGCAAATACAGAGACTAGCATGGATGCTAACAGCTTCAGTAGCAATTTTATCAGATTGTGACCACATTTTGTTATTAAATGAAAAACAAATACCACACTACAAACCTCTCCATAGAAGGCAGATTTTTAGTCCATTTCGGACATGTTTTGCCAAGAGTTTGTTTTACGAAGTGGCCTCACATTCTGTAGTGTAGTAACTCACGCCTAATACATTATCTGATTGACCTGTAATAAATGTTGATTGACTGAATGATTGTCCAATCACCTGCAGAGTATGTATCTGGAAAGGTTCTGCCCTCCCCAAACACTTTCTATGGGCTGTCTTCCAGATGGACAAGTGAAATATATTGAATGGTCTGTCTGATGTGCCATGTTAATTGTCTCATATGGCAGATTTAATTCTTGTCTTTGTCATTCATGGCAATGTTTAATGTGTCCTCTCTCTTAGAAATGTACACCTTAATCTCAAGGTGTTCCAATTAGTTTAGTTTAGATCTTTCATCTTAAACATGCAAGAAAATCAAGAGAGGGAAAAGAAAAATCATAATCAATAAACAACATGATATTATGCATAATTTAAGCCATTACACTTAGAAAGTTTGCAAACTGTCATGTAGTTTACTTGTCCAGAAAGGAGTGTGAAGAAGTATCCACTTATTCAATCTCAAACCTTCTCCAAAAGAATTTATGCTACTTATTTAGCTCTCATGTGAACATAAACCATAACAATACATAATAAATCATAACAATAATTGATGTTAATTAAACACTATATACAAAGTAGAGGAAAGTAAATGACAAATGGTAAATGGACTTCAGCTTATATAGCGCTTTTCTAGTCTTTGACTACTCAAAGCTGCTTTACACTGCAGGTCACACCTACCCATTCACGCTCATCACTCTCACATTCACTCAGTGATGGCTTAAGAGTTTTCATGTATGTTATTCATCAGTATAACCTAACACATTCACACCCTTTCATACCCATTTCCACAACACTGACGCAGCAGTGGGAGCAACTTTGGGCTAAGTGTCTTGCCCAAGGACACATTGACATGTGACAGCCAGAGCTGGGCTCGAACCTGCATCATCCCGATTACTGACCAAGCGCACTATCAGACTGTGCCATCAACGTCCCAAATGCCAAAAATAAGATAATTTCATGCTAACATTTGGCTAGCATCAAGATGACATAATCCCAAAAACAACAGCAGAAACTCTGATGTGCCTATAGGATGATGGTAGCCCAGACAAATCTTTCATGATTCTCTACCTGTTTACTCACCTTGTTTACTCACCATCATCTATACCGCTTATGCCTGTCAGGATACACCTTGAACCAGCTGATCACAGGGCCAAATAGAGAGACAGGCGGCCAATCACTCTCACTCTATCAACTAAGGGCAGGTAAGAGTCACCAGTCAACCTAAGGAGCATGTTTATGGTCTGTGGGAGGAAACCGTAGAGCCCGGAGAAAACCCACGCAGGCACAGGGAGACCATGCAAACTCCACACATGTAGAAACTGGCCAACAGTGGGACTCTAACCAGTCTTGCTATGAGACCAGCACAGTAGCCTGCTGCCCCACGTTGCCACCCAACAAGAAACAATGACATTTTGGGCTCTAATTTCGTAGACCAGGCGCAGGCGGCGCCTGCACCTCGCCAATGGGGTGTGTCCAGGGCATTTTGCAAGTTTTGTGCATGGCGCAGTCTGGCGCAGGGAGGTGCACCCACGCCTCCGTCTCTCCCAGCGGCGCAAGTAGCAGAGAGGGAGGAGAGAAGGCGTGAGTGGGTTTAACACAGCCGAGTGTAATCTTCACCAGTCAAATGAATGCCTCTCCTCTCCTTTAAATGCGCTGCGGGCGAGGCGCAGTGACAGTTTCACCTCAGTGGAAAAGAAGGTCAGAGCCACTGTCACTTTTGCTGCAACTAGGAGAGTGCAGGGGCCACCGGGTGGCGCATCGGAGGCCACGATGTGCGTCACTGTGTGGACCACCTTGCGGGTGGTGTCATTAACATGAGTACAAAATTAAGTGATAATTACATTTAAACACATCAGCAGGCTAATCCATTCATCATGCTTGTGATCCACCTGCATTCCTGGTCTGTCATCGCTAAATAGCAGAAACTTTAGTGAAATACCCCCCCATATCTCCTCCTCATCCTCCTTGCAATAATGTACTCCATCTTTTTAGATCACGTTACGAATAAAGATCAAAACAGAGAAATATGGGCAATCACGGGTAAATCCTTAAGACACCGAGTGACTTACATTTATTCAGCGAGCGTCTCTCTCTTTTTTCTTTTCTTTTGAATTTCATGAGATGAGATGACGTGGCTGTTTGTGGTTGGCTGAGAGAAGTGAACTCGTTAGTTAAGACAAACGTCTCTGATCTGACATCAGATGTGACAGGCCAATTAATATAGATGCAAATGTATATGCTGGTTCAGACAGTTATATAAAATAGTGGTTGCTGTGATTGTTTATTGCATTGAAATGTGCCTGACACTCTAGACACCTGCCTGTGAGGTTTTGGTGATGTGTGCGCACTGTGCGCCTGTCAGCCAAATTACCACTGCCCCGAGTGCGCCTCGTCTGCTCCGAGAATAGACCAGGTTGCAGCTGGCGGGCTTTCAGTGCACCTTCCGCACAGTTTTTTGGCATGAAATTGTCACTGCACCAAGCTGAATCTTTCGACACCTCCCCCTGGTGCGCCGTCACACCCATCTCGGCGCAGCCGGTCTACCAAATTGCCAGATTGGCTGCGCACGGTGGTGCGCCGGACAAAATAACCACTGCGCGGGGTGCGCCAGGCTGCGCCACCCTGAGTTGTGCCAGTAAATTAGAGCCCATAGTCTTAAAACAATACACTTATGTAACCAGAACTGCTAAGAAAAATGTCTGAGGCAAGCAGCTCTCTGTTGTGACTAAAAATAGAAAGTGTGCCTCTCCTGGGGTGTGTAGTAAGTTCAGAGCGTCTCTCATTATGTCCTCAATCAAAGCTGACAGCTTCACGAGCACCTGGATAAAAATAGCTTCACAGTGAACATCAGAGGCCATTTTTTAAGGCCAGATCTGAACCAATAAACTGTGAGTGCACCTATGACAGGACACTGACAATGCATTCTCCTCAGCCAATCACGCTGTCCATTCGGCAACTTGTGCTCCTCTGTCACTCCTGACCAGGTGATCGCCAGTCCAATGACATCAGACGTTAGACCTGCAGAGTCACTGCTCCCTCATTTCCTTCTCTTCACTGAAACTTTGTCTCTTCATCTTCCTCTAGAAGTTTGACCTTCTCCTCCGCCTCCCTCGTCTGCATCCGCTGTCCTTTCCTCTAATCCTTCTCCATGTTGCATCTCCATTCCCCCTTCTTATCTAACACTTCCTCACCCATCCTCCATTATCCTTCCTCCCGTCTGACTTAACTCCCCAGTGTCACCCCCACCCCATCTCTCCTCCTCTCCTAGCTGAGGGAGAGGCTGCACTGGCACATAGTTAGCAGACACATCAAGGTCAACAGAGCAACAGTGTGATGAAACAGCATCGGGTACACTCATGAGGGGACAGACAGCCCTTTAGTTAAAGACTGAGACCACAGTTAGCCCCTCTTCTCAGCCCCACTGCCCCTTTTTTCAACCACATCAGTGTGAGCACCTATGTGTATGTACGGGCTTAGTATAACCACAGATGCACGATGAGCATAAACATAATTTTTCTAAAAAGCAAATTCTCGTTTCTGACTCATGAATGCAAATATTATGCTATTTTCCCAAATGACACATCAGGGATAAACTCTGTAAATAAAATGAATTTCAGCCCATCAAATCCTCTGATGTTATTTGGCTCCACTTTAAATAAGCTATTTGGTATTTTTTCAAAATATCGCTTATTAAGCTTCTCCATGCTCATTAAATGGTGATAACACCATTTAAATGAATAATGTAGAGATTTTAGAGGCATGAAAACAATGTATTTAACCTCTAAAATATTATTCTGCTGATTCTGATTGAAGTAGTTTAATGCAAACATTCAAATCTGTTCGAAAATCAATAAGTTAAGGGATATCTTTTGAGGTCTATGTGCACTATGGACAGCATTGTCAGTAAGTACAGAAGAGGTTACAGATGAGCCAAAGGTACAAAATTAAATGATTGGACATGGGTCTCACACCTCAAGTCCAAGTAAGTCAGACATCTTTGAAGGTTGAGTCCAAGTCAAGTCTGAAGTGACCTCTGGGTGTGACATCAGTGCGACTTGAGTCTCGAATTCATCCCCATCACTGGTTCTGACCCTCATTCATAACTTGCCTAAATTTCTTTGATGATGGCATTTTCTACATTTTCATCTCATGCATCTGTATATTGTTAAGAGCTAGAGTTATGCCTGAGTTTTTACGTCAGAAATAAGTCTTCTTGTTGTACTTAAATGCTTGATTATAGTGATGTTTTATATCTGCATACATCTTCTGAATGCCTTAAATGTATAGATAGAATTTATCATGGGGCCTAAAGGTTCAGAACCAGCAGAATGATATGTTAGAGGTTAAATACATCTTTTTCATGCCTCTTAAATCTCTACATAACTCATCATTGCATTCTGTATGAGCGAACGGGTTGGCTCACTTTGACCATTCATAGACTGAATCATTGGCACATCTTGATTTAAAAGGCTTTAACTGGCCTGCTTCCCTGATACTTGAGTGACTGTATTCATTTGGAAACTTCTGGAAGCTAAAGCCTTCCGTCTGTGACAAAGTCACAAAACTTACTTTTGCTATCCGTCCCCAAAATTCTTCTTGCATAGGGTAAAAGAAGTTTCATATAAGCAACTCAGTGGTACAGCAGCTAGTGCCTCACAGCAAGAGGGTTGCTAGTTCGATCCCCATGTCGGTCATTGAATTTCTTAACATGAGTTTGCATGTTCTTCCCGTGCATGCATGGGTTCTCTCCAGGCACTCCGGCTTTTCTCCACTTACCTAAAAAACATGCTCATTAAGTCAACTGGTGACTCCAAATTGCCCTTAGGTACGAGTGTGACTGTACCTAATGGCAACCTTTCTCTCTATGCGGCCCTGTGATCGGCTAATTACTGGTTCAAGGTGTACCCAACCTCTCACCTAATGCCAGCTGGGATAGGCTTCAGCCCCTGAAAAGGATAAGCTGTATAGATAATGGATGGATGGATGGATGGATGGAAGTTTCAGATATGCTGCTCCTGCAGACTGGAATCAGCAGCAGGAAAAACTGGGTCCTGGAGTGCTGATCTCTTTAAATCTTTTTATAAGCAGATTAAAGGCATTGGAGGAAGATAAAGCAGGCTGTAGATGCCTTGACAAATGATTTTCTGCTCTGTGACTCTGAATTGATTGGATGATACATCTTTTGTGTCTGTAATTGTAATCTCTTGTCTATAACTGTAAATGTTCTGTTGTCTATAACTGTAAATGTGCTGCTGTCTATAACTGTAAATGTGCTGCTGTCTATAACTGTAAATGTGCTGCTGTCTATCTTGGCCACGACACTCTTGCGAATAAAATTTTTAATCTCAGTGAGGTTCTCCGGGTTAAATGAAGTTTAAATAAATAGACCTGTCTAGTGTGCCCTCTACTGGTGTGCTGCTGGAATTCTCCAGTAGCACACAGCGCCTATGAAAAAGTATTTTTACAACAGTGCACAAGACAAAGGCAGATGCAAACCCAGGACACACAGCAAGCTTATATCCGGCTAATATGCTAACACTTTTGGGTAGGTACAACAGCTATAAGCGGTGGAAGCTTATGAGCAGTTTAGCAGTAAATCCAAGACCCGCAAAATTTACAAGATGCAAAACTGCAGCAGCAAAGATGTACTTACAAAGGTATACTTGCTAAGAACTGACTAGGAGTGTTTAGGTGTTAGTTTAAAGGGTATAAACCCCTTTGGCAGTCTGTAATGCATCTACAATATCAATGTTGTTTTCTGTTGTCTTGGTGCAAACAAACAGACAAACAGATTGTTTTATGTGTATGTACCTGAAAAGATAGTGATCACAGCACATGCACTTCACCATGATAAATTCATTCTCTATACAGTGTATGGCTTCACCCCAGTCACTGGATATAAAAATGTTTATATCCTGGTTTGCATTTCTCCTAACATTAATTCATGGCATATTTGTGTTCACTTTACTCTTCCCTGCACTTGAATACCTAGTGTGCTGATGTGACTATGTAATACCATTGATTAAAGATTACATTATTCTCTAACAGTTTGAGTCAAAGACATAAAATCCTCTATTTTTTGTGAATGATTATCAGAGGATAGATGCAATGCTCAAAACTGGTAGTGCAACAGTAAAATATTTCATTAAATTGTTGTGGTAAATATGTCTGTCTCAAAACAAGAACTTGAGAGAATTTCCAACCTGTGCACTCTCAAAGACTTAGTGGTAAATGCATTTAGTTTTTGTTAGACCATTTTGTTCATTATTATACAGTACAAGAAAAAGGCATCTTACTGAGAAAGTAGTTCTGTCCCAGAGGCAGTAAGTGATCCGTCACCACCAGTCCATCATGGGCCCGCAGGAACCTCATTGTAGTGCCATTCAAAATGGAGGAACGCAGGAAACCTTCTTCATTCACCCGCCACAGAACAGGGGCTCCACTGGCATTCACTACCACCCTGATAGTAGAGACAAGAAGGGGAGGATGCAGGGGAAGGAGACGAAAGGGAACCAGAAATATGAAAATCTAATTAATGTCTGTTTTGATGACTCCAGCCAACACAACATTCAGACACTTTGGAAAGATTTATTTTAATTAGTGACGGTTCTTGGCACCTCTTGAGGTTTTCAGATTTGCGGTATTTCTGGTTTTAATGGTGGATTTTCCCAGTGAAAATATAATGAATGCAAACAGTATTAGGTACACAATCTGTCATCTGCAGCCTCATTATTTTGTGCATTAAGTAGGGACTTGGTTCATCCTACTAATACAGAAGTGGATTAAATGAAAACACATTAAAATAAGGTAATTATACTACAACCTCTAGAACAGTGTGTAGTTACATTTGTAGTATCTACTCATCGTTAGATTTTACTGATACCAGCATGATCATTACCTGACTCACCAGATGGACCGTTTGGTATATTTCACTAGTCCATCTGGTAAAGGGCCCAAAGAAAGTGTTTGGGAACAGATAGAACCTTTTAAAGTATTTCCAGCAGGTTATTGGGTGATTGTTCTGTCAATCACATTGATAACGGGCCAATCAGACAATGTAGTAGGCAGGCAATACCGCGGTGTAAAGGACAGAACAAAACCAGTTTGTAAAACTCGGCAAAACATGTGGTAGGCGGAGCAAAATCTTTCCTATGGAGAAGTTTGTAGTGTTGTTATTTGTTCTTCATTTAACAAAGAAGTGTGGTCCAAATCTGATAAATTGCAACTGAAGGTGTTAGCATCTATGCTAATCTCTGTACAGTCACTTCCGTTGTTGTCTCACTAGTAGCTCCCACCTCTTCCTGTTCAAAAGGGTGTTGATTGGGCCATCCCGCTTTGGGCCGCTCACAGTTGTAGATTGGAGCTTGGCATGATAGACATTAAATTAGGCTGATCCATCTGCACTGCAAGGTCAATAGAGATCCTCAGCAATCTATTGCTCCAATTCTTGATACATGTACCTTTTAATTCTTGTTGATTATCTGTGTTAAAAAAAAGAGGAAGGCCGACACAGGACAGTGTCAACAGATTCAAACACATGGCCCTCCTGATGTTTAATGCTGCATCCTTCTCCCCATGCTTGTGTGGGTTTTCTTCCTCCCACAGACCTAAAACATCCTTGGTGCAGTCTGAATGTGCTCTGTTGGAAATCAGAATGTTGCAGGTTTGAGTCCAGCTCTGGCTGTCACATGGCAACGTGTCCTTTGGCAAGACGCTTAACCCCAAGTTGTTCCCACTGCTGCAGTGGCGTGTCAATGGATCAGTAAGGCATTACATAATACTGATGCACTTCTAACATATGTGACACATGTGGATGGACAGATGTGGCCTGTGGTGTAAAGCTGCTTTGAGTAGTCAAGGACTAGAGAAGTGCTATATAAGCTCATGTCCATTTGACTGTCCATGTGTATCAGTCCATTGTTTCACCCAACAACCCAGCTGCAAGATTCAGAAATGGATAATGCAGTAGGCACTATAGGTAGACTGTAGCCAGGCCTGCCCCAGCAGGCTTTACTTCGAGAGGTATCAACTCTTCACTTTATTAATGTAATCTAATAAATATAAAAGATAAACAGGCCATTGTAAATCTGTGTTGGCTGCTACATTTTTTCTCCATCTGCCTAACTTTTTAATGGAGGACAGCTGTGAGGAATGAAGCATTCATGGAGGTTCACGACGGCGTCTGTACACATCTGAGCAGAGCAGCCAGTCTCCCACCGCACAGATTGAGAATAACAATGTTTGACCATGTCTCCTACCAGGGCATTAAGCTAAAGCAGCTTCCCTCCTGCTGAGGAAACGGCAAACACCAGAACTGAGCAGAATTACCATGCTGAGTCTTTAAGAGAGGAAAAGAGATAAGAGAAGAGAGTGAAATCTGGGTTAGACTCAAAGGGAGACCACTAATCATCCTCAATGAGGCTCCTCGGTGGTTAAATGTTCTGAGCACTCTTCTGACCTCAGTCCAACAGCTGACAGTGTTACTGTCATGTTAGGATAAACAACAATCCAAGGGCTCTGTATGACACAATATGATACTTTACCATAGACTCTCATACTATGGCAGAGGTCCCCAACCAATGGGCCGCAGACCATAGAGAAACAAAACATTTTGAATAATATGACCCTCTTTTGGATAAGGGAGACCAGAGTGTGTTTTAATTTGAAAGTATGACCAGGTCCTTACATATCTGTCCGTGTAGCTTGACTGCACAGACTAAACATTGGCTCTCTCTGTCACTGGTATGATGAACTAAAAAGTACAACTTGAGATGAACTCATGCTCATGCACTCTTCCTCCTGTTCTCTGGACATAGTTTTAATGTATTTGACTCTGCACCACGTGTAACTGGAGGACAGTCAAGGCACATAGAATGTTCTAATCTACTGCCTGATGTGGAAGGATTGAATTCAGAGTTAAGAACAAATAAAATACCCATCAGTGATCATAGAAACATCAGATCAGCTTGGACTAATGACCAACAATTAAAACATATATCCTCAGCATCGTATGAATGCCATTTTTACAGAATTTTCCCCCCAGGCTAAGAGGGTGTTGCAGTTTCATCAGCAGTGTGTCAACTTTAATCTGACAGAGATTCCAGATGTGACTCCTTGTTTAGAAACAAGCTCATGGATCAATTTGATCCTCCGTTATGGTGATTTTTAGTATGTACAACATGTTTATCTATTTGGCAGCAGTGGTCCCAACCCGGCTACTCCACTGAGGCCAGTCTGTGTCTATATTCATTAAGACCAGGAAGTGGTACAAAAGAGGTTGGGAACCACTGTACAATAGTAAATTACAATATCATCATTATGATGAAATACTTAACAATACCACATACTGTAAATGTGATACATTGGTTGTGGTATTGTACCACAATTAATATATCAGGAAACATAAGTCCTATGAAAATTGATTAATTGCAATAGGACTACATCATGGGATGCACAGTTTCTGATTAAATCCATCCATCTATACCTCTGGTCCCGGCCTTTTTAACCACTAAGTTGTCCAAAAGAACCCTGGGACCAGAGTGAAAAAAGCTGTGCAAAATATACATTTTATTTTTTTTTCATGGAAAAACAATCATTATTATTATTATTATTATTATTATTATTATTATTATTATTATTATATAAAAACAATAATTGTTATTTGAAATGTGCAGAACTTTTAACAATTTCATGATAGCATCTTTCAGGGAAATTTGAACAAACACAAACATTACATTATTGTGTAAGGTTAGGTCAGATTTGGGAGCACATGCTGGGTTGGCCCTTTGCTATTCATCATTCCTGACAATATGTCTGCACCCCCAGCAGCGTCAACACTACTTCATTTGTATGTGATTACTTGTGATGAATTTTTAGGGTTGCAAGGGTGCAATCCCTACACCCTGAGGCTCTGGAGGCAAGCGATGCCGATCCCTTTCAGCTGCATTACCAACTGATGTAACTGTATTGTGTCAGGTTATGATTAAATCCTAGTTCAGCATTTCATGCAGTTTACGAAAAATAAGCAATTTAAAAGACAAACATCTTCCTTACATCAGTTATAAAATCTCTTAATTGATGATATGGTGAGCGCTGTTTAGGGACACCAGCCATAATCTCACAAAGGTAGCTGGAGAGGGCCCTGGTCGGTGTGATTTTAAAGATGAATGTGCAGGTAGTAGTAAGCACACAGTGTATCTGCAGTCTTATCTGTCTCTCTCCAGCCTGTTTGGGGCACAAGCTTTATCACGTTATCATCAGTCTCTCTAAATCGATGTCATTTTTGGGTCACTGCTTCATTTCAGAGGGGCTGTGTGTGTGTTTGTATTTAAGTGTCCTTCACCGGCTGCGTCTGCCGAGTGTTTAGGTGTAATTATACAGTATGAAAACAAAGCAGCAGCAGTTGATTAACTCACAGCTCCCAGTCTGCGATCGTGATCAGAACTCTGAGTCGTGCCTGACATTTTTAATGAGGGGCAACATCAAGGGCATCATACCATCACCTTGACCACATCTGCATTATTCATCAGCCCTGTTTAGACTCCCTTTGTTATTGTGTTTATGAGAAATAAGCTCATAAAAGACAGGACACACCCATTGTGGTGTAGCACAGGTAATAGAGAGTTGCAAGTCTCAAAGCTGGGCCATGGAGAGATTTAAAAAGGTTATTAGTTACAAAAGCTGCATGCTGTGTGATGTAGCCAGTGAGTGTACCCTTGTGTTTGGTAAGCAGAATCAAGCTGCACAAAAAAAGGTTCTATTTTGGAGTTCATAATGATGATTCTGCAAACAATACACTGTGCAGTAGACTTTGTTGTTATTTATAATAATGAGCAGACAGGAAGCAGGGCAGACTTCATTTTTCTGCATTGTTTTTGTATTTCTAGACTGTGTGTCCCTACTTAACACCAAGCTGCAAACCAAATTTAACATACTTGCAGTGAAATAGTTATTGTGCCCAATTTCTTGCCTCCAAATGTATGGTGACTGCTGTGTTCATCTCATTAACACTGCAGTTGGTAGCTTATGTTAGCTAATTATGTCCATTTTTTTTGCTAGTTCATGAATTTCCAGTCTTAGTTCTATTTTTTTTATTTAATTATTCAAAAAACTTTTTTATAGACTGTTACATAAGAAAAGGTCCTCCAATTAATTTAAGTCAAGATCAGTTAAATATTCAAATACTGCAGTATATTGAATTCTTGTAAGAAAAAGTAAGATTTGGAGAAGAAATAATGAGCCAGGAGCAAAGACAAAGGTCTGAGCATTCTTTTTCTTTTATGTTTAATTTTCTTGCGCAAAAAGTTGGCACCAAAATTTCTACACAAAGATTAATATGCTTGAGGATGAAGTGAGTGTAAGTATGTTGGGTGCTAAGAGTTCAAATAGAGAGTTGTTTTATGAATCTACAAAAGGAGCAAATACAAGAACAACTAAGGGCTCAGGATAGAGCCATGAGGGACACCACAGCACAGGTTTGCTGGCATGGCCAGGCACAGTGCGCAAAGGGGATTGATTACGTGCCTTGAATATACATAGGTGTGTTTTGGCTGTGACATAGATGAAACCAATCATAATGTCAGCTCTCATTCACCTTAAATCAGTGCACCGGATGGCTTGATTTTTGCTATTCACAAAGCAGGTTAAGTTGTTTGGTCTGAATTTCAGGTGGATTATTTTATTCCTCTCCTTTTTGTTGTGCCTCTACACTAAAAAACACTCACAAAACTCTATATGATATATGATAACGCTCAGATTCAAGTGCTTTTTAATTAAAGCATCCAGAGGCTAAGAATTAATCCAAAAGACAAGCCAGACTCTTCTGCACAAACATAAATGGGAAGCCTCATTTATTATTAAAGTCTCCCATTAAAACTGTCAGAATCAGGCAGGTTTACCATTATGATAGACCTGTTTACCGTAGATCAAGTGGTGGTTTTGAGCAATTAATATTGTCAATTTCCTGCAAGAATCCTTGTCTCTGTTCTCTGTTGCAAACATGAGACATACACACAGCCTGTTTTATTTTCTGTGAGCAAAATTATCGCTGAGATTCATTAGTATATATACAAATATTAGAAATGTAGCTTTGTGTTTTAAGAAAATCTTTAATCCTGCATGCATTTTTTCTTGTTTCTTGGAGTATTATGTGCATTGGAGCGCTCAGGAATAGCACCACACTGTCTCTTAGCTCTACGTCCTGTTATGAACAACTTTAAACTGAAATTTTCAACAAATGGTCTGACATTTAACAGCAGAGTTGTGCTAACATACATCATGTGAGAGAAACAGGGTCATTTTTTTTTTTTTTAGTCTCACACATGTGTGCCAATCTTTTTAATGTGTCCTCAAAGTAGCAGGAACACTCTGCACAACAGGCTTTAGATTTTAGACCAGGTTTAAGGATGTTTACTCCTCATTTTCAGACACCCCTAAGGGAAATGGGATTGCATGATCATTTGTTATTTTTACAGCGTGAGCACACAGTGTATAAATGACACCCAAGTCAGGCAGAAATTAGGGAGGACAACTACATATTTGTTGGTGTCTAGGTTCCTGAAAAGCATACTTGTACCCACTGCCCCTCTGTTTGGTTAATCCAGGGCTGTTTTGAGGGCAGTCAGTCATAAGTTGTACTTAATGTTGCTCTTACTTTACAGCCGTCTCTTCAGGCACCTCCAGAGATAAAGTCAGAGTGCCTGATGTCAGCTCACACAGCTCAGGGCTCACACAGTGCAGACCCTCTGTCACCTGTAACATACACACACACACAAACTTAAGTGTTTTTTCTTTACACATTCTGCAGATAAATCCTCTGAGGAGCTTAAATTTGAAGTGCAACTTATCTCACCCTGTCTGCCTCCCAAGGCACCACCAGCAGCCTCTGACCAGGTTTAGGTTGCCATGCCTGCAGGGTGGGAGGTGCTGGTGTGGTGGTGGTGGAGGGCACAGTAGTTGGTTGTGGTGGCTGGGTGGCAACTGTGGTGGTGGATGCAGCGGGGGTGGCCAGTTCTGGAGCAGAGGGGGTGGCAGGATCCCAGTCTGCGGCTGGCAGGTCCAATAAGATCTGATCGCACCTCTCCCCCTCGTAACCCTCAGTGCACTCGCAGGTGTAGGCTGGCTCACCCTCCTCCCCACCATCACTCCGACTGCAGTTTCCATGGAGACAGGGGCTGCTGGCACACGGATCTGTGAAAAACTGAAACACAGAGACGATGAGTAAAAACTAGAAGAGAGTGAACAAAAACATTACATGGCGACTGTTTTTGCCTGTTTCAGCAATTCCAATCTCACTTTTGGCGTTTTTACAGTGAAAGCACAAAATGTCGATGTCAATGGTTCAGCTTTGTTGTAAATGAGCTGAGGAGAAAGAGAGCGCAGCCCGACTCTGAGTGATAGTTTTACTCTTTTATTTTACTCAGCTGTTCTTCCATTGCTTTCTGACTCAGCTTCCTTATTTTACACCCTTTTTTTCTATTAACCTGTACGCGACAGGATTTCTTCCTGTTTCACTCACTTTTTTCACTCTCTCATACACTTAGCAGGGACCATTTTAGTGACGTGGAAGCGCCAGGGAAAAAATGCATTATTGAGACCTCTCTCAGCAAAATGAAAGGGTGCAAAATATTAAAAGACTTTTTAAAGGGCTGTCAAAAAACAGAAACTTCTTCGTCTTGAGGCACTTTTTTTTTTTCCAAGAAGGGGATAGCACATTTATATTGCGCGGCTATTTTTTCTTCACCAGTTTCACCCACAACATCAAGCATCAGATATCAGCAGTGCAGCTGGATCAGCCTGATATATTGGCTGTAAACATGCAGATTCATCTTGCCAAGCTCCAGTCTACAACAATCGTGCTTGGCCCAAAGCAGCGCTGCCCAATAAGAGTCAGTTAGAGCAGGAAAAGGGGGGAGCTACGAGCAAGACAACAGCAGGAAGTGGCTGTTCTTACAGAGATTAGCATAGATGCTAACATCAACAACAACAATGTTGGAAATGCCTTGGTGGAAGTTTTGCTTTCTGACCACTTCTAGTTTGCATTTGTAATGACACTGAATATTGCCAATGTAGGTCTGCAATTAGGTTGATGTGCCCTGTGCAATACATTTTAATTACAAATCTCAATCTTTAAAAGTAATTGTCAACATAAAGAGGAAAAAGGCCAGCACACCAGAAGCAGCTCAAAAGTCAATTTAATCACCACAGATATGATGTTTCAGGTCTTAGCCCTTAATCAGACATGATTATACAGTGCAACCCCCAAGTCATTGATACATGGTGCCATTATACAACAGAAAAAAAAGATAAATGTTAATACTGGATACCTCATATTTGATGCTCACCTATAATGGCTATACCATAAAGGGCCCTTGGACAGGCTTGCATAAGGCCCAATATCATCTCCCTTGTCTAACGGTAAAACCACATATGCACACTGACACACAATGACGTGTATGTATGTGTCTGCTCCCTTACACTTACATACATTTGGTCCCTGAACAAGGTTCCCCCTGTCAACCAGGGAACAGAAAATCTCCCTGACAGCCTCCTTCATGCCGGTTTCCCCCATCAATAATTGATCATATTTGCAGGAAAACATTCCGTTACACTTGCTGAAGGTGGAAGAGGACAAAGCTGAGCTTATGGGGCTTACTGCGTGACACTGTGTTGCTTTTGCTTGGCTTTTTGGCTTTTTCAGCCCTTTAAGGCTTAAGAATAACTAATCCTTAACAGACTTATTTTTTGGTCAAGTTCACTGCAACATTCTCAGGTATCTGCAACTGCAGCCGTCAGATTTGAATGTTTTTAAATAAACCATTTTAATAAAGTCCTGAAAAAACAAAAACACAAGCTAGAGTGAGGTTGAACAGATGGACTGAATCCCCCTTTGAATATAAATGTAGCTTTCATGTGTGTGAGAGTGAGAGAGAAACAGTGAGAGGTAGAACAACAGAGCATCATTAACAGTCCGCTCTCTCAACGACCCAGTCACACCTCATTAGTGTTAATCTCTCTCAGGTTTTTACTCCCAATCCCTCTATCAAACTTTCTCTCTGCTCTGGAGCACAGCAGTACCAACAGCCCCCCAGCAGGCCACTGTACAAAGTCAGTCGCTCTTATCTCCACTTGAACAGCACCAGGGAGAGATGGAGTTTATCAACCTTTTTACATAGAACAGCAACGTTGGCATGTCTGCGCGAGCTGAGGCATTAGAGTCCAGCTCATGACCTTTTTCATCTGTCACTCCTGATTTCTCCTCATCCAAACTGTGTCTATTCGAGCTGCACATTGTGTGCTCCAACAGGACACAAGGACCAGCACGTTAAAGAGACAGGGCAGATTTTAGATGTGGTCTGAAATATGGAGAAGAATATCAGATCTTAACGATTGTTACTCTTTTCTTTAAAACCTGGTTGTAGTCTTGTGTTACTCTGCCCAGCCTTATGAAGACTGCTTTATTTTTCAGGGTCACTATGAATGATGTGTTATTGTGCTAAAACAAATCAGAAAATTAGATTTTTGTTCAAGCAAAAACATCGTGTTTTGGCTTTTTCAATAATTATTAAAAGTTTTTTTAATTATTATACATCAATAATGTAATCGTCCATCCATCCATCATCTTATCTCTTGTGGGGTGATGGGCAGGTGAAGTGAATCCCAGCTGACATTGGGCGATTGGCTGGACACCCCAAACTTGCTGCCAGCCAATTACAGGGCCACATAGAGAGACAGACAACAATTCAAGCTCACACTACCCAATTCTTAGCTTGATCCAAAAGGCAACAGGAGAAATTGAAGGAGTCAGAAGTGAGATGACAGCCTCCAGAATTCCAATCCAAGTCTTGAGGTATTTTGATCCAAATTAATGTCGGGGTCAGACTGCATGATTTATACACTTTGTGGCTCGACTGACAGTCGTAGGGTTTCCGGACCCATCGGCGATCAAAATCAGTTGTCCCATTGATTTTTGCCGGATTATTTGTCCTGCCTCCTACGATTTGTTCCTCCACATCAGAGACATTGACCAATGAGAGCACAGAGAGCTCTACATGCAACGATAGCGGATGTAAACAAACAAAGGTTGACGCCTTGAGAGCAGCTTTAGCACTATGAGACATGAAAAGTTTGCAAAGCTATGAAAAACAGTGTCCCTGCCCCTGTTGAAGAGGAGCTACTACAGACTGTCAAGAGGGAAGTTCTGAGGAGAGACAGCACAATCAACTTGGTAAGTGACTGCTTTATAAGAAAACTAACGTCTCATTCAACAAAATGTTTGGTGGTACAAACAAAAAGAAAGTTCTCTAAATACAGTAAAGTTGTTCACAGTCTTCGGTGGTTCCCCTCTTCCTTCAACCGTCATCACATCAGTTGTTTCATGCAGTCAGTTTCAACCATGCAGTCTGTCATGCTCAATGGGCATGTCACTGCTCCACTTTATGGCTTCTGTCCACACAGAAGCAATGTTTCAGGTAAAGATATTCGAAAATGCCATTTTGGGGCTTTCCATGTGGATAGGGAAAATGGCATTTTGGGCCTCAAACGTCATATCCTGCATTCTCTTTGACCTCTCTGCAGAATGATTTCGCTCTATTTTGTTTACATATATTGAAGCAGACATTGTTAAACTGCTGGTGTTTCACATGGTTGATAACTGGGCTGTTTACATGCCAACACAGACTTTCTGTTCCTCACTTTGATTCTGGGTTAAAAACATTCTGGCGATACAAATGCTGCCAATGTTTTGGACAAGAACACGGTGTTATTGTTTCACAAGTGACCATGTTTGCTGGTGACCACTAGCCAGTTGCTCTACTGTTGTAGTTATAATGTTGAAACCAACAAAAGTACCCTTAAAGTTGTCTAATCGCAGAATTTAATCAGGATTATCAAATATATCTGGAATATGATATCTGAGATATAAACAAAAAATATGTACACACGACTGCTATCACCAGCTAACATAGTCATAAGTTAAACAGTTACATCAGTTGGACATGGTGGAGGGAATAGTTTTTAAATAGAAACTGCCAAAAAAAAAAAAAGTTGCATATCGTTGACATAGTTACAAGAAATAAACAGCTTTTAACAGTGCAATTGTGTGTTTTTGTGTGGACAGGGATTTTTTTTTTTAATACCAGCCTACGTGTCGACATAGCCTGAGATTTTCATGTCTTGGATGATTAAGAACCTTCATGATCAGTCTTTTTTGTTTTATGAGATTGATGCCTTTACATATTGCTCCCCACAGCTACACCCAAGAATACTATGAGCCTTTAACAGGAACTGTATATTGTTGTCCTTACATAGAACTTTGCAATATTTATAATAAACTGAACGGTGTTATTGTTAATGCCATTTCTATTCTTTACTTAAAAGCACTTTTCCTGTATGTTTTGTGTTATTCCCGTCACTGCACAGCTCATTTACCCTGATCTCAGGCAACCCATGTGAATCAATGTCTCCTTTTCTGCAAATAATAACCCAAATGACTTTCTTTATCTTTATTCCCACATAGGCAGACAGAAGGAAGATTTCCTCACAGGCCAAATAAATGCCTCCCAAGGTGCTGTGATCCACTGGCTGATTTGGGATGGCCACCCTGAGGAGGAAGGATCAATAAAGTCTGATAGAGGGAAACAGAAATGCTACTTACGCTGTTGGCATCATCAATTTAACCCGGTTTGGATCTGCAGGAGATTATTGTTTAGACATTCCATGAATGAACATGCTTGACTAAATGAAAAGGAAAAACAAACAATGGGAAGCAAGAGGGCAAGAAAAAGAGCATAAACTCAGCTGCAGGTTTATGTATTTGGAGCAAAATTACCTGAACACGAGACGTGGGATCATTTAATTCAACATTATAAACTAAACATACAACATTAAGGTATCTCACTCTCTGCAGTGTACCACATAAATAATTTAGGAGAAAAAGTTAAGTGTATACAAATGGCTGAAAAAGCCTTGAAGGAAAGCTCTTAAAATCTCTGTGCTTTTGATGTCTTCGTTGCATCATGTCTTTTGTATGCTAAATAAAGATCCTGGTTTACCAAACTCAAACTACAACCAAATTTATGCATTATTAGCCTTGTTCTCTGTTTTAAAGTGCAAATTCACAAAGTATGGAAAGTTTCTGAAATTCATTCACAAACATGCCCCCAAAATTGTCTTGCTTTGAAGAGCTTCCTTGTGTTATGCACCTAAATGCAAAGAAAAAATATCTCCACCGGCAGAGCTACTTTCTCATGCCTACTGAGTACAATAATGTCTACATAAAGATGATGAACTAGGACACAAACCTTATATTGTAGTCAACTAAGCCGTCCTTGAAAACATACAATGAGTCCCCACTGTTAACAAACTGTCTATTATTCAATTAAGGATTTATGCTGCATTCCAGTTGCATTGGAACTGGGAAGAGGGAAATGGGAATTACGTCACATCCCAGCTAGACACGTTCCAGTTTCAAGCTGGAAAAGTCGGGGTAGCTGAGGCACGTCCGACTTCGAAGTGGGAAATTCCGACCAAAGGGGCGTTCCCAGTGATGTATCTAATTTGCAACTTGAAATATCCCAGTTCCTCGATCATCTGGAATGCATCATCAAAGACAGAAAGGTTAGACTTGCATCCTCATCATATCATGTGTGGATGAAGATACAGTGAGTGAAGACATCTCAAAGCGCATGGTGCAAAGTGGTTTGGGGCTTGTACAACTACATTTTTGTTTCTAAATGGTGCATAACCCAAGCAGAGAAAAAAAAGAGGTGCTGAGCACAAAAGGGCTAAATTATGTGCCTTGATTGCATATAGGTTTATTTTGGGAGTAACATGAATCAGACCAATCAGAGAGTCGAGAGTCAGAGAGGATTTCTTGGAGGAGATTGTACTTCTCATGTTTAGAAGACACCATGAAGGACAGCCTGGAAATGAAGCAAACCGAGCCATATCTTAACTCCCCATTCCAGTGAAAACTTAGACCCTTGAAAGAATTCTCTGATGATTAATGGTGAAGACATGCCTTCTATGAGCGTACATTTATTTTCTAATTAGACAACATAAAAGCTTGGTTTACAAATGTAGCTGTCAGGAGGAAAACTAGAGGGATACCTGCGCTGCATACAACAGGGTACAAAGTGTTAAGTTGCTCCCAGCCACAGACTGGTCTGATATTTCCTTTTGATTTTCACAAGGCTGCCAACACCTGTGTTTGTGATTCAGAGTGTCTTTGCAGTCTCTGCAGTGTGACTGATTTTCATAGCAGGGGGAAATTTTCCAAACTGACTGTGTCTCATTTTACAATGCTAAAATATCACTGGCACACAGAGACACCTTTTTCACTGCAGTGCAGTTTTCAGAGCATTTTACTCTTGACTTATTTACGCAGACAGAGCTGGCCCTAACCAGATTGGTGCCCGAGGCAAGATTTCAGCCAGTGCCCTTTGAGTTGGCAACTTTGCACAACATTTTGGATTTGCCAGATTTCATGGCTGTCACCAGACAGATCCATCCTGAAGAGCTTTCCAGCTGATACATTTGTTTTCACTCAGGAAATGACCGCACCAATCAGCATCTTTCAGGTCTGGTTTAGTTGCGAGGAGAGCCAGAGGTGAGGCAACACCAGAATTTAAACACTGGCAGCCCATTAAGAGATGAGAGCACATAGTGCTTGAGTTTCATTCGGATTGGACAACATTTCCACATCAGAAGAATGACTTTTCTTAATTCAAAAGATGTTTTCTGCTCTTCCTTTGACTGGCTTCAGCAAAACCAACCTGGTTAACCAACCAGGTCTTAGTGTTTTCCTTGGAAGTATACTGTGTCATAGGTTCTAAAGATCTGACTGGCCCATAATGATTGAGACAAACAGAATGTCCCTATCATAACCCTCCAAGTCCTTTCATGAAAGGTTCTGCCATACTCCAATTCAGTCTATAAGGTGTTTTGCCAAGATGGTCACCGAATGTCTTATGGAAATATAACAAAAATCCATCAGTGTGTCAGATTGTTGTATTGTACCCAGATGAAAATGCAATGAAAAACCTAGCATGAGCCTTTGCTGGAAAAGGAAACATGACCATGAATTTCATCCATTAATTTATAAAGGCGCTAGAATAAATGCAGAAAAATGCTGCAAAATGTCCTCTCTATTTCACCCTATTACCTTCAGCTTATCAATTATTTGGGGGGCAGGAGGTCCCCTCCATGGGTGGCTGGTCCCCACCATTTGTCTCTACTGCCCACGGAGGTTAATAAGGTGAAAATACAGAACTATCCTTCTGTGTATCAGGCCCAGAGGGTGTGGGATCATCAAGCAGAAAGTAAAGGCTGTTTGAGGAGACAGTTTATCTGACAATCTGACATCCTCTGGTAATTAAAAATGATGTTAAGACAAAGCATTGTCATGCTCAGAATTTCACCAGCACTTTGACAAGAAAGAAAATGCGCACTCTTATGTATCATACTCCCGAAACAGACACAGGAACAGAAACAAGACATCAAAAAGTGAAAAAATAACTTTAATCTGTTCTTAATAACTTAGTTCTTTTTGCCTGTATATGATATGATTAGGAATAAAATGTGTAAATCTATGATTTCTCTGAAGTTCAAATCAAAGTACAATATATGAGCTCCTGTAGATAAATAATATTTTGAGTCTTACTAACAAGCACGCAAAATGAGAAATTCCTTTGACAGCCAATAAGTCCAGACGCAGGGCAACAGCAGAAATAACTGACTTGAAAATATCACCTTAAATCTTGAAAATGTCATTTTAAAGTTACTGTACTTCTGTGAACTGAACCATTTCCTTCAAATATTTCATCTTCTCTCATGAGCTCCACCCTTGACGATAAATGCTAAGAGTGCCCCTGCAGGCCAAAATCATTCATTTCAAAGCACTGAGCAAAGTTTGTCTAAAGTGTTAGATGAGTATGTGTTCTTCACTCTGCATCCTGTATTTAAGGCTCCCTAAATATTCAAACAGTTGTTAAGGCTCTTTTAAGCATGTTGTTTTCATTATATGGACTTTTGCGGAGTGGCCGTTGCAGAGTGTAAAACATACCTGTGTAAAACAGACACACAAATTCACCTACAATGCAAAAAAGGTGTACTAACTTCAAATTTAGGTATATTTTAAAGCTTAAGAGAGCCACAAGGCTGGCCCAGATCTGCTTATTAATGAGAGACTCAGACAGGAAGATGGGCATAAGTGCCCTTTAGCAAGTTATTAGTTAATCAAGCTCTGCAGATCTAAAGCGGCTTACTCGTAATGAAGATTTTAACACCATAAATTAAGAGGTGATACAAAACTGGCTGCCAGCCCACTTATATCACTTTAGGCGATCCGTGTGTTATTGCAGCCTGCAGGAGGTGTGAGCAGTAAAATCAGCCTGGAATTACAGAGTGAGTGGAATGTAATGATAAACAGTCTTATTAGAAAAAGAGTTGCAGTGAGGTAAAAACAAAACAGCAGGGTGATGATTTTTCTTCTCAGCAGCTTGTGATTCAACAAACTGTTTTTTTTCTTGTAAGCATTGGCTGCAATTTCATCTGGAGAAAATGAAAAAACAATCTTGTTTGTAGGCTGGTCATGGCTAAGTGGTGTGTGATCCATCAGAAAAGATCAATACTGCGAGGTATGAGGGTGTTCCAGTGTGTAGGAGAGGAGAGGGCTGCAAGGCTACAAGTGCAAAAATAGGACTAAAGCTCGGCTTGGCTGATCTGCTTTTTTGCTACTTTGAGAATTTCAAGATTATTAAATTATTTCTGATGGTAAAAGGTAGACAATAGGGACCTTATACTGTATATTCAGATATCCGTTTGATTGTGCAGATTAAAAAAAAGAAAAAAAAAAACACACATGAACTTTAATTTAACACATTCAAATTGAAAGTAAACTATCCAGCAGCACATTAGGGGGCCTGGAGCAGTGAACTGCCCAATCCAACAGAGGGCGCTCCCAGCAACTGACTGCACATTGCTTTCTTGACCTCAACAATAGGAAACAATACTCAAGAAGATGGAGGAGATGTCAGGGTTTGAAAACCCAAAGAAAACTAACAAAAAGCAACGGTGAGGGACCCAAAAGCAGATTAACAAAAAAGGCTTTATTATAAACTAAAAGGGATCAAAGTCCAAAAAGTCATCCTTATCAAAGAGTGCAAAATACAAAAACAAAATCTTTACAAAAGTAACAAATTAAACAACTAAAAACCACTGAAGGACAAACTCAAAAGGCAATCCAAAGTGTTCAACAAAAAAATGAAACTACCTACAAAACAGGAGGAACACTGGAGGAACACTGGAGAAAACAGAGACGCTGAATACAACCACATGAAGTGAGACTGGGAAGACGAATGACCCAACAAAGAGAAAAGGGAACAGAGACTAAGGGTGAATCCCAATTCTACCCCTTAGCCCTTGTCTTACCCCTTACCCCTTGGTTTTGCATGATCACGTCTAGTGAAGTGGTGTCCCAATTCTCCATAGGGCTAAGGGGAAGGGCTAAGACCAAGGGGTACATAGCCCTCGAAACGAAGACGGACCAGGACCTCACTTGAAACGAAGGGCTATGAGAATTTCCCATAATACACTGCGCCCGCCGACACGAGGCAGAGCGGAGACCGAAGGAAGCGCTTAATTATAAGTAATTATTTAATCATCAAGTAAATATTAATCATGTTTGAATTGTTGGTCGTACTGTATTTTAAAATTTCTCCTTATAACGAGCTAGCTTTCACAGCTGTAGCTACGGTTATTGTCGCATCTGCCTACGTCACAGCCAGCGAGCGGCTCTGGGTGGTGACATAGCGGGAATCAAGTGGTGTCTCATTTCTCAGCAGTGGGTATTCTACCCTTCCCTTTGGCCCTCAAAACAGAGGGCTAAGGGGAAGGGGTAAGACGGAGGGGACGGCCTAAGGGGTAGAATTGGGATTCACCCTAAATACACTGGGGAAACATCAAGCACAGGTGTGACAGTCACACAGGTGAAGGGAATCATCATCAGAGATACACAGAAGGGTGGGCAGGAAAACACCACAAGGAACACAGGGATTTCAAAATAAAACAGGAAACATGAGACAAGACACAAGACATGAACACAAATGGGTTACTTTACTAAAACCAAGAACAGAGACATGACAGTAAAGCAGGAAACACAAAAAGTCTGAGAGAGGAAAATACAAGAAAACCATACAAAATAAAACCAAAGTAGCCATATTATAACAGGAAAAGCTACTCCGTGGAAACACTTTGGGCTCCACTTCGCCAAAGGCAATATAAAAAGAAGACCAGGCTTAGTGTCTATTATGTTTAAAGCAGCTGGCTCACTCCTCACCCACAACAAATCCACGAGCCCTTTTTAGCATACCACCAAAGTGTGGCAGCAGAGGAGCACTCCCCCTGTGAGACTGCATCCTCCTTGGTAGGTACCATGTCAGAAACATGGGAAAAAGGCCATTGTGGACAAGTTGCAGACACCATCTGTGTTGCAGTGGCACCCCCTGCAGGCGGGTCAAATATCTTCAGCTCTTGGTGTGTCTGCCCGAAAACCAATTGAGTTTGATTCCTGAGAAAAGTCACAGGCCAGGTGGAGAAATGTCTACTGAGCTAAAATACACTCTACTAGGCCCTTAGAACACAACAAGTATTACAGCTCCAAGGGGACCAAGATATTTTACCACTGTCATGGTTTTAAAATATGAAGGGTAAAATATCTTGGTCCCCTCTTTGTTTCAGTCACTGCTTTCATAAATGTTTAATCAGAAACTTGCTTTACTTAAGGTTTTTTGTGTTTGCTATTTCTTCTTTTTTTTTTAGAGCAGACGGCAGCTCTTTATTGAGCTCCTGTGATCCTTCAAACCTGATGGAGCTTCTGCCATCAGCTGCTTGATAACAGCAGTTAACTGAGCGCTCCATTTCACCAGTTTATCAGCCGCTCGCTGTTTATGGCTGACTCATTTGAGTCGATCACCACCCTGCAGGGGTTCACTTTAATGGCCACATAGTCCAGCTAATCACACTCAGGGAATTAGTGTGAAGGGCAGTGATGAGTCAGGCTGCACAGACAAATACAGCTGATGTTTACGGCAAAGGGCTATATGAAATTTACCAAGGAGAAAAGAAGAGCCTTTACAGGGATCATGTGATTTAATTTTGGGATGAAAAATTAAGCCCATCTTCTGTTTAATCTTTGCTTCTTTGGACTTACCTGAAGTGAGAATTAAACTAGAACAACACCAGGAGGTTTTATGTCTTAATGAGATATTAAAGGGTAAATACAGTGGTGGGTAACAAATAAGAACTCCATTGTCTTTCATGGTTGTCAATAATGCTAAAATATGCAGGAATAACATTGAAAAATAAAAAATAAATGCAAAGAAAAAGCCATTCGAGAGGGGCAAGAGAGCAGCCTGCAGCTCCAGAGATGTGGATTGCAGACTCCATTAGGCCCCCATCATACCCCATATTAGGCCTACATTGGCTTGAAATTTGAAGTGAAGAAGCATAAAATGCTCTGGGGAACACAAGCGTACTCTACCTGGTAAATGGTGAATGCTGAATGGACCTGAGCTGGCGTAGCAGTTTTCTTGTCTTGTCCACAACTGAAAGCACTTTTACCAAAGGCCCCATCCACCCATTCGCTTCAACATTCACTCAATGATGGTTAAAATTTTGGATGTAAGTTATCCATTAGTGTCAGTGAAAGCATTTAACTGCAATTTGAAATAAAGTGTCTTGACCAAGGAGCTGGGATAGAACCCTCTCCCATCCCATTGATTGTGGTGAGACCTTTCGGACTAAAGGCCTTTGCACACTGAGGGTCATGCAAATAAACCGCACGAAACTGTGAATATTTTAGAGGCAATTTTTGCCTTTCTACTCACATTATAAGTGACACATATTTGCGTATATATGTTGTGTACATTATTTTGAAAAATCATGCCACGGAAGTCAAAACAGATTCACCACCAAATGACAGTGACTCAGGACAATTTTATTTAAATAAAGAATAAGTTGGCACATCTGCTTCTGTAAAGGAGAGGAGAAATTTGTGTGTTTCGTCTTCTTATTCAGGAGCTGAAGCTGTGCCACAGCTTCTTTAGGACCAATCGTTCACAAAGCTTGAGTATAAACTCAACACCGTCATACTGCAGCTCCAATATCCTCCTCCCTGTAATGTCCTCCGGGACATTTTTCAAGGAGTTATTAAGTGCATAAATGGGCAGTTTTCCACATTTTGACAATAGCTTGTCCAAGAGTTTGTTAGCCTTGGTGGAGGTTTGTGCTCCCTGGTCCTTGTCATTTTGGTCAAACAAATTGGGCTGCTGTGACACAAACACACCATCATGTGGGCCACCATGTTAAATGTTTGACAGCGATGCACAAGCAGACATCGACGAGTGCTTTCACTTGAGAAAAACTGACCACAGTCCTAAAAAATAAAAGCTGTTTTTTTGCTCTGCAACACATCCATTCATTCAAAAAAAATACAAATATGTGCTAAAATTTGTTGGAAAAAATTGCTCTGGTGTGCAAAGGCCATAAGGCAGAGATACCTCTTTTATCTAGTGAGCATCTCTTTGCAAGCGTGGTCAAGGCCAAGGTAAAAGGTCAACAAGAATCTGGGGGGCTTGGAGACACTGGTCAGTAAGAGGAGTATGCAGGTCTGGAGCATAATAAGTAGAGGCACCTGTGTAAACTGTTTTTTCACTTTATCACTGGGACATTGATTGGTTTGTGCTGGATTTTTTTTCTGATGCTGCACTTCACAGACAGATGTACTTCATTATTTGTCATTATGATGGGACAACCATTTCAAATTGATTTATTGTTACACCACTACCTATCCCTGAAAACAATTTACCTGCAGTTGTTTTAAAAAAAGAGAGTTTGAAAGCTTATTGGATTTTTTTTTTTCTTCTTTTTTTATTCTCTTCACTATTCAAAGTGCTGATGACTGTGCAGATCCATCCCTACTGATGCCAGAACATGAACAAACACAGGAAAGGTGAGAGTGTGTGAAACAGTGAGATGCTGATCACAACACTGAGCAGTTGGTCTTAAAAGTTTCAGTGGCACCTTTATAATGATCAAGACATGTTGCCATGGTTACAGTCACTAGGAAACATCAGAGCAATTACTACATTGAACCATACAAGCAGAGTGTGTGTTTTCTCCTCTGCACAGCACCTGTTCCCTGCACACACAGTATCAATATTTGCCCTGAGAGTCCCACGGTGCTGCAGAAAGATGATCCATCTTAAAATCCACTTATTCCTCATCTGGGCTGTTTATCACTGCTCTGCCTCTCTCACTGATAAAACCCCCTGCTGTGAAGGATGGGTACGTGCAGATAACACTCACTAAACCACCCTGTATCACTGCAGGAGTCCAGAGACGATGAAAGGTTATACTGAAATGAAAGAACATATTTTATGCCTAATTATGATATCAATTAGGACATTTACAGAGATGCACATATGTGAGAGTGAGCTACATCTGCAGGGTCTGAACCCTGACAATAAAACAGTTTCAAACACTTGCTTACATTTTTCTGTAACATTTTTTAGTTTGATTCTAAGCTGCACCTTGTACTTAAGTTTTTATCAATGAGTTAAAACAGAGAAACCTGTAGGCATGGTTTAGCCGATTCAATCAAACATGTTGACAGAGCTGCACTGATCAGTGACTTCTGGTAAAATGCAAAGCAGGGCACATCCTTCTCTAAATTTTATAACGTAAAATCAGCCATGTCACTTAATGCTCCTACCTGACACAATCATACAATGTTTCTGTTTTAAAAAAGGGCCAAATGGCCAGTTTGTTTTAAAGAAATTAAATATCGGAACATACATGAATATTCAGATTTATTTATCCTTGACACTTGTGATGTTTTCTGTTTGCATTACCATAATTATTCTCCTTCTGGATTCTGTACATAAGCATGGACAGAGAAATTCTTGCAATTACCAGTAATGGGCAAACTACTTGTAAATTGTAATAAGCTAAATTAGTTACTCATGAAAAAAGATAAGCTTCTCCTCACTAAAGCTACAGCCTGGTGAAAAGTAACAAGCTAAGTTACAGCAACATGACACAAAAAGCTTATATAGCCAAGCTTTTTTCATCCATTTTACAGATATCATCATTATTATTTGTATTATTATTGTCATTGTTGTTATTGTTATTACACTGTTATTATAACATCCAACCAACCAACCAACCTGATAAACAGTCTGTAGCTTACACTGTCAAATAAACACAAAACAGTGGGATTTTTTTTTTTAATCAAATTTGACACAAACCTAATACAAAAACTAACAAATGTAGTATGTGGTGCTATTTGGTCTTAGAATTTTGTATTACTGACAAACAGCTGTTATTTTTACTCTCAGCCAAGCTGATTATTTTTTTTTTCTTTTTGTTTTCTGGCAGTTGGCAACTATTGCATTAAGGTCATTACTGCCACCTACTTTAGTAAAGTTTGGATCAGAGCAACTATTTCTACAATACAAAAACTATATTAAAACATATAAATTATCAAGTTTATTTAAATAACACAAACAAAGCTGTGTGGTCTCCCTCAGTATCCGATAATTTATCTAATTTCTGTTTCTGGTCATGAAAACAAAAGCAAATGGTAGCTATGCTGACAGCTAGTGCCACTAAATTACTATCCATTAATGGACTAAAAAATTCTAAATGAAAAACTTTATTTTGAATTTCATGATTTTCACCACTGAACACACTCATGAGAAAAGTTTAACATCCATGTAATGACTTGAAAAATGAGAATTTACTGAATTTTATTCTGTTTGTTGTTATTTAAATTTACAGAATCTATAGCAAAGCTAATATTGCCATTCTGTATGCTTCCATGTATATTTACTGTGGTTGTATGCCATTTCAACCCCTGACGTTTGCAGTTTGCATTATGGATGATGAGGTAGACTGGTCTGATGCATTCTGCTAATTTTTTCATGAAGTAGAGCGACATCTGGGTACTTTTGGCTTACTGTAGTTCGCAAACATTTGCACGCTGCATATACAGCATACTACATTTTGGCAAAAATAGTTTGCACTGTTAGAATGGTATGCAGTTTCAAACATAGCCATGGTGTTGATTGTGAACTAATTAGATTTAAGGGGTCACGGGTCACTGCAATCTCATGATATGTAGTCTTCAACAGCCACATTAAGGGGTAAAACAGGACAATGGAGAGAGAAGTTAGCAAGTGAGAGAACTCTGAAAACCATGAAAAACAGTCACAAACTCATGATAACTGTGTGTCCACTAGACACTGTTTCTTTGGTCTCTGGCTGTAAAAATGCTCGCTTGGGTACACAAATGTGTACCCGGAGAGTAGTAGCAGGTATATTGTGTGTGCATTGTAGTTTGATTTAGTCTTTACTGTTGTGCACACAAATATTGTCACCAGTTTTGCTTCTTCTATAGAGCAGTGCAGGGATGACATTTTTTGAAGGCCAAAGCGGAAGTCAGCAGTACGCTGCTGCTGGAAGGACATGAAGGTTGTGCTGTGTGCTGACACGGTACCAAACAAAGAGGCTTGGCAGTATCATTCATATATAATAATGACTTTATAGCTTTGTTAGAATAGTCTACAACATAGCAGTGCAAACCTGTGGTTCAACATGTAGGCTCAAGTTCACCGTTTATTTAACATAGATGTCCATTAAGCCACATGCTAGAATGCATTATTTTTGATATCCAGCTGGGATTGTCACATGCTAATGGTCAATAGAAGTTTTTGTGCTATTTAAAAGTCAACAATGACCCTCCTCCTACGTTTACATCCACCACAGCTCAGAGGAGGATATAAGCCTGCTATGGATATACAAAGTTTTGAGGAAAGACAGAGGACTTAAAATTGTCCTTCCTGATCTTAACATCTGCCCACTAAGGATTAAGGAGAAATAAACCTTGAAAACGTACTCATGTTGCAGGCAAGCATCATATGCAGCCCTCACTGCAGTGAGTATAAGCAGAATTTTCACCAGGGTCTTATATTTCATGTTTTACTAATGAGAGACCAACTTAAAAATTGATGCATGCGGTCTAGATCAATCTTCTTTTAAAGGCTGTGCATGTATTTGTCAAGGTTTCACTTTCTTTTGCTGAATTCAAGGCTACATAGAGAAAGTGGAGCATGTCTCTGCATTGCGTAATCTCTAAGAAGCAGAGCAAACATCAGGAAATATAAAGCTGGACATCAAGTAAAACACAAAGGCCATGCACCTTACAACACACACACACGCACACACACTCACACATCGTGGTACAACATTAGTGTCCACAAGACAGGCGGCTTTTAAACACTCTGCATCACCAAGGTTGTGGGATTACAAGCAGAGCTCTGTGACTTTAAAAGCCAGGGAACAAATACTGTGTAATTATATAATCAATCACACAGCAATTAACTGGATGAACCAAATTAAACTTTCATATAGCCAGCAGTAATTTTTATCTCCAATGTGCAGTGCATAATGAGTACCCGCAATCCGGCTAAAACAAAATATTTAATTCATGATAGTGACAAAGTAATACTTGAAAATCATCCCTCAATAGAGTCATTTCCCCCCTGCAGTACACTCTTCAGTCTGATCTCAGGAGGTTTCAGCCCGGGGTTGTGATCTCATTATAAACAGAGAAGGAAGACTGATTCAGACATCAAATAGCTACTTTGAAAAGACTGTGAAAACTGCCTCTGCACATTATAAACTGCATAAAAACAACATAAAAATGCATTAATGTGACACTATGTACCAATAATATACGGGATTATTGGATTTAGATAATATATTAAAACCTACAAATGTACACAAAATAGAGAATTAAACTATTAAAAAGACCGGTCTGTTCTTAAATTCATCCTGTGAATAGTCAAAATGTCTCTGACTAAATCATACCAACATGCTTGTCAAAGGAAGAAGCCTTTTTGATGCTTTTTATGTAATTCTCACATCATGATGCAAGACTGTGTCAAGCTCTTCCACCCTTGGCAGGAAAGAGATGCTTTTGTTCACCATGCCAGCAAGAGGATCAACATTTTTGTGCAGAGGAGTTTAATCTGCTCATTTTTATAATACAAAAGTCTGAGGTAAAACCAGCTGAGTAAGTGCGGTAATGTCAAGTAAAAGTGAAAGACTTGATGAGTCACAGCCACACTGAATATTTTAGGATCTGGCCTGGTGGCAGGTTTTTGTACACAGGGCTCTGAAGGAATGCATTGATGGTGTTAAAATAAGACATTTGTAGGAGGTTAATCTCTTTGTACTGAACATTTAAATATCTGGATCTTGGTTTACGTGCTCTGATTTCTGTTGTTGTAGCCTACATGTATTGTCTTAAGCTGGATATATAATGATTAAGAACTACGTAGGCGCGGATGCCTGATGCATGCCACGCGTCCCCTGTGGCAGTTCAGTGTGTTGGCAGTGAACATGCTCCAGAATTAATTTGACACAGACTCAAGCAAAAGTAAACATGCATGACCAGTAGGATCAGTGTTGAGGCACAGGAGATGTGACAGAGTCAGCACAACAGCAGAAACAACAAAAACCAAAAAGTTTTAAAGACGAAATCATAAATCAAGCCTAAAAGTCTTGTTTGGTGTATTGGTTAAAGGGTTAGTTCAGCTTTTTTGAGGTGGGGTTGCTAGAAGCCCATAGCACTAGTAAATATGAGTGCCAATCAAGGATCTTGCAAGCTTCGTCCCTGGAGGAAGATATGCTAGCTAGTACATAGCAGAACATGGTGCCAATGAAAGCCTCGTATTTAACCCACTTATAGGTTAAAAGTACTCAAAAACGGTGTTGGCTTGACAATACGCTACAGTAAGATTCTTTACGGTGTTTTACTTTTGCTCAAATAGGCCCCTGTATTTAGAACTATTGTTTACTGGGACGTAGGGGGTAATGTATCCCTCTGCCATCAGGTCAGGTAGTCAGAGGAAACAACAAACAGGAACGTTACTAAAACTGAACAAAAAATGAGCAATTTTGACTCTAGTAATGACAATGTGGCATTAGTTGTGGGTAAGAGAGGATGACACAGAGCACACAGAGGAAGAACTTTTGTGACTGAGTCACAGACATACAGACATTTACACCGATAGGTCAGAATTCAAAATGGCTCTAATACGCAGTGTACATGACACCTGATGTGTGTGTCAATGTTTTACTGTTCTGGAGATAAAAACAATTTCAGACAGTTTCTCTGTAGTGGTGGTAAAACTGGGTTTTCACTTTGGAGAGCACTATCAAAAAATCCTGCTAAGCCGAAAACACCTGAAAAAGGCTCAACTAAATGCCAACTAAAGAGGAAAATTAGCTTTTGAATGTTTTTTTTTTTTTTCTACTGCTTTCACTTGCATTTATATTGTCTTGTGCTGTCAACCAGGCTGGCTCAGTTATACTCAGAGACAGAATAATGCAGTGTTTTGAGCTTCTAGTTTAACGTTTTAGCAATATCCTGTCAGTCTCCTAGGAAGACATTATTGTTGTTATGATTTATTGCACCTGTCATTCAGAAACCCACCCAGCATGAAACCCCTCATGATTCAGCCTTGTTGTGCTGTCAGTACAGTCACAGCTTTCAGACAGAATTTGAGACTCTCAGCTGCAGACTTTTTCCATTTCTGTCACAGTGTGGTTTTGCTGCTGGTGCAGGGCAGGTTCTAGGGCCCTGATGCCATTAAAGCTTGAAAACACAACTAACAGCCAGACAACTCTAATTTTTTGGAGCTGAAATGTTTATTTCACTTTCTACTGAAATCCTAAAAAAATCTAAATTTCCATAAATTTAACAGATATATTTTTTGTACTTCATTTGATACATTAGGTGTTTTTGGCAACTGATAATCCACTTGAGGACATTTTTATCATTTATCAGATTGTACTCACATTTTTTTTTAGTAATTTGTTGATCATATTTATTAGATAGAGGCATCATAAAATTATGTATCAAATATGATACAACAGGCTTTAAGGGGTTAAAAGGCCATTTTTCAACGTACGTTTTTTTACGGCTTTTTATTAACTATTGGCTATTTCGGGAGCAAAAGTACAATTTTTATTTTGGCCTCTCAAAATGTTAAATAATTTAGAAAACAAATCAACAGAGGAAGAAAAAAACTGATCTAGTATTGAGCATCCCCAAAACATGCGATAAAGGGTTGCGGGCACTATTTTGCGTCTATAGCAGTGAGGGTCTGTGTTAGGGTACGGTTTAACCAAGGCATAGTTGCAGTAATGAAGATGATGCAGGACTGAACTGGATCAGACTGTGATACCACATACAGATGATGAGTGCACATTTTCAAGGGCTGTATCCCAAATATCATCCCCGATGACAAAACCAAGCTATCCTTCCCAGCGTTGTTTCACTGTTCTGCAGTCTTAACTCTTATTTTTTTTTTCAGTTCAAAATTAAGAAGATAGCATAATGGGCAATAATAAAAGCCACATTATTCTCCCATCCTCAAAACAAACAACATTTTAATCTTTGCAGCCTTGGAGTGAAATAGAATAATTGTCTTGTTATCTCGGGACTTGAGCTGATTGCAATCTATTACTCTTGCCATGTGGAGAACCAACAGAATCAGACTAGTGACCCAGTTTAGTTCAAGTGAAAAAATCCTCCTCAGGCCTGTTTCTGCAAAGCACAAAGCCGCCAACATGAATCAGAGCATCAACCAAGACAAGAGTGACAGCTGTCGACTGATATGAGAGCGGAGGTGCAAACACAAACCTTAAGATCCCAAAAGTTTATTGTAGGAAATACAAACCTTTCAGAAGAGCTTGAGAAAAGACTCTGAACAGAAATAGATCTTTTAGTGACCCCATAACAAGCCGTGTGTGACAACTGAGCTCGGTGAAGCTTTAATGGTTCCCACTAGGAAACAGGGAGTGAAAAGTTGTTGTTTTGTCAGTACCATCTGTAATATTGTGTAACGGTAAAATAAAAGAGAGAGGGAGAGAGAGGAGAAACTAGCCACATGCCCAGATGTTTTCTTGTGAACTGATTGGACTGGACGGGTTTCTTCCACACACCAGCAGGAGATGCAGCTTTTCCTCCTCACCGACATGAGCTGTCAATACAATGACTCTGTTTCATCCATCCTCTCTTTTATAACACACACTATTTTCAACAGAAAAAGGCAGTGTCTACTCACTCAGCTTCACCTTAATGTTCTTAAAGACGCAGCAGGCTTTTGAACTTGTTTTAAACCATTTCATGTGTGAAGTTCAGCTGTTTGAAAAGTTGTCAGCTGTCATTCCTGAAATTTCAGAGATCACTGTCAAGTCTCAGAGAGCTGTAACCAAAGAAATGAACACCTTAATGAACATAACAAGCACCTGTTTTGACAGACAAACATGGCAAAGTTTGAGCAGCAGAAACTTCAGACTTTATCAAAAGAAATACGTTTCTGAGTACACACAGGTGAAAGAGGTTGCCAACATTGACAGGCCACAGAGATTCTGCTTCTCCCTTTTGTTTTTAAGCCATTTTTCTCCAGCCCACTTTTCTGCTCCAAATGGATGCTGATGTGTACCATCTACACTCAGATTTCAGATGACTATTTCTCCCCCTTGGACTTGGACTTGAGTTTATATCGTGCTTTTTTAGGCAGTTTGGTACAAGCAGCTTTACAACACAAGTCACATGTATTCATACCCATTCACTCTCACATTCTCTCACTGATGGTTTAGAGTTTACATGCAAGTAGTTTATCAGTATCAGCTAACACATTCATGCCTTTTTATACCCATTTATATACCACTGCACCACCACAGCAAAGTGTCTTGCCTAAGGACACATCTTTTGATTACTGGCAGAACGCATTGCCAGACTGTAGACCTCTTGAGTAATACTAATTTGTATTGTATTCCATATTGATGGAAAGCCTGATTAGTCAACTTCACAATGAGGTACAACTTGAAAGGATCTTGCATTCATGAAGTGAACAACACTGCACTGTGTGGGTGACTCCCCGAAATATGTGAGAAAATCTCCTTTAATTGGAAGCTGGTGTTCTGGTACACACAGCGGCAGCATTATTTAGTGTCAGCCCTGATACCATTTCCAAAGCTAGGACCAAATTCTGTGACAGACTGCACAGACAACACTCAAAGAACACAAGTCTCTTACCCTTTCCTCACGTAGGAAACATGAGCTTTCCTACAGCACCACCCATATGTGCAGCTCATTCCACAAATGTATGATCCATGCAAGTTGTAAAGGTAAGTAATCAGACTTTCAAATTATTTAAAAAAACAACATCATTGGTATTATTAAAGGGGAGAAATATTTGACTGAAATAAAGTTTACATGGACATTTAGTCAAATGGAGATGGAAGACATATTGGATGATTATAGAGTGAAATCACAGCAAAAAGGATTTTGTTCATAGAGGATTTAAAGGGATAATTTGGGATGGTTCTACTATCCGTTAAGTTCCCAATCTCGTAATTGGTCATCTGAAAAAACACGTTTTAGGAGATTAGTTAGTCTTTAAAATATTTGAAATTAAAGTTGCATTTAGCTGATCAAGGTAAATTGAATTAATTCGTAAACTGGTTTAAAATAGTTGTGATTATAACTTATTAGCTTTTTTTTTGTATTTGTTGCTGTAGCTTCAAAACCAGCAGAATTCTATGTTGGCCTATTATGAAGTCCAACCTGACATGCTCGATGGACAGAAAAAAACTCAGGTGTAATTGGGCAAACAGGTTCATAGGCCCGTATATTCTCCTCCTTATTCGACAACTTAACCACCTGTTTGCAAAGGATTACTCCAATCAACAAATGTTGAAGCCTGAAGCTTTGTATAATGGATACATATTATCACAGATGTGAAATCTGCCAAATCCAGCTGCTTTGCACAATTATGAGACATCCCAGTTGACTCTGAAGAACGGAGTTCATGTTTTCATATAGGTGGACCTCAAACAAAGGATCAGGTTGGCTTGCCTCACCTTTCGAAGGTCGGTAGATACTGCGGAAAACCTTGTAATGGGAAAAGTAGCTAAAAAGTGGACTGATTAGGTGGGAAAATGCATCTGAAGTATCTTACATTGCACAATTACTCATGAACTGTCATCCTTTGCACTGCAAGAGTGTCAGAAAACATGCAAATGCACAATATTCACTCACCATCTGAAAAATTGGGAATGCAGGCATTCATTCACACTAACAGAATAACTGGCTGCATGGACTTTATTGTTCTTCTCTGCACAGTGGGCCAACAGCTTCTAAAAATCATATCTGAATAATTCTGGGAGGAATCAGCCTCAAACAAAACCATCTGCTTCATATTCATCCAAGTAGTTGTAGCATTCAGTTACACAGGACGGAGTGTGTGTGGTGTCCGGAGAGTGAGATTTTTTTTTTTTTTGCCGTGCAGTCTTTAATGTTATCTATTTCTGCACATCAAAGGGTCCGCCATCCCTCCCTCTCGCCCTCCAACTTCCTCATCACTTCCTGGCCCTGTGGCTTCAAAGAGCAAGTCCTCTTTCAAATTTTGGATCCATGAAGCCACAAACACGGCTGAGCACCTTGATAAATTTCAATCTCACCTTGATGCATAAATAGATGTAAATGGAGGAGAGATGGAAAAGACAGAAGGTAGAAAATGTGCAAATGTGGTGAAAGCAGGCATGCCCCTCTATATACACAGAGCCAACGCATAGGGCTTCACCAGCTGTGGGGGTCTTGCATTGCCTTTAATTGACCCTTTGTTGGATCTCTTATTGGTTCACTGACTAACCAATCAGCATAAAAGAGCCCCTCTTTAAAGCAGCAGTTGCCTGGTTACTCAAGTAAGACAACTCTTGAGTTGGTAGAGTCTACCCGAATGCACTGTGGTGAAATAGCTGGCATAATTTACCACTTACACTTTTAAAATTCACAAAGAAAAGTTACTTACGCTCAAAGGTGAGAGAAAACATTTTAATATTGACAATATGAATAACATTTTGTTGATGTGAACAGCCACTGTAAAATGGCATCACTTAAGTCTGTCTAATTATTTTCTGCACTAATTATATTTTTCAGAACTTTAATAGAGTCATAGAGATTTGTTTTTTTCTCTATACCCCCTACTGTAGTTTTGTTTTTGTTCTTTCACTTACGCCAGATGTCAAAAGAGACAAATTAATTAAACATGAATCAAAGTTACTCAAAAAGTAAATCATTTCCTATTGTTTCAGACGAGAGAGAGGTCAGACACATCAGCTTTTGTCTAACCAACTAGCAGTAACTCTGGAAGGCAGGGCTTGAAAAAAGGATCAGTTCCTGTAAAGGACAGGACTTGACCAAGAGTCAGTTCAAAATAAATTCTTTGCATATTAATGTTTAGTTTATTGATTCATTTTCCCACATATTATACAATACATACTGAAATTAACACACTCTATTTGTCCCATTATGTTCTTCATCAGTGACACACACTAACCCAAGTGCATACAAAGTGCTTATACTCTCTGTAAGCCTCTCTTGCATTTGCACTTGTTTTTTTTTTAATTTTTTTTTGTTTTGCACATCTGTTGTTTGACATAAACTTAAGTTTATCTGAGAGAGCGGCACATTACTGTGTACTGCTAAAATGTCAGTGGTGATTGCTCAGGAAAATGCACAAAAAAGAGCTTCCTCTTTGAGTGTCTCCGCCACGATCGATGCAGGTTGCAGAAGGAGAAACAGATAATTAAATGCCTGTGATTGACTGAATTTTAGGTTGAAATGAACTAAAAAAAAAGTTGGGTTGATTGTGATGAAAGCATTAATAATGTTTTAGTTCTCTTTATAAAGTTACTGTGCCAAAGAGGTAAATCATGCTGGCTCATTGAACAACTTATATTGAGTGAACATCAAAACACAGGATCCAATTCTGCTTAGAAGTTTTATTTTTTTCTTTCTTTGCCCTTGGTGGATGATTTAATGTATTAACATAAACAGTTTAAATAAAAGACTTATAATATTAAATGAATGTTAAAATTAGTTTAGCTTACATCATCAATGCATTCACGTCAGGTGCCTTAATTGTCAATAAATTTGAGGTCATTTGAGCAGTAATCTAATGAAATGAAATTAGACAATTTGTCATATTAGAAATGATAGAAATTTGGTGAACAAACTAAAGTTAATAAGAATCAAGTCCACTTTCCACTCACATTCAGGCTCCTTTTGTTCACTGGTGATCCATGGTCTGGAGGAAAGAGGAACTGAAGGCCTGAGGGCTGGCTTTTATAATGTTGGGAGTGTGGCTTGGCCTTGAGTGACAGGGAAGTCAGGTATGGTGGTGGTGAGGTGAGAACTTGGGATTTAACAAATATAATTAAATAAATTTGAATTGTTTTTATTCAAAGAGGGCCGGGGATAGCAGGGGGTAAAAGGTCTCAAATAATCTCTGCTTTGGACCTCGCTTGACGTGTGGCAGCCCTAGGTGAAAGTGCCCTTTTTGTGGATCATTCACCATCCAAATCATATCATATCTAGCATCATCGGACATCTTTACATATTTTATTAGACTTTAGTTTTATATGCACTGAAACTGTCACTCAAGAGCTTGCATAAGCAGAAATACTCTTCTTTTGATGTTAAATGACCCTCCATGATTGCTCAACATCATCCTTCACAAGACAATTACCTCTCCATGCTGCCAAATGCTAACATAAGCAGGGAGGGGGAGGCAAGAAAATGAGAGCAAAAGGTGTAGGAGGAGAAGGAGAAAGGTAAGGAGAATACTAAGTAAGAGGAGAATGATTTAGGAGAGGAGGTGTAGCGTGGCTCTATTTTTACCTATCCATGCTGCAGGGGACTAAAGTGTCCATTCTCCAGGCTGGGACACACTTGTCTCTCCTCTTATTCTATCAGACAGCCACTAAAACAAATGTACAGCTCTCAGGCTCTCTGTGAATTTATCAGAAGCTGCTCTTGCAGCAGATGCACTGACAGATAAAGGGGGTTTTGTTTGGTACTACATCTTCTGTATGCAGCTTTCCAACACCACGCTGACAGATCGACTGTCTGCTCGATGAATCATTTCTCTCCAGTGAGAAAGAACCAAAACTGTACAGTCATTCATGATTAGCTTTGACTTTGGTATTAGCCCTGTGTCAGTGTGAGATAGCAGCACTTTTTCAAATCCAACAGACTGCAGCTCTACTTGTCTGGTGCTTGAGTGCAAAGTGAGGGATTTTATCTCTACTCCCCCAAAAAGGTTTGGCAATGTTATTTCATTATTATTCCTTCCCTTTAATAAAAATAATAATTTGTACAGTGAGGTACAACTAGTAAGGACCATCCATTTGTGGCATGAGCAACACAACTAAATATGTTGGTAGCACAACTAAAAAATGCCCAAACCCCCTCTTCCCCTGGAAGAAAGCCTACTGTTCCTCAGTGAAGCAAGGTGGGTGTTGTCCTCCTAGGATGCTGACTTCACAGTCTGCTTACCCAGCCTCACAGAACTTGGTCCTAAGTTTGGAACTGGTACCAGGGCTGGCACCAAATAATGCTGCCACTATGCGTACCGGAACACCAATTTCCAGTTGCAGGTGATTTGGCGCATTTTTTTTGGGTGCCACTACCCACATGTTCAGCGGTGTTGCTCATTTCACAAATGCATGATACTTACAAAGTGTACCTTGTTGTAAAGGTGACTAATCAGGGTTTCAAACAATATAAAATACATCAATTGGTATTATTAAAGGGGAGAAATAATCAATGTAAATAACATTTTCAGACTTTTTTAAAGGTATATATTCCTATTTCTCCTTAACCTTGTAGCTTGAGGTAGTAGTGCTGTTCACAGTAAAATAGAAATAATAATAGACATTTATATGTTAACTGGCCAGTTTTAGGGCATCACTCTTGTTGTGTGTCTAGCCTAACTTAAAGTGTAGAACATTGTTCTGTCATCACTCAACAAGTGAAGAATATTTATACAGCACTTTAACACTGTTCATCTTAAGTTCTTCACAGTTCAGACAGAAATATAAATTCATATAAACATTTTCTTTAGAGCACAGCAACAACAGCAGTATTAATGATAAAGCAGGTAAAACTAATAAGCAGGCTCAATCAGAGGAAAAAAGAAAGCCACCATAGACACTACTTTATAAAGTACAGAGTAGCTAAAAGGTGGAAGAAAACTGAATTTCTGATATTTTCAGTCTCCCAGCTATGATGATCCAAATCAGATCATTATGGTAACAGTCAGGGGCTTTGTAGGGCATAGAAATGAAAAACATTCATTTGGAATTGTCACGTGCTTAGTAATGCTCCTATAGCAGGAGCCAAAGAAAGAACCAATGACACAACTCAAGGATGCCAAATAGCTCTGTCCTCACATCTTTCTTAGACTCCAGTCCTTAACATACACCATTTCACCACTGGAAAATGTATTGAAGTGCTCATGTTTGTTTGTATTATTTAAGGTAATTCAAGGGATGCACAGATACATGAGTTTAACATTAATTATGGATGAAACTGGCCCTTCTGACAACATTGGCTATTGGCAAATGAACGTGGGATGTCAGCTGCAGATGCATTTCTGTTGTACCATAACACTTTAATGCTGGCATCAAGCAGAACTAACCGCTGATCCACAGTAGGTTTCTTATTGGGCAGATGAAATGACCTGTCAAATATGCGAGAAAATATTGGCACTGTGGGACAGTTACACCAATAGAAGTGATTAGAAAAATGTCTGCATCCATTTTTGCTGAATTGATATTATATTGGTATTGGCATCATCCCTCTTCTTCCCTATGGGTGCATCACTGATTTATTATATTTATCTGATTCATTTCAGAGGAAGAAAATCTTACATTTAGCACCTGAGACACTAGTTTGCAAATTTTCATCTTTATAAAAAATCAACAGTGTATTGAATGTGATCGACAAATCTCTCTGATTTTAACGTTTATGTTGTTGGACACTATTGCCAAGTGATGTAAGAAAACTCCTGTCTGGTTCAAATGCAAATGAACTTGCACCATCTAAAATTGAATTTGTCATAACTCTCATTAGGCAAACTGCTTTTATGTCCTGTTCTTGGCATCAGACATTCATTTCTGAAACATCTTTAAACTTAATGATGCACATTACAATCAAGATTGTTTTCTCTTGTGAGGAAGAGCTGGACTCAAAAGGCAACAACGCACACTTAAAATAATGTCTTATCTAGATGTGTTTCTTCCATTTCAGTTCTTTTGTTGTCTTTGTTCAAAGATATTTTAACATTTAAAGAATATGAGCAGTTCTTCCACCCCTGGCTATCTCCCATATATCACTGTCAAAGCAGACAAGAGTGACTGACAGCTGTCACTCCTCAGTATAAACTTCTTCATGCTGTGATTTTGAACATATCTGAGCCCAGTGACAATATCACACAAGTTCTTATACCTCACTTCTTCCTTGTACAATGAACAACATACCCTAAAAATGGTCATGACAGTCTGTTTAGAACATATTGAGTTATTAGTGTGTTGAAAACTGTCCTATCTCACACTTTTAAGAAATTGTTAAAAAAAATCCTAGATCACTGAAAACGGTTGAATCACTGTTCTTTCTCATTAGATTTTGTTTGTTTTACTATTATTACTTATCGTCATGATTTTACTTTCTATTTACTTCCTATTATTCTGAACTACTTCATTTTCTTTTTTTCTTCTTTTTCTGTCACTTGTAGTATGATTGATTGCTCGCAAATGAGCTTTGTCATGTTGGGGAAGGGGCCTCTTTCCTACTGATACACTTTATTTTTTTATACATTTATTTATTTTTAAAAGGAACCCCTTGTCGATGTGGCAAGAGGGTGGGTTACGTGACGTGCACCTGGATTCAGATCTAAAAATCTGATGGCTTTTTTGTGACATGACAAACATCTCCTGAAAATGTAATCAAATTATGTTCCTTAACTGCTTATCTTGTTCACAAACAAACAAACAAACACTGGCAGGAACATAACCTCCTTGATGGAGATAACGATGAACTCAAAGAAGATTATGATTTTTAAAAAATCACATTTTACAATCAGTCTATAATATGTGGTTCAATGACATACAGAATATGATCTCATGAAAGTTACTAAAGCCTCATATTTGGTCATAGCCATAAATTAAGCTTTACAAGCAGTTTTTTACATACCATCTACTGTATGCATTATGTTATTAAAAATGAACAAATAACACCTTTCACAGCCGTAGAGTGTAATTGTGTGTATACGGGACTCGTAAATAACACATCAAGGCCACAGCAATAAAACCAGTGGTTCAGCTGCTGTTATTTTCCCCATTTTTTGTCCACCTCCTTCTGTAAACCATTTAATCAGATGCAGCCGCGATGTGCAATACAGAGGACTTAATGATTGGAATAGGAACCCTCCTCCTGTTCTTAAGCTGTCTCACAGTGTGACATGCTGTTTCATCATTACTTTCTGCATAAAAAATTGCTACCCACTGTGCTCGAGCTGAGAAACAAGCTGGAACATGAGTTATTATACATTATAGTAAATTAGTGTAACAGGTTTAGATCCATTAACTGTGTTTAAATGGTGAGTTTCAGTATAGACGTCTTTGTGTGGGTAACATAAGGGTCTGTGTCTCGCCCCAGCATTAGCTGATGGAGATGGCTGTCAGTTTGTGCTGTTTGCTCTGACCTACTTACACACAAGGTTCCCTCCAAACAAGATAAAAAGGTGACACCTACTGCTGACTTGATTAAACGGTCGCTAGCATGACAGAAAAAATAAATAAAAAAGACATTAAGTGCCTCGAGGCGTTCTTTTCCTCCGTTTTAAATTCTGAACGTTGATTTTTAGGTCACACTTTTATTGTTTTAAATAGGTATGATAAAATAACCAAAATCCCTCTCTGCTGCTTGTCAGGCTATAAATGGTTCTGGAGCTTGTCCTGCTGCCTCTGGGAATTAGTCACTGAAACGCAGGAAGTGGAACATCCTGTTCTCTTTGTCACTGAAATATCGGATGTACATTATCATCATATCCTTTATCTACCTCCCAGTCAGTTGAGCAGTGACAGGAGGGTTACTGGTCATACATGTTATTCTGCTCATACAAAGGACATGCGCTGAAAACATGTTATTTAGAGAGTGTTCTGGAGGCTTCATGCTTTGTTCTGTTCTGTGTTTAAAAAAACTCCTCATGAATCACACAGGAAGCTGCTCTGACATTATGTGCTCCATGCTATGTTCTCTCCACCTGTTGATCCTTTTGACTCCTCTCATTGCTCTGTTGCCATGGATACCCTAGAAGAGGTAAAGGGGGCAAATGGACGAAAAACCAGACCCCATAGGAGGTGACACCCGACATGTTTCATCACCCTCCTCCCCCTCCTGCTCTGTTTTATCCCGAGGGAGACAGAAAATGCTTTACGAAACCCGGACACCTCAGACACCGCTTCTCTTCATGTTTGAGGAGCTTCAGACCATCTGAGAGAGATCTGTAGCACCACCTACACTGCATGTTCAACAATGACAGTTGGAGGACAGGGAGGATGAAAAGGAACAACAACAGGTTCACTGAGTTTTTCCTGAACTGAGATGAGGTAACTTTATAGAGACACAGAGTGTCAAAACATGTTCTTCTTTTCCTGGCTCTGTCTCAGGCATGCAGCCCCAGGCCCACTGGCACCCACTGAACATTTTCATTCACGAAATCCACATCATGCTTTTCTGCCTTAATGAGTAAAAACCTACAACATTTCTCAACAGATGTTTTCTTTTTGGAGTTACACAGAAACAGGAGGAATTTCTGCAATGACTGAGGAAAGTTTCCAGATACAGACATGTAGCTCTCTTGCAGAACTGTGTTTTTCGGATTTACTGAAGTCAAGTAATGGTCTTCTTTTGCAAAAGAATGAAGGGTTGGTGCAAAATGAAGCCAAATAAAGATTAAAATACAGGAATGCAGTGTGACATCCACATCTTACTTCTTTGGTTCCTAAGAGACTTTGGGGCTGGGGGTTGTGCTCTGTTAGATTTGATGTTGCCAAAATTAGCTTGAGTAAAGCATTGTAAGCTTAAGTTAACCTTAATGGGTTAAGCGGGCTACAAGGGGGAATCACTGTATTTCTTTAATATTATATGAACAGATCTGCATCCAGACCAAGGCGAAAACAGTTTAAAATCACATTTTGCCTTACCAAGAGGCCTTGGCTAACCTAATTTTTCAGGTGCTGTTTAAGACATACACTGGTAGTTTGCCTCCATCTGGGTAACTGACCCTTAGTCAAGCTTCGCCCTCTCCAGGAAGTGATACTGCTGAAACGTTCCACCTATAGAACAATTCATGGGTGGGGATAAAGCCATAAAGTTTCCTTCTTGAGGGACCTAAAGCCAGCAGTGTGTAGCTGTAGATTAGTTTGTACTGATAGTTGTTTTATTCAGCAGTTGGTACTATCAGTGTATGACGTATGTGCATAAAAGGGTTAATGTGACAAATACTGGTTTAGAGTCTGTTAACTATCAGTTATCATTACTGTTTTAGACATAGGTGATTCACTTTCATTTAGAAAATGTCCTATGAATCAAGTGTTTGCATTCATTGGAGTGTCAGTGGCTTAGTTTAGTCTTAATAGGTTGATGGTTCAAGCCCAGCTCAGGTGGCTGCATGTTGATGTGTCCTTGGTCAAGACACTTCCCCTCAGGTTGCTCTCACTGCAGCATCAGTGGCCTGTATAAAGGTATGAGAGTGTACAGATGTGTTAGGTCATACTGATGGATAATTTGCATAGAAACTTCAACCATTAGTGAGAGTGTGAGGGCGAATGGGTGTGACTTCTGGGGCAGAAACTCTTTGATTGATCTGAAAGAAAAGCAGTAAACAAGTCCACTTAACATTTTGTATTTAACATTTTAGTAGTTTATGGCTAGTGCTGTGTTCTTACATTTTCTGTTAAACTAAAGATAAAATGCAACTGAAGGCATAGTGTTGATCTTTAGTTGCCAGTGGTTGGCCTTCAAAGGTCTTTTGATTAGGAGGTGTGCATAGGCCCGTTCTTACTGATTTTATCAATAAACCATTTAAACATAGGTTAATTTTGTAAAGCAATGTGTCTCCTCTATATTTTTACTCTTTACTCTTTTTAAATATCTTCAAGGAGAACGACTGTGAACGGGTGAAGATAACAGAAATGCTCGGGTGATCTTTCAATTTTGGTTGCTAATGGCTCCACCTGTGGACAGAGCATCATGTTGATGCTTGTCCTGTACATGCCTAAGTTATTGTCTTTGATAAAAAAAAAGCATCATCCTGCTGTCCTTTAACAGTCAAAAGTATCCTCCTTAGCATGAAAAATGAACAGCATGCTGTAAAATCCCTTGTCTTACACCTAAACAGGAAAGAAGAGATGCCGCAGCCAAAATGTGTACAGGAATGACCAACTTTGTTGACGATGGTCTTACCTGCTTTTGTTGGAGCAGATGGATGCCTTGGAATTTTTCTGTGTTTAAAAACAGTTAAAATCTCCTAACAGGAGCATTGAACTTGTTGAGTGCACAAGGAATGTCCACGTACAACAAATTTTTAAATCAGGGGTTTTTGGAGCACTGTTAATTATTTCCAAAGCAAAGATCATTAATTGATTAGATTTTTTTAAAGCAACAATAACTTCTTAAAGAGCAAAACTCCCACTGATAAACAGCAATGGATTGCTGATCGATAAGAAAGTATGTGATCAGAGCAGAGCTGTGTCGGCAGAGGCAGGAGAATCTGCAGGTGATGGAGCTCAATGCCTTCACGCTGAGAGCTCAAGGCTCTGCTGACAGTTAACTTTCAGTTTTCTGAAGTCATGGTCCACCAGTCAAATCACTTAAAATGCAAAAGTCATCATATACTCTGTGGTTCAATATTGACAGATCACTTTATACAGTTGTTTAAAACATTATAGGTACTTAGCCATGGGTCAAATGGGGCAAATTAAATGTATTATAAAAAATTCAGACCTAAACTTTGTCTTTAATACTTCATAAAAACTCTTTGAAAAATAAGACATCAGTGCATTAAAGATATTAACTAGAAAAGCACTCAAAGAGCGCAGACCTCCACCAAGCAGCTTCGGTCCACTTTGGCGAAAATGGTCCTATCTGGCAATGTTACAGAATCCTTTAAGAAATTCCTGGATCCAGACGGTGTTCCGGGTCACCCCCAATATTTTATCAGTTCTTCCATATCCCATTCCCGACAATTCCTGAAAATTTCATCCTAATCCGTTCAGAACTTTTCAAGTTATTTTGAACACAAACAAACAAACAGACAAACAGATAAACGCCGGTAAAAACATAACCTCCTTGGCAGAGGTAATTATCTTACTGCAAACTGTAATATTTTGCCAAAATTATAAGGCTGAAGATGTACTTGCTCTTAGGTTTTGGGTGCATGATAGCAGACACACATCCCGTGTACCGGGGTCAGCACATCAGCAGTGCACATCCTCCATATTAACATAACAAAGACCTGAGATGCAGTGTACCCACGTGACCAGCAGATCAGGGTAGATTCAGAGGCCCAATTCACAGTGCCTTCACACAAAACAACTGCAACAAGGCTCTGCTATATTTACACCTACAGACATTCCCGTTAAAGCTATGGTCTACGATTTGGAAGCTTGGTACATCTTAATAACACCGTTTATAAGGCCGTTATGGTCCTATGGTCTGATCTACGCAATATAAAGACCAAAAAGAATGAAAAAAATCCATTCAGTATATCCGCTGCAAAGCGGCATAATAGTTGACCAATCCGAACCGCCGTTCCCCACGGTTCGGATTGGTCCGTGAGTCCATCCAATCCCCTGTCTCCCCTGCTCCGCACCGTCCAGCCCATGGTCCCGCCTCCTCCTCACTACCTCCCTCATGTACCGGTGAGCAGCTAGCTGCACAGCTACTGAAGCATCATGGAGCCGGAGAAGACCAGCACCGAAACCGGGAGGCCGCTTCTGTTACCCTCCACATCGAAGGGAAGGAAACGTAAAAGTTTCGAGGAAAAGGCTGAAGTAAGGAAAAAATATGAGCAATACAGGTCCCAACGGAGACTCAGCATTGGAGAATTGTACGACCGGTGGAAAAAGCTGCCGAATGATTTGGGACTGAAAACTGACGCTGAGACAGCCAAATTTCTGTTGAACAGGTAATAACTTTGTTTACTACAGTGGGAGATGTCTGCTGAATAACTCTGGTTAGTCTGTGCCTATACTGGCTAATGACTGAACGTTGTTGGTTGGAACGGGTAGGCTCTGTCAATAGATTTTAGCATAAGTTAGCCACGCATCATTAGCATTGTAAACTGAGCTGGTGAAGACACGCCGAGAAAGGTAAATCCTGATCGGCTAACAGTGGCGACGCCAGACCCGCTTCGCCGCCAGTCCAATTGAAATGGCTACTGCTGTGTGTTACAAGGGGGATGACTGTCGTGTTTGTTACTTTCAGCTATGAGCAATCTCAAGTTGTTGTTGCTGCTGATATTTTCTGCCAGCCGGCTTCGTGCTCTATCGGAGGGGGCGTGTTGTTAGGAGGCGACACGAGCTGGGGGGCGGGATCTTGGAACACGGAGGGGAGGGGTGAGTGAAGGGGGGGCAGGCTGCGTTTTTCAAATCTGTCTTAACAGCCAAACTGGTTTTCAGATCGTAGACCATAGCTTTAAGTCTGCGAGGCCACAATATCTCTGTCAATTCATGCTGCAATACAGTTTGGATGTGCCTGAATTGGTGCATGCCTCACACAAAGGCAGAGGTGCTCACTCACACCTGTCCTGTCTCCCGCTGAGTCCTTGTGCCTCCGCAATATATACGCCTCTGGAGACGAAACAAAGAGGGGGTCTTTTCGTTCCCCCTGTTCTGCCCCCACAACGTTCACAGTGGAGCCAAAACATCACAGAGGTGTAAATATTACATCTTGAAATTGCAGTATGAATTGAGCTAAATAACAGAGCCCACGCAGCAGCATGAACAACAGTGGCATAAGTTTTGAGGACAAACTGATCGACCAATCCACAGTTCTCCACATCAAAATAATGTCTCTTTAAGACAAACATGGCTGTCTGTCTTGTTGATGACAGATTACATCTGTTTTAGAAGTCAAGTAACAGAAAAATATTTGTTTGTATCAACCACTAACCGTGTAAATCGGTGACTCCCCATTGACTTGGCTGTTCATCGGCTGAGTTTCAGCTGTATTTTCTAAGATCTTGATTTAATGATTAAAATAAAAACATCATCATCAGGCCTTTTAAGAGGACACACTGTCTTGTCAGGTGCTGTAACAATGACATCTATTGAAGCAGTTGGCTCAAAGTCACCACTAAACACAGTCACTCATTGGACCATAACACTAGCTAAAAACTAGCATGGAGGAACATGCTGACGAAATGGATAGTAGACAGTGCTGATGAAGTTGTCTGAATAGACCCATGAATCACCATTATTTACAGTTGAAAAAGTCAGGTTCCTACATGATGGCAATGCCATGCCTCGTATTTTGCAAGATTTTAAGTTTATTAGAGTCCCTGTTACCTCCTCCACTGACAACAGTTTGTTTTCTGACACAAGTGAACATTTCAGGTACGCTTTGAACGATTCTGAGTTGAACATTTACTTTTTGATTAATTCATTTCCAGCACAACCCCCAGACAGCCAAATTTTCCACATCAGCTCTCCTATCAGCCAACAGACAGGCCCAGCTGTTAATACCAGCTAATCTGTGCGTCTGACGCCTGAGGCTGCTGCCTGCACCCCGCCACACTCACTGTCGGAGGTGCTCTACTGGTCTTGGAGGGATTCTCTTTGGATTAAGCTGGCATTTATTGTCTGGAGCTAAGAGATGTTCATGACACACACCAGTACACACACACACACAGTCCGCAGCATGCTGGCTTGTCTCCCAGTTGGCTTCATTAAATAACATATTGTCAGATTGACTTACTGACAAGTCGCGTTCATCTGAGGGGGAGACAGCAGGAGTCAGTGCAGCGTCTGTCACTGTCTCACTGTCGTCTGAAGCGGAGGAAGAGGCAAACAGAGCAGATCATACACGCTGACTCTGCCGACTGTTCCTCTTCTGTATGCTAAATCACAATGTAAAGATCAGAGACTGAACTGTGTGAAAGTTTCCCACAAAACTCTGCAAACTCACTAACTTGTGTGAAGACAAGCAACACAGAACTGCAAATTTAAAAACAATCTTACCAATTGGCTACATCACGGCATTTATGTTTTTAATCAATTGTAGCTTTGATGGCTCTCTAATTGGTCTCCCGGCCCACCAATCAGAGAGTTCCCTCCCAAACAAAAGGATCATTGTGGGGTGACTTCCTGTAAGATAAACTTTTGCCTTGGCCAAGTCATTAAAGTACATCTTTGACGTTACATACAAAATTGTACAAAAAACTTGAATGTCAGTTTATTAAAAAACATGAACAACAGGAAGTAATATAATTTTAGTTGATAATATGCTGCAAACTTATTAAAGCAAAAGGAATTCTGAATCACTGTTGTCATAACAGGATGAGTTAAGGGGATACGCCAAAATTTTTTGTTCATTTGTTTTCATGGCTTGCCTCACTCCTGAGCACAGTAAGCAGCACACGTTGCTCAATAGACAGCCTAAGCAGATGTTGTTGTTGTTGTTGTTCCTGGGATGCGCACGCAACCTTTAGCTGAAGGAGTACTGCGCATGCGTCGCATGTCAGAATTTTCCCTGGAAATGCTGATTCTTGTTCACATGAAGCAGATTCGAGAATGTTTCCAAAACTTTTCACTCTGGAACGTGGTTTCAAAAGTTTGCAGATTCAGGCACTCCTGGCACCGTTCTCGTGTAAACAGGAGGCTTATTGAAAACATCCTCTGTAAAGACAGCATTGTTTCATTAAATGTGTCTGTCCACATGAAAACATTGTAGTACATATGCCAGACCTGTGAATGGAACTGCTATGCTGCTGCAGACATACACCAAAATCAGAGAAGAAGACATGGAGCATACACACACATCATGAGACATGTGACTTGTAGAGAAGCAGTGGATTTTAAAGCAACGACACGTTCAGTATCTTCTGTAGCACAAACGCAACACCATATTACACCATTGTTGTCGTTGGGTTTTGCACATGCAGTGTAAGGGAGAGGTGGGACTATAACATCATCGTTTCTGAAACTATCCATATTTGTTGTCCATCAGAAAATGCTTAGCAAGTGTTTTTAGATTTATCCATTCTGGGACCCATTTTCAAAAATGGGCATTTTCAAGCACCTGAAATGCCATATCCGTGTGGACGAAAAGCCAATATTACTAAAAACTTGTGCGGATAGGCCTGAATTCATCTCTGTGCGGATGGTACCTGAGTGAGAAATCAAGTTAAACCAGCTTAAAATGTCTTACAGTGTAGTCTCAATTATCATTTAGATGTCAATTATAGTCAGCTCGTCTTGTAAACTTTCTGTCTTTGTCATCTCTGTTGATGTATTAATTCTGTCATATCTCCTCTGCCTCTACACTGATACTACTGGTGCAGTAGACTGCAGCTCGCATCTACGGTGCATTAATTCCATATGATGTGCACAACCGATGCACACAAGCTAAGCTGGGCTACCATACATAGACATCAGCATAGTTAACACCAAGTATACCTCCAGCTTTAGACTGCAGTAAATCCACCATAACGCAACACGACTTGTTTGTCATTGTAGTTAAAACACTTAATATAACTTCATAAACAGCTGTACAATTAAGAGGGGCCTGTTTTTTTGTGTTTGTATCTTAGTTGTGCTGTCTTGGAGGATGATTGTTCCTTGGCTGTTTTGAGATCTGTCGCCAAAACTCTCCTTGTAACATGTTCTCCATCCCTCGACCTCATCACAGAAGGGCCAAAATAGACATTCTTAAACTGAGTAGAGACCTTCTATTGCCTCAGGTTTATAATTAAACACTAAAAAGATGGATTTACTAAATGGCAAAGCAGCGTTTTCATTCTGTGAATGAATTTTTGTTGAATGAGTGAAAAAAAGCCCTTAAGCACAATATGCGCTTGACTTAAAACAATAGATGATTAGTTGAGTTAAAAGATTAAGAGTGACTCAAAGCCTCCACTGCTCACCTAAACTGTTAACTTTTGGTTAAATTAAGGACTCTGTTCAAGAGAAACTGCACTTCATGAGGTGTTTGCCGAAAAGCAAACCAAAGCTCCCATTTAGGAGCTTTTTTATCTTTGTTGGTTGAAACTTATTCATAAAATTGAAACACTGATTTATCATTTAGTCCTACAGTCCATAGTATCAACAAAAGATTTAGAGGATCTGGAGAAATCTCTGCATGTAAGTGGCCATGCAGAAAACCAACACTGAAAAACTGTTACCTTTGATTCCCTGGGCGGCACTGCTTTTAATACCGACACAATTTTGTAAAGGATTCTACCACGTGGACTCAAGAACACTTCACAAAACCATTGTCAGTTAACGCACATTGCTACATCCAGAAGTGCATGTTAAAACTCTACCATGCAAAGCTAAAGCCATATATCAACACCATTCGCCAGCTTCTCTGGACCTGAACTCATCTGGGATGGACTGATGCTGAGTGGAAAAGTGTGCCGTGTTATGGCGAGTCATAATTTCAAGTTGTTTTTGAAGATCATGGTCTTCCAGGGGAAAGAGAAAAAGGACTTTCCAGATTGTTATCGGCACAAAGCTAGCATGTGTGATGGTGTGGGGGTGTGTTAGTGCCCATGGCATGAGTGACTCGCACATCTGAGAAGGCACCATTAATACTGAAAGGTACATACAGGTTTAGGAAAAATGTATAAGTCTGAACTCTAAATATTTGGTCTTTTTAGTTTATTCAATTGAATTTAGTTCAAAAAGTATTTGCAATTAATTACCTTTTTTCATTCACATTTTACACTACATCCCAACCTTTTTGGAATTGCAGTTCCTATATTGCAAAAAAAAGCTTGAATTTACAATGAAGAATGTAATGCAAATGAGAAAAATGATTCATGGTTTGGACCTCTAACACAGCGCTCCTTCCAGCCACACATACTCATTATGTTGACAGCTACAACAACAGCAGTAGTCATTAGAGGCGACAGTACAATGAAGGTGTCATAGCAGAGGGTTATAATACGAGCGAATTGCTGCTGAGTAAGAGCTGCTTTGCCCTCTCTGACTTTATACCAATGATTCTGACACAACTCATTGCTCCGTTAGAGATATAAATAGCAACCAAGGCAGACAAAAAGCAATAAAAACACCTAAACTAAACCACTGGAGGAAATGTAATGACTTCTTTTCTATTGAGGACAGAGGGAGGGAAGTTTCTCCGCCAGACTCCAGGAAAATTAGAGAGCCAATGACACAGAGCTAAGAGCCCTTTTCATGATAAGTGGTGGTGATAAAAGAGGAAATACAGGTTGCAGATATGGGGGAAGTCAGTAGAGCCTGAAAAATGTGGCAACTGATTAGACTATTTAAGGAAACCAGCGAAACAGAGAGAAGCAGACATTAAACATTAACAAGGCGTTGCTATTTTAAATTTGTTGCCAGCAGAGAATGCTGACTTCAATGACTTCAATGCTATTTAGTTAACAATGATTTTTAATAACTTAAGCTGTCTTGTTGTTAATAAATAAAACGTAACACAAACAACTCTTCGAGCAGTAAATTACAACTCGTCAGGTATAGAATAACTCACCAAAGCCAGAGAAAGTCATGGGCTTGTTTCTCAACCAAAGCAAAGAAACATTAATTGATTGGGACTCCCTCTGTTTTCATCAGCTCTTTGACATGTGAATTTCAGGCAACTGAAAGTGGAGACTGACATTAGATAAATGCCAACTTTTTTAAGCGCAGAGAAAAATGTTGTAAAAACAGGATGCATACAGGAGCAGAAGGTTGAACAGCTAGTTTATCACAGGTCTTATTTTTCATGCATCACGGCAGTGACAGAGACAGAAAGCATGAGTAAAATGTTTGTACTGTCAAGCCCCACAGACAAATAGGATCAGGGAACTGTCTGAAAAAAACACAACCGTTGATCCTAGTTGTGAAAAAAGAGGGGAAATTATCATCCATCCATTCATTATCTTTACTGCTTATCTCTTTCAGGGTCATGAGTGGGTGGAGTCTATTCCAGCTGAAATTAAGCAAGAGGTGAGGTACACCCTGAATCAGTTGCCAGTCAATCACAGGGCCACCTAGAGAGACAGACAACCATTCACAACCGAATGAGCATGTTTTTGGTCTGTGGGAGGAAGCCCAGGGTGACCCCCCAGCAGTGCACTATCTGCTGTGCCACCATGCCACCCTGAGGATTGATTATTAATATTTCTCTAGGGCCTAGTACAAAAAAGATCTACAGCCCAGTACCTGTCTGCAGTCTGGTGGTTGGGGCCCCTCTGTTGTAGCTGTTTGCCAGGTGGCTCAAGACTCAGTTGGCCTGCTTCTAGACTGACCAAAAGTTAGGTTGAGAGAGGGTTTCCAATATGACAAATGCCATTTTTGGGCCTCAAATCCTTCTTCCGAAACCACTGGTTGATGACAGTGGGACTATGTCCGTGTTTTAAATTATCCATGATGGACACTTGCCACAAAAGTAAGCTACAGCTGAGACTCACTGATATCTGACTGAAACAAAACTTGCACATTGGCCAAAGTGTTGACTTTACTCTACTGTTAAGTGTGTTCACACCAAATGTGAAAAAAATATTCACATTGTGCCTTCCCACAACTAAATTTTGGAGAGGTATTCGCATGTTTAAATGAATTATATATAGAGGGGAATTTTCCCCTCAGACCACAAGGGGATAAGAAAAGGTGATAGGCCATAACAACTTGTGTTTCTACCTTCTCGACCCATGCTGGATGTTTCTACAGTCACTATCTTACTCCTGTTCTAAAAACCATGAGAAACTAAATGTCCCATAAAAGTCTGAAATAGAAACACGTCCATTTGATGATCCATGAAATCATTCAGAGCTGCACATGGTGAGTTTCACCACAATGTCTGGGGGATGCCACCCCTTATTGCCAAACCTGTCCCAGTTTGTTCATCTTATTCCAAAGTACGATTGCAGACACACTCCTCCTATCTCCCTGGTCTATTCTTTCCCTTGTGGGTGCTCTGGTAGTTCTTCCGTGAAGTTCAGCATGTTTTCTCTGGTGAAAAACACATTAAATCACCACTAGTAAGCCAGAAAAACACCCAGCAGCCAGCTCGTCATTGTGCTGGCAGACTTCATTCACACTTCCAGCCTGTGAAATTGTTGAATAAATATGAGCTGAACTTACCAGATACTCAAAACTCTCCAGAGACTTTCTCCCCATTTCTCCTCTCTGTGGTTTGGTCTCTGAGCACCAAAATCATCATCAACCATGGAAAGGAGCTCCGATGCCAGTGTGCAGCATTGTTTACTTCTTCCTTTTCATGTGATGTCATCCTATTCTGGTGAATTTGACGCAGAAGTTGGTCGTGCGAACAACACGTATTTTGAATCTTCACCCTTTAACTTTCAATGTGTTTCTGGTGAATGACAAATGGAAATTCCCGTTTGGTCTCCTTCCATTGGCTGCCAGTCAATTTTTTAATCAATTTTAAGATTTTTCTATTAACTTTAAGAGCCCTTCATGGACAAGCCCCCTCATACATCTCAGTCCTCTTGTGTCCCCTTTCCACTGTACGGTCTGGAAGAACAGAGGACCAAAGACTCTTGATGGTCTTTCACACGTTTTAAAACCCTCTATCCAGGACGTAGCACCTTGGTTATGAAATGCTCTCCCTTTGTCCTTGTGCTGTGTTGAGTCTACTGATGACTTTGAGAAACAGCTGAAATCGTATATATTTGGATGGGCTTTTCGTTCAAGTTGAATCATGTGACCCTTTGTAGTGTTGCTCATTTTACCTACTCTGTATTCAATTCTTTTGACCCCTTTTATTTAGCTTTTTACCGTAAAGCACTTTGTGATTGTTTTATTTGTGTAAGGTGCTATAGAAATAAACTTTACTTACTTATTTGTTTTGACATAGATGTTGCTCTTTATGGAGCGTTAAATGACCACAGAAATATTTCACATTATCTAGAAGGGAAAAAAATCAGGCTAATACAGAAATTATGTTGATATCCCTGTCTTTAATTTTCCTATGACCAAAATCATTATCCCTCTTTTTTCTGTAAGTGACTGACCAACTAGCCAAGGAAAACATCACTGAAAGCAAAATCAAGTTTATGACTTTAAGCTGTCATAGTGAGTCCAAAGATGATGTCAGTGATCAATATGTGGGGCAAAAGCCAATATGTACGTGCTTTCTGCAGACCACCTCCTGCATGAATCACAAACCCACCTCTCCACAGCACCTCCTCAAAGTGCACACAGATCAAAAGACCAGGTGATGTCTGATATGGAAATAACTGAAGCAATTGGCCTGGAGCCGTCCTGTTCAAAGCGTCATGCTCCACCTCATAACATCTAAGAACACTATCATGAATAGCAGTGAATGCTCGGTGATGATGGCTCAAAGGGCTGTATCTTTTATTGCTGATGGATAGGTACTGTATCAAAGCACTCGGATGGGTTTCAAGAAGCCTGAAACCAAATCCCTGCTTTCATCAAACCATCACAAACTGATTAAATAAGAATTTACATCTTTCAAATTATAAAGTGGTTTGCAGTTCACAGTCTTCTTGACATTGGCTGTAAAATCTGCAACAATTAACCATCAATTTTTTTGCCCTCTTGCATCACTGTAGGGCAAAGGGTTAATTATAAGTAAGACACTACAAACAATACTGCGTGTAGGGTTTTTTTTGCTAGTTTAAATGAACTCATTCCCCTTCTCCATATGGGGAAGAAGGAATAAGTAAAGTACTGCCCATCAGTCCACCTATCCTTTTATCCAGTGATTCCCAACCAGAGGTACGCGAGCACGTTGCAGGGGGTATGTGGAAATATTTAATGATTTATTTTCAACTTGGAAGTACTTGGATAAGCCTGTCAATAAAATTCTAAGTGTGCGCTTCTACTAGTTTCCCTGGGGAGAGAACCTGTGGCACAGGTTACTGCCTTTTACAGACACTTCCTGAGTGTTTGGGGCTCTGGCATCGCTTTACACAGGCTGGCTTCATTGAGTTATTTGCCAGGACTTCACCGCAATAGAAGCACTGAGGCTGCAGTGGGTCTTCAGACGTAGAAGTGAATCTACATAAACCAGGTTGATTATATTCTACTTTTAAAGAATCATTAACACAATGATTGAGGGGGTACTCATGGTATGATAAAAAGACTCTTCAAGTTTCAAATAACTCCTTCACAAGTTTGTTGATAAATACTTAATTTTCAGAATATCTGTTTTTCATTTCCAAAAAGGTAATAGTAGGTATGAATAAACATGTATAGACTAAAAAGTTACTGGATCAAGTGTTTAAAAGGATATTTTGCAAGGATATGAAGATGGTGTGCCTTTAGATTTTGACTTTATTTATGTGCCTTGGGCCGTCACTGACAAAATCAAATTGATACCAGCAAGATGGGATGTTCTAGCATTATGGCTCCTAATTTGATAAATTGTTAACTTATCCCTGCAGAAAACATCTGTCTATAGTCATCTTCTGACTCAGCTTTGTGTTTCGATTTAAGATCATGTTAAAATCTTTGAAAATGAAACAAAACTTTTTTTTCTGTCTTACAAAGTATTTATAGTTCTGCAGCTTGGGTGAACACAGAGGCCTCTATCAGAATAATTTAAAACTCTCCTGCTGAATCTAACAAAGAGACTTAAAATGATCCTCTGATGTTCATCCTGTTTCATCGACTCAATAGGATCCAACAGTGTACTGACAGAGTAACAACTAATTAGCTGCCATTGTTCCAAATAATTAGTTTTCACAATCAGTCTGCCCACATTTTCCTCCATTCACTTTCACTTCCTGCCATGATCATCAACACTGTACAAGAGAATATGTGCTTTTAAGAGGTGTGCTGTTTTCCTCTGCCTAATTGGTCAAAGCATATGAGCTAGTATGGGCAGAAAACTCCTGCTGAACTGATGGAATACCTGGCATGAGCTTTATTCAATCACCTGACAACCCTCCCACAAATAAGAGGGCTTTTAAAACTGCATTTCCTATTTTATCAGCTTTGGCATGCCACCTCTGCCCTACTTTAGTACTGCGCTCTTACTTTCAACCTCTACCATCTACCTGTAGGTTCCACCAGTAAGTTTGATGTAAATTAGTGTGTATAATAAATCTGCAAGAAGTGTTGAGGTCAGAGCCTGAAGGCTAAAGTCTTTATGCTCTGCTGCTGCAACACATGTTTTAAACAAATACAAACATGAGTTGTCTGACTGCGATATCATTTCTATCAAGCTACAGACTCAATAATGGCAATAAAGTGTGGCTGGAGCTTAAAACACTTCCAGAATGGCACCATCCTGAGCAATAAGGACAGTCTTGTCATCTAACAACACATTTCACAAACTACCATGTTTAACTGAAGTGTTTCTACAAATAGAGCTTTAAAAGAAAGTCCCTCTGTAGAAAGAGGAGAGTTTACTGATACACACACACGGATATACACACTAGCAAAAAACACACGTACACAAACACACATGGCATACAGAAACATATTCCTCTTAGCATGGATCCTCCCTCTGACTAACAAGTGTGGGATATCAAAGACACCAAAGGCTGCTGATGAGCTCTGGAGCTCCACTTAATTGGATGCAGCTCAGGCTGTATCTGCTGTAGCTCAGTGAAAGGCCATGGGAGACGAGAGCTGACCACCACACACAAATGCACACAGAACAGACAACTCCCCATTCTCAGAAGTACAATCAAACAGCTCTGAGGCTCAGCTTGGTCTTATTCTGAGTCCTGTCAGGAATGGTAAATATTTTCACACTCCAACCAACTCTGGAACCAAAGATATATTTGCATTTAATAAACCTTTCATAAACCTTGCTGGCACAAGTTTTTTTCAGTGAGCTGTGTTTTTTTTTTCCCTTTTTCCCAACAATTAAAAGTATCGATGGTAGTATCAATAAGGATTCAGAATGGTGAGGAATATCATTAAGAGTGTCAGTATCAATGAAGCTAATCGCCTAACCTTGCAATGCAGCTGGGTCCGCCTGATGCATTGTCTGTGACCAGTCAGATCAATCTCCATCTTCAAACCTTCAGGTCAAAACCATTGAGTTTGCTCTGCAGACACATTGTCCAATCAGAGTGCATTTAATCAGGAAGAGGTTGGAACTAAGCATGACGACAGTAGGAAGTGACTGATTGTACAGAGATTAGCATAGATGCTAACAGATTGTACAGACATTAGCAGTTTTGTCAGATCTGGACTGCCTTTCTTTATTAAAATGAACATAGATACCAACACTGAAAGCATGTATCAGTGGCCAAGATATCTTCACTCCACTCTGATATGTTTTGGAAAGGGTTTTTGTTCTACAAAATGGTAGTGCCCGCCCACTACATTATCTGATTGGCACATAATGACTTGCTGGATATGCTTTTGTAGGATTCTGTCCTTTCCAAAACACTTTCTATGGACTGTTGCCCAGATGGACTAATGAAATATATTTTGTATAGTAGATACTGAACTACCTGGCATGTCAGGTTAATAATCACCATCAACACAAACAATCTGCACCAATAAAGTGAAAAGTTTTTTATACCAACACTAGGTAGAACATTGGAAGTTGCTTGTTGCTCTTAGTATGGCCAAGACATGGTCTCACACATAATGCCTTAAAAACTTTACACATCAATTAAAAAGCATAAATGTTCACATTGCATTTAAGCTGTTTCCATACATAATGAATAAATGATATAACTTTTCAATATCAGGCCTCTACTGGAGCAAATGGACCAATCTGAGCCTTGTCTTATCCTTGTCCACACTCTCTATGCTAACAAAACGTTAATAGCTTTATCATAAAACTTCCCCTTCAGACATGAGGCTTTCATTGATCCTCACATGTTACCCCTTTGTCAAACCCAACGCTTTACAGGAAGTTATTCTTCATCAAGCTCCACCATGATGTTGTATCTGATGCTGGTTGATGTAGGATAAAGCAGTTGGAGACAAGTGGGTCCACAGCGGCAGGTCATCCATGTTAGTAGTCATGGCTACAGTAATGTGTGATATTTGCAGGAACTACTGTGTTTTTAGGCATATTATCCTGAAGTTAATATTAGGAACTGCAATGATAACAGAATGGGGCTAAGAAGAGGCGCAACATCAGCAATTGTAGTTGCAGCTATGCAGGTCCACAGCAGCAGGCAGTCAACGTCAGTGATGAGAGCAGTAACTTTTACAAAGTTAAAAAAAAATCAGCAGTAGGATGTATACAGAAAATGCCAACTCCTTATGAGCGTGTTAAATGATTGAAAATATTGCTGGTGAATGACCATAGTGATGTCATCAACTGGCTGCCCACACCACCAAAATGCATTTATTATTTCATGAATACTCCTAGAACATTCAGTCTTGTCAATATTAAAATGTTTTCTCTTACATTTAAGTGTAGACAAGTTCTCTTTGGGATTTTCAGTGTTGTAGTAACAAAATTTAGGTAACAGTTTCACCACAATGCATTAAAATAGACTCTGCCAAAACAAAAGCTGAATGACTGGAGTAACCTAACAACGGCTGCTTTGAAGAGGGATTCTCTGATACTGATTAGTTGATCAGTGGGCCAATCAAAGGGTCAATTAGATTTCCACGAGTGCTAATTTATCAAGAACTACTAATAACTGAGTTTTCAAATTTCCTGTTTTAGGTGGAAGACTTTCGAAATGTGGATAAAGCAAAGCAGCTTGAGATGTGAAAGCAGCTTTACATGTTGAGAGGAGGAATAGGTGACGAGATCTACAAAACATCATCAGAGGGGGAAAAAAAAAAACGCCTCGGGACTTTCTACAGCTCTCACATGCTCAGTGAGCTTATTAAATCCGGGCAGAAAAAACAGCAGAAACAGCTAAATTACTTTTAGAGATATCCCATCTTTCACCTCCTGTGGTCCCACATCCCCTCTCCAAATAAACAAAAAGGCTTCTGTGTTCATAATGCCGGGGCTGTAAACTTGACCTCAGTCTGAAAATTCTGCCATAAACTCTTGCTCTCATTTTGCTGTGCAATGCAACCAAAGCTCAGAGGACCTCATGACAGACGGCTGTTTTGGGCCACTATAGCCCTGATGTGTTTTAGAGCAAGTTTCCAAATCCATCAGGGCACACATCAGGCCTTTTAATAATGAATAAGCCAGAGGCTGAGAAACAAATAACTGGGAGAAAGGCTGGTGAATTCCAACAGGACAGTTTACAGGCTGCCGTCCAGGAAAAGGTGCAAGCTTAAATTAAAACTCAGTCAGTTCGAGGAGAGCACTGGGTCTGTTTTTCCCCCCTGATGCCTGCGGCTGTGGTTCGCATCGGGCTGCTTTGAATCCTGCAGAGTCTAAAAACACAGCCAGAGGGGGTGAGTCACAAAGCTGGATTAGCACCTTCGTCAGATAATTTAAGAAATGTTGTGAAATATCCTGAAATCAACAGGCATGACTGTGTTTTAATCCGGAACCAGCTTTTCAAGCTCACTTCTCCAGATTTCTCTCCAGTTTTTCACTAATCCTGCTGTGTGAAAGGCACTGCAGGTTCGACACAGACTTCGAGATAAAAGAAGAATAAAGGAGAGAGGAGGGTGAGAACATGACACTGGTTTATAACAGTAATTCTTCACTAAGCTCCAAAACCAGGACTTTACAAAGATAGTTTTCTTCTCTGACTCTCATTAGAGACAAGTTTAACATTAGGCGAAGGCAGGCAGGTACCAGGGGCATCGTGCCCTAAAGACCATCAAGAAAAAGATATCATGAGCTATAAAACACAAATAACATTGCAATAACTAAAATATGCATTATTTTTAATGTTACACACAATCTAAACCGAAATATAGAGGCGCTGGACAAGTGGGTCGACCTGGCGAGGAGCTTCACTAACTTATCTAAGCATTGCCAATGTATTTGTGCTATTGAGACCTAACTGACAAGAATGTTGGCATATTTTTGTGTGTGAAGTTATGTATTAAAGTCCTCTAAATTATGTTGTTTATTTTAAACTACCCTTCCCTGACTTGGGAAGTGAATAAATTGGGCTGACACATTTTGTGAAGGGCATCATAAAATTTGTTGTGCAAACTCTTATTTTGATCTATCTATTCTAGACAACCATTCAGTTATAATGTGCTGTCATAGCCTACAGATCAGAAGTTATGACTTCATTTATGTCAAAAGCCTCTGCAACATTTCAGCTGAAATAAATATTCTATAAAAAGCCTTTACTCCAAATCTAAATTTATTATTGTAAAAAAAATCCACTGACATTTTACTTAAAAATATCTGTCTCTAAATGATGTAGTAAATCATTCAAATTGACACAAACCTCTTCTCTCCAAAATTGCCACAATTCAGGAAATGAAAAAAAGCTCTTAAACTGATTGAGTATTGTAATGTCCTAATTCTAAATTATTTCTGTACTTTAATTTGGTTTCATATCAAAATGAAAATCATAAATGGAGATAGGAGCTTTGTGCCTGACAGCAACAATACTGTGCTGAGCTTTATAAAATCACACACAAACTAACAATGCTCTGTTAGTTATGTTATCAGTGGTTTAAGGAATGATAAGAGCAGGTGCTATTATTTGTAATATAAAAAGTTATTTTCTAGTAAAATAAAGCAAGAAAAAAGATTTTAACTAGAAGTTGGAACAAAAGTTTGCATTTTTCCAAAGTAAAAAGTTAAGTTATTTTAAATAATATAAAAAACAAGAATTTTAGCTCATAGTAAAAACTGCTGGTTAAGTTAAGTATGACAGAAATCAAAACTTGTAAACAAAAAGTACAAGTTTCAGGAAGATAAGGCACTTTTTCTCTAGATTTTTAAAGTTGGTGCAGACCTCCATTAATATGACAGGACCAAAAGTGACCCCCAGTCAGTTTGTGTCTGAGACCCCTGTCATAAAACCCTCAAAGGAAACGTCTTTTGCTGCCACGTAATTAATTGGGTGGGGGGTATTATTGCTCCTTTGCTGCCAATGTTGAGGAAGAAACCTCCCCTTACTCCCCTACATTTTTACCCAGTTTTCCAAACATACCAACTTCTGTTCAGTTTAGACAGTGCTGTCCTCTGTTCTGTGTGACTGAGGATAAAGTGGTTCACTACCAAGTTTAGTTAGATGAATCCCCATTAACATGGGGAGGGGCCTTAGACCGTCCTGTTCTTTGCCAGGGGCCTCCAAGTCTCGAAAACAGCCTTTGACTTTCACTGTTCTTTCTCCTTTTCCTCCCCTCCTGAATCCTCTGTAATTTATTCCTTCCTTCGTTTTGTCTTTCCTCCGTCCTCTCCTCACTGGACCATCTGTGTTTGTGACGCATGCAGGAGGACAGAGGGACCAAACCAGCAACGTGCTCAGCCAATCAGGTCATTCACCAAATCTCCACTGACTGATGCTCCAGTTTCCATGGAGAAGAAACAACCACTGAGAGCGGAGCCAGCCAAAAATCAATGAGTCCCCCCTCGGGCCCTGCGCTGGCGTCCGTGCTGGACATGATATTTGGCACATAAAAGGGGATGAAGCCAGCACGGGTGGATGTTGTTTGTATCAGGATTTCACAGCAGCAAAAAGAAAAAAAAAACATTTGTAGTGAGCTTAAGGAGAAATGTTTTTTTTCCTACTGAACATTTTCCCTGTGTGTTATTGTCTCAGATCCGGCTGTGGGACATCAGAGGCCATTTTGGGATCAGACATTCAGAGGGGGCTCAGCGCCTAAATAAACAGTGATTCAGAGCACCATGCTAAAGTTTAATCCTCCCAGTTAACCCCTCAAATCACTGAATAAAAAGAAAATAATCAAATGTGGAAACAGTGGTCTAACACCACACTAATTTTTATGACCACGTAAGAGCTCTATACCCTGACATCAACAGGTTACATCAACAAAGAATTGTGTTCAGGGACAGCATCGTAGAGGCAGATTTTAGCAGGTTGTGAGATTATTTTGTTGAAAAGTGGTTTTATGTGGTGACATAACCAGGTTTCCCAAAGCTTAGCAGCAAGAACTGACAGACAAGTAGGCGGGTATTTCTGAAAATTGGGTTTTCCTTCTCCATTTTCAGAAATAATCCTTTCCACAGGTCCGACTGGTGGCACTCTTAAATGGTTTAAGGTTTTATTGTTCTGTTGTTGATTTTATTGTTGTTTAAATCTTATACAGCGTCCTTGAGTGTCATGAAAGGCGCTTTTAAATAAAATGTATAATTATTATAATTATTATTAATATTATTATTATGTAACTGTTGTTAGCAGGCATATTCTTTATATATCAATGTTATAATCTTGATCAAACCCTGCTGTTAAACAGTTCCGTGGGTACTCTTAACCTGACACGCCAGATAAGCCGTTCACTATACAGCATTTCTCTAGACCATCTGGAAAAGAGCCCATCGAAAGTGTTTGGGAATGGGCAGAACCTTTCAATAGCATATACAGCAGGTGATTGGACGATCATTCCATCAATCACATTTATTATGGGCCAAGTCTGATAATGAAGTGGGCGGACGCTACTGCCACGGCGTAAAAGACAGAACTTGAGCCACTAAGCAAAACATCAATCTCACCAAAACATGTCAAGTGAAATAAAAATATAATTTCTGTAGAGAAATTTGTGGTGTTATTTTTTCTTCATTAATAAAGTAATGCAGTGCAGATCTGATAGTACTGCTACTGAAGCTGTCAGCATCTATGCTAATCTCTATACAAGCAGTCACCTCCTGCTGTCGCTCATATCTCCCACCTCTTCCTGCTCTAAAGATCTCTGACTGGGCTGTCCCACTTTGGGCCACTCACAATTATTGTAAATTGAAGTTTGGCAATATTTTTTTTTTTTTTTTTTGATTATAAACATTAATCAGGCTAATCCAGGTCAGGTTAGGGTACTCTTGTTGACTTCAACAATTGCTGTAACCACAGCAACCACAGTCACAAGCGGCCATGGGTCACCAGTCAACACGCTCACTTTTAAACAACAGCCAAATTCATACTGCTGTTTCAAGGTGTAATATTTACCCCCTCTGTGATGTTTCTGTCATGACCTCTGCCTGACTCCTGCAGCAGAGTGTGTGTATGTGTGTGTGTGTTCATGCTTGATTGCAGGAGTGGGACTTGGTGTGCAGGAGCTGGACTGGAGCTTCAGCTGTCCTCCAGCTACAATCAACTCTGCTACAAATACTGGGCTCCAACTCCACCACACTGCCAGATCGTTGACTCAGCCACAGTCTAGTTCAAGCCTCTTGTTAGGGTCCTCGCCCAAAGGGAAAGGACCGTCCTTTCACTTTGGGCGAGGACCCCATTGTGTTTATGTATCATTTCTTTCTTATTATTTTTCACCTGACGGGTAAATAAACCTTAATTTGACCCCCTAAACATACTCAAAAACTCACCAAAATTGGCACACACCTCAGATTCGGCAAAAAGTTTGATAAAATTTAAAAATTAACCCCCAACATGCCAAAATGAGCTCTCTAGCACCCCCTAGGCACACTAAAATGGCCCTCACGGCCAGTAGGAATGTCGTAGAGAGATCAAACCACTGGCGAAATGTTCATCTCATCGAGACCCACAAATCACGCGCTGACACCCCTGACCTTTCTCAAACAGGAAGTCAGCAATATGGATTTCAAAATAAGAAATTTCAGAAAACTACAAAATCAACCCCTAGCACTCCAAAATGTGCTCTCTAGCACCACCTAGGTCCAATATGGCGCACAAAAATGGTTGTCACGGCCACCAGAAATATCGTAGAGAGTTCTAACCCACAGTGATACGTTTGTCTCATCAAGACCCACAAATCATGCGCTGACACCCCTGACCTATCTCAAACAGGAAGCCGGCAATTTGCCTTTCAGAATATAATTTTCTGTCGCCACACAAAATGTATTTCCTAGGCCGTAAATGGTATCAGCTTGAAATGCGCAGAGATGACACACTAGGCATTGGTCATCAAAAGTTCTGAAGGAATTTGTTGTTTCTCAAACGGTTTCCGAATGACAAAAGGTCCTACAGCATTAAAGCTTACATGGATGGATTCCTGACAAAATTTCCAATTAAAATATCTTATTTGTAGAGAAATTTGGCAAAATTGTGGCATCTGTGAGGCTGTAAGTGAGAGTGAAATTGAGTGAAAATTTAACTCTCACTCAGGAGCTGTTACAATGATGTCACTCACTAATACCCCTTTCAGACTGGCCAAAAAAACAGTTTAAACCCGGTAACAATCGGCTCCTGTTGGCAGTTTGAAAGGGTTTAATCAGCATTTCAACCCGGGTCAACTGACCCTGCAAGCAACATGGGTTTTTATCAGCTCGCCTCCAATCGGCTTCAGTGGGAACATCACACCCGGGTCAACCCGCTAATTTACGGATGACGCCAGCGCAACGTGCCCGCGGCATAACATCACGCCCATCCCCTCTGTCTGTAACTTACGTGAGTCTTTGTCGTCTCAGCAACAAATTCGTGGCGCTGATGATGTCATCAATGTGATGACATCAGCTTGATGCGCCAGAGGAAAAACACAGCCACGCAGCTCGTCTGCTGCTGATTAGACCTGGGTCTGCTGGCAGTGGGAATGGAGTCACTTGCCGATTGTTAGCGAGTTACCCACCTTGAAAAAACCCGCAATGACCCGCTAATTTTAGTGTGAAAGCGGTATGATTGACAGGTCAGTGCAGCTGGTCATGTGACTCACTGAAGGCTGGAACATGGAATGTGTAATACACACCCATTATAAAGTCTGAGGAGGAACAAGAAATAAATCATATAAACTGTGATATCTCTAAAAGGGTAGAAAAGGGATGAAACCCTCAAAAATGAGGTTGAAGGGCATGAGTGACATGCGACAGAGCGCTCGACTTTGAATCTCTGGACATCTGAATCACCTCTCTTCTCTGGACCTCTGTATCAGCTGGATCCATTTCGTTAATTCTCAAGTTCTGTAATAAACTTTCTTTGCAACCAGTACCTGCTTTTTCTGAGTTTGTATCTTGCTCCTGGCTTCTTCACTACAACAAACTCCAGTTAACAGTTTTGCCTCCACTGTGAATGTCGTGGAGGTGGAATGGGGAAACGAGTAGACCACCTCAGCAGGAGACAGGAGTGCTGTGGTGGCACGCGCTGTGTTGCCAAGCCGTATTGCAGCCTCGCAGAATTAATGTAAATGTGTCTAAGTGTAAATATAGCAGAGCCACCTTGCGGCACTTTTGCGTAAAGGCACTGTGAATTGGGCTAACAACACCGGATCCCATCCTAAACAGCGGCAACATTTGCATCATCTGAATGTTTTTAAAGTAGAATCATGCATGAGGGGGTGTCAAATAGTATATGTTAGCATTATATTAGTCCAGTCACAAACATAACCATAGTTTAGCAACATCCACTGAAACACACATAAACAACAGTGATGATGCTGCTTAGTGTGACATCACCCTGAGGAGAGGTTGTGCATAGTGCGCTGTTTTAGGCCTGAAATGCAGTTTTTCCTCTGTCCACACATAGACACCCAAAACAGAGTTTTTTAAATAATGTTTAACTCAGCAGGAATTTTCCAAAATATGCATTTTCAGTGACCTTCAGTAAAACAGTGTTAACCTGTGGACTTGGCCAAAGAGATGTGAAGCAAGGAGGTATACGAAAAAAAAAGAGTATTGCCACTTATGTCCACAAGAGAGACAAATGTACAGAGGATATGTTCTTAAGTTAAGACATGGGCTGCAGAAAGTCTTAGTTATTAGAAGATGCAGGCAGATTCAGAAGGAAAATGATCACTGCACAGGAGACAGTTCACGCAAACCCAAGGCCAAACACGGAGTTATGGTCTGTGAAGTTGGGTGTAGAAGGTTCATAGGTTAACAGCCTCACTACTTAGACAGCTGGGCACACATGGACAGTTTGTGAATGAAAAAAGGTGACAGATACTGCAAACAAATGAGCACACAGTTTCATTTACAGTTAAATTACACCTGGATGATCCTTCAAACAACAGTTTAAGTTTCTTAACACACAAATCTTGTGCTGGTTCAACATCAGTTAAAGGTTTGGACTAAAATGGTTATTTCCAGTAGTAATTACTCATATAAACTAATTCTGACAGCATTTGTACAGTTGGTTAAAGTAAAGTGATTGGGTAATTTTAGCATAAGATCTCAACTTTAATAAGTAATTCAGCAACAACTTACGGCTGCTGTCCAATCCTACGTTAGCAACCGTAACTATGCACGAGAGGCCTGTCAAGCTTTCGGCAGAAAACAATATGCCTAAGCGGAGTGCATATGGGACTAGCAAGTCCGACAGTCGATATCCAAGAAGTTTGGAGGGATTTTTTTTTTTTTTTTGCCTTCCCCAAGCCCAAGACACAAGAAGAAAGATGTCGGGTGTTGATAAAGCACAAGAACACCTACGTTTGTTCTAAAGTTAGGTGCTAACTAACATTAGCTAACCATAGCTCTGTGTGTTAAGTAAGATAACGTTAGCAAACAAAGACGCCTCAAAAGTAGGTTTCTTCTGTTAAACCTTGAGCCACTGGGTAATAATTGAGCAAAAGAAATACTAGAAATAGATGGAGACAAGTTCTGACATACTGATATCATTCAGCATTTTGTTAAAGGACGCCATAGAAAGGGTCAAACACAACGATAATGAAAGATAACTTAACATTAATTTAATTTAAACAATATATATCAACTTACCCTGTCATACAAGAACATTGTTATTCTTGTTTGTGATTATTTTGAACGTGAAGGGTCAACACATGGGGTGCTTGACAAGATCTATGCACTTTTCCCTCTACTTTAATGTCATCTTCATTTGACCTCTGACAACATTTAATTTGGTGAATGTATCTCTCAAAATCATACTGGAGACCTTTCTGTCTGCTTCTTTCTGATATCTCTGAAGAATCCGTCCAAAAATTTGTAGATATTTCCTTAGGAATATCACTCACCTGTATTGCTAAAAACTCCATATTTCTCATTCTAGGAGGGAAAGCTTGACAGGCATAGCAAGAGTAACCAAGGGGGGCGGGGCTTAGCAAAGGGTCAATTGCTTTTTATCTCTGCAAATGACGTTATGTTTCTGCCAGCATTTATGTGTTGGATTGTTAACGGGATAGCTCAAAGTTATGAACAGAATTTTATTTAAAAAAAACTAGCAAATGCTGTTCCTTGCACAAGAATGGCGTAGTTAAGTTTTGGTGGTGATCAAAAACTGGATGGAAAAAATATATGCAAATCCAGGAATCTGTTCAATGATTAGTTAAAATTGTGAGATAGGAATGTTTTCCAAATTCTTGCCAATAACTTGGTAAGTCCTCAGTGGATTTTGATGACATATTTAGGGAATGTTGGTCATGGTGATCCAAATGTTGATCAAGGATTTTTTTAAGATTTGTTAACAGTGTAAGATTGGCTGGTTTGCAATGTTTTGACAACAACTTGCCCAACAGTGTTGGAAATGCCTTGGCAGAAATTAACGCACTCAGAGGACTTCTAGTTTTTATTTATTGTGTTATTCTAATAATTCTATCTTTCATATAGACTTCCACTATTCCCTTGTGCAGCAGTCTTCAACCGTTTCTATCAAAAGAGCCATACTTGCACTTTCTCCAAAAAATCAGTCTTGAGTCGCAAATATTGAAACCTTAAAATGAAGGCAGCGGTGCCATTTCACTCTTCATCACTAAAATAACATAAGATCTGAGAGCAAACTCTTTTAACACTTGACACAATTGCTCTCTAAACAGGTTGTTACTTTAACTTGGCATTATTGTTACAAATATACGGCATTATTTTGCATTTATGGATTTAGAACTAAAATAAAGAAAAGTGTGTTTATTTTTATTTATTTTTGACTGATGAGCCCTAAAAAGAGTGTGTTAAAAAACAAAGAAATTTTCTTTCAAGATCTCTGTCTTCTTATGGTGCACAGTGGCTCATTTATAATACTTTAATGCTGGATGCAGGACTTTAAAACAATACATCTGTAACCTTTGGATAATTTTTCTTGTTCATTTTCCTTTTGGAAATGGCTTTTGCATTATTAATTTTTGAGTTGACCCCAATAACATCTCAATAAATTCAGTTCAAAATGAGTGTGTGAATGATAAGAATAAGGATAGAAGTTAAAGGCTTCTGTCCACTTCAAATAATCTGGAAGTTTTACAGCTCTGTTAATATTTTAGGGTTGCCACGTTAAAATCAGAGAGGCTCATGCACCATAAACATGGTCTGAAATCGCCTGTGGTGACAACGTCGTCCTCTGTGGTTTGTGTGCAGTGAAGCAGGCTGCAGAGGAAACAGACTGCAGCTGCTTCCTATTCTGAGACCAGAAACCAGGACAGAGGGGAGACAGGTATCCAAGCTTTGCCTCAACTAAATGTCTCAATAGATACCTTCTGATGTCATACAAGCTCCACAAGCTGGAAATGCATATCCTCATGTAAACTCGAGGGGGGGACATGGCTGCCACCTGTTGGTCATTGTGCTCAAACTCCCCCCAGTCACCTTGCTGTTGTTGCCCTCTGTGATGCTGCAGCACACTCAAATATCCTCTCTCTCCCTCATCACTGAATGACTCACAGGCCGACTGCATACTGAGCCCACTGCTTCACAGGCTGGGCTGCCGTCCATTCATCGTAAAGCTCAAATGAATTCAACACAATCCAGCAAGGCAGCAGGTTTATATTGAGATCAATAGAGAGCTAAATTAAAAGAAAAAGTGGGCTCAGACACTGCCTCAGATGTCCTTGGATAAATAGAAGTTTTAATGGAGGTCATCTTCATAGACATTTTATTCTTTTAGGGCCTTTAGCACAAAAAATAATCAAGAGATACAAAAGAACTGTCTAGATCTTACCTTTCTTACCTAGTTGCTTCATTGATGCATTTGTCTAAGTCCTCTAATGGAATTTCGACCCTCTTGCTCTTACATTTTGTTGTAAAGACCCAAGAAACATCTGAGGGACAGAGATAATTAAGGCAGATATGGAAATTCTGACATAAAATCCCTATTTTTTTTAATCTGAAAGAGCACAAGAAGCAACTTGAAGCAACGTGCCTTGAGCTTTTTTTGTCATCTGACCACTCACTTTTTACTCCACAGGTCACACTCAACCACTCACACCACATCACTTTCTTTTGTAAAGTCCACCAGGAATAGCTGGTCATTTGTCTGCAGCCATGGGGGGGGGGGGGGGGGGGGGGGGGGGGGCTAGGCGGAGTCCTGAGGAGATGCTACATTCAAATTCATGCTAGTTTTCCAAAATTACCGACCCTAGCTTTAAGCACTGGACATGTTTACAGAACACTAAAGGGCCTTATGAAAATGTTTTTTAAATTAGGTTGCAGAATAGGTTGAAGAATAGGTTCCCAGAGTATGAAGAAACACAAATGATATCCTCATAGCTTTCAAGTCTCCCGTTTTGGCCGTAAAACTTCTGTATTTTACCTCTCTTTCCCGCTGTCCTCCCGTATTAGTATTCTCTCGTAAATTTCCAGTATTATAACATAATAATGAATAAAATAACATTCCTCTGCCTCTCCAAACTGAACTCTGTCACTAGCCTGGCGAGAATGGGATGGTAATTAACCAAAGGGATGGATGCTGACCACCGTAAAACCGAAGAAGAAGAAAAAGCCTTGCGAGAACTGCCACCTGCTGTAGTTGCGAGGTTATTGCCAACAGCGGGAACAAACCAAGAAAAACAAATGAGAGAGATGGATGGATGCGGTGAAGGAGAGGGCATTCCTGCCAAAAAAACAAAGAAGTCGTGTAAATATCTCAAAAAGAAAATATGTACTGAAAACAAAATGTAAATGTTTAACTTAAAGATAAGCAATGTGAAGTAAACAGTAAATATGTAATGCATTTGCTTGTATATGAACTGAAAATATGTAAAATAAATAAATGTGTTTCAAATAACCTTTTGTTTTTTTTACATTTAGGCATATTATAACTTAGGAATGTTCACAGTATTTCAATTTCAACAAAGGTAGGCCTGTCAGATTCTGATAACCTAATTGTAGTTAATGAGTGGTTGACAAGTGGTTATTTTAGATTTCTTGTACACCTGCCTTAAAATGTAAAGGATACTGGAGCTTGGTTGGGGTGGTGGGACGGCTCGCAGCAGGCGCCGGAAAATTTCCCTTATTTTCAAATCCAAAACTTGACGGGTATGGATATCATCCATTCCCATGGTCCATTAACTTTTTGATGGTTTTCATTCTTTTGCAAGTTTTTATTGTCTTCATTAATTTAATCTTATTATTATTCATTCATTATGTGATAGCTTCATTGTAAACTGTGACAAACTTGGGTAAACACTGCTGTTATTGAGTTAGTCCTTTCTATATATGCGAGTCTTCATTAGCCTACTGAAAACTGGAGTGGTGCAGGGATGACATATTTCTGTAGGCCAATATGGAAGTAAGCATTGCGCTGGTTCTCTTGACATAAATGTCTAGTTTACCATTGCAGTCTTGGATCACTGCTGATAGTTAGGTCTGTAGAAACAAAAAACTATAAAACTTACAAAGCTTCGTAAACTGTGCTGCCACCTGTCTAAGCCAGGATACTCTTGTAAGTCCAAGCCATTTCTTGATTTTTAGTCCAAGTAGATATTTTTTATTTTACTTTTTTAATCACTCGTGTAGACATTTAACTCTTTCAGCCACAGACAACCTGGGCTATCAGAATATCTATACTGCAATGATGTCAGAATGATGTACAGGATTCAAAAGTTTTAGGGCCACGGAGGCAAAACATTAAATCCAAATAAGATTTAAGTTTTACAGATCTATATCCAATTCACACACAGATCAATGATAAACAAGCATTTTACAAATAAATAAAAGTTAGCCGAAAAAGCTTTCCCTTGCACTTTTATATACTTGTTCACTCTTGGGGGCAGTTTCTGACTGTAAGGTTACAAAAGGCCACATTACATTACCTCTGCTTCCTTTTTTTTCCATTTGGGAAGTGACAGGCAACTATTGGTGCTTTTCCATATTTGGTATCTGCTCAACCCGGCTCACCTCTTGGATACTACCTGCTCCATTACACATTACGGCATAGACTGTATCAGTACTTCTTTAAGGTTGAGCCCGTCATAATGCGGCTGCACAAAACTACTGTGGTATCCTTAAAACAAAAAAGGACACAGAGGCAACATGGTTGCTGGTCCCTTTGTGGCTTTTCGTCTTAGTGAGGAGATAAATTTTGTTCCAAAGATGGTTGCATGCAGCAAAACAACATGCTGTTTAAGCAGAGGAGAGTTTGGGAAGTCACTGTAAGGAGCCGACAACAGGGGGTGTTTCTTTTCCACGCCAATACGTTCTGCAGTGGTACTCTTCACATCATGTTTAGTCTCGGCTCTTCTCACATGGGACCCTACTGGAGGTGATACGAAAAACTGTACCCATTTCTACATACAATCTGTAACAGAAAACCAAAAGAAGCCAAGGCGAAACAGATACCATGGTGGAAAAGCCCCATATTTTGTCTTTGTTGACCTTTGGCATCTCCTGATGGGATGCATTGGCATGGCATTGTCACCTTCCATAAAGGTCAAAATAAAGATCCAATAGTGACGCTGCAACCATTTTCATCAAGAAAATGTGATAAGTCCCATGATACCAATTTATCACTGTAGATCAATTCATACAACATTTCTGAAAAAAACACTGCATTTCATGGCTTGAGTAAACATTTTGAAAGGTAAAAATATGACCTGAAGTTCCTCATAGACTGACAAAACAGTGAGCTTTTAAACACAGTTGTCCCCTTGAAGATTGATAATGCAGTTCCAGAGATACAAGTAAACAATGGAAGTGTGACCACTTGGGGATGCCGCCGATCCAGTGGAGTTCGGAGGCTTAAAAAGAGACATTTAATCTCTGAGTTTCTTTTTCCTGATTAAAAAAAGTAACATTTCTGCTGTCAAAATAATTGGTATTCACACGGTGTGCACATGTGCAGCCTGTCCCAAGTGGACATTTCCACAGACACTGGCTTTTTACAACTCTTTAGACTGCCAATGGTCATTCCCCTCTCTCACTCTTTAGCTGTTAACTCTAGTCTTAGTTGTGTCTGTCATATTGGCAATAAAAGCTTTAAATAACAAACAATAAATTCATATACATCCCTTAAAAAAATCGTTCTTTGAGCTCTACCTCAGCACTTCCTCTGATGGCACATAATTCTTAAAAAAAAAAAATGCATCAACGCGATAAACAATGAGCCACAAAGAACATACACACACTACATGTTCTCACACGCATTCAGCCTTCACCCGCATCTCACTGCTACTGCTGCTCTCCCCTTCTGTTGCCACAGCAACGCAGCGCTCGTCTCCATGTCTCATTGACAGCACATGCTCCCTTTAAGAAAACACATCCAACAGCAAGGGGCGAAAAACACACTCACCATCATCTAGAGTACGGAAACAGACCTCAAATGATGTTCTTCTTCTGGACTTAACCTCCTCTGAATCTCAAAAGCTCAAAGTAACAACAGACTATGTACTGGTCTTCAGACCAAATTAAATCAAGTTGCCCTACATAAACATTGACGTAACATCAATGACTAGGTGATCTTATTTTACTCCACAAGATATTAGATCTCATCTGCCTTGCATATTTTCTCTGTTCAGCTGTTATTTATTTATCTGTACTGTATTGCTTTCATTTGCTGCTGTTGTGTGCCATTATGGGACAATGAGATGAAGAAGAAAATGTATTAACTTATTTGGTGTGATTTCGTCCTTGTGACCAGAACATTTGATCCTGTATGGATACAAAGGTAAGGCATATCTTTTTGTAAAATACATCATCCAAAGTGAAGGACAACAGAGAGTCAAAAAACAGACTTTTAAATGATGAATACAAAAAGAAAAAAAGCACCAACAAAAACTACTCCTTTCAAAATTATATGATAACACTTTACACAACAGCCTTTAAGTATTAGTTAAGCATGGGTAAAGAACTAACTCACCATCTATAATGTATCTATAAGTTTTTTGTTAATTATGTAAAAAGTGAGAGGTAATTTATACATGCATTTTTAAAGACAATGTATTTGCTTCAAGTACTGAAAATACACTTTTTGATGTTTATTAAATAAAAAATGTTGTTTGACTGTCCACATTTCTCCCAACTCATCATAAGAAAGATCCCTTTTCTTTCTGTTGCTATCTCCACCTTTCAGAGAATGTGTGCTCAAACACTGCACTTAAAAATGCTCCCCTGATGATGTCAACATGGACATGCTATTAACTCTAGGTGGGAGACACTGCCTGAGCCAGGTATTTCTTTAGCCCAAAGCCAGTTTTAATGGAAGAAACATGGCTGTCCAGTCACAGTTAACATTAGTAAAGTACTAATAATGTGTGTTAATACATAACATAAAATCAAATTAGTGATGCTTTACTGGGGATGTGTTTGGTATTTTTGAATTGGGGTTGTGTGAGGTACATGTTAATGATAAACACATTATAATTAAGTATTAGTTAAGAGTTGGGTCATATTTTAGAGTAAAGTCCTAATAATCAAAAAGTATGTATGTCTGTGTAAATAAAACTTCCTCCTGGTTATAAAATGTTGTGTGGATTACACGTTAAGAATTAATCAATCATTCACTGATGCAGTACTTTTCAAATGGTGTGGCCTTAAGGCAAGTCCAGGAGTGCTTTGAGAATTTACACAATTAAAGCTAGGGTTGGTAATTTTGGAAAACTAGCATGAATTTGAATGTAGCATCTCCTCAGGACTCCACCAAAACTTGACAGGTAAGCATTCTCCAGCGTACTTGGATCCGTCTCAGCTCGGCTACGCGCATTGAATCAGGGTCAGTGCATGCCGGCAAAATGTACGCGCAGAAGGTGGGCAGAACTGCAGTACGGGATGTAATTGGTTTGATAAATTCGGTCCGAATCGCTGTGATTGGTTGGTGTTTTCCCTGTTTTACTCCTGACAGAGGCTATTTTTCGCTCTCTTTAAAGAACACATCATGCATTGATTGCCATCGGGGCATAACGATCATTTCAACCAGTATAACAAAAAGTGTATCTAAATCAAATTACCAACCCTAGCTTTAACTAAGAATTACATGACAACATAAGCATGAGTTGGGGCCTTACTCCATCAGTTATTTGTGTACATTAGGCTACGTATACATCTGAAACTTCTGAGAAGATCTTTAAGGATTTAATAAGCAGAACTGAGAGTATGCAAAGAAATGATCCATCCTAAATTCTAGCAATATTTAACTTTCTATAACCTAAACACTTAACACTACTTACTAAAGAAACACCTGTCCACATCTTTTATTATTGCCTGTTTGAAAAAATAAGCCTCTTAAACTGTTATGAGCCTTTATCTAATTAATATTAATATTGTTTAGGGGTAAAGGGAATCAAAACTGCACAATTTATGATAAAAGCATGTCATCTATCGAACCATGTTTACATTTAATTAAAAAAAAAAAAAAAACAGACAGGTATGTCAGACAATCAATAAAAAGTTGGCACATTGACAAAGTTGCTCACCGGCACCAGCACCCTCATGTGGCCCCCTTTGATAATGAAAAACTGCAAAAACCTCAAAAATATGACATAACTGGGTAGAACTTAACTTCTGTAGACATGAAAGATCAGATCTGGGACCATTCATGGGGCTTTTGAGGGGCCCACCCATGACTGTGACAGCCCTGGACACAGAAACAGCTAAATATTTAACCGTTCAATGCCTGAAAACACAAATTATTGCCAGAAAATTCTCATTTTTTGGAGCTGAAATGTTTGTTTCACTTTCTACTGAAATCTTTAAAATAAATCAAAACTTCCATAAAATTTAACATATATATTTTTTGGTATCTCATTTGATACATTACGTGTTTTTGGCAACTGATAATCCACTTGAGGACATTTTCATCATTTATCTGATTGTATTCAGATGTTTTTTTAGTAATTTGTCAATCATATTGATTAGATAGAGGTATCATAAAAGTATGTACCAAATATGATACAAGAGGCGTTAAAGGGTTAATAGTTGTTGCCAACATAACATGTCACCATTTCTTATACTGAGCAACAAATGCTCTCATTTCACTGATTTAAAAATGAAATCTCAGAATAAAAGCAGGTTTCCTTTGTTTGCTGCAGTTGCTCCAAATGAAGCCTAAAAAACAGATTAACAAACCACCGAATCTCCCAACTCTCTCAACTCCATGCCCATTGGACTAAAACATCAAGAACAAGATCAGAAACAAGCACAAGAGTCTCACAAACTCACACACAAAAAGAAAGGCATCATTGTCAAAGGTCAGCTTGTCTGTACCTCACAGTTTTGTCCGGTGAAGCCCTGGCTGCAGGTGCAGGTGTACTCCCAGGTGTCCTCTGGCCTGCCGACAGAGGGGAGAGCCAGGCAGTACCCCCCATTGAGGCAGGGCCTCCCTTCACAGGGGTCCGGGCGAGCAGTGGCCTGGGTCGGGGTGGGCTCAGCAGGGGCCGGGGTGTCCGGGGCCAGCTGGAAGGAGGACGGGGGGACGGCCCCGATGCTGCTGCTGCTGGTGGAGGTGGTGCTCAGGAGCAGGAGGAGGGGGAGAAGCAGGGGGGGTGTGAAGCTCCGTACGACACTCTGTGAGGGACGGCACACACTCATCCTCATCCTTTGACACTGGCTTCTTCTCTTTTTTCAAATTGGAGCGTTTCTCCTTTATCTCAGAGCTCAGGCAGCTGCCGTCTGAACAGCAGCTGAGGAGGGAGAGAGAGAGCAGAGCTGTGAGCAGGCAGAAGGTCTGAGAGCAGACTGGCTGATGGTAAGGTAAGGATGCGGGAGGAGAGAGGGAGGGCGCTCTCCTGTCTCCGAGTCACTGTGACGATGAATGCTGACGACACCGCCCCCCCCACTTGCACACACACACCCTCTCTCTAACCCAGCTTCTCTCTCCCTCACACACACAAACACACACACACACACTGAGCGGAGGAGAAGCTCTGCGTCCTCCTCGTTGGGAGTCTCATCATCAATAACCTCTCCTTGGAGCTTTCAAGGAGGGGGGTGGGGGAGGAGATGGGGTGAAGTCGGGAAAGACAAGAGGAGGAAGAGAAGGTTGTGGAGAAAATCCTCATCAGCTTTACTCTGAGATGATCTGCTTCTCAGTGATAACATGCAGGGTTTGCCACGAGGGAGGCGATGCACAACAAAATCTGAAAACAGCAGACTCATGATGATGCACAACATTTTTTTAAACACAGCATAGAGGGGGGATATAATGAAAATACCTTTTTTAAATATGATCGCACATATGTTTGTGAATCTGGAGAATCAACAAACCAACTAGCTGAGTAATATGCCCACCCACTCCTTGACTTTTGGTCCCCCTTTGTCTTAAATCTGTCTGTCTCTCATTATGGCATCACAGTGACACATCATAATACCAGCCCCTCACCTGGTGTCTCCACCCACAGCTACAGCAGCTCACACCTTTACTCTTTTTTTGAGACAGCCTTGGAAGACAGAGGCAGGGTCAGGAGAAGCTAGTTTGCATTTATAGAGACACACATCAAAACTGACTGTTCTGTGAAGAGCGGGTTATATGAAGCAAAAACTGCCCTCTGGTGATTGAAATGCATTATGTATTGGTGAAAGCACAGGACACATGTTTATTCAGATGAAAGGAGAGTGTGTTAAAAGGTGAAAAGGTGGGAATGATGTCTCCTTTAACTCCTTGGACTCCCAGCACACATATGTTATCTACTTACATCTCTGAAATCGTGTAACGGATCTTTATGAGGGCATTGTGTTTGAAAGCTCACTATTTTGTCAATCTGTGGCAAAACAAAACAGGTCAAATACAGTATACCTCCAACATATTTTTAATCCAACAACAAATTGCTGTGTTTTGTTTGGGGTTTTTCATTTGTGTATCCAAAGGGACATATCTGTTATTGGGTGTCAAGTTCTTTGGTTTATAATTGGTTTTATCCCCAATGGTTGCTACTAAGGCAGCAACTAGCCTTCCTGGGGCCCATACATACAACAGCAATACACAAGGACATTAAAACATATAACACATAAAAAGACATCAGATTGTTTAACCATTATATCCTAGTTAGCTTTACAACTTCAGCTTTGGAGCAGACACATAAGGCCCTGTTTACACATGTTTGATGACACTGCTTCAACAAAAAGAAGAGAAGTAGCATGACTCACTCCACTGAAAAAATATACTCCAGAAAACAATTTAATTTACACTAAAAGCATAGACTGATTTAATTTAACGACTACCCAATGACAAAATCTGTCACTGACCATTTACTGTAGTAAGATTTCGACAATTCTTTGCATCCCTACCCTGCAATCACTTAAAGCAGCACTAAGTAAGATTTCAGCTTTTTAGCTCTCTAGGGGCCTCTATGGTTGTTGAGTGTAACTGCACGGTTACAAAAACAGAGCGCCTCACACCAACGTGCATTTGTTGACATACAGAGGGAGGAGAAGCGAGCAGACAGGACGTCCCAAGAGACAAATAAACCATGTGGACTGATAAGGTACAGTCTGATCATGTTTTTTAGTTTGTAGTTTTTTAGTGTGGAAGTGTTCCTACCATCCACATCGGAGTTACATAGTGCCAGTGAAGGTGAGACAGACCCCCTCAGACTATGACAGTGGTGTCATTCAACCCGTTGTAAGGTGATGTAACATCACAATGACTCTAGAAATATTATATTAGGGTGGAAAAACTACATCGTGTTGGCTTAAAGCACGGGAATATCTCCTCTACAGAGATTAAAAAAAAAATTATTTCTTTATTATTTTTCCAAAAAAAATCTGTCTGGAGACACAATACACATTTGAAACTAAAAAATTATTTTCAAACATCAGTGGGTTCTTCATGTTCTGAAGAACCCATTGATGTTCAGAAGGACAGTTCATGTTCTGAATGAACATTCAGGTTTAAGAACTGTTAATAATAAAGATTGAGAAGGTTGGATCAGGTGTACTTTTTTGTAATACATGAAACTCTTTTGTGGTGGAATAGTTGATGCGATCCAGACTCTACCTCCAGCTGCCCCCAGGTATGTTGAGTTTGAGACCCCTGCTTTAAACTGTCAGAACAACTGAGGGTGAAATAATGGGCTTTTAATGATTTTAACTTTGCTTACATACAGCCTCACACAAACAATTGCACAGTATGCTTAATTGTTGAGGTTTAAATAACTGCTAATGCCAAAGAATTCATTTCAATCAACTCACCTATGGCAACGCTGGTCTTCCCTACACTGAGGGGAGCATTTGAAAAGTCTGAGGTATCTCTGTCCTCTCCCCTCCGCTTCTCCACACACACTGAAACAGCCTCAGCCACAGCCTGAAATTAAAGACAATCAGTTTATTACAGTTTCAACACACCTGGCACAACAGGAACTGACCTCACATAACTCTTTCCTGTGCTGCTGTCCTTCAAAATAAAACACCAGGTAAGTAAAACAGATTAAATTTAGTGCATCTGTAAGTAATGTTAAATTAGTTAATGCTGAATTTAATCAGTGAATAAAATTACGCTCTTAATGTTTTCCCCTTATGTTTCTTTTACAGTTTTTCCTCCTTCTTTGAAATTTGACTAAACATTGGGGATTTTTATTCACATTTCTGTGATAAAAACAGCATTGTTGTTATGAGTCCTTTATTGACACTAACAAAAAAAGGGACAACTAGTCTACTGGCCAGTAAGGTGTGCCCAATTTCTTGTCTCTTGTTTTCTTGAAAGTGGCATCTAATTTGGATCAGCCAAAGGTCAACAACAGAAGAGCTAGGTAGGAGTAAGCTGCAATACTGCACTTACAATATGGTAAAGCTCGGGTCTTGTGTGAGTGGCTCGTGTTCAAAGCCAACCTGAGGTCCATTTGATGTGTGTCGTCCTCTACTCTCTGCCCCCTCCCCACATCTGTCTGCTGTCTCTCCACAGTCAAACCAAAAAGACTGAGCCTAGCTTTAAAAGAAAGATAATAATCTGTGACTTCCCAAAAGAAAAATGTGAATAATGTGATGTGGTCTTGGTAACATCTGAGACAGAAACTGCTTCAAAGATTAATAAATTAAATTAATTTTTCACCAGTCATTTGGGCAACCTCCCATAGAGAGTGACCGAGAAAGGCAGAACCTTTCATGAAAAACTGAAAGGTGAATGAAAAATCACTTTATCACATTAACTACAGACCAGACAGAGGCTTGCAGGCTCTTCTCCCTTAGCACAATTAAACCACACTCACAGCCATATCCTCTTTGTCCTCAAAAAGACACTGAAAAGTCTTACCATTTTCAGACCAGGGTCAGACATTTTATCTTGAAATTTGCCAAATGGATTTGACTGACGACAGAGATGGCAAATCCAGATGCTTTTGCTTTACATTATCACAGGAAAGTGGAGCAAATGAAATATTTGCATGCAGATTCACTTAGAGCTTCCTCAGAGTATTGATTAAATATATAGATTAGATCTGAGTGGTTAACACTAACAAACTTAAGTCATCACTAATCAGACCTCCCCTCAAGTATTAAGAGGAAAAGATTTTCACCACTTTAAACCTTAACAGTCAGTCTAAGACCAAGTAACTGATGTACTAAGTGATGCAGTCTAAATCTGACTAATGGAGCTGTTTGAGATGCAGTATCACCCTTAAAGGTGCAGTGTGTAGAATTTGCCAGCATTTTGCCGAACAGAAACAGTGAATATAGGATATAATGTTTCAATTTGTTTCTAAAGTCTGTCAAAAATAGGAGTACAGTCATCCCCATAAAACGTTTGTTTTATTTTATTAGTTAGAAAAAGCTTCAAAAAATTTACATTACCGCGGGCCGTGTTCATGTAGGCTGACATAACGATCCGCCATGTTGTCTACGGATGGATTTTAGGGACAAAAAGAACAAAACGCGAATCTGTCCGCCGGTTCTGAAATCTACCTGGAATCCAGGCGAAGAAGAGGAGAGAGGACGGCGGTGGATGTAGAGACAGTTGTTACCCTGCACTAGGGATTTAGATTGTGTGCATTTTACAGTTAAAGCTTTTGGTCCCGACCCCTGGTCTTCACAGGCTTCCGTTGCTCAGCGATGTGATGTTTTGGTTCCGGTTGGGCTCATTCTAGAATCTGAACGATAGATGTCGCTCAAATGCCAAATTCTACACACTGCACCTTTAAATTATAACTTCAGTTCTATTTCATCCCTGCTGACCGCCAGAGGGCGGTGCTGAAAGCACTGAATGTTCCCATCGTGCATGCGCAGGTCGAGTATGCGTACCAACAATGTCACCTGTGACCCCTGGATGACCCGAGAAAGGTAATAAGTTCTCTGGTGTCACCAAAGGTTCGTTTCCTTTTCTTCTTCTTGCATGCCGGTCCGTATCGCTGGACACAGGACCACTGAGAAAAAAGGAATTGCCTATACGGATTCATACACCGTCGCTGGGAGCCTTGTGACCGTGTTGGTCGGAGCAGCGAAGACTCGCCCTCCAAAGGCTGCAACGGCAGTCCCTTTTCTTATATATTTTTTGTGGCGTCTCTCTTTGTTTGAGGCACGTGTGGTCTAAAGGCTCTCTGACCTCGCCCGACATAAGGTAAGGTTATTGCAGCAGTTTAATCATTGATTAAGGGAATAGCATGATTAATGCCAGTGTGTTTAAGTTGTGATTTTGTCGGTGTAGACAGCGTTCGCACTCTCTTCCCCAGAGAATCACTAGGATACTTCAGTTTGTTTGTACGGTGACGGCAGCGTTTCGTCCTGTTCCCTTTCCTTTCTTTGACTGTTTGTGCTCTGTCCTGCCTTTTAAGCCCTGCGGGGTGGCGGACGCGTGCTCTCTCTCCGTTTGCTAGCTCTGTTGTTAGCCTTAGCTGGTGACGGCAGCGTTCGCGTCCCCTCTCCCAGCTTACGGTTTTGCAGTTTATTAAAACATAGAAACAATTATAACAATAATAACATAGAAATTATCTACGCATCTGTAGTGTGGTGGATAAGTTACTTGCCCATGACACGGGGTCCCGGGTTCGCATCCCCTCCAGGGAGGTCCATTTAAATTGGATTCTTTCGTGAACTCCATTCACAGTCATGATAAATTGAGATTCCCCCTTCTATAGGTTGGATGGTTATTGTAGTGTGGTATCATCTTTCATAGGTGAGCTGTCATAAAGACATTGATCTGTCTTTCTCTCCTGCTTTAGAGGTAATATCAATGTCAGGAAACCAGTAAAATAAAGAAGGAAAGATATTAGATTTCAGATCCTGCAACTTTTATTGTCCTATCAACGCAGATTAGCCCTGTGTTGACATAAGCCACTGGTGCTGTGTGACTTGCGTCTGCTGTTTAGGCGGCGTCCACGCCCCCTTCCCTCAGCTTATTGCGGTTGGGAGCTATTAAGCCACTTACAATGGAAGGCTCCCACTGTTGTGTCGCCTGTGGTGCCCCCCTTCAAGCTGGTGATGGCCATGACGTCTGCCCAAGGTGCCTCGGTCCTGACCACCTTAGAGAGGGTTTATCTGATGAGCCATGTATGAACTGCAGCTACATGCCTCGGGCCCTGAGGGCCACTAGACTGGAGCAGGTGTCCCCTGTTGGCGAGGATAACCCCTCCCCCCAAGGACAACTGCCCTCTTTCCAATCAAGACGCTCGAAGCGCCGCAGTGTGTCTGCTACTTCGTCTGGCCCCTCCAAGAAGAAGGCCAAAGCTGAACGGCGGCTCGCCTCAGCGGTGGATCAATTATATGCAGAGTTGGCTGAGATGAGGTCCCTCCTGCAAGAATGTGAACCTGCCACACCGACAGAAGGGGCAGGGCCCTCCACCCCGCTTATGCCAGTGCTTGCCCCAGAGGACGATGTTATTTCTCTGGCGGCTTCATCCTCTCACTTCCAGGATGATGAAGTTGGCCAGGCCTCTATGATTTCAGAACAGGGGTCCCCATCCTTGGCTCGGAGCTCGTCAAGTGAGACAATGGATAGATCGATGCAGACTATCATGCGCACAGCTTTGGGACGTCTGCACCCGGATGTGCCACAGCAGACTCACTCTGCTCCTGAGAGTGCCTTCTTCCGGCGCAGGCGGCCCTCGTCTGCTTTCTCTCATGAGAGAACTACATGCTTGCTGGAGAGATACTGGGGCTCTCTCCCGGCTCTCAGCGGATGGCCGGACTCTGGCGGCTATGCATAATGCAGCTGGAGCCGGCCTGGAGCGGATGCCTGATGTGGAGCCAGCCATAGCATCTCTCATTGTGTCCCCGGAGGAGTCTCTCCGGCCAGCTGTGAGATGCCCACGAACGCAATGTCGAGTAATAGACAATCATCTCACAAGAACCTATAATGCTGGTGCACGGGCTGGGGTATTGGAAACTCCTTAGCCCATCTTATGTTCGCGCTCTCTGCTACTTTGCAGGATAACAGCGTAGACCCTTCTGCCGTGAGCTTTAGCGACGCAGCTTTACAAGCTTTTGCGCTCATGTCAAGAGAGCTTGGGCGCATGATGTCATTGCTGGTTCAGACATGCCACAGAGTGTGGCTGGCGCAGTCCCCCTTGACAGAGGCAACCAGGAGGACACTCCGAAGCGTTCCTGTGGAACCAGGAGAGCTTTTCGGTTCAGCTGCAGTAGATGCACTGGAGAGAACCGTGAGGGCTCGTGAAACCAGGCAGCAGCTTTCAGGCCTTAGTAGGAGCATGGCGCCCCCCGAGTAGACCTAGGGGCCCCTCTGCTGTTCCTCGCCCTCCACCACATGTTCATCCCATGGGGAGTTATGGTCCCCGGCGACCCTCACATAGATCAGCCAGGGACTTTCACGCCCCCGCCCGCTTACTACCCAGGCAACCCCGAGCTGCGGGTCCTTCCCACTGTAACCCATGGGTACAAGCTCCAGTTCCGATCCCGGCCCCCTGTCTCCAGCCGGGTCAAAGCAACTGTCATCAGCGACCCGGCAAAGGCCTTGGCCCTGGACCAGGAGCTGTCTGCCCTCCTGGCAAAGCAGGCGATCGAGGCTGTAGATCCTCTAGCACACCCAAGAGGCTTCTATTCAATATATTTCCTCGTGCCGAAAAAGATTGGTGGATATCGCCCGATACTGGACCTGAGGGGACTCAATCAGTATTTGAAGGTATTACCATTCCACATGCTGACTGCAGCAGATGTCCTACGAACTGTGGCCCAGGGGCATTGGTTCACGTCTGTCGATCTGGCAGATGCCTACTTCCACATTCCCTGTACTTTGACATTTACGACCACTTTTAGCCAAATGTACATTAACAGGAGTCACAGTTCAGGTTCAATCTGGTGGCAGAGAGCTGGAGCTTCTTAAAGTGAAAACATTTCAGTTTTATTGTTTTGAGAAAAAAAAGATCTTCATTTAAAAGACAAAAGTGTAATGTGATGAGCTTCTCTCTGACTTTTTGTAATGCTGAGAACTTTTCTCCGCACCTATAGGACTGTTGAAAAATTCTAACGGTGTGTTTTGTAACTTCAGTTAGTTTGATCTGTCTTTGGTCAGATGCTGGGTTTTAATTCTTTTGAAAGCTTTCATTGGGTTTATTATTCAACTCATTTTCTCTCTTTGTTCCTCCTCATACATCAGAATGTCTCCTCAGTGTTGAGGAGTTATCACAAAGCGGGACTATTGAGTTTTGTTGTCTTACAGTCAGCAATGAGCAGAGCTGTTTTACAAATGTAACCAGTTAGAAATAGAAGAAGCAGTGGGGTCTTAAAATGAGTGAAGAGGGTCTTGGAAGAGGTCTTAAGAAGTATATAATGCAGCTGTAGATTTTATGTCAATACCTTTTGATGATAATTTTGAAATGTGCAAACAAATGTAATAATATGCTTTTATTTGTCTGTCTTTCAGTGTTTCCAGAGCAGCTGACGGTAAACATCAACCAAGGGAATGATCCTCCTGCACCCTCCTCACCCTGTGGCAGCACCCTCCTCAGCCCAGCGATGAGGAGCGCCCCCGCACCGACCTGCACAGAAGACGTTTGCTCTCAACTGCCTCCTCTGTGCTGGTGGGCTGGAGACGCTCCTCACACGTCATCAGGGAGTCTTTGATACCTCTTTGTTTCAATGCTCAGAAGAACCATCAAGAAAAAGAAGAAAATCAACTCAATTACTGAGTTGATATATACATTTATATATATTTATATATATATGGTAGAGTTTGAACAGGACACTGATCCTGATCAAAACTTTCTTGACAGCATTAAGTCACTAAGTAGTTACTTCACGCACCAACAGTTTAATTCACAAATTACACATGATCAAGGTATATCTATTTTTCATTTCAACCGTAGAAGCCTATATGCAGATTTCCAGAACATTAAAGAATATTGAGGAAAATGTAAAAATCCCTTTAACATCATAGTCATCTCTGAAACTTGGATTAATTTAGAGCGGGGTGATGACTTCAGATTGTTAGGGTCTAATTTTCATTGTGTCAATGGTAAGAATGGGAAGGGTGGGGGAGTGGCTTTGTTTATTGATGAGTGTCTGGCATATAAGGTCCTTGAAAATCTATCTATAGTTATTGATGAGGTAATGGAATGCATCACCATAGAAGTGAATGTACAAGGGGAAAAAATATCGTAGTGAACTGTTTGTATAGGAAACCGGGCAGCAATATTGATATATTTATTGCCACCATAAATAAAATGTCAAGTACTACGAAGGATAACATAAATTACATATGTGGAGATTTCAATACAGATTTACTTAATACCAATAAGCATAAGAGAACAGATGAATTTATTGAATTGTTGTACAGTAGGGGTATGCGTCCATTAATCAATAAACCTACTAGGATAACAGTAGGTTGTGCATCACTTATTGACAACATATTTACAGATAATATGGATAACAGTATTGAAAGTGATTGTTAATAGCAGACATTCCAGACCACCTACCGGTGTTTGCTATTCAGAAATGTGGTTTTAAGGAGGAAAGAATGATTACACAGATTAAGATTAAGAGATAAAGAAGAGAGGAGGATCTGAATTCATTCAGAAATGAGTTAATAAAAGTAAACTGGAGTAGCATATATAATGAAAATTATATAAATATTGCCTGTAATGCATTTTTAGACATCTATAAAAAAAACACTATATGATAAAAATTGCCCAATAATAAGATATAAATACGGAAATAAATATTTGGATAAACCATGGATGACGAGGGGAATTCAGAATATGTTATATAAGCAATTTATTATAGATAGAACAAAAGAAACTGAGCAAAAATATAAAAGGTATAAAAATAAACATTAATATTAGGAGGAGTAGAAAGACTTGTGGCAAAATAATTGAGGAAAACACAAATAATATTAAAGGACTATGGAAAGTATTAAATCAAATAACTAAATCTAAAAATAATGTGAGTCATCCAGACCACATTGTTGTAAATGGCAAAGAGATCTTTGATAAAAAATATGATAGTGAAGGGATTTAATCATTTTTTTGTTGAGGTTGGGCCAAAGTTGGCGAGATAAATAAATAATGCTGGGCAGTCTGTTGCTGATGCAGACATTTGTATTGACAGTGTGAGGGATTCAGTGTTTTTGGGAGCAGTGACACAAAAAGAGATCATTGACATTGTTAAGTTATGTGAAAACAAATCCTCAATAGATGAAGATGGTATTGATATGTTTTTAGTGAAAAAAACCCCAATACATTTTATCATAGAACCCCTTACTTACATGTTTACTTTGTCTTTCAAACCAGGAGCCTCTCCAGACAAAATGAAAGTTGCAAAGGTCACTCCACTTTTTAAATCTGGAGATAATCACTCATTTACAAACGATAGACCGGTCTCTTTGCTGTCGCAGTTCTCAAAAATTCTGTAAAATCTCTTTCACAATAAACTGGATAAATTTACAGAGAAAAACAACATTTTAATGGAAAGTCAGTATGGATTCAGATCAGGTAGATCCACCTCCCTGGCCTTGATGGAATTAATGGAGGAAATATCCACAAGTCTTGATTCAAAGAAATACACACTTGGAATATTTGTTGACTTGAAGAAGGCATTTGACACCATCGACCACGCCATATTACTTAAAAAGATGGAGAAGTATGGTTTAAGGGGGGTGGCTCTAGACTGGCTGAAGAGCTACATCAGCAACAGAGTTCAGTTGGTTCAGGTGGGTCACCACAGGTCAAGTTATTTAGACATTACCTGTGGCGTCCCACGGGTCAGTACTGGGCCCTAAAATGTTTTTTTCAGCCTGGATGTCACTGTAAAAATGTGCAATAACATGCAAAACAATTTGTTAGCATATAAGTAATTTTCGGTATGTTTATTAACACTGATTACTATTAACATATGCAAGTAAATATCGTAAATAACATAAAATGTAGTTTAGAACAGATATACTACAGGGAAGATTTTGTATGTGTGTAGTATTTATGAGATGGATGATTATGAATACTGTGGACATTGAAATAGTTTAATTATGTATATACTGTATTTGTAATATGTCGATATGTTTGATATGGATATATAATGTATATATTGATTTTTCTGAAGTCCTTACTTATTATTAGGATGTTTTGGTTTGTTCCCTTGGTGATTCATGAAGAGTGGGGTTACTATTACTCATGAATTTACATGGTTTCCATGAATAATGACTGCTGGTACTGATTTATAATTCAGTATTGTATCTGATTTGTAAGGAAGGGGCAGGACTCAATAAGCTCTTTGCTTCTTTCTGTTCCTTCACAGACTGGTTGTTTTGCATGTGTATGTACTCACTTGCTTAATTTGTTTGATGGACATGTACAGTTTGGTGTACACATTACTTTGCATTGATTTGGTTGTTTGTTTAAAAGTTTGAGATAAATAAATAAATACATAAATAAATTCGGAACATCTCAGAGTATTTTGTTTGTTATCCTCAATAATCTCTGAAGCTTGTCATTAAAAAAGGTGAAGGGAACATTTTTTTATTTTGATTAATGCGTATAAATAAGTTTAATAGTATGATAATTATAAACATTACTGTCACCCTCAGGTTTCATTGAGCCCTTTGGCTGCATACTGATTTAAAGGTTCTTTTTCCATTCATAATTGTTATGACATGCTATTGACCATAAACGTCTATTACTTAACTTTTGGGATTCAATAGTTTTCTGATCTAAAAGGCCTGCAGTGCTTTGTGTAATCACAATAATGATACTTGAGTCATGAAGGCCAAGAAAAGACCTAATGTTCAGCCATTATTACCAAACATTTATTTAGTAAAGACATCAGTGATTTAATGTAGACAAACTTTCATTTATACAATTTAATCTGTAAAAATAAGATTTGTTATTTATGAACAGGACTAAAGTTGGTGACATGATCAAATGCACTGACAGTGAAAATTAATATAACATGGTGCTTTATTATTGGCTTTACTTTTGTGAAAGTCAGGTCAGGTCTCTTGGCTTACTACTGGTAACATGTAAACCAGCTCCCCCACCAACCTCACATGAGGGAGGTGAGGAGAGTGTGTGGACACCCAGCAGGACTAAAAACAAAACCTGTGAAAGGGTGGATGAACTCCTGGTGAGTCAACGGCCAACCATACCTGGAGAGGAGATGGGAACCACCGGGTACCTTCCCAACAAAAGACTGTGACAATGCAAACCAAATTCTCCTTACCAGATCGGTGGAGGCCCGGGTTAACAATGGGCGCACTTCCCACTGTGGCACAGGATGGGAGTGATAAATGTGATACTGGAGCCAAACCTAAGCCAAAAATGAAACTACCAAAACAAAATCTGACAGTTGGAGGCTGGAACGTGAGGACGCTCAAAGATGATGGCAATATTAATGAATTAGAGTATGAAATGGAAAGGTACAACTGGGATATTCTTGGCATTTCTGAAATGCGGTGGCTATGGACAGGGGAAGCAGTAACAGAGATGGGTAACAAGGTGTGGTGGTGCAGAGACCAGTCAAAGCATGGAGGAGGTGTCGGGTTCTTGGTACACAAAAAGTGCATCAATTCATTTCTGGAATGTGAGCCTATTACAAAAAGGTTTATTAAACTCAGATTGAATGCATCTCCAAGAAACCTTACAATCTTACAGGTGTACGCCCCAACATCAGATTGGAGTGATGAGAAGGTTGAGGAGTTCTACAGTGAACTTGAAATTAATAGGTACATTAATAGGTATATTAAAAGATAATATCTGTAAACTTGTTAGTAATCTGAACAAATATTGTCAAAATCTTTTATTTAACAGAAAGAACAAGGATATGAAGATATTACCACACAGAACCAAGAACCAGGACACTAATGCGAGACACTGACACCAGTTAAAAGGCTTAAAGGGTTAAATCAGTTTTGGAAAAAGGTCGGTACACAGTAGAGCAAACAGATGAGGCAAAAGTGTCCAAAAAACTTGAGGCAAGAATCTAGGTCAAAAAACAAGGCTATGGAAACAACAGCAAGACAAGACAGAAGAATGCTGGAACGAGACTTGGAGGCACTACGAACTGGCAACAAGACAGGGGAAGACATGAGGTTAAACACATGAGGTGATTGAGGGTGATGAGACAGCTGGGGAGGAACAATCAGAGATCAGGTGTGACAGCCAGACAGGAAGCAAAACGTACAGGAACAAAGAAAGACAGGTGAATTTTCAAAATAAAACAGGAAGCACAAGACAAACATGAAACATGAAAACATAAAAAGGAACTTAACTAAAACAGGATCATGACAGAAGACGATCAGCAATATTTGGACTTAGGTCAAAGTCATTAAACTCTGTGACTGTTTTTTGCAAATAAAACAAATGTTAAAATCATTTAAGGATACATTCAGTTTGTTTTTTGTTTTTATTTCAATACATACTGTGCTTCTTTTAAGTGGAAGTGAAATATATGAAGTTAGTCTGACTTATTAATTTCAATGATAATGAAAGATCTGTAAAACGACATTTGAATATGAAAAAGACATGTTAAGTTGCCTTTAAAACATAATAATGAAATCTTACTTTGGTTAATATTTTGTAATTTTAAGCAAAAATGTTTAAATTACTGCTGGTTACTGGTTAATGTACAGTTATTGTCTTATTGAAAATGGTGATCAACCTGTTAAAAAAAAAAATTATACAAACTTGCAGTGGACTGTGTTCCACATAAATTGAAACAATTTAAAATATTCCCAATATCTGTAAATTTGCAGGTATTTTATTGTTTATAAATTGCAAATATCTGTAAGAATACAGAATACTTTCTGTAAAATTACATTAAATTGAACTTTTTGTAAAATAACATAATTAGGGTTGTCATTACTTCACAAAAAAAAACATAAAATCACCTTAACCACACATGCTTAATGACCTGCAATTTTATGGAAAACGCTTCAGATTTGTGTAATTTTACATGCATTTCTTCATTATTATCAAGAAAGATCTGTAAATTGACATCCCATTTATTGTAAAATTACATTTGAATATGACCGATATGTCTAACATTACCTTTAAAAAACACAAGAATAATTTAATATTATATTATTTGTAATTACAAGTAATTCTAAAGGTGAGTTTAAATTACTGCTCCTGTCTGTTAATTTACAGTTATTGCACTGTCTTATGGAAAATGCTGGTAAACCTATAAAAACACAGAAAATCGTTTGTGTACAAGTACAACGAATTGTCAAAAACAAAGTATTAATGTAATCTTAAAATTACGGTTTATTAAGTGTAATTTTAAACATAAAACCTAAAACTACTGAAAATATCTGTAAAACTACTCGTATTTCATTTTTTTAAATTAAAAAACAGTAAAAATCTGTAAAATATTACCGAACATTTCCAGAAAAATTACATTTTTTTGACAGTGTAACACAAAGCAGACATCTGAGATAAGACTCTTTCACTGAGGATCATTGATTATTGACAGCATGAAGGCAAACATATGACAGTGTGTGTAAATAAAACAAAGAACAAACATGAGTCAAACAGTTACTTTATTTATGTTCAGGTAAAAACATGAACCTGATGCAGTAAATTATTGCAGATCTTAGAAACCAGCACATGAACGATTGGGCCAGGAGAACATACAGTGGCGCCCTCCCCTGGCCACAGACTGCAGGTGCACACCACGGTTTGTTCCAAGCCAGCAGTGCAAAGAAAAAAAAATAATAATAATCAACTACAGCAAGAAATAAAGACAATATAGAAAATTAAAAAAAAGTAAAGCAGACATTCCCACCTTAAACAGGGTGTGAAACTGCATATAAACTTTATTCCATAAATGAACTTGAAATGCTATCTGGCCATGAAACGATAAAATGCGACCAGCCAAACTTTGTGCCCAGCTACATTTATGTGTTGAGGGTTGCTCAGAGCTTGGTCTACCAAGATAACCCTACACATCAGGTAGGGCCCCAACAGAAAGACGCTAAACTCTATTAAAATAAGAGCAAAACAAATTTACCTGATCAACACATTGGTTACAACTCTTCATTTGAGCTGAAGCTCTCTAGAATAAAGGAGGCCAGAACACAATCTCAACTCGGGTAGAGGAGGGGAGAAAAACAAAACAAAACAAAAAAAGATAATATTCGTTCATCACTACCCGCATTCAACCAACTGCAACTCTCGTTTCCACAACTTGAAGCAAAAAGACACACATGGGGGAGAAAGCTGAACCAAAATGCAACACACAAACTGGGCTGATATAATACAGAAGAAAATGCAAACAGACAAACTGAGGGGGAGAGACATGAGAACAAAGAGCTATTCTATCAAATGTGTAGAATGAGCAAAGTCTGCAAATTTGTCTGTACAAATGATCTTTGGAGCTAAAGTAAACCTAGCTTGCTCAATGGACCCCGCCCCCCTCCCTCCCTCCCAGCCCCGTCCTCCCCCGACACCCAGTGACACTGTCCACCACTCAGGAGAGGAGATGTCCCTTTTTTTTTTTAAATATCACATAGCAATGCAATTTAAAATGTCACCCAGATGTTTTCATCTTTTTTTAACATTACTCAACTACTGATATAAGTTTGACTCTCTTTTTTATATTTAACTTCTGTGAGTCATGGAACACCCTTCCATTTTTTTATTTTTTATACTTTTTTTGAGAGACAGGGGCAGCAAATATATATTTAAAGTCTTAATTTTTCTGCAAGCTGCTTTCTCTAACAAGAAGGCTGTACACGGAGCCTTATGTATGTGATTACAAAAAAACTAAGAAGGAAGTCGTGATTTAATCAGTCGCTGAAGAAGGCATTTTAATGTGAGATGTGGAGAGATCAGGAAAGGTGGAAAGACTGCTGGCCCTCGCGGGCAGCAATCAACAGTTTCTCTCGCATGGTCTCTATGCTGGAGTAGTCAGGCAGCTTCAGGTAGTTGACACAGGTCATGACTGAGGGGAGGAAGTCGTCCGGGTTCTCTGTCGACTCGAACGTCTTCCTCACAATCGTAAGAGGGGGGTTTAGGCTCCGGAAACCTGAGAGGAAGAAACAACCAATGTTAGGCAGAGATATTGTACAATTTTAAGAAATAAAGGAAATGTTAATAGCCAAAGGACAACAGAGCAGAATAATTTTGAGGGCAGAGCAAGATACTGCACAGATACAACCTCAATTCCAAAAAAGGCGGGACACTGTGTAAGATGCAAATAAAAATAGGATATGATGATTCTCAAATCTTTTTTCAACCGATATTCAATTGAATACATTACAAAGACAAGATACTCAATGTTCAAACTGATGAACTTTTTCTTTTGCTGCAAATATTCGCTTATTTTGAATTTGATGCCTGCAACACGCTCCAAAGAAGTTCCAAAAACAATCTGAAATGTGGACTCATCAGACCACAGCAAGCAGTTGATGTTTCTGGGTGTTGTTAATTTATGGCTTTTACTTTGCATCTTAGAGGTTCAATTTCTGCTTGTAGATGAAGCGATAATGTGTGTTAACAGACAAAGGTTTTTCAAAGTGTTTCTGAGAACATGTGGTAATACCTTTTACAGAAAGATGTCAGTTTTTCATGCAACTGCATTCTCTGAATCCTTTGATTATATTATGGACAACAGATGATCAAATCCCTTAATTCCTTTCAATTGTAAACTGAGGAAATGTTGTGTTTACTCTTGGACTAGCTGCTCATGCAGTTGTTTACCAAATAATGAACCTCGCCCCATCCTGAGCTTTTTGAGGATGCTCCTTTTACACCCAATCATAACACTGACCTGTTTCCAATGAATCTGCTCACCTGAGGAATGTGTTGCATCAAATTCGAAACAAGTGAATGTTAGCAAAACAAATACAAGTTTTATCAGTATGAACATTGAATATTATGTCTTCATAGTGTATTTAATTGAATATAGATGGAAAATAATTTGTCCTAAATGCATTTGAATTTGGGTTTGCGTAACAGGCAGTGTAAATGTAACAGGAACAGCATCCCACACTGTAGCTGTTAAATCATTTGGAGGGAAAACCACATCTCTGACATATTATCTTGACAGTCAATCATTTTAAGTCAAGGTCCATTTTTATTCACTGTTTGCTCCCAACTGTCCATTAACGCGGTTTGATGGCTTGTTTACATGAAATGACTCACCTCCTACAGGCAGTCTGGGGCTCCCTGTGACAAACTGAAGGAAGAGTCTCTGCTGCTCTGCATCAAAGCTGCTCAGCACCTCAAACAGGAACCGCACCGCACGACTGCAAAAGGGCAGGATGAAATAACAGCAAACATGTAAAAATGTACTTTAATGTTCAGATAACCAGCTTTAGAAGGAAGAAGAAACAGATTTTCTTACAATAAAATGATTACAAAATGTATGCTGTGTTTTTAATACAGACAGAGCATGAATTCAGAAACGAGCATTAATGAGAACATGACCATTGGTAAGTTCTAATGTTTGTTTAGCTTCATATTATCATAAAATCCAGAAAGGTTTATAAAGGCTGATAAAAAAGTCCTTCTGTGCCGACACTAGGGCTGAGCAATATGGTGAAAGAATAGCACACTCCAATTTTTTTTTCCTTCCTCCATTTTCTCCTTCTGTTGTGATTTTTATGGGAACTTTGCAGACAAATGCTTCCTTTTCAAGTGCAGCTATTCCCCACAAAGAGCCCCATGCCTATAGCTTCAAAGCCAAACTACAACATGTCTAGCGAGGTGTTTGTGGTTATGGTTTCAAAAGAGTCTTTGTTTAGTTGTTTACTAGATAATCATATAGTTAGTATTTTTACAATTATGATTGCAAAGAGCCAAAGAAGGCAAAAATCATCTGAGAGGCTCCATTTAACATGGTTACTGCTTGAACTGTGATTCGGCTGTGTCAGTGCTTGGTGTCTTCTGAATTTTTTTGCATTTTAGGCCCTGTTTACATGGAGACGCTCTCACCTAAAACGCAAAGGTTTTTCCTTTGCGTCTTCAAAAACGATCCGTGTTCAGATGGAGACTCGAGAACGACTGAAAACGCTGCAGCGTGCATGCCGGTCCAGTAGACGGCGATGTAGGTTTGCAGAGAAACAGCGTTGTTACAACACACGTACGAAGAAGAAAAACTTTTCACAACGACAACAATGGTGAGTGGACGCACGAAGACGCAGGAGTTTCTTGTCTGGACAACAAATCTGTCTGGATAGTTTTGTTTGGATAACAAACCGAGCACGGTAAGCAGCACACGTTACTCAGTAGACGGCTGAAGCTGTTGTTGTTCCTGGTATGTGCGCGCAGCCTTCATGTGAAAGAGTACTGCACATGCATAGACGTCAGCGTTTCCCCCTGAAACGATGAATCCTGTTTACATGGGGCCAGGTGGCGATGCATTTTGAAAACTCTCCGCCTTGGACCCTGGTTTCAAAAGTTTGCAGATTCAAGCACTCCGGGCATTGGTCTCATGCAAACGGGAGGCTAAAACGCAATCAAAACTCTTACCTACAAATCAGGTTAGAAATCTCGGGGTAATAATGGACTCAGACTTGAACTTCAACAGCCACATGAAATTGATAACATCGGCAGCCTTTTACCATCTAAAAAACATTGCCAAAATCAAAGGTATAGTGTCTAAACCTGACTTGGAGAGACTTATCCATGCATTTGTCTCCAGTAGGTTAGACTACTGTAAAGGCCTGCTCACTGGCCTCTCCAAACGAGCTGTAAGACAGCTGCAGTACATCCAGAATGCTGCTGCTCGGGTCCTGACCAGAACCAGGAAGTACGAGCACATTAGTCCTGTGCTCAGGTCCCTACACTGGCTTCCTGTGGCTCAGAGAATAGACTTTAAAGCAGCTCTGCTTGTGTACAAGTCTCTCCACGGCCTAGCACCAAAGTACATCTCTGACATGTTAGTGCCATATGAACCATCTCAGACTCTGAGGACCTCAGGGACCGGCCTCCTGCTGGTGCCCAGAGTCAAGACTAAGCATGGGGAATCAGGGTTCCAGTTTTATGCAGCTAAAATCTGGAACAGCCTTTCTGAAGATGTGAGACAGGCCTCTACACTGACAATGTTCAAATCTAGGCTCAAAACAGCTCTATTTAACTGTGCATATGACTGAAAGGATCTTATCTGCACTCTTCTCTTTTAAGTTCATTTTATAATGATTATTTTTGTTTTTATTTTGTATTGTGATTTTAATGCATTTTTCTTGTTCTGTAAAGCACTTTGAATTACCTTGTGTACCAATTGTGCTCTATAAATAAACTTGCCTTGCCTTTGGATACGGCCAAAAACGGAGTCGTGTAAACAAGGCCTTAGGCGCAGAGAACAAACTGTCTGCACTGTGGTCTGTCAATTAGTCAGCTGCTGGTGGCATTGGATAGACTGTAGATAGTCAGGGACAGGGAAAACTGGCTGTGATGGTCTCCATTAAACAGCGCACAAAAGGCAGCCAAACATGTTTTGAATCATATTCTAATAGTTGTATGTCCTACAATGTGACTTTTGATTATGCCAACACTGCAATTGTGATTTTAAAATGAGAAATTGTTCAGCCCTCCCTTTAACTGAAGCCCTTTTCACACATGCAACCCTGATATTATCATATTTTCATGTCTGGGCAGCTCGCCCAGGTAATTCACTGACATGGGTGTTCACACTTGCCACTCTGAACAGGGAGTACGCCCTGCTGGACGGGGGAGAAGTGGTGGTCTTTTTTGAACAAAATAAATTCAGTTTAAAAATGCAATAATCATATTAAGCCACATACAAAATAAAATTTGATTTAGAACTGAAAAAGAAAAAACAAAAAAGCACTGCTGAATAATACTGTAATTTATCAATTATGACACGCAATTTTTTGCTCTTACATAAGGTCTAATTTTCAGGTGCGTATTATACACGAGTGCAAGCAAAATACTTTCCATATTTCGTCTCGCCAACATCGCGATTGCAACACATCTGATACAAAAGCTGAAATATTCTCTCTCTCTGCGAAAACACATGCAAACACAGGGCGCTGCCATCTTGTGAGCAAGGGAAAAAGCTGCGCAGTGATTGGTAGAGGTCATTGGCATGTTGATAGCTGCTCTGATTGGCCGGTACACTACGACTGAGCATGCTCGGGCAGTAATTGTGCATGTGTTAAGCAAAAGGTGTTTCCACACCCGTTTGAGAGAGAAAATCGTGTACAGCATTCATTGTGAAAATACTGAAATTTCACTGATTAAAACTTTGAAAAGGTAATTTTTGAGTTGTCTGAGTGAGTAAGGTTTGGGCAAAATTTGTGTGCGTGTTATATTTGAGTACAGTGTTTTTCCAGGCAAAAATCGTGAAAATATGGGGTGTGTGTTATAATCGGATGCGTTATAATTGAGAAATTACGGTATGTAGGCCATATTGATCTTCACTATCAAATGGTTACTTTTTTCTTCATCACTTAATACTTATTATTTTCTTCAACCTTTTTGGTGTAATTACAGTTTCAAACAGTCTCTTCACCTCCCTTTGCATCTTTAGAAAGTATTTTGCAAAGGCATGGACAACATGGGAAATGAGTCTGCTCTCACCTGTCATGTGTGTAGCCATGGTCCGGTCGACAGCACTCCATCAGCGTCTTGACGTCCCATGTCTCTGATTTACTTCCACACAACAACTGGTCCAACTGAAACGAGGAGGGGAGATGAAAAATGTTGAAGAAAGAAAAAAAAGGAAAGTTAGCAATTTTTTTTTTTTACACAACTACAAATACACGTAACATAAAATGGCAAACTCCTTATTACCCACATGGTTAAATTTATCTTTCACGTGGTAAAAAAGACAGATTCAGAGCAAAAGCGCAAGAGTTGATGTAGCTGTCAATGGTTTTAGTAAATGTGGCAGTTAGTGAAGTAAATGAACAGTCAAATGGCCTCACCTCCTCTGGATAGAAATACTGCAGATGATGCAGGGGGAAGACTGACTCGAACCCTTCCCTAAAGGACTCAAACTGTCTGGACACTCCTTCATTTAATGTCCAATACACCACCAGCTGGAGGAAGACAAAGAAGAAAGGTTTGATTAAAGAGATAGAGCACCAGCACCAGCCAAAGTTATGAGGCTGAATAAACATGCATGACATACCCTGAGGTACTCCTCCAGGTTGTAGATTGTGACAGGGACATCTTTGCCACCTTTTTTCAGCTCAATGTTTGGGAATCCTGGGAGGGTGAAGTCCAAGCCCAGGTCCTCCACTGAGCAGCCGTTCATGTTGAGACTCTCCAGGGCCTGCTGCAGGGTTTCCCTCGTCTGTTAAAAGGAAACAGAGTTAACATGACGACAGCAGTAGAAACAGTGAAGGAGACGTTTCAGGACCAGAATACCCCAGGACCACTGCTGTTCTTTGTGCTTTGCCTCACCTGTGATCGGTCCTGCTCAAGCCTCTTCTTCTGACGGATTATGTCCTCCAAGTGCTGGATGGACTTTGCCACACCAGGATCTATGTTCACCAGGTCATGGGAGCTTATTGACATCTCGTGCCGTAGCATCCACTTATAAAATGGCAGCCCCAGGGGCAGGTCCAGCTGGGAAAAAGAACAGGAGACAAGTACTTTAAAAGTAAACTCTGAACATGAATACTTTACTGACTGGTACTAAGTAAGTACAACAGTCTTTCAAAAGAGATTGCTCAGTTACCAGTCTGAAGTCCATGATTGCTTTGGCCATTAACTTTCCTAAGAAACGGAACTTCATTTTGATTTTGGCTATGTGTGCTGGTTTGGTTGTCCTGCCAAAGGGAACAGCAAACAGTCCTCTGGAGTTGAACATATACTTGGTTCCCTCTTGGCTTCCTGTTTGGGCAAGAACACAAGAAAAGGTAGGAGAAAGTCAGAGATCTTTGCAAATGTAAAGGATGCATAGATTTGAATTTATGCTACTGTGAAGACATGCTCTTTTTTCATTGTGAAGAACTACAAGTCTATCTTGTACTCAAGTTTACTTATTTTGTGCAAGTCTATCTGATTTTGAAACAGACATGGGACAGGACAAACTAGAAGTGCTTCCAGAGCACAAACCTCGGCCAAGGCTTTTCCAACACTGTTGAGCGAGTTATTCATGAAAATGTGGAAAACTGCCCCATCTTGCACTGTTATCTAATCCTAGAAAAAAAAGTCCTGAATCCGCATCTGGATTTGGATCACCTCCAATGCAAATCACTTCTTCTTTGTTCCATTACAAACATTCCTGGGAAATTTCATTCAAACCCATTTATCACTTTTTGAGTCATCCTGTTCACAGACGCAGGCAAAAACATAACCTCATTGGCGGAGGTAACAAAACTGATAAAAGTTATTACTACTATACCAAACATAAACATAGAAATGAAATCCTGTTGAATTATCAGGGTTGTGCATAGATAATACATTTTATTTAACAAACTAGTAAAAATGAGTCTCATCTGTTTTTAAGGGACCTACAGACACTACTGTTACAGACCACTGACTGTGAGCTCTGTAGTGCTCTAAATAAAATGTGCAGAAGGGGTCTTTTACATTAAAAATAGTTTTTTTCTGAGACAATCCAGATAAAAAGCTTGAAATGACGCACAAAAAAAATTCTCACGAGTGCTAAATGATAAACTAGCCATTAGGGTTGTCAAAAATATCGATACTCCAAGAAGTATCGATACTCAAAGGCCGTTTATGGATACGATACTTCATGACGAATTCTGACAGGTTAGTAAAGCTCCTGTTTATCATTAAGCTTACTGTATTAAACTGATTACTGAGGTTAGTCTGGCCAGTGGCCCACGTTAATGTTCATTGTACTGTGATTAGCTGTGGCTAGCGCACTACTGTAGTCCAGCTAGCTGCGTTTAGCTTGCTGCTCAATGAATATTGGTTGTTTTGTTTTTAGCCATTAGCCGCGGCTAACAGCCTTTCGCTCGCTAACGTGACTCAAATGTGTTTTCTTCTATTAAAGATGCAGACTGAAGCAGAGAGAAGTTGACCTGCCAATAAACCAAAGAAATTACAGCCAACTGCTGTTTGAAAACAACAAAAATATGATTCCAAGTTTCCTGAAGCTTTTAACATAAACAGAGCTGATGCAGAGTACATCTGTGAGGATGAGGTACCCATTTACATGGTGGAGAAACCTGAGTTGCAACAACTTCTCATGCAGCAAAATCCACAGTATATTCTTCCATCAAGAAACTGTTGAACAATACAACAAAACAAACACTCATGCAGCAGCTTCAAGGGAAGTCTTGTCTTGTTTTTTTTTTTGCTTTGTTTTTTTCATTTTATGATTAATTATTTTATTTAATTGATTATTTATTTGCAGTGGTTTTTCATGTTAATAAAAATGTTTTTTTATGCCTTTTTAAGTATTTGTCATTTTTTTTATCCCTGTGGTATCGAAAATGGCATTGAGTATCGAATATCTTCTTGGGTATCGATATCGAGTTTGAAATTTTAGTATGGTCTCAACCCTACTAGCTATAGTCCAGACCTTAAACTTCAGCCCTTTAAACACACTTCAGGCCCTGTGTCCACAGCTGCCATTTTTTAAATCACTGGAAAAAAATTCTCACAACCTCAATTTCAGATTTTTAATTTAGCAAGGCTACAAAAATTGATTTCTGCCTCTGTTGGGTGAACTTTCCCAAAATGGGCAAACACTGAATGAACAAAGCTGTTGCAAATGACCTCACAGATTGAGCAACAGTAACTACCAGAGAAAATGACTGCAAAGAAAAGGAATACTTCCTGCATTAGTAGTGGCTGTAGACCCAGAGATTGTTCTATTAAAAAGTCAAGAAGGATTACTTTAACCAGAGAAGATCCACCCTTCTTGGTAAAGATTGGTTGGAGTAGTAGTAATGACATTAACAGTGCAGCCTTGTTCCGATTAACACTTTTAACCTCAACAAAAACAGCCAAGGATGAGGGTGTTTCTCCACTCAGGACACTGAGCACTGAAAAGGCTGAACTATGCTGGCTTTGTATTGAAAACAGGCAGTAAAAGCGAAATTAAAAAAAACAAAACATAGGCCCTTAAAACTAAGAAATGATGTTGAATAAACTGAAAACTTCAGCTGAGATAGGTCTTTGGGTGATCACTCTACAAACCTTGATTATCCCACATTTGTATAGATACAAGCTGGTGAATCAGCTTGGCTTCATGGTGCTGGTAATGAACATTTTTAGTTATTATGTGCTGGTATGGAGATGAGGCAGAAATTGTACAATCCACTGAAGATTAATTATCAAACACCAATAATTAATACAAAGTAGAAAATGAAAAGCCAAAGTGACATAATATTTGCCATATCCTCTGTTGACCTACAGCAGCTGAGGAGACAAACACAATACCTTTAGGATTGGCCAATGTGACCTCTTCACCCCTCCACAGGCCGAGGTCAGCTCGCTGGAGCTCCTGAGACACCAAAGCATAGAACTCAAGAGTGGGGCCCAGGCCCGTGCCCACCTGAAACGAAGAGGAAATTTGATCTTTGTTTCCTCCAGAAAAACTGAGCTTTCTGTAGCTGTGTTGCATTATGAAAATGATGTACCTCGTTTTCATACTGGATCTCCAACATTGCCCTGGAGCTACCCAGATCCTGCATCACAGACTCAGCCTGTTTCAGCAGCTCATCTCGGTTTATCGTCCTCTGAAAAAACAAAGGGAAAAAGAAGGAGAAAAAGAAGGTTTTTAGACAATAACAAAAACAAAACGAAGACTTCTCGAGAGTTTAATTTGGCTCAAATTCTATTTTGATTATGGTAATGGGAGATCTTCTGATGATCGTGCAAACTCAAGTGTAACATGCAAACATATTGAACCTTCTTCCTGTCGAGACGTGGGGCGACTCTGCTGTCCTGAGAATCTGATTGGTTGATTTCTGGGTTGGTGTCCAGCAGGCGTTGCATGGCTCTGTCACGATCAAAGGCAGTCACGTAAAACAACATCTGCCGGGTGTCAAAGGGGAAGAAGAAGGGGCTGCAGAGAGAAAGTCACACATTTTACGATTCATTGATACCAGCACCTGTTTTAAACATTTAGCACAGACATACTACACAGATTAACTCTGGATTTTTAGTCAAAAGTATGAAACTTTACCAAGTTTTTCCGAGCTCAATGAGCCAAGTCGGGATGTTCCCCGTCATGATGACCAGTGGGTCTTGTAGCTGACGGTTAGCTTTGGCTGTCAGCTTACTGTTTATGAACTCACTGGTGGGGATGATTTCCTTACACACAGCATTCTGCAAAACAAAAGCACATGTTCATGTTTGATCTTATGTCATGCAAACTGTACTAGAGTTGAAAAATATATCACAATTCCATTGTTATCACAAATTAAGTTCTGCAATTAACACTTTTCAAATGTTTGGTTATCTTACAGAAAACAAGAGCAATTATTTTATTAAGTGGTAAAATATGCATTTAGAAATCTTAAAGAATAGCCGCTTGAGATTAAGGATCTCATTTTCAGGGGGACCCAAGTTCACAAAAAGCTAAGGCTTTATTTGATTGTTTAACATAACACTAAGGGTAGGACTTCAAAACACTACAATGTAAGAAATTATATTATGCAATATTTTTTTCTAACTAAACGCAGACCTAATGGTAGACTAAAAAGCCCAAAACATCTGAGCTATGACAGTAAAATTCAGATGTTCATCTGCCAGATCTCAACCTCTGAAAAATCTTACTGTAATTTTCCAACTGCAATATTTATCACAGAAATAGATATAACTATGTCCCCTCATTATAATATTTTCAGCCCTCAACCATACTGAATGCAAGTAAACCTGGAACACTTTACTGATATTAATTTGCCGATGATATTTTTATAAATGTAAAGTAAGTAATTTCTGTATTTATAAAAGTCCATAATTTTCATAAAACTTAAAAACTTTTCTAAGTCTTAACCACATGAGAGATGAAGCAGTCCTCGACAGACACAACATTTTCTCATCATCGTTTAGACCCAACACTTACTTCGTACAGGTAGAACCAGTATCTACTAATGGAGTGCAGGACCCTCAGCAGCAGGTTGACTTCTAAAGAGGGGTCATCAAAGGTAATGGTCTCCGGTGGCTCCGAAGTGAGGTATGTCTCTAAGGGATTGAGGACACTGGGACACACGCCATCTGAAAGAATGAAGAGGGGTTGAAAGACTTGAACTGAGCAGATGAATGTCAAACACTGATGTGCAAGACAAGCTGGTTAAGATATATGTAAACACTTAAAAATATGTAAGGGGTAAGCTTAAATTGTTCTATTCATAATGTTTATGTCGATGTTAAATCCAAAAAGGTATGGCCAGATGTTTTTTTTTTGTTTTTATTTATTTGAATATCATTCAGCTCAAGAGCATATAGCAATAATATTCTTATTGAGCACAAGATCAACTATTTTAAATGTTTGGTGTCATAAAGAAATATAATTGTTTAATTTTTGTGAGAAAGTTTTTTTTAAATATTTTTTGTTGCTTTGTCTCTTTTCTTTTAATTTATTATTTCTATATATAAATATAAAACATTTAAAATGATATTTGAAAAAAAGGGTTGTTTTAATCATTAATTAAATTTAATGATACTGATACATATTTTAAGCCACAGCAACAAATATTCAAGTACTGGACACCCAGTGCTGGTTGAAATATTTTGACATGAAGTCTTAAGATTCCACTCACTTTCTAAACTGGAAGTGCTCATAAAACACCAAGGCATTTCTGACAGTCTTAGCCAAGTTATCAGAGGAAAAGTGGAAAACTACCCTACCTGGATGTTAAGAAAACCTTCAAAAAATTTCTGGATCTGCATCTGAAATCTTATCAGTTCATCCTTGTGCCATGACCAACATTCCCTAGATGTTTCATCAAAGTCCCTAACTTTTTAAGCGATCCTGCTAACTGATGAACTGACAGAAAATCACAGGAGAAAATACCAAAACCTCATTGGCAGATATAATTATTACCATGCAGCTTCTTATAATCTTATCCTTTTCAAAACACAGGAAATTTAACAATACTTAAATTTCAACAACTTCACCATAGGAAAATGTTGCCAATGTTTTTATACAATCTAGACCGATGATTGAAAAATAAAAAAAACTGTTCAATATTTAGTGTCAAGTTTTTCTATTTGTGTTGCTGTACTGCCAAGTGGTTATCAGTATAGTTTGAATTCTACAAGAGTCACATAAAGTGTGTAACAATGGTAATTGGACAACCATTTGATATTTCTTGAAATAAAACATAAAATAACTTGAGTCAACATAAAGCAGTTGTCTCAACTTGCACCAAGAACTGCAAGCACATCATCAGGAAACTGGGCTTATCTTAAACCTTAAATTACTAAAATTTAAGCATTTTGTGTCACTGTAATAAAACCCCTCATTTACAACTGACTTAAATAAACTATCTTTCAAAGATATCTGAAATTCCCACCATGCCACAGCTCGTCCTGCTTCTTGGCGTTGCGAGGTGAGGTCTTGGTGGGAGCAGTCTGGGCTCGGCCCCTCTTTCCACCCACAGCGTCTTTGCTGCCGTCCTCATCCTCTCTCACAGGCTTATACCTGTCAGAAACAAGACACCTCATCTGTCATTACTGGTGGTTTGAGGGTTATTCTCTAAATAAAATAAGTTTAAGAAAGTTGCAGAAAATAAACAAGAGAACTTTGTTTAGTAAAGGAAAACCTGATTAAACTCTGATCATTTTTTTACCATATTGTGTGCGTTTTGGTCCAGATGCCAGCTCGCCCGAGTGGGTTTGCCTCATCATCTGTTGACTCCCTTTCCTCCTCTGCTTGAAGACTGTACTGCCGAACAGCCTGGTATACCGTCATGTTGTAAGGCAGCAAGTGGTCACCGATGTAGAACTGTAATCTGTGACGCACACTGCCAGAATTCAAGAACTGTGCCGCCTAAGACATCAGAAGGTTACATGCAGTGAGTTTGTGGCAGTTTGTTGAGATACTACTACAGTGGTGAAAGGACAAAATTGTGAAGATTTGAAAAAAGATATCTAGTATGGCTAAAATGACAAACCAGAGATTCATCGATTTCATCATCTGAACCATCATCATCGCTGTCTTCATCTTCTTCTCTGATTCGGCCATACCCTGGAAGATAAAATTTAGAGTTAATGTGTCACTGGAGTGACCTCAGGCTGAACAATTTCTTCTAAAGAGCTTCATCTTACTGACAATCTGATAGTTCAACACCTGCATGTTAAACTTCCAGTCTAGTTATATGGGAGTGTTCAATGTCTAATTTTACATTGCCTCACCTCCCTCTTTGATTTGAAGAATCATAACTCATTTACAGCCTGATCAGGTTTTTGGCTGCTAATACACTTATGAGTGAGATGAGCTGATACCGATTATCTTTTGTTATAACAACTGGCTGAGTGTCTTCACTATAGAGCAGTACAAAAACCTCCTACTAAACAATGAAGAGAGCAACTGGACCGTTTAGTGTGATGATTTGTTATTTACACGTGTTCATTTGTGTAACCATTAATGGCAGACTGACAAGAAAATCTCTAAGCCTATCCAATGGGCAGGACAGTACAAACTGTCTAAAAAATAACTCACAAATCATTAACTCAGTTGCATTATACAACATATATAATCATTACATATTAGCAAGAAAACAAGCAAATATCACCTCATATCAACTCCATTCAAGTCCATCGCCATTATCTAAATTTCATCCTTTTATAATCACATTTGAATACATCCTGTAATAAACTTTGTCTGACAGTAATTAAACTGAGTAATCTACCCACCCTATTGGTCCTGACCGGTCCTTAAACATGTCATCATGCCGACTGTCACTTCATTTAGTTAGTTAACTGGCTTTTATCCTACCAGTCTCAGGGCAGATTTCAACGTTTTGGGTTATTTGCTTTAATTGAAAGAACTGCAAACAAAGTTTTGGGGATTCTACCATGGTTGCTCTATGTAAATGACAAAGCAACAAGAGCAGCAGCATCAGTAGATGAGCTTGTTTGCAACACAAGGGTACTGTGTGTTTTTGACTTTTGACCACAGGTGATGGTACTGGTCCTTTGTGACATATTCTAATTATTAAAATTCTTAAAATTAAAGATAAAATGAGAAATTCCCTGCCCTCACCTGGACCTGCCGTGCCTTTAAACTTTGTTAAATCTGACTTGGACTGCTTTTCTCCAACTGACCTTCAGGAACTAAATTCTGTTGACTCCTCCTCCAAACCATCAACCTGCCTTTTAGACTCAATTCCAACTAAGCTTTTCAGGGAGGTCTTTCCCTTAGTTTTTTCATCCTTGTTGGAGACAGTCAATATATCATTATCAACAGGCTACATGCCACAGTCCTTTAAAGTAGCTGTAATCAAGCCTCTTCTTAAAAAGCTACCTTTGATTGAGGAACATTAGCTAATTACAGGCCAATATCAAACCTTCCATTTATTTCAAAGATCCTCGAGAAAGTAATGGCTTATCAGCCCTGTGACCTCCTTCAAAACAATAGCTTGTTTGAGGACTATCAGTCAGGATTTAGAACTCACCATAGCACAGAGATTGTCTAGTTAGAAAGAAGAAACAGATGATTTAATCTTAGCTTCAGATACTGGACTTCTCTCTGTACTTTTCTTGCTAGATCTCAGTGCAGCTTTGGACATTAAAGATCATCACATTCTTCTACAGAGATAAGAAGAATTACTCAGGATTACAGGGACTGCTTTAAATTGGTTCAAGTCCTACTTATCTGATCTATACCAGTCTGTACATGAGAACAATAAGTCATTTGTATACACTACAGTCAGTCCAATGCTAAGTCAAATTCTTTTCTTATATTTCCTTCCCCTTTGTAATTCATGAGGAAACACTTGTTATCAGTGAAGCCAGGTGAAAAAAATCAGTTATCTAAACTAGAAGCATGTCTAAAGGACATGTACAATGACAGGGATAGACAGAAATTTTCTTCATCTTCACAACATTGCAAAACTCAGGCCTATCCTGTGTCAGAGTGTTGCTGAAGAACTAGTCCATGCTTTTGTTACCTCTAGACTGGATTATTCTACTTATTCTATATTTCTTTTATCAGGCTGTCCCAGCAAGTCGCTTCAGCAGGTTCAAAATGCTGCAGCATGTGTATTGACTAGAACTAGAAGAAGAGATCACATTACTCCTGTATTACCTTCTCTGCATTGGCTTCACATAAAATCTAGAATAGAATCCAAGATTCTTTTTCTCACCTATAAAGCAGGTGCCCATTTATCTTAAAGAGCTTGTAGTGCCATTCAACCCCTCAAGAACGTTATGCTCCCAAAATGCTGGCCTGCTAATGGTACCATCAGTCTCTAAAAGTAGTATGAGAGGTAGAGCCTTTAGTTATCGGGCTACTCTTCTCTGGAACCATTTACCGACCATGGTTCGGAAGGCAGACACTCTCTCTACCTTTAAGGTTAGACTTAAAACCTTCCTTTTTGATAAAGCTTTCAGTTAGGGTTGGCTCAGGTCTGGACCAGCTCATAGTTCAGCTTCAACAGGCTTAAATTCAGAAGATCAACAAAACTATAAACATGGTAGTCCCTGCAAACAGCACACATATGAGGATGACCTTCCCAAACAATCATGGATGACCTGCTGCCAAGGACCTGCTCGACTTAAGTGCTTTATCCTACATCAACCATCAACAGAAATTACAAAAATTTAACATAAATTCATACTTTTAGACCAGTTAAACCCAATTCTATATTATCAACATCACTCCTCTCTAGTTCATAATCATTATAGATGTTCATGTTAATATTAGATTGAGCTCTCTATCTGTGGTTGTTATTGATTATACCTTCATAATCAATACCTTTACAACCATACAGACATGAGGACCCTCTTGAAAACAAGATGGCAGATTTCAAGGGGCTAACCTCAAATAAATTTATAGTCAGCAGAGACAAACATGTTGAGGACAGATTTATAATCTGGGCATCCATGGGTTTGTCGCATTTATAAATTCTCATTTTTAGTCCCTTTGTCTTTGTCTGAGTGGATACATTTCTGGATGTATGTATAGACAGTTTTGATATATTTGTATGTGCATGCATATATGAGTATCTAGAAAATGGAGAGTATGGCTTCAGCCTGCTGTATTGTAAAGTGCCTTGAGATAACACCTCTTATGAACTGCCACTACACAAATAGAGATTGATTTATGTTTGGTTGTTTCTGTGTGCAATATGGTTTACAGAACGCTAAATGCTTTGGTTTTATTTTTCCATCAAGCTATGACCCATATGTGTTTTAAATGGCATGTGTAAAATCCTTTTAACAGCTACTAAAATGGAGGCTTAATGTGTGTGAAAAAAACCAATGATAATAATTCCTATCATTCAGTAGGTTTTTATTTTTAGGTTAGGAAGGTTGTAATATAATAGTTTTATGACATGGTTTGTCTCTTTATGGTGCAAATCAAAACATGGATCATTAAGCAAAGAAAAAAAAAGAAATGACATCACCATCATCAAAATGACCAAAAGCAAAAAAAGGATAAAACTACAGAAACCAATAGTGGCTCAATGAGAAATAAGAGAAGCCATGATTTTCTACAACCTCCACAGAATTAATCTGATTTAGAATAAACTGTCGCTCACCTCTGACAACAAGATATCTCTCGATGGCTTGCACAAGAGCCAGGGGGTCTATTTTCACAGGGCCGCCTTTCCACTGTTTAACGTTAGTGCAATCTGGGTGTCTCTGCAGCTGACACTTGAGCTGGTGCGTGTTGAAAAACTTTAGAGCCTGAGAACCCCTGAAGAGATGAAAAAATATCCTGTTAATAGAACATACAAATTAAAAACTGAATACTCATTTGCTTTTATCATATTGACCCACTAACCTGCTGCCATTGCCATTTCCACTAGGGAAGTCATGTACTTTGACAGGAAATTGCTCCATCTGGCTCAGACAGCTGTTCATTTTGTGTACCAATGCCAGGTAAGGCGCATTCTCTGTGGGATCCAGGCGCCCTGAAGGCTCCATGCCTGGTACCTGCTACCCAAATAGAGAAAAACAGAAGGTTAAATTGTGAAAATGTAAAAGCCAAACTTATACATTCTTTGACAAAGAATAAGTAAAATAAGGCGTTTGAGTCCCTCACCGGACAGCCAGCAAACACATGAAGGAACCTCTTGAGCCGCACATCACGGCTGAGCAAGTCCCGGTCATTGTTGGAGGTCAGGTAGACCAGAAGCTGCTTTACCAGCCCGCTGTGCTGGATCTCAAACGACGACACATCCGATTCCGATACAATACTAGAGATTTCCACCAGGCACTCCATACCACCATCCACCTAAATTATGAGATAAAAAATTCTTATTTAAAACATCACAGTGCTGGCAGTGCTATCATGTATTTTCCATCTTGCATTCATTAGACCTGTTGATTTTAGCAGCTTTATCTACTGCCAAAACAATGTCAGCTGTAGGGAGCATGTCTAAATTATTTGAGCAATTTCTTTTTGTATATTATACCTGCAGGCTGAGCTGCTCAGTGGCCGTGCAAAGTCTCTGGAGTACATTCAGTGCAGGGTTGCTACCGTCCACATTTTCAGAGTTGAAGTAGCGTTCCACAAACTTACTTGCCTGTTCTTTAATCCAGGCCTTAATTTTATCTCTTTACGATGAAAAAGAAGACAAATATTAGAATAAGAAATCAGAAGAGGAAATTATTTGGATTTAATGGGTTTTAAAACAATAAATCTTCCATCATACCTGTTATTAGATACAGAGTCTTTGGGTGGCGCCCTTGCCAGGCCGCTCACCCCAGCTGTGCGTGAGGGTTCTGAGTTAGCGTTGTTTGTCTGGGCACCCAGTTTTCCCCAAGTTTTGGGGTTGAGACTGGCCAAGAAGGATGATTTTGGTGACTGAGTACTCGTAGGGCTCTTGGCTGCAAAAGACCAAAGAGGTGGATAAGTATTGGTACCCATGAGCTCAAAGGATACCAAGGGAAACCTACAGTTACTTCAATACAAGCAGTCAAGAAGCGCTGCAAGAAATCAAGGATAAACTTGCCGAAAACAAACATTTCACCAAGCCAAATATAATTTAACACAAAAAAACTGCCAATAACTGTGTGATTGAAAAGAAATCAGAACATTGATAATTTCTAATGCCTTAAGGTATACCTGGCTTTCAACGAGTTTAGAAATGGAGGATTTTCTTTTCTTATACTCACCCTGATTGTCTGTTTTGTCATCATCTCTTGGGGGAGAGTATTTTGGCCTCCTGGGCCCTCTCTTAGGTAGCCTTTTTCTTTTTAGGACATCACTTAACCGCCTGAGAGGAAAACAGAATAATCTATAATAAATGACTTTCTTGACACAAAACATAAAACACTTCTTATACAAAATAATAAATGCATGTTTACAATCACATAAAGACATATTTGCATGGAGGAATTGCATCATAAAAAACTTAATCTAAAATTCTCAAGTTTACACTTTTTCATGTCTCCACAAAGGCATAAGAATATGCATTTTATGTTTGTTTTAAACAGAAGACTGCTTCTGACCACCATGCAAAATTCAAGAGGTAAAAAAACTGTTTTATATAAAATTACAAATAAAAATAACAAAAACAAAGCAGAGCTCTTTCACGTAGCACCCTGTGGGCGTGCCATCTCAAATACAGCTGGGTTATATAAATTTTAAACCAACTACAAGTACAAAAAAAAATTCTACTTCAGGATGCTACTATACCTATTTATTCTGTCAGACAGTATTTTTTTTTCCTTTTCCTGTAAAGTAACAATTTTTGCGATAGGTTTGTGCCTGACAGTGACAATGCCTTGAAATTGTGCCTATTAACAGAAAAGAAGATTGTCTCTCTATTCAAGAAATGCTACAGTCCCATATATCTGCTCTACTTTGCCAACAGGTTCTGCATAAAAGGGAAGTTCTGTATGATAGGGCCATGAAAGGGCCACTAAAGCCAAATAGTTTTCAAATTATGGAGTAAAGAGAAATCTGATTTATCATTGCCCATGAAAACATATTTAGGCCTCCTAACATTATAGTTTCACCATGTAATTGAATGTTTTGTTTCTCTCCCGTTATGTTTTTCAGACATCTAGGTTGATTCAAGTTGCTGCTACTATACAAAACCCATTTTCTGACAATCATTCAAAATAAAGATTTCATTAACATGAGTGGTGAAGGCTTTTCTTGTAGAACATGTCTATGAGCAGAAAAATGTAGTACAGCTTTGCAGACATTTAAAAACTTTTACAGTTTTTCCTGCAACAGACCACTGCTTTCTATTTTTCTGGGCTTGAGACAGGCAGGTCAGCTGATAAAAAAGGACAACTTAAACTGGTAAAGATGTCTGCTGTGTGACACTGAGACAAATCTCTCCAGTCCATGACCTGCACCCTAACATGAAGTAGGAAGTGAGTCTGGCTGCTGCTTTGAAAGAGAGAAACAGGGCACTTCATAATACCCACCCGCCACTGTGGCAGGTTGGGCATATTCACCCAATAATGCACATAAAATATTAAGCCAGTGGCTAATTTAATCCTTTAATTAGTGAAAAAGAAAAAAAAAACAAGACTGTACAAAGCTGATGTTTTCAGAAGGTATGTGTCAAACAAGCATCGAGGGGTGGAGTGGGATTATGAATAACATATTGGGGTGAATCAGACACCTATTTAGCCCTGCAGGTAGTGAAAAACTCTCTTATTCTAAATCCATGATGTAGTAACTGTATTGCGGCATATAAGGAATATATATATATATATATATATATATATATATATATATATATATATATATATATATATATGTTTAGAGAAAAAAAAATCAGATTATATTTTACATGATTTTAATCTAACTCTTGAGGCCACAATGTCAACAGGCGACAGAATCAGCTCAATCTTTTTGTAGATAGTTCAGCACAAAGAAGTAAGTCTTGTTTGTCAGCCTAGTTTTTTCATGTGACACTAAGTTTGGGCCGGAGCCGGGAATGTGTTAAAAAAAACTTCTGTAAACAGCCAAACCAAAGCCACATACGGCCCCACACTCACCCCTGTGGGCTGAGGTCCAGTGAGTCGTCCATGCTGTGCTGAAAGCTGGGGGAGCCCAGGTCAGGAGTTGCATTATTAGCAGATGTGGTGGATGCAGTGCTGATGGTGGTGGTGCACAGACTGGCTGTACCGCTGTGGCATGCCTTTGGGGGACTGGTGACCAGAAAGCTCTCAGACTCTGAGAGGTTCTTCACCTGGTGCATCACACCTTGAAAAGAAAGAAGACACATGGACAGCACACATTAAGTTAAGTTTGATCTAAAGACATCTTGTGGGTTAGGCAGTTATTGAGATTTGCATAAAGACCAGGGAGCAGACAGATGTATGGTATATTTTTGTTTCTCTTAAATTACATTCTTTTTCAGCTTAAGACCTTTAATAGGTCAACAATACTAGTCTTCCTCAAAGTAGAGCTGTCTTGCATCATAGGTCCAAAACTAACTTTGGGGTAGTTACAAAACATAATCCGGCCAAGCATATCTTTGACCAGAATAAACTGTGGTTTTGTGACACATGCAGTTGTTTCAGAGCATTTAACTGAGCTATTAAGGTGCTATGATCCACAGACTGGAACATTCAATCAGATCAGCCAAACAAGGAATAGTAAAATAATGCATTTTCCCACCATTACTTTTAGAAAGATACTAAAACTGAAGCCTGCCCCTAAATAAGCACCTGTAGACTGTTGCATCAGCTACGTGTAAGTTCTGCCTTAAGTTATGGTGCAAAGTCCACACTAAACCCTATGTTGAAACTAATTAGGCTCTAACTTATGTTGGATCTTTGTTTAGTTGCACTATGGAGTCATATATCATCTTAAGTGGTAGAGTGTAATGTTCAAAATTTTGTCGCAGACATGATTTTAATAAAAAGCAGCCTCAGAATTCAGAGGAAAATGGAAAACACCATATCTCACTCCAGACTAACAGTTGCAAATAACTCTTGGTAAATGCCATTAATAGATAAACAGTAACGAATATGTATGTAATCATATAACAGTATTATGATAAGTAGGTTATTAAAGCTTACAGCCTAAATCCACATAGCTATATACCAACAGCGACAACATGGAGCTAAATCACCAACAAAGTGGGATGATGTTACAGTAAGTGCTTTTGTGCTGAACAACTAAAATTATGTATACTGGCTGAAAACAAAAGTGCAAGCAAATAAGTTGTCCTATATTATTGAGGGATGCAGTCTATCATGGGAAACACTGCTGACACCAAACAAAACTATGGGACCTGTTTATCCTCCTTATCCTTCAAGTTATCCCAGCTTTATAAACAAAACAATATGGCAACCATATTTTTGGCAGACTTTACATCTACTAGGATATAGCTGTAAAATCTAAGTCCTGACTCACACCTATCTTCTGGCAGATTTAAAGTCTGCCAAAAAATATGGCTGCCATATTGTTTTGCTTATAAAGCTGGGATAACTTGAAAATATAAACTGGCTGTCGCAGGTGGTGCAACACCTCAAACACAGAGCATAAACTACACTGTAAGTAAGAACTTAAGTCCAAACTAGGCTACACTTCAACTTACGCACAGCTGGTTCAAACCGGCTGGTTCAAACTGGCTGTTCCTACCTCATGTTACCTTTTTCTTTATAATCTCAGTAAAACAGTGACCATTCTTTAACATGCACATAGTCAAGATACAAAACAATGATGGTAAACTAAGCCTGCAACGTCTCAGAAAACAGCATGCTGTGTAAATATATTACAGCTATTAGGTTACTGACTGTAGATAAAAAGACACTATAAGAGATAGCTGAGAAGAGTCATGCAAGTTTTTTAACCAGATCACACATGTTCCCAACCTTACAACTCAACCTGTATGGACCAACTGTTTCATCTAACAATAAAAGAAAAGAGTGGCCTATGGTGGCTGTGTGCATTTCTGTGCCACAGGGTATGCTTCAGTGTGGTGGCAGTGAGAGAGGGAGGAAGACGTTGCAGTCATACCAAACATGCTTACGATTCAGCTTGTTTCATATTGACTATTTTAATTATACGGTTTAGCCTTGAATAGCCACCACTCCATACATTATCTATAGCTGGGTACCTGTTAAAATTTTTCCTACCAACTCTGGTGAGGCTTCAAGCAATCTGAGCTTACATAAAAATATGATATTGAGACACTGCTGACCACTGTTTGGTAAGAGCATCACCAAGACGGGACACGGTTATTCTCAATGTTGTATGACGACCCAAAGTCTCTTGTGCTAGAAACAGTAAGTTGTTATACTGCCTGTAAGCATCTCTGGAACAAAACCTGCCTCCTTGTTGGGACATAAATCTACAAACAGAGAGCCAGCAGCACTACTGCCTCCATTTCCTGTATTGAGTATGAAATCGTTGCACTTCTCCTCACCTGCACAATGACAACCCCGTCTACAAAGTATATACACTTAAATGACAAACAAAGCACCTATCAATGGAACAAAACATGAGCCAAGTTGAGCAATTACCACAAATGACAAAGCAGTAAAAAAGACGATGTTTAGATGTTTAAACTCAAACTTTCATAAGAGTAGATGGAGCACTTCGATAAGCACCCAGTGGGAAATAGTGCTTCTGTGGGTTTGTTGCTACCTTCTCTTCTGAAATAGACACTGAAGACATCAGGCAGCTTCTGCATGAGGATCTCAGCCATCTGTAGAGAGCCCACTACAATCTTCAGGTCCTGGCTTGAAAGCATGGAGGCAATATGACTGCAAAAGAACAAAGAAATAATTAAAATAATTATGTGTTTTACTTGGATTGCAGATAGCCAGCTTGACTGATAACAGTACGAAATTAAATTGCTGAAACATTTTTGTTGGTCGGATTAAAAGTAGATGACAGCTGTGGCACTGGTACCTTGACACAGCATGGTTCCTCAGCACATCCTTCAGCAGCTCTGCGTCAGCAAAGTAGATGATCCTGAGGATGGCTCTAAGGCACTTGTGTCTGACAGCAGGGCCGGCTGATGAGCTGTACACCTCATACAAGACCCCAAAGAGAGTTTTGATAAAGCACTTTGCCAGCTCGGGGTCTTCTTTCATCAACTGAGCTCGTGCATCTTCTCGACGAATCTCTTGGTGACTCCCTGCAGAAAGACAAAGGGAAAGGTGAGCTGAATGCACGCAATAGGGATCAGTGAAAGGAAAAACCAAGTCTCAAGTAGAATAAACATGCATACAGCCAGAAAAGAGAACCGCACCAGGTAAAAATATTTGGACTGAAGTTTTTTGAGTTAAAAAAAAGGTATATAGGAGCTCCCCAATCATGCTCTAAATGATTCCAATATGGGACTTTGAGGAAGCATTTTAAAATTAAAATATGAGAACATAAACACTTTGTTTGATCCCAAAAAGTAAGTAAAACATCACTGAAAAACTTTAAAGTACTTTTTAATAAAGCAGCCCAAAATAAGTTTAAAAAATAAAAAATAAAAAAACTTAAGAAAAGTTCACATTGCAGCAATATTTGCTTGGTAAAACTCAAAAAAAAAAAAAAAAAAAAAAAAGCTCCAACAGCCCATCTGGAGTACTGACTGTATAGTAAGCATCCATGTTTTATTTGGATTAGTACTTTTTAGATTATAAACTGCAGTTACTTTTAATAAAAGAAAATTTAATATAATACATTTAATAAAAACTATCACTTTATATGTTGTATTTTCATCAAGGTGTCAAATTGCCAAACAAAGAATAATGATATACTGATGCAATATCTACATTTATCAATCAGTACACACAACGTGACTGTTGACATTACTCAGTCTTGCAGTAAATGGGTGTAGCAGACCAGTTACAGAGCTACAGTCTACATTTATGCAAAGTTAAGTTGTTGTGGAGGTGCACATTAGGCTATGTATGTATGTAGACTTCTATCACGCAAACCTTTGGCTTATTTTACAGCAGAGATTTGCGGCCAAAGTACAAATCAGGCTCTATACTCACCCAATACTCTACATTGTTTAAACTTCTTACCTGTATTGGGGTTGGCCAGAGGATTTGGTTTCCTCTGAATACCGCGTGCAGTTCCAGTGTCTTCATTGATCTGCTGCATAGAGTTGAAGTCGATAGTGTACACACGGCCCAGGGTCGACAAACTGATCTCATCCTCCCCGTTCTGGTGGGCTGTCTGCAGGGCGGAATGATCATAAAACACATGCGTCAATGTCATGAAGATAAACTCCATATAAGTATGTAATCATTAAGGAGATGCTAACACCATGAAAACAGTATGAATTCTATACAATAATGTAACAACTAGTAAGAATTAGACCATTACTCATTCCTGAAACAGATACTGTAAATTGTGAATAAAGTGAAGTGCAGAATTAAGCATTATTATAAACTGGATATCATTGCTAGTAGATATTTCAGGAGAAACTGTCTCCTGATCCATTTGTACCTCAATGATGCGGCTGTCAATGCGGTTATAAGGATGCCATAATCCTCGGTCATCCCTCCATTGCCAGATGGCTCCCTCTGTCGTCTGGGCACTGCCCTTCTTTAGCATCACATCGACTGCAAAGATACCCTCTCTGGGCAAGCAGGGCATCAGCTCACTGAAAGAGGAGGGGGAATGTTTTATAAAAGCTGTAAATAATATTCTTTCTATCTACCTTAAATGAAATGACAAATAAAACAGTACTTTTTTTTTGGGGGGGGGGGGGGGGGGGGGGATTATTAGCAAGATGAATATTGTTGTCAAATGTTGGACAAATGTTCGTCAGTGCATTAGGATCAGACAAAAGCAGACTGAGGCAATGTTTTGGTGACACAAATGCCAACTACAATGGCTCCTGACATATTGCTCACAGCTAGACAACCAAAGGGCCACCCCATTGTTTAAAAATATCCAACAACACATGAACCCCGAAAAATCTGTAACCCCCCCCCATTTCCACTTTTGGCTCTCAAAGTTTTAGATACAAACTTTTGACTCGTATATACAAGATGCAGCTGAGTCCATAATCTGCGAAGCTGACAATGTCGGATTTGACAGCTTTCCATATCTTATCATGAATAAGTCATTAATACTGTCGTCAATGATGAATAACCAACATATTCAAAAAACTGACAAAGCTAAGATAAGATAAGATATCCTTTATTAGTCCCACAGGGGGAAATTCCAAAAATAGAATCAAAAGATCATAAAATGAAGGTGTACAGAGGGCAGCCAAAAAGTTTTACCATATGAGGGAAGTCAATTCATAAAGCTCCTGGGGGCTTCGAGGTACAAGTTCAATCTGCTCCTGGCAGCTTCCGTTTGATGCACCACACAGGAGGAACCGTAGAGTTTCTGCTATATCTGCACAGAGAAGGTCATACAAAGACACCAAGTTGTTAGGTGGCTTGATTCAACACAAAGTATCATAATAAAAAAAGATACTGCATCAAATATTAGGGCATCAATTAAATTTGTAAATGAAAAGTATCAGATGTAACAGAAGAAATGCAAATCAGCTGTCCGCATTGTATTTTTATTTATGAAGCCAAAAGATTCCACACTATTACCACTTTCACACTAAAATTAGCGGGTCAACGCAGTTTTTTTTCAACGCAGGTTTTTTCAACGCGCCACAATCGGCAAGTGACTCCTTTCCCACTGTCTGCAGACCCGGGTGTAAATGGCAGCAGACAAGCTGTGTGGCTGTTTTTTTCCTGTGGCACATCAAGCTGATGTCATCACATTGATGACATCATCAGCGCAACGAAACACGACCATGTAAACAATGGAAAGGAGCAGGGGAGACGTGGACATGGTTTTCTGTACTTTGTACTTTTGTCCTTCTTTAACAATGTACAAACTCAGTGCTGATGATACAAAGGGGGATGGAACTTGTTGCTGAGATGGCAACTAGTTGCGTAAGTTACAGACAGAGTGATATTATGCCGTGGGAACGTTACGCCAACGTCATGACGTAAATTAGCGGGCCAACCCAGGTGTGATGTTCCCACTGAAGCTGATCGGAGGCCAGCAGATAAAAAGCTGTGTCGCTTGCAGGGTCAGTCGACCTGAGTCGAAATTTTTTGGCCAGTCTGAAAGGGGTATATCTCTCCTCTTTTTTGATCAAAAAGGAGGAACACACAACATTTGGTCATCGGACAGCTTGTTGTTTCCAAAGTCTGAACTGAATTAGGAAAGAATGCTATTGGGTTTTACAATAAAGATTAGCAGACTGATTTTGGACTTCAAAGTTTAGTGACCCTGAAAGCTTTATAACCCAGTAGAAAAATCTGGAATCCGGGCTTTCAGTATGCAACTGTTTTAAATGACAACTGACTCATCATTGATATATACATCATTGAGCCTATTGTTTACTGTGTATTGCATGACTTTGTGTGTTGCTGCCCTTCTTGGTCAGGTCTCCCTTGAAAAAGAGATCTCTGATCTCAACAGGATTAATCTTTCTAATAAATAAAAAATCCATTCAAAATGTAATTCCATGCCTTTGTGTCCCCTTGTAAACAGTACAGCAAGTACTTTAACAGTACAGCTGGAGAAACAGACGTGTAGTGCTCTGTACTGATGAATGGTTGATTCAGGCTGACAATATACAGCTCTCTGTGAGCCAAAGTTTCTTCCTCACAGTTAAAAACAAAAGTAAAACATTTCACACACTAAAATAGATTCATGTTTTTGAATCTTAAAAGGTTTTAATAGCTCTGCTGAGTGTGAAAAGCTGAAGAAAGTCCCTCCAGCACTTCATCAATCTCCCTCTTTCCTCACTCCTTGTCTGGGTTGACGCGAGAGGTGGAGAGGAAAATAGAAAAAAGGGGGTTGATGCAAAAATGTTGCGCTCACCACTTGCAAGCAATTATGACACTCACATTTGAGTCACACATTTTGTTGCAGACACTTTCGCACATTACTTTCAGTCAGGACACGGTGTCAGGCTAAGTTAAAGATTAAACCCTTTTCATGTGTTCAATTTAAAACTGTACAACAACAAAAATTTGCTCTGTTTCAGGTGTTGCTACTTAGCTGAAATGGAAATTTTGCAAAGTCATGCCAGTTGAAAAAAAATCTAAACTCTAACTCTCAAACAAATGAGGAACAAAAGTTTTCAATAGTTGCCATGTTTTGAGACTAAATCTAACAAACAACCAAGACAAAGAAAAAACATTTAAAAAATAAAACATTTCACAAAAAGCAAATACATAATGAATGCTTTAAATTTGTATTTCTGTATCCACTCAGTGAACAAGTAATAACTGAACATTACTTCTTAGGTATTGTTGTGTGGATCTGTGTGTTTGTGCATCGTTTACTTACTTTGCTTCATAAGCTGGACTGCCAGGCAGGGGCAGTTAGAGCACATTAGAGAAAACATGCGCACCACCATGATAAACATCCCCGAGCTGAGTACAGGAGGGGTTACTACAAGCAGCTGCTGAATGTTGGTCAACAGGTCCCGGGATGCAACCTCCTGTAGCAGGTTCTGAGAAGAACATGCACACGTCTATATTAGAAAGACGGCATAGAAAACAGAAACATAAATTTGGTGAAAGGCTTAAAAAAAAAATTTAAAAAAAGGACAAACCTCTTCATGTTGAAAGTTGTCTACCAGCCTTGCAAAACAGAGACAAGTGCTTTCAACGGATTTTTTATCCTGGAAGAAAGTTGAAAATACAATACATTAGTGAGGCGCTACACTGCAAAGAACTTCAAACAATTGAGTCAGAAACAGCAGTGCAGAGTCTCAAACAGAACAAGAAACTTTAAATGCATTGTTGTCAATCAATAGTTAAAACTGAACATTTTGATCAAATAACTAAGATGACAAAGAATTTCTACAAGAGATGGGAACCTTTCCTATCTCACGACTCAGTTTAGATTCTGAAGGGTACAATTTTTTTCAGAATCGATTTTCATTCTGACCAATTCACAGTTCTCAAAGCTCTTTATGTTGCAAAGGGTGCTCATACCAAGATTTACTACTCACACATACAAATAAATGCCATTTTTGCACCCCTTTGCTGTATACATTTTAGTTTTTTTGTGGGACAAAGTGGCCTTTATTCCTGTTGTCCAGTTTAAAAGCTTCCAGAGAAAGTTTGACAACTAAAAACATGCATAAAGCTAACTTAACAGTGCAGATGTGATGAAGTAATCCGTCATGTTTCGGAAAGAGGAATTTAAGACCTCATACAATTAAAACCAAAGCTCTTGGAGGCACTGTATGACCCTGAATGTTCAAATCTAAGTCCATACTTTTTAGAAATTTCAAAGAATCCGTTGGAGCCTGCTGTGCTGCTTGATAAGCTTTACTGAAACACCAAATATGCACATTGAAAAACTGAAATAAGAGCTGAATGAATCTTTTAAAATCTTGATAGGCCTTTATGTCTAAAACGGAATATTTTCCCATCCACATCAAACAAAGGTTGTCCATGGGCAATGTGTGGCATTTAAAAATCCTCACACATTAGCGAGAACATGTATCGATGTATTTATTTATGATTAACTTGATTTGCTGTGTGAACCCATATAGAAAAGAATCCCCATTGAGTCAACAACAGGCTACAAAATGCAACCATAGCAAAAGAGTCGGCAAAGGTTCGGTGCTAACGTGGCAGTGCAAACCTGATGTGTGAGTCTCTGAGTCAACAGTGGCAGAGAATCAGCAACAAAGTGGAACTCGTCTGGAGTTATGCTCTGGCAGCAGTTTGCTGCGATAGCCAAGGCATTCCTCTGAGCATTGATGCTGAAGAACTCTAGATAGAGGAGGCAGTCTGCAAGCCCACCCTAATGGGATGAAATGACAGGATCATTGAAAAGGAATAATTGTTATTACGAAAACGATGAGAGGTAAGACAAAAAAGTGAGAATACGTACAGCCTGCAAAATGGCTTTGCTGTGTCGCCTTGACAACATCTCCAGGGCAGTCAGAGCCTGCTCCGCTACATCAATGAACTGAATCACCTGAAGCTGCAGACAAGGTTCAAACATAACATTAGCACATCAAAAGGCTCCCACTCTGAATAAACAAGTGATTATGGTCACAGCGTCTTACCTTCTCCAGGAAAACAGGAATAGCATCGACCACCACAGCGGAGGATCGGGGGAGTGCCTCCATCATATACGTAAGTGCCCGCGAGGCATGATTCATCTGTTTGTAGAGATCAAAGGCATTAGTATTCAATAAAAACAATAATTAAACAAGAAAATCTGTAACAGGACACAGATCATACTCACAATATCAAAATTATGCTCCATCTGTAACAGTGTTATCTGTGGGAGAGGGATGAAATCATCAGAATGGAATCAAGCTCTGACAAAGCAAGTCCAGTTATTGTCAACACTAAATGCATTCTCAAAGCAAAACTAATAACAAACAGTCAATAAAGTGCAATGGTTTATGTTCATAAAAAAGAAACAAGATGGGACTTACCAAAGCAGGCACCACACTCTTAACTGGAAATCCCCCAAGTGTCTCCTCATTGCCCATCACTAGCAGCTGGCACATCTCAATAGCAGCCTGGAGCTGCTGAGACTCGTCGCCTGTGGCCTGCAGGCCCTGGAGCAGCTGCTGAGCCTTGGAGCCTGGAAAATTAAGGGGAGCACGATTAGGGCTTGAGCTCTAAGAACATGGTAGTAAAGGTATGAGAGGTGTACTTACTGGCTCCACTTCCAATGGTCCTGTGGAACAGCTGTGACATACGGGGTCCCAGGGGCCCGAAAAGATGTGGGGGTAGACCCCTGGCCTCTAGTAAGGCTAATGGGACAAAAAAGCTTGGTTTAAGGCAAGCAACTGTGCAAACAGTAAAACAATCAGTCAAGACATGTCACATAAAGATAAAGTAATCTGAGTTAAAGAAACATGCAGGTTTCTTACAGCAATACCGTCTTTAAAAAGTTATTTACCTTGAAGCCTCCCCATTTCAGAGTCATCAGACTCACTCTCTCCGGAGGTGGTCATGCCTACAGCTCCAGCAACCGAGCTTGAGGCTAGGACAGAAACAGAATAAGGTTACAACTGAAAGTGAAAGATCAACAAGGAAATAGGAAGTCATGTTACTGGTAAAACTGCTAAAACCTGTTTAATGGGGGAAGTTTAATCCTAAAAAAAGAAAACAGAAGAAAACTTTTGATTGCTTGCTAACTCTGTAGGGGCATTTTTTTGCGGCTGCAGATTGTAAACACCAGGTTGTTTTTCTCGGGACACTGGCCACTTACGAAGGTAATAAAACTATTAAGTTGTAAAAAAAAAAACATGTTGAATCCAAAATGGAGGGGCATTTGAGTTGCAGGGCAGTAGAGATAAGGATTCGTATCTTCACAAATAAACTACTGGCAAGTTTTTCAACATTGTGTCTCAAATTTAGATTTAGGAAGTGGACCTGGGGGATAAATTGATTTTAAAGACTTTTACTTTTCCTCGATTCTCTTGAACTTTATTACAATTATACCAATTTTTTCAGAAACTCTCATTTTGTGTTAGTTGTGGTGACACCTGTAAATAAAATCATACATCATCATATCACCCAGGTCATGAGCAGATGGTGTTAAAATAAAAAACAAACACAGTGCGATTGATACCTGAAGCTCCTTGTGATGCCTCATCAGTGCGAGCGGCTGACGAGTTGGCCCCATCCTGGTTATCGGAGTCGGCCATTTTTTCCTGTCGGCGAGCGTCGGCTGCCCCGCGCTTGCCCAGGCCTGAGCCCCGCCGACTGTTAACAGGGGAAAACAGTTTAACAGTGAATGTGAGAGCAGAATTCTTATAAGGCACTGGGCCTTCTTTGTTATTTTCACTAAATGACTACACAGTTGAGCTGAACACCGTCTCATGCTCAGAACACCTGGTTCTCTGCAGCCAAGAACGTTTTTTACTTTTGAGATATAAACAGAGATTTTTTTTTCAATATAAAAGGAAAGAACGTGGGATAAATCCAGCTACTCGGTACAGCTCGAGTAATCTGTTTTTATAATTAAAAAATTATATAATTTTGCATTCTCTGTTCTGAGTTTAATGTTGTTAAACTTTTCTGTTGGGTTTTTTTTAATGTTCTGTTGTCTCCAAAACAAATGCGTTGGTGTAAGTTTAACTGATTTATTAGGCTAAAACTAAAGCAGTCTTAAAAAGGTCATATTTTGCCATAACTCAAGTTTATTCATTTAATCTTTATAACAGCCGAAGTGTGTCTACAACTGTTTATGTTCAAAAAACCATCCAAGTTTTGCAAACTGAATACCCCTGATCCACCGCTATTCTCACTCTGAGATGCTAAGTTGAAGCTCCTTCCACTTTGAGGCCCCTTTTCCTTTGGACCTAGTCTGTACTGCTTGCCGACTGGTCTATTCCGGAGTTTATTTTCCATTCAAATACATGTTTTTAATGCCTCTGCATTCTTTCTACTGTTTACGCGCTACATTGGGCTTGCAACCCTAAGCAAATGGGCTTGAATGACAAATGGAGTAACAGGATGTAACACTGGTGGGTCTATTTGGGAGGGATCAGCTGTTTCAGGCAGCGACTCCATTCATTAGAGGGAAGGGTCCAGATGCTGTGAAATTTGCTGTCACAGATGTACCACATCATTCAGAAGAGACAGGTAAAACACACTAAAACAGCACTTAAACTAAACTAAAAAAAAACATCTTACATCTTTAAAAAAAAAAACAGCCCCTTAATCACTGCTGCTGTTAAAATTGCATTTTTTCTTTTATCTATCATTTTGTCTAATCAGAAGGCCATGGATTGCAGAGCTGTAAAATGTGAAATTATAGTCACATTAATAACAGGGGTGGCACCGACCTGTAATAATTTTTCCCACCCTTAATTATTCAAAGATGTAATCATATGCACCATCCTGCTTATAAATTGTTTTAGTTTATCCACAGACTGGTTTTGGGTGTAACTTAACAGAAAAAGTTTTACATGATCTTCCTGTGTGGCAACATTCATATGGTGTTTGCAGTCTTGTAGCTACCTGTGTGGTGGTAAAGCTCTCAGCCAATGGCAACAGTCGTGAAGCACAATCCATCAGCCCACTGGTTGATTTGCTCAACTTCCCTGTTCACTTTTCTTACATTAAGGGAGGCCTTTTGTGCCTTTCAGTCTTTATTCAAAAGATGAGGGCTATAGATAAGATTCAGAAACAGGGGGAAGAAAGAGAGAGAGTAGGGAAGAACCTGCGGGAAAGGAGGCAAAGGCCTGACTTCAATCCAGGCTGCCATGTCAGTGACAACAGCTTCTGCATGAGTCCCAAACACATACCACCTTGCTACTGACAACCTGACTGAGGAGTCTTTCCAATGAAACCAGCTCTCCATGTGGTTTATTTGTTCAACAGTACATGATCGTTTTCTTTGAATGCATGATTATGACGACCACATGAGGGAGAAAAACAGTACAAAGCGGCTCATTAGAATACAGATTGAATGTAAATTTTCAGACCTTTCAGAACGTGTGTAATGGCAACAACTGTATTTGTGGTCATGGCTTTGCATGTTTCAGCATTATAAACTGGCTTACGGGCCCTATCGGCAATAAGAATGCAGTCAACTCTTCAGATGGAAACCACTTAACTACTGATGACCAGTTCTTTGACAGTGGTGGTCCATTTGTGTCAGAAACAGATGTGAAGCAAGAAGAATAAATTCTGCTCTTTAATAAACTATACTTTTGATTTATAAACGTGGGCATTCAGTGTTGAGGAGGTAAACCATTTTGGTACATTAGTAACTCCAATATATAGGTTAGTTATGGCCAATTCATAAAACTTAAATACTGGCAGAAGTTTTCAAATCTGCTGATACTGATAATAACAGTTTCAGGCAATGATCTGCCAATACTTATTTTATTCAGATTATAATATGCAAACCTTCTTACAGTTAAGTGATTTGTACCTGGTGCTGGCACAGGAGCCCGTGGTCTTCTGGCGTGTGCTCCGCCGAAAGCTGGGGAGCTCTGCTGGAGGAGACTCGCTGCGCTTCTTGGTGGATTTTCTCAAATCTGAGGTGAAAGGACAAATATACAAACACATGAGGACAACGCTCTGAAATGGAAAACTAATTCAGTGACATGACACGACTGTCTTCAAACTAGCCTTACCATCAACTATCACAGGCTTCAAGAGCAAATTTCAGAGTGACTTTGGGCTGAATGTTGAATAAAATTGCGTAGTATTTCTCATCTTTTTATAAATACAAATCTATCGTCCATGAAGTAATTTTTGTGTTTCCATGTTAGAACAGAACATGGTATGTATGAATGTTGGGGTATTAATAATATAAAGCTGAGTGTTACCCTGTGCAATACTTCTGTATAGTAAAGGCTCCAGTGTTGCCTGTACCACTGACTGGATGTGTATAAATAGTAACCGAAGCATGGCTCTATGACAGAACAACCTTCATGTGCAATCTGTGACTCATGTCCTCACAGTACAAAAGCAATCATTTTAAAACAATAAGACACGTTTCAAGAATTAAAAACTATTATTTTCCGTCTGTTTTTAGTCAAATTTAGCCTTTCAATGCTACAGTTCGAATTTTAAACTTTTCAGCTAAAGTTTCCTAAATATTTTTAATCTGCTCGAACATCCTAGCACCACCCAATGTAACTGTGACACTTTGCCTGCACTTAAGGTCACCTGTGCATTTTTAATTTAGTGCAATCATTTCCAAAGCCAAACAGACTCCTTGGACCAAAAACAAATTGTGTTGTATGCCTACTCACCATGACAGCTGAGTGAAGCAAAATCGGTTTCAAGACTTTAGAGGCTAACATAAAAAGACAAAAATAAGAAGAAGTAAGCTCTTCTTCATTTTAACAGAGGCAGATTATGAGTCCTTCCCTGCCCTCAAACATACCCCCTGGTCAGCTGGTGGGCCCACGAGCTAAGCCAACTTAGGAGGGGTCTCTCCATTTAGGCCTGAGACCAGTGGCAGAGAGCCCAATTCAGTCTCTACGCCCCCCCTTCTCAACACAGCCTGACCCCACACTGACCCAAACAGCTCACGTTTACTTCACCATACACGCCAGTCCTCTGCTGTAATATCTGTGTGGAGCTGCTCTGTCATTCTGAAATGACTCCTCTTTGACACTAGGGGATTTTCAATCCTCAATTCAAGTTCTACATTTTGCTTTTTGTAAGGTACATAGGCAGAGAAAGTTATAAAACCACTTTTCTGTTTCTTACATTGTGTGAATTTGACCTCCTTTGTTCAAATTAATTATCTCATAGTTAAGCGAGTTGTCACACAATGAAAACAATATCTTTGTCTGGTATGGATATAGGGCTGGGCAGACACAAACAACCAATTACATGATAAAAATAAATAAAAGTAAAGCATCTTTGTAAGGCCCTTTGACCCATTTGTTCACATAAAGAGGCTTTGAGTTCCCCCATTAGTAAATGTTGGCATTAATTCAATAGTCACCAAAACAATAACGCTGACCAGACAAATGAATATGTTGAATATATAATATTCAAATAAAGTATATAAGGGATAAGGTTGGAATTTTTTTTTTTTTTAAATCAAAATTACAGCCTATGACTTTGGCAGAATCTTTTAAGTTGTATTGTGTGTCCTTCTCCAAATTGCAGGAATTATCAGACATCACACTATGACCCTGACCCTGACCCTCAAGGAGCCAGACTCATGTATGAGGGCATGTTGGGTAAACTCACCCCATAAGGTCATCACCTCTTTATGGAAACCTCTGGTAGAGGTTGATTTCTTACCAGGTTTGCCATAAGCTGGGTTAAGAAAATGCTTTACTTCTTTTATCTACATTTGCTATTTGGCAAAAAGAACCAATTTAGCTCTTTTCTTGTCATTAGGTAATAGAGTACTCATTAATTTGAGTAACCTAATTAAGAGCTTTCTGAAAGACTAGCCACTCAGTTATTCTTTCCAATTGGTGGCTTATTAAATGACCAATAAGTAATAACTAGCTTTTCCGGTTTATTTGAGGTTTTTAAGGTTCATCAGAGGTGGAGATGCCCAGAGTCAGCTGGATTCCCAGCTGGTTTATGCCAAGGTCAGACCACTGAGTTTTAAGCATGATGCTGGTGGTTCTAGGGACTTGTTTGCCAAAAAATGGGTAATTTCATACTGTGGAGCCTGTCATAGATAACCATGATTAAAACCCCACACCTAATGACAAAGGGTCTAGCATGTCAGATTTTTGTCCTGCCCCCTGATTTGTTCCCTCATAACAGAGACATTGACCAATGAGAGCAGAGTGCTCTGCATGAGTGACAGTCACGGATGTAAACAAACTTGACATCACAGAAAAAGGATGAAGTAGTTGCCTCAAGATTGAACTCTGAGTCAGAGGAAAAGTTTGTCATGCTCTGAAAACAACATATCTGCCTTTATGATGTGGCACAAAGGGACTGCCATGACTGAGTGAAAAAAAAGAGATATGTTGACAAGAAATAGCAGAAGTACCATAGCCACTCAGAGAATCTGAAAGCATTTGGCATCAAGCTGAGATTGTTCTGTATCATGTTTGTAAAGACAAAAGCATGGTATAACAAACACAGTGTTTGCTTGCTATCTTCAGAGTCATCCCTCTTTCTTTAAACATCATCACGTCAGTCATAACAAGTAGTCTGGTACAAGCATGCCTCTGTCATTCTTGACGGCGAAGTCACTTTGCAAATGAATGGCTCTCTGACCACCTGATGTGATGCCATGATAATTGAAAAAAGACAAAAAAAATCTTGTATTCTGACCTTTGTAAAATTTCCCCACTGGCCAACAAATCTGTACATCTGTGGAAAGTCCTGTTCTGCTAGGAAAATGAGTTCCACTGGATAATTGTAAAGCCCCGTTAACAGTCTTTTTAACCGATATAATGATTGCCTACATCTGGTTTGATCCTTTACTTTGTATCTTGTGTTTCTTGTATTTGTCTTCCTAATTATAACTTCTCTGCTGTCTTGAACAGATCTTCCTCCAAAAGAGTTCATTATCTCAAGAGACAACTGGCTTTTTTAAGTACTTGAAATTCCTTTGAAGGATCCAACAAAACAATGAAATTCACTTTTTTGAAGGTTTAACAATTGTGTGAAAAACTTGTTTAAACTATCCTTAGGGTGTTCAATCCCAAAGAAGTGTGTCACATCAAGAACTCAAAACATTTATTGTCTTTCTTGGCTTAAGGATGAGGTTATTGTCATCCTAGAGGAAATCATATAATCAAGATAGATTTATGGGCAAAGATTGAGACACAAAGGCTGGAAATGGCTTGTCATGCTCTGCATTTCTATAAATTCCATGGAGTTTGATTACGCAGGGTACACACATAAGGGTTTTTAAATCTGAAGAGATTTTTTATCTGTTAGAGCCCCACACATGAAGATAAAAAATCAGGCATTGAACAGTTCTGATCGTACTGTGTGTGGTGTGCTCTGATTATCTCAACTCAGCACACCACACACATAACGATACTGTCCCAACACTGATCTAGAATCTAGTCCTCCAAGCCAGAAATCTCCTGTGATCAAAAGCGATCTAACAAAAACAAAGAAGAAGCATAGCCAACAGCCCTAAATGTTGTCTATGACAATAACCAGAAAACACAACACGCAACATGGGAGAGGACATACGAGAAGAGGGAATGATGGTGGTCTTGGGACTATTTCTGACAGAAAATGGGTCCTAAATAAAATGAAAAACCGTTGAAAAAATCCTGTAAACTGTGTGAACATGCGAGCTGGTCCTCGGTTTCTTAGCTCCACCAAACTTTATGTTAATGTTTCAGGTTGGCCATGCTCGTTTTTATTAACGCATGCTTCCTTGATCCTCAGTCAGCTCGCTTCTTGATTGGCTACATTCCGTTCCACGGCACAATTCATGGACTCGGGAGTTGTCGGCTTTCCCCACACACATGAAGATTTTTGGTTGGAAATATTGAACATGTTTAATATTTACAATTGTCGGCCCGACCCGATTTGGAGCTGATTATCGGGACAAATTCACTCTTAACACACCTCAGACCACAGGACAATCTTATAGGATAATCTTATAGGACATAAGATAACCGGGCATTTGCCGTCCTCTGTCAGGAAGCGGGAAAGTCAGGACAAAAACAGCCCGATAATCTTTATGTGTGTACCCTGCTTTACACACTTATTCATCACTATGGGGTCAAGTCTGTTTTTTTAAGTTTCTGAAGTATTTTCTAAAACTGTTCTTTAACTTCAAACCGACAGGCCTCATTTTTTGGGGTTGATTTTGTTTTGTGGCGAATATTTTGCTAAAACTAACTTTACGAGTTTTTCAACTTGCAAGAAGCAATGTGTAAAGCTTGAGATTTAGAGATACCTACATGAATGCAATGCTATCATGCTAGCAACTATCTGTAAGACTTACTCTGAGGAACATAAATTGCTTCCTTTGATAAGCAATTTGAAAATCTCATCTACAATCTGAATTCATGCTCAATCCTGTGATATTCTGGGGAGAGAGAAGTAGTAATTGAAGAAAGAGGTTGAATAATAAGAGTGAACACCTTGACAGAAAAAACAATGACATTTATGAAATATTATCCTCTGTTTAAGCACTCAACCAATGTATAAAAGAAAAACACCTGTAGCACTGCACACAAAGTTGGAAGTGTTGGATTTTGTTTTGATAGACAAAAAGCTATGATACTCTATTCTACCCTCATGTATTAATTTAAAGTACCCTGTTTACATAGCCTTTATATACTTCACTACACAGTTTTGGACTAATCACAACCTGAAAGCCAATTTAAAAGTGTCTGCAACAAAGCACATCAATGTTGTTTAAACATATAACACACTGATTTTTGGGAAGTCATCCACACTATGACTAAGACCTTGGCATGTCTTCTGTGACTTCTGGCATCAGCACTTTACAGGTACAGGTTTGTTACATTAAACTCAGCCTTTCTGTGTAAATATAACTTCTTTTCCCAGTTTGCCCCTGTCCAATAGGAGGATCTGACATTTATCTTGCTTTCTGACTTCAAGTTTACTTTGCCTGACACTGTCAACTGAGTAACTGGCTGATGTATTTAGCTATTCTCCAGTTTCAGGCTTCGACATCTGAGTCGGTTCAGCAGCCCAGTGAAGGCCAAACTCACGACACGTGAACTAGATAACCTTGACAAGACGTACTCGCTTGATTGTATGCAATGTGTCTCCAAATGTATTTGTATTGAATAAAATCATGTGTTACTCAGAGGTCAAAATGATGTTTGGACTGGATCAAAATCACTTCACTCACACTATACAGTACAATGCTTTGCATTTATCTAATTATTTTTGCACCATATTAACAAATACAATAGTGTCCGTAAAATGTATAAAACTTATAAAAAGCTGCACCTCTCTGTATCTGCTGTCTTTTGGTAATAAATCATCAGTTGTAGTGATCGCACTTCATGGGTGCTTCCACCTACACTGCAAACATGCAATGGTGATGTTTCCAGATTATTTTCAGGTAAACACTCCAGCCTTTTTTTTTCATAAGAGCGATTATTTTTGGATTTTGCAGTTCAAAAGTAAGGTTTTTAAGCTAATTCGTTAATCCTGCTTGGATCATGGGTTCTGTGACACTGTGTCCCAAAAAACTGTCATCCAAAGGCATTAAATTATGACAGAAGCACTAAAGGTCACTGTTACCCTGTTTAAACGCTTCAAGGTTTCATTCAATTACAATCGTATGTAGAGATGGGAATCAAAAGCAAATTCCACTTGAGAATTGAGTCAACTCCCCCAAGGAATCAATATCATTCATAATTTTGATTGGCAATTCCCTTATCAGTTCCTTCCACATTGTCCTGCTTTGTAAATCAAGGACGTCATGCTCTCATCAGAGGCAGTTAGCATTAAAAAATGTATGAGTCAGACATGTGATCATGGCAGACACTTACTGCACAATGTGCTGAGGGTGAAAACACCAGCAACTTGCAAAGCATTCATCTATGCAGCATGACACTGAACATCAGTAGTGACATGAGTGTGACATTGTTGCCACTGGGCGCCTACTTGGCCACCATTTGCCCACACAGAAAATTGACAGGAATTGATAAGGACCTCATTAAAGAATTGGATTGATAAGCAAAATCAATGAGGGTATTGGTATCAATAAAATCTAAGAAAAAAGTTACCTCTGAAAAAGTGCTATGCAAACTAGTGGGGTATTTAAGCAACTCGACACTGGTTAGACTGGACTTTACCCAGGTGCTTCATGAGGGACCATACCTAGTACCTGGCCAAGTTCTTTTCTCATCCCTTCTAAAGAGGTTCCAAGCAAGTTGAGTTGTTACTAAAACATGATGCAATGCCGAGACAATGCTGACCACAAAATGATCAGACACCGGGGTATCCAACACTGAAATGAAATGCCTCCCATTGTCGGCTCTGTCATGCTGCATTACTTCCCAAACTCTCCTCTGCTTTGGTAGTTGTTTTGCTGCTTTGAACTATCCTGGAATACAACCTCTCCTTCCTAAGACAAGAAGCCACAAACTGAAAGCCAGTTGTGCTATCCTCTCTTTTTATGCTGCAAGGATGTCACAGTAGTTTGGTAAAGCCACATTTTGTTGACATCACCTATGTTAAAGAGGTACCATAAAAGAACATCCTTTAATGGTAAACAAATGGGGCAGGACCCAAACTGTGTGATGTCGGCTTTTAAACCTACAGCTCATTTTCTCCGTTACAATTTGATTAGAAAATGATACCTTGGTTCAGTGTTTTGTACGTCTGTTTCACGTTCATACTGCAGTGTTGTAAACTGGGTAAAACCACACACAGAGACAAGATTGTCATTACATCACAGTCCCATTGGGTTAGTAAGTGTTGCAAAGACTACATGCTACACTGCATTATTGGAAGCTGGTTTGCAAGCTAAGCTAACAACAAAATGTTTCTGCATAACTTAGAGCAAAGAGATGTCAAGTGTCTCAAGAACTTTTTGACAGATGAGGATATTTACCAATGTTGACATAATTCGAATATTAAAATTAACAAACTATTTGCATGAAGAAGAGGGGCAGTTAATGCTTGGTGCTGTTGAAGGCAGACCACAGAAGATACTAGGCAACATAAGTAACTAACTTCACCTGTAAAAGTGTTGGCAGAGAAACGGTCAATACAATTGAAAAGTGGATAGCAGCTTAGAAAAAGAGGAAGTTCAGGTGAGGACTAAGTTTTAGGGACTAAACAAGTCTTTGAAGCAGTTGATATTGCTGACTGCAATACTGATCTGCTGACGAGACAGTCATTTGTGTTCGTCTGTTGCTATTTTTATGATATGCTATTCCAAATAAACAAGAGTGACTCTATCAAATTGCAAGTTAAAATAACTATTGGTAGTATTTTGTGATCAGCTGTGATTAAGATTGTGTGGTATTACTATTATTGGCACTGCTGCTGCATATACTTCTACAGCAGTGTAATAAGTTAACTGGTCACCCTGTTTGAGCCCTTTACTGGGTTGATTGCTTTCTCACTGCTAATGAACCCCTCCAGGGGTAAACTGGAAGCGGACCAAGACTTCATTTTTCAAGTGAACTTGGCACAGTTGTTTTTGCTCCAAAACAAGAGCCTGATATCTGTGTTCAACTTTATCCAAATGCAACAACAAGGAAAGTCAAATTGTGCAATACAGCTCTCTAAAAAAAGTTCTGCTTTTACATATGGATTTTTTGGAAGGGATACTCAGAAACAAGGACAATGTCCCAATTTTGTCCAGTTTGTGTGGACATATGTGACTACAGAAATAAAAAATTTTAACAACACAAATATGCATAAATATAGCTAAAGGATAACAATAGTTGATGTAAAGTCAGCAAAGCATTAACAACTTATAAACATCAACTGATTCAACAGCACATTCAGTCAACAGAGTTCTCACCTGCTTGTTTAACATTGGGATTTTTTTTTTTTACTTGAACACTGAACTTTTACCAAGCTGGTCTCCACTTTTACATTTTGCTTTCGGAGTTTAAAAGTGATCATGCTGACTACTGACCTTTAGCCACCTCTGTATGTGACCATCATAGTAAGAACAGTTATTAACACCCACAAGGGTACCCACAAATGCCTTTTTGTTCATTTTTCACTTAAGAGCAAAAAATTGATCAGACATCTCTCCTGACAACATAAAAGACTGCCAGTTAACGCCAGTAAACTTGGCTACCAGTGTAACTATGACACTGGCATAATTTTAAAGCCTCTCTTGTTCATGCACTTAGTTTGATTACTTTGCTACTGCGAGTGGCGTCAAACGTTTGACAAACATCTGTTAAAATGTTGATGAGGCGTTTCTGTTCTGTTTTAAGTGATGCCATAACCATTTCCAAAGCACATTTATGCTAATGTGCCATAATCAAGCTTTGCCAACATTACCCCTCAAGATGTCCTACAGAGGGTATGCAATGATCAAATAAATGATATTGGGGGTAAGAAACAGTGAAACACCTTAATTCACATGTAAAGCGCAGCATTTTTAGTCATTTTCAGAAGGCCTACCTATTATCGATGGAGTTTATCACGGAAAATGCAGATTAGTCCTGTTTATAATGCAGAATTAATATCCATGTGCCATAGGGTGAAGAGCTGTTGTGACTTTAACTCTGTATCAGAATGATTTTGTATTCGATGTATCCAGGCTTTCTCTGAGCATACAGTTTAAGGGTCCGTTTTAAGAAAAGTGGGGTTCATATTCATCTTTACCTGCCTGCGTGTATGCCCAGTGATATACCAGCAGCTGTTACAACACGGCTTCATCTTCACTGTAACTCTAACATTACAGCTCTGAATGTTTCCATAACATCAGCTGCTGATCTTCACTGACTGGGATAAACATTATCAAAGAACAATGGCAAAAAAACTTTAAAGTTTGAAGCTGAATTCAAGTATTTAACTGCATACTTTCCACTGATTGCTGCTGTCAAGTGGGCACTTCGCCCCTCAGTGGCAGCCAGTCCACTCACACGCGCTGACTGTAATGTCATGTGCAAACCCTCTACTGAATATGCTAGGAGGTGATATTAGTGTTAATTGACAATGCAATAAAAACTGGGGGGGGGCACATGATGGTGCAGCACAGAAAAAAGTTGCACATAAACAAAGGCAGACTCACACACAGCACTGTGCTGCCTTACTGGTTGTGTGAGTTCCCATCTTCCCTCTGTTTCAGCTCTGATGCTGCCTCTACAGTATGAACACATAGGAGGGGATTTCCATTCCCCCTTCTGCCACTGCTATGTTCACAGTAAATTAGAAATGTCAGAGGTACAAATACTTTGGCTAGAAACTGCACTGTGAAGAGGCTCATGACTAACTCTGGTGATAGGTTGACTTGTTAACTAGCATCCCAAAATGCAAAGTGCCACAAGTGAGCATGGCTTTTCTTCACCTTCACAGTGGGAAAAGCAAGCTGTGATGTCATGATGTTCGGACAGCTCTTTGTTTGTGTGCACTGCTGCCTTACTATACTGCAGTGTAAACACAAAATGAACAATGTATTATTTTATCATTTGAATCGGAACAAAGAAAACAATGAGTAGTTCTGAAAGCACCCTAAATGGATCTATTTTTATTCTCCATGGCTAGAGAAGATCCAGAAACAGGTTATGCGACTCACTTGCTAGTTTAGCTTGTAATCCTGATGGCCCAGGCTTGGAGGTCTCAGTTTTTGAGGATCCAGGTAAGGACAGTTTGGGTTTTGGCAGATTGACTTTGGGGTTGAAACGTGCTGCCCACTCAAATTTTGAAGAGCTGGTGCTTTTCGCCTGCTCCTTGTCACGGGTACTGCGGCGTGGGGAGGGGCTTGAGGCTGAGCGAGAGCGTCGTGCCTTGGTCTGATCTTTTCCCTGTTTGACTCTGGCGCCCTGCGTGGTGGCACTGTTGGTGCCTGTTGTGGAGGAAGAGGAGGAGGTGGAGGCAGAGGAGGAGGAGTCTGTCACGTTGCTACACCCAGCTTTGGCTGAGGCGGCCGATTTAGACGCCAGCTTGGTGGGTTTTGCTGTCCTGCCCTCTGTACGATTTGGGAGGGACCCAGCGGTGCTACTAAGACCGGGGAGAGAGTCTGCTTTCTTCCGTTTCTGGATTGGTGAGGCCCCAGTGGCCCCGCTCTTCTTGCTCTGACCTCTACCTGACAGTGCAGGTGCTTCTGAAGCACAGGATTTCTTCTTAGACTTGGCTGGGCCTTTCTTGGTCTCTGAGGTATTGTCTCTGGGTAGGGGGAGCGATTTGGGCTTCTTCGCAGGCGTCGGTCGAAAGGTACTAATTTGGTCAGGAGCTTCGCTTCTCTTTAACCCTCGGGTGCCCTCACTCTTTGACTGGTGGCCTGGTCGCTCTTGTTCAGATGTCCCTGCAGCCTCTGGCTCGTCTTGTAACACAATCGAAGCCACAGACAGAGTAAGACCGCTTCTGCCAGGGAGAAAGGAGGGGAAAAACACAATCTTAGAAAATTACTTTAAATATAAAAAGTGAACAAATTCAATTACATATTCTGTGTGCTCATTAAGTTAGAACAAAGCCCATTTAAAATTTTCTGGGGGTTAATTTTAGGTAGTTTGACAGTACTGAAAGAGTAACATACCCTTTAAATATACAAGCATACACAATAAGTACCAAATAGAAAGACGGGTACCTTCTTGAGCTGTGCCCTCTGGACTGGCCAGTGGCTGAGCTGGTAGTGGCTTTGGAAGCCTTAGAATTAGGTCTTCTACTTTCAGGTGGGGAATTTGCTTTATGTTTTACCTGCTCTGACTGCAACCTGTAAGGTTGAAAATTAAAGAGCAAGTGACAGTGTGGATTTATATAATTAAACCACATAAAAGAAACTTAATCAATCCCCAAATAATTTCTGGCTGACTGTTTGCATACTCTTTGATCATTTACACTTCAGAAGGAGCAAAAAAACAGCTAAAAATGGGTTAATCACCATCAGACTATGAGTAGAGAAGACCAGATTAGCTTTCCCTTTGATCAAAGAAGTACATACAAGCATCCTGGGCTGAAGCTAAATTCAGACTTAAAGGAGATACCATAAACATGTTGAAGTTGTTTCTGTATATCTTTGCCTATCACTCCTTGTTTTCTGATCCCTTTAACAAACCCTAACTACCATTAACCAACAGACCATATCACAGCTCTGTTAAATGGATTGAGATTTTGCCTAAAACTCAACACTAAGTATACAGGTTAGACTCACCTTCCTGCGACTGTATGGTCTTGTGGCTGGGCCGCAGCAGTGTTCCTCTGTGAACGGCGCAGTGACCCCCCTGGATTGGAATTAGGCCGGTTGGACATTGGCACCTCTCTCCTGAAGGGACATACCCTTTCTAGACACTACCATTCACTGTAATAAAAAAAACATAAAGAAATACTCAAACATGTCATAGTCATAGTGAATCTTAAATCTATGCTGTCAATAGCTTAGTAAGTTTGAGTGCTGCACATAACAGCTAATGAAGCTTTAACAATCATGAAGCTCAAGCTCAACCTTCAAGCACACTAAAGATGAACAAGAGCATGATGTTGTCATTATTTTTAATACAACTGTGCCTCATGGTATGAAAAACAACTGACCAGGTCTACATCCAACACTACCATGTGTGCTGGGACAAAACTCTTTGCCAGGAGAAGAATAATCAAGAACCCTGAAAAATCAGTTGACACAATCAAAATCTATGGATGATAATTTCCAGTGATTTTATTAACTGCATATCAGCAACAGACTATGATAACAAAAGGAGCTTCCACTATGTAATTTGCTTCCAGGGTATGATCATATTTATTTGAGTGACAACCTGCCTTCACGTGTCGGACAGAGCAAAATATTTACATATTTAAATACATAGATAGCTCGGCACTAAATGACATTTATTTATTTACACTCTCTGCAATACTAAAAGATGTATAATGCTGTTGTTTGAATATCCTTCATTTAAAGGTTCCATGATCTGTTTGTTGTCACTGCAAAGCAAGCATTTAGCAATATCAGACTATGATAAATTAACCTACTAACAATAATTCTGCACAAATATGCTTAATTCAATTCAATCACTTTATTTATCCCCAAGTTTGCAATTTAAATATACATTTGAAGATATCGTTCAGTCCTTTGACAGTATATAACAATTGGTAAATATACTGCTTTAATAAAAGTGGTAACATTATCTTAATGATACAAAGAAAATGATCACTGACCAGTATCAATGCAATAAACACATACTTCTGCCAAAAACGACATCAAGGTCATATTAAAATCCAGCTAATATAACATCAAGGCAGACAGTAAGACTTGCATACCAGACCGGCCCTTTTACAATCTCAAACTATCATTTAGAATACCTGCAACGGTTTATATATTTCCTAAAACTAGATAAACATGACTAACAGTGCCTATTGTGACGAGTGATATTTATTATTTTATTCTTCAGATGAATGAAAATATTGATCAAACAACATATTGGTAAAACAAGTTACTATTAATATTCAACTAACGTGCCAATGACATGCAATTAGAGGTAACAATGACAGAAGAGGCTGAAATCTTATCTGCCAGAGTTCATGGTGACTGGATCTTCAAATACACAATGAGCACCAAAACACGTCCTTCATTCTTTCAGCCGTCAGCATAAAGAAGATAACAATTTCCCTGATTTGTTAAGAGATGTATACATGATATCATTGATCATTAAAATACGCCACACAAGGCAAGCTCACAGAGCCATTTTAGGCCTGCTCTGACAGTGCATCCTAGTCTTTGTTTATTCGTTCATTCTTACAAATGTTGCTGCACACTCGCGAATAATGATTCATTTAACACATCAGCTGATCAACTGACTGAAACACTCCGCTGTATTCAATTATTTAGACCTATACCACTTACCTGACCACGACAGTGTCCACCTTTTAGAGCCATGATTAGCAGAGGCCTGTATTTCTGACGTACTTCTCTTCCACCACCGACTAGCATGTTTAGCTACACATATCCTAGCAAGTTCCCTACATCTTGACAGAAGCTTTGGCAAATGCATATACATAAAAAAAGCTCAAGTCCCAGAAGCTTGGCTTGAAGCCGCTGAATACGATGGAGATAAACAGCTATTGCTATAAGTCACATACACACCAAAGGGTGAATAGTTTCAGTAAAGTTAGCTAACGTAGCAGTGTAGTTAGAAATGCGTAGTTTGCGTACCGGTGTGTCAACCTATTTAGCACTGACAATTCAAACAGCTAACGATACCTTGTTCTTACATTGCTGTGATATGAAGCAGGGGAATAAACACTCATGGAATATGGAGATAACCTTAATTAACAAACAGTGACTGCATTCACCTGATATTGTCCACACATCGACAATGGCAGCATCGACAGGTCCGAGAGGTTTAATTTAATATTGCTAGCAGGCTACCAGTAACCCAACGAGAGCTAAATCTGGTGTTCAGACTGCCATGACACACTGGTCTGTCTGACTGACGAACAATTTCACAGAAAAAAGCTCACATCTCTACCGCAGTTTAGCTAATCATTTAGGCGGCCCTGTGATATGATCCTAAGAAATACAGCTTGTTGTCAACTCGATGGAAATCCATGTAAATTGGATTTTAAACCTTTGAAACTGACGACGCAAGTGTTAAGTATGCAAGTGTGGCTAACTAACATTAGCTAACTGTGAGGATCACGAATGTTTTCTAAGCTTACTCAAGGCCAATGACTGCCTGCTCACTACAGCACAGGCTATCGTGTTAGCTTATGTTAGCTGGTGTATTGGTCATTTGAGAGACTGTGTTAACTGGTGACACTGGTTCAAATGCGTCTGTGGTTGCCGTTGTGGTTGTCGTAATTACAACGACAATTATCAACGTCAAACATAAAACTTTTTCATCGTGGCATTTATTCCACAAAGACTTTTTCAACTAACACCGTCTTATTACAAGTTAAAAGAAACAAAACAGCATTTGTTGGGGTTATTTGAGAACTCCGTCCAGTTGTCACTACGACAACCACAGACGCATTCGGCTGAACGTCATCAGCGAACACGGTGACTTTTTGAAACGTTGCACCTGGCAGGAAACAGTTGTCTTAAAAGCAACGTGTCAACAAAACAGTAAGCATCCTCTTCAACGTCCAATAACGAGATAAATGCTTCCAAACAATTATTTCATAAGACACAATGTCCACAAAGAAAAAAAACGACGCTAATGATTAGCAAGCTAAAGCTAGCCTCGCAAAATAACAGCGTCTAATTCCCCAATGACCCTTCACTTGCAAACAGTAAGCTGACAAAAATAAACACACATATGTTACCCGTTAATTCTTTAGGTAAAACTTAGAAGATGTAAAGCTATCTTTCTGTATGACAGTAATTACTGACCTTATGAATACAGAATTAACTCCTGCAGGGCAGTCACGTATCTGACGTTACGCGTTGTCAAATCAAACAAGAGCGTTACAGCTACCACCAGCTAACCATAGCACCATGCAAGCTACTTCAAATTAGCCAGCCTTCTTGTCGCTGGCTAAGGCTTTGCCAGCTCGACAGAATGGTAATAAGGTTTGCTAACATAAACAACGACACGGTTGTAACTCAGCACATATTTTTATGAACGATTCCGTCAAGTTTGGCTTATTTGTACAAGTTGTCTAGCTAAATGCTAGCCAGTAAGCGCTAGCCAGCGAAAAGAAATGGCCTCTGATACCTTTTAGACACAAAAAAACAGGAAAACAGGAACGGGATTCGAGATATTTTCCTTACACTGATTCATAATTCCTCCGACATATTCCTATATTTTTTAGCCCCCGAGGTCCCAGAGGCTGTTAGCTGAGATGTCACAAAAAACAAGGTTTTGTATGATGTTGTTACCTATTTGTTCCAGTGTTGTAGTTGTAACAGACAGTGCACCAGCTCCTCTTTTCTCTCTAACCCTGCTAGTTTCACATCAGCTGAGGGGCCTACAACCGCAATATACATCCGCGTGATTCATCCGCACAGGGACTATTTACTTCTGAATACAGCAGTCGGCATTTGTTTGCTTTGAAACAACGTCTAAGCTGGGTATGTGGATGTGACTACGATATTAAGACGGAGACAAATTAAAAACAATGGACAAGTTTGTAACTGTGAGCTCTAAGGTCACCGTCAACATTAGCTTTCACAAATATATCAATCCGCTGGGTCGTGACCCCCCCTCCAACCATACAGGCTTTATTGAATACATCGCTTTAAATCACTGATGGCAAAATCACTTATTGATTACTATAGTTGAATCACAGAAAATATAAAGTCAATAATATAAAAATAAAAAGATCAAATGCGCACAAATGTCAAAGAGGGCCTAACAAATTTGATGTAAACAATAATTCCCGTGTCCGATACAGATTCTTAATTAGGTAAATAAATTAGTTATAGGGAGTGCTCCGACAGCACAAACCTCCGCCAAGGTATTTCAAACATCGTTGAGCGAGTTAATGTCGTAATGCTCAAAACAGCCCTATCTCGCAATGTTAACAAATCCTTTAAAAAAAATCCTGCTCCGCATCCGGGAACTTCGATCACCACCTAAATGATAACTACTCCTCCATTATGCAATGAACACATTTTCCTGAAAATGTCATCAAAATCCATTGAGAAGTTATTGAGTTATTAATGTGGAACACTGCCTATCTTACAATGTGAATAAAGCCTTTAAAATCCTGGATCCGCGTCAGGATTCGGAGCACCACCAAAATGTGACTTCTTCCTTTTGCCATGACCAATTCCCTGAAAATGTCATAAACACCATTTCATTCGTTTCTGAACAAAAAGAAACCAACAAACTCCAGCAAAAACACCTTAGCTGAGGTTAGGCTATATGACATGGAAGGTAGACTTGTCCGGAACAATTAGGCTAAAAGGTGCTACAGTATTGATATGGGCGATTAACTGCATTTGTGTAATCACAAAATTGGAAATTGAATGACTTATTTCTTTTAAACTGACAACATCACCTAAATAATATAAAAGAAATATATCTATGTAGTTTTACCTTTTTTGTACGAGCTCATACTAACTGCTTTCCCATCTGTTGGGTATGTACAACATCCATTTCAGTTGCTTTTACTTCATCACGGTTACATTTTTTTTTTTTTTTGCATCCGAAATGGCGTTCTTGCCTGGGGAGCAGCTGTATGAAATTTTCTGTCGGGGTCCACCTCCACCAAAAGATTTTTTTCAACTAGTTGTTACCAGAAAAGTGGTGAGGTATTTTGACTTTTTATAACATTTTAATTGATAGAACAGCGTCTCAGTAAATGAATCCAAGGCTAACTGCAAGCCTGTAAAAGTTAAATTTTACTGGTTTGGCATATCAAACTCCTTTTTGTACTTGAAGGACCTCTGTATAAAAGTGTCCAAAGACTCATTTGGGAAGGTTTCAGAGTGACCGGTACAAGTTCTGTCAGTCATGTGTGAATAAAATTGTATTTGAATATATTAAGTAATATAAATCAAATGGAATATTCAGGTCTCTTTGGCCTGTTAAGTTGATGAATTATGGTACATGTGGATTGCTTCATTTTTAGATTTATACAATTTCAATCTTCTATCCCTTAATATAGCGTCAAATCATAACAAATGTTATCTCAAGACACTTCACAAAGGAGTAGGTAAATGCCATACTTTCCTTGTTCTTCCATGTTTTTTTATTTTATTAAATTTTTAATAATGTATTAAAATCTTAATATTTTGTGGGCTACCTTGTATTTAAGTACTTTCATGGTGGGCTCACATTATACACAGTGTAGGAAACATTCAGGCAGCTTAAACAGATTATTTCCATCCATTTAAATACTACAGAACTTACAGATAACAGTGAATTTGTAAAATTCACTTTATGATAAGTCAAACATTATGTCATATTCAGTTAAGGGTAAAAGAAAATATTGATACACCACTGTATTGTGATGTTTGCTTTGTGCTGCTGTATCAATGTTTTCAGCCCAATACTGACATGTTATTCAGTAGCATTTAGACTCCTTGCCATAGTTAGAAGGCATTGTTATTTGATTTGGCCATTTGACTCTCCATTCTTCTGTTACATTTGTCATTATTTCTGTCACTAAGATGGACAACAAAGTTTATCCATGTTGCAGGGTGCATGTTTTGGATAACTAACACTTAGCAGATTTTTTTTTTTTTATGCATTAAGACTGTGGGTTAGAGCTGGGCAGTAGATTGAGTTTTAATCTCAATTGCAATTAATGCCTCCCACAGTTATAAAAAAGAAATAATTAAAGATCAAGATTACTGTGCCACGTGATATGTTGCCCCTCCTCCTCCATTTTCCTCTTTCTTTCATGTATTATTATTGTTACGTATTTGTATTTCTTTCATTTGTTTTTCCCGCTATTTGGTTGTTCTTCAATGTTGAAAATGAGTGGGGTTAAGAGCCTTAAAGTTCAGTGATTGCATGTGGTATGTTGTAAAATCAGTGATCAGTCGTGTTATTAGTGATCTCAGTATCTATCAATTTAATTGAGATTATGATTTTTGCCATAATCGAACAGCCCTAATGTAGTTCTATAAAAACTGATGGAGACAATCTTCATAGAAAAAAATGTAAGTATAAAAAAGTTATGCATATACCACCCTGCTTATAGTATTGATATACATCGAAATCAAATTGATCGACTGATGTTTTGAACACCTAGATTACAAAAAAAGCAGTCATCATTCATGTATCGCAACACATACTTTACCAGATTTTTATTGGCAACTCATAACCCTTGTATTATTACTAATAAAATATCTCTAATTCAAGGGTACTTTTCAAAAGTAAAAAAAATGCTTTTAAAGGGAAAATAAAACTTAAAATCCTTCAAGAGCACAAATCTGTTATTGTCCAAATTGTGGACAGCTGCCCTGTCTCACAATCTTAACAAAACCTTAAAATGTCAGGATCAGCATCTGAATTTGTATCACCATTAAAATGTAACCATGTCTTCCTTGTGCAATGACCAACATTACCTGAAAAAAAAAATCTGTACATAACTTTTCGAGTTATGTTGCTAACAGACAAACAGACAGTAAAATGCCCACAACAGAAAAACATAACCTCTTTGAGGGTGTTAATAATAAAACATCAGACAGGCAGAAAATAAAATCATAAGCAAAGACAATAACAAGAAATACACATTCAAATGCATAAGGATTAAGTCTTAACGTCATTCTGAAATGGATTTTGATGAAAATAATCATATCAAATCTAGATTACAATGTCGTGACTTTTACCTTTTTTCATAGGTAATACTGAAATCATGGATAATATCTTTGCAGCCTGGATTAAGAGGTTCACCACCCCAGAAGCTGAAGACACTCCACCAGGATTTCCTACACGACAGAATGCTACGACGTAAGACTGCTTGGACCTTTTTATTTCATAGTAACAGAATATGGAATAACATACTGTGAACTCATTACTACTATTTTCTTGAGTGTTATGGCAAAACTTTTGCTGGACAGATAAACTGTAATTAGGTTTTCCTGTTTGACATTCAGGATGTGTGCTGTCATCTCTGATCTGTAGAAAAAGCTGGTGGTATATTTGGGCAGAGGGTCCTGGACCGTGCAGTGCTACTTTGTGAAGGGACGTTTGATTACCTTGAACGTTTACCTGATGACATACTGCTCAAAATCCTGTCCTACCTCAAACTGAAAGATACAACTAAACTGGCCCAAGTTTCACATAGATTCAGAAGGGTGAGAGACACTAAAATGATTGATTTAACTGATATAGTGCGGCCTAGATTGGGTATTTTAAACAGCATATATGCACTGGTAAATGTCAGCCATGTCTAATGTCTTTCTCTTTTCTTTTGACCTTACCAGCTATGCAGTTCTGAGGAGTTTTGGGAGCAGGTTGTGAGGAATTGCAGCGCTGAACTTACTGAAAACTTGGAGGTTTTGGCAAATGTCATGGGCTGAAGACGGGTGTTTTTCACTTTTTTCCACTCCACTGGCAGTAATGGAAAGTGAAGCAAAAGAACATTTTAATTCAAACAACCACAACATGACGGCTTAAACAATGTGTGCTGTGTGTTTTTATAAAGCTGTAACCAGTGTTCATACAGGAAAAGTATGATTTAAAATGTTTGTCGACTACTTCTTTCCATTACAAAAAAGAGAATATAACTTTTCACTCATTTATTTACTATACCGCTCAGCCCTTTAAGAGTTTCAGGGTGCTACATGTATAGAAAGACAACCATCTACACTCACTCATACCAATTTAGAGTCACCAATAAACCCAACAAGTATGTTTTTGTTCTGTGGGAGGAATTTTCCTCAATTAAAACTAGACTAAAACTCCAAAGGGAAAAATGACAAAAACGGGACTGACACTCACGCACATTTTCATCTATATCACATCAAATGGATGCCAAAAACAAGTCCATGATTTCCAAAAATGCAATTTGAAATGTGGACTCATGACATCACAGCACACTTTTCCACTTTGTGTCAGTCCATCAAGCAAGCCGTGTTTCTCGGTGTTCTTGATATATGGCTTTTGCATGGTAGATATTTAACTTGTACTTGTAGATGTAGAGGCAGACTGTGTAAACTGACAATGGTTTTATGAAGTGCTCCTGAGCCCACGTGGTAATGTCTTTCACAAAATGATGTTTTTTTTTTTAATGTAGTGCTATCTAATGGATCAAAGGTCAACGGCTTTCAATGCTGGTTTTTGGCCTTGCTGCTTAAATGCAGAGACTTCTCTGGATTATCTGATTTTCTATGATCTTATGTACCATAGATGACAAAATCTAGAAATTCCTTGCAATTGTACTTTGAGAAAACCTTTGGACTGTTGCTCACAAAGTGATAAACCTCACCCCTCCTTACCTGTGAACGGCTGAATCTTTTGGGGTAAGGTAGGGTACCTTTATTTGTACCTGTTGTAAATTGGTCTACAGTGAGCTAGTCAGCATCCCTTTGCAAACACAACAAAAATATCCATGGACAGGACAAGACCAGACATGATAAAGTGACAATACTAAAAAGAAACCCTGGTAGACAAGATAATAAATAACCCATCAGTAAAAATGAGTAAATAAAAAAATAAATACAAAATAATATAATACAGACCAATAAGCACATGGTAAATAAAAGCAAAAAAACAAGGCAGGTAAATGCAAGGACCGACAAGTACCATCAGTAAAATAAATAATACACAGAGATAATTAAAAAGTTCATAAATAATCTATAAATATGGTACTGCCTTCCTTCTACATTTAAGAGGCTGAATGATCTCCCTGAAGGCTGCAGGGACAAAGCTGATTTTTTAACTTTTGGTTTTCCAAGATAGAACCTGATGCCTACGACCAGAGAACAGAAGCTGAAATTCACCATGTTAAGGATGGGTGTTGTTTCTCACGATAGAGACAGCTATTCTCTGCATCTTTCTGATATACAGGGCTTCTGGATTAAGCTGTGGCTCTCGAATAAACCTGCTGGACCATTTCAAAATCAGCTTAAGGTTATTTTCTGTTTTTCAAAGATAGCTTCCCAAATCATGACACTAAGCAAACCAGATTCAATAAAATAGTCATCAGGGGATGCTCCTCTTATACCCAACCATGATACTCACCTGTTTCCAATTAACCTGTTCACATGTTGAATGCTCCAAACAGGTGTTTTGTGAACATTACTCAACTTCCCCAGTCTCTACTTGCCCCTGCAGCATTTTTTGAGTGTTTTGTAGGTATGAAATTCAAAATGAGTGAATAATAACAATAATATCCTTTTAGCGTTTTAGGGTATTCAACTCAATATAAGTCAAAAAGGATCTTGAAATTGTTGAATTCCGTTTTTATTAACATTTTACACAATGACCTAACCCAACAGAGTACCTGTATATACAGTTTGTGCATAATATCTGCATTGGTTTGTAAATAATTGTTTGGGAAAGGGTTGGGAATTAATGAGATTTTTTTATTCCTCCCACTCCTTTTCAAATATGTTGACTAGATATTTTCTTGTTTTGTATTTTTCTTCTGTCTTTGATAGTGATTTTATTTTAACTTCATATTCGAAATAAATGACAAAATGAAGGAATGAAAAGAATTGGAACTAGGGTTTGAACGTGTTTAAATCAGTTTATTTTAAGTTTTTGTGATACTACCGGGTACAATATTTTGTGTCCTCAGAGTTTTCTAAGTAATAATGACAAACAGTGTGTTAAAAAATTCATTACAATGAAAACAAACAGACGCTGTACCTTATTCACTCCATCATATCAAGATAAAGCCCTTACTCGATTTCACTTCCTGGTTACGTTTGTTGTTGACCTGTTCTGGCGCCCTCTGCTGAAGCCTCTTGGGAATTGACGGCGTGTCCCTGCAGCCAGCACGAGCTTGCAGTTGTTGCATTCTCACATTCTGCCACTAGAGGGAGCAAGATGTCAATGTATACTACATTCAGATGATGGGAGGAGGATCAGGCAAATAAACCCTTGGGTAACGTGTGCAAAACAAGTGTTGTGATCCTGGTTACCAGACCCAAGCATTAAGAATAGTACACAGTGCTCTGGACAGAAACCTTATTCAAAAACATCTGGTTGGGAAACTTCAACACCAGTCCTTCATCACCTGAAACCTGTACAAGCAAGATACAGTAGGGTAAGGCAAAGGTATGCACTGTTTTTTTTTTGGGGGGGGGGGGGGGGGTTACTGGTTTTAAAGAGTACATAGGGATCTGGGGAAACATATGGTACAACAAATGTCAATAACAATAATGTACTGACGGAGGTGTCTTTTTGTCACAGAAGGGAAACAAAACAGAAACACCAGCAAAAATCTGTCCCCTGTGCGGTGTTTTGGAACAAGAGGAATTTCCAGCAGGTCATTCTACATAAACAACAAAAGTTTCTTCACTATTAAAAAAGCTTTCCAAATGATATCTGGGTGTGGAGAGATCTGACTTGACAGCCAGCACATCTGACTGGTCAGTGTTACGGCCTATTATTAGCCACTGAACACTGGATACCGCCTTCTCAGCTGAGTGTGGCCTGAGAGGAAAAATATTCATTACGTAACAATAAAGGATCTGTCTCCCGACCCACTTCCTGAATACCACAGCAGCAACTAGGCCCCAAACTGAGGCAGAGCGGAAGCCTCGTCCATTTGTTTTTGCCGGAGCAGTGGAGAGCGGTGCTGGCTTGTTGTCTGCTTATCCCTTAGCCTCCACACATTCGCTGCACACCACCTCCCCTCCTTCTCAGATCTCTCTTTGTGGGTCAGTGATGCAGCAGGAGTGACGCAGCAGTGGCAGCACAGCAGGAACTGGGAACCTCTGCCAGAATCAGAGTCCACAGGCAACTTCCAGACATCAGTGAAGAGAGAAGATGGTTAAGGCCTAATCTAGGCCAAAGGAAGACAGGGAGCAGCGTCTCCTTTCCTGCTCCTAAAGAAATACCACAGAGACCCCTGTATCAGCGGAGACGAGCCGGCAAGACCGTCCTCACTGAGACATTTTGGTAGGCAAATCAAAAGTGTGAGTGCTTGTGAAGGCCGGAACATACTGTACCAGGCATAAGGGATTTTGTACGCACAGAGAGTGAATGCTTTGAGAATGAGGATGAGGCCTCCTCAGCCTTGTGTTGCGGTCTATGCCTCCCTGTTGATCAGTGTCTCTTCAGGCCGCAGCGGTACTTACTGAGCAACAGAGGCCTGTGAATTCTGTCAGGCACATCTGAATGCATCTTAGTAGTGATATCTAGTAAGTGATTTAGAGTGCTTCTCCCTAGAGATGCCTTATATACTCAATCAAACCTATATACAGTAACTGTTTTGAGAAGAGGCAGTGATACTTTGCATATTGTTATGTAAATAGGGGCAACAATAGATTAGACAGTACACAAAGGCAACAACATTCTGGATGGTTCAGATATCTACTTAAAGCTCTGGTGAAGAACTGTTAGCATGCATTGATTCTGGTGCCCTCCTGTGAACAAAACATTATCTCATCTCTTTGCAGATTTCCTGTAGATTGTGCTTTTCAGGCCTGAACAATAAACAGCATTTTTATCATCATTGCAATGTGAAAATGCACCAGCCAATAGCAAAGGATGCCTGTGTGGCTAGAAATAACTAAAAAACACCCGATAATAATGTCTCTTTGCTGGATTTTTACGTGCTGCGTGTAGTATCTCTGAGCAGAGTGGCTTCAAGCTCATCAAGGAGATAGAGGATGCCTGTGGCTGCATCCCTAAAGCCAAATGTACACACTGACGTTTTGGCTAACTTTTGCAGACATAGAGGGAAACATCAAGCCACATCAAACTAAATCAGGCCATACAGGACTAATTAAATGTCAGTTGGGAAACACAGATGTTTATCTGGTACGTCAAAAAATGTATGCATGCTTCAAAGGCCGTGACATTTGATCAAACATGCTTAGAAACATTTATTTATTGCCATAGCAATACTGAGTGTTATCGCACATTGCATCTTTTTCTCACATCTAGCAGGCCGAATGCTTTTACGCCCACATCCTGGCAACACCAACGGCTAAAGGTGTTATGTCTTCAAGTTATTCTTCCATCCGTCAATACCGCTTTCTATTAGTCCATCCAATTATTCTGAACACAGTGTCTGAAGAACTCTTGATTTTCCCAAAAACCTTGGCGCAAATGTCCACCCCAACTCTAGGACAGACTGATGAGATTTTGGGGTCACAGAAACAAGGCCAAGGTCATGGTGTCTCATGTTTATCTGTTGCTTGTGAGCACTTGAGGAACACTTTGATGGCTTTCATTCGGACTGTGCTCAAATGTTGACCTTGATTCAGGAGTGAATTGAACGATTTATTGCGGTCAAAGGTCAAGGTCATGGAGCCTGGTCTTCATTCTTTGCTTGTGAATGTGATTTGTCAAGATCATGCCAAGGGATTTTCGTCAAACTTCACACAGATGTCCTCTCTGACCCGACAATGAGACCAGTTAGTTATAGGTTATAGGTCAAAGGTCATGAGGTCTCATGGTCATCCATTGCTTGTGAATGCAATATAATGTGAACGTTTGATGGATCTCCTTCAGACTTGAAGAAGTCTTTATGCTCTGTTTGTCAATGTGATATCTCAAGGACACATTAAGTATTTTTCTTCAAACCTCACACAAATTTCCTCTCTGACGTGAAAATGGAAATAATACATTTAGGAGGTTATAGGTTAAACGTCAAGTCATGAGGTCTGCCGGCCATCCATTGCTTGTGAATGCAATATTTTATGAATGCTTGGATGGATTTTCCTAAACTTTGCCTAGATGTCAACTCAGACTCAAGGATGATCATAGGTTAAAGGTCAATGCCATGCAGCCTTAAGTCATTATTTGCTTGTGAATGTGATTGCTTGAGGGTTTTTCTTCAAACTTCACACAGATGCCCCCTCTGATTTGAGAATGAAATGTCTGGATGCTGTAGGTTGAAGGTCATGATTGAGTTTGTGGAGCCTTATTTTGAACTTAATATCTCAAGAGCACTTCTGGGGAATCTTTCATTCTTAGCACAAAGGTTCCCTTTGGCTCAAGGATGAACTGGTTACATTTTGGAGGTCGAAGGCTGAAGTACCAAATCGTGAAGCCCATGTCATCATTTAACTGTCAAGCTCCAGTCACACATTCCCATTTCTCATGGCGATTGTGCACGATTGTCATAATCCTGATGAAGTGTGCTTTGGTCGTGGTGCATGCGCTACTTGATCTGGATAGTTGTGGACGAACGCCAGGGAACGGGGAAGGGTCCCGACAGTTTTGAGCAGTTCAAAACTGTCGTGGAGAATCGCCGCTCTCAGTATAGCGGGATGGAAGTCTAATGCAGTCCTAAGGCGAACGGTATTAGCGTGGCATGTATGGGGCTCAAATGGGCTCATCGTGGCTCAATCCTGAAAGCTTTCTGAGGATGACTGTCAAGGACGTATCCGTTTGTGCCCTGACTGTGTCACGTTCAAGGCGACGCAAGCAACGAGACTCAGCCGGGGCTTACGTGACGCAAAATGGGCCTGACATCGTGTCAGCGGGATGGAAATTCATGGAACTGAAGCGGGACAAACGCCCCTGAAGCGCTGTAGAAGCGTTACAGACGGTGTATTTACGAGGTGTGTCCGGGGGAGAGAGTCATTTCTTCCTGTATCATGCCGATTGCCAATCATGTACAGTCGTGCACAATCGCCATGAGAAATGGGAAAGTGTGACTGGGGCATAAATCTGATGTCTGCTTGACCCACAATTGTACTGTCCGGCACTACCCAGATAGCAAAAGACATTAATTCAGTGTTGGATTTTGGTCAGATTGGTTATTTTTGGTTGATGTTGAGAAATCTATGTTTATTCAGCATTTAATTACAGTTATCATTTCAACGTTTGAGAAACTTTCTTTGAATCAGTGTTGTATAGATGATGCAGTTTAAATGTTGAAATGCTCTACAACGAATTGACATTGTTTTAATGGTGCTGATGTGGTAGGCACAGGGAGAGGGCGGAGGGTGTGGGGAGAAGGGGGTGGGGGCAGCGAGATCTCACGGGATTCACAGGACTCACGGGATTTCAAACCTTGGCGGGCATTTGGGCAAGTGGAAACGGAAAGGTGGCTAAACTTCATACTTCATCCTTCTGCTTGTGAGGCAAACTGGTAAGTCCTTATACCATCATCGTTTGACAAAATGTTAACTTTGTGTATCAATGCTGTGCCGAGAAAACTTAAGTCTGAAGGTTTCAGCATGATAGCATCATCAGTCGCTAGCATTCTAGCTAACAGTAGCTAACTGATAAGTCCCTATGCTAATATGATATACTATCCAGTTCAGATACCATCATATGGCTGTCACCGTTTAACTAAATGTTAACTCTGTGAATTATTGCCCTGCCGTGGCAACTTAGTCTGGAGTCTGTTGCTTATATTAGCAAGGCGTATGATATAATTGTTATAAATTTCCTATGTTTCTCTTGTGTTACATTTAAAGCAATTTAGGTAGTTTTTTGTTCATGCACCTAAGTTGGTAGCCCGGGGTCCTTAGGATTTCACGTGATTTTGTTCAGGCACTTATGTGGGCAGCTTGGGGTCCTAAAAGTTGTAGGGAGAACAGAGATTACCACAAACATCTCCAGAAGAGTTTTTTTAAAGTATCTTTAAGTTGGCTGTGATGGGTTCTTGAAGAAGTAAGTGCACTGTTCGATGGCAGTTTATGTTTAATGAGTGTTTGTTTTAATATGAACGTCTCAGATGGCATAGTTTTTGTTGTTTATGTGACAGAGAAGAGTATATTCATTCATAGTACACTGCTAATGCTACATAGCTAAATGAATGCTGTATTCTAGTACACATTTTTCCTGATTTGTGCCTTCTGTTTTATTATTATTTACAGAACTACCATACACTGTCAACTCATATGGTTTAGATGCTAAGCAGTTACTGTTTGACGCCATGTCATTCATGGCTTCACATTCCTCGTATATTTTCTCCATACCTCCTGCTGTTGTTGTACTGCTGCTAAAGGAGTTCAGGAGCTGAACTGTGAACTGTGTGTCGTCTTTACTCTCTGACCAGAGTATCATCCATGCATGTGAGTTCAACACTGCTGAACCTGAACTCCGGCAGTGATAGGCATGGGACTGATATATTTTTATTGTTAGTTTATGTTTTACTTTTTTTTTTTTTTAATTTTCTTTGTTTCCCTCTTTTTTCAGGTTTGTGGTACAAGAGGACCTGAGGGGATTCACCGCAAGAAATTCTCAAGGCCAAGACTGCCTGATATATCCTGAGATGCTGAAATGTACACAAAAAGTACAAGAATGTGATTTAAAAAAAATCTTTAATAAATAAGTAAATGAATAATGGTCTGTATTATTACATTTTTTTTGTTAATAGAGCATTTAATGCAACAAGTGGTCTCAATCTTGGTTTCTTAAAAGATGGAAATAGCCTTTCTACAAGCTCACAACACATTTTCGAATATTCACTAATGACATAATTATAATTAAGTATGGGGTCCCCCAAAACATGTCCCTGTAAAGTGGGGTCTTTGTATAAAAAGGCTAAGAACCACTGCTGCATAGCATACTTAATGGACCATTTCAACATTTTAACCTTGATCTGTATGTTTTTAATATGGTTCATTTAAAAAATAATCATTTTACTCTATTTGGTGTTTTAAAGTTTTGCAGGAGTTGCTCCAAACTTGTCTATTAGTGATATCACTGACTAGCAGACTACTTTGACATGCTCCTTGTTGAACTACACCATAATAAGAGTAAAATTGGGATGAGTCATATTTAAAAACATACAGAGGAAGGTTTAAAAGTGTTGAAATGGCCCTTTTAATAATAACATTGTTTTAATGTCTAATGCAATGCACATATATAGTCAAATCAATATTGATACAATTAAACATTCTTTCAATGTTGATCATATAGTTGAATCAAGTTTGATTCACTGTCACAATTGGTTGGAGATTAAACGTTTCAGTGTTGATCATAGCAAGCACTTTCAATGTTTTTTTCAATATCTGACATCAGTGTTGATTGCAATCTTCAGCCTGACAACATTTCAATGTTGATTCAATCACTTTTTGCTATCTGGGTAGTATATCTTTTAAAACTCTAAAACCCCCAGGTGTTGTTCTAGTTTTGAAATATTTGATCCAGCTCTCGTTCGGCAGTAAACTACATTGCTCACTTTGAATCTTTGATTTAGAAAATATGCATATTAAAAAGATTGTTTCTTAATATGTCTGAAGACTGTAGCAGCATTTACAGACATCAGAATATATAGAAATTACAGTTCTTGTCATCCTTGGTCCCCCTTGATTGCGTTGTAGATCATCAAGAGACATTACCATTGATTTAAATCTTTTGAAATACCAGTTGAAGGCTCAGTACAGGGACTTTTAGATGGTGACTGATAAAACAAAGCCTTTTATGTTATTTTAATAGCATAATTAATGGTTTCCAAGTCTTAAATACACCAAATTTACCCATTGATAAAAAAACAATCAAAAAAAAAACATTATATCTGGCCCCTAGTAGGAAAGAGTGTTACTATAGGTAGAATGGCCTGCCAATGTAAATACTGGGGTGACAAAACCTTTTTTTAATAAGCTTACAAAGACATATTTAGGCCTTTGTGTGTACTGTTAATTAAAAGCGACCGTCAATAATGGCTGACTAAAGAGATGAAGCCTAGGCAGAACAAACAAGACAGAATTGAGAGAGTTAAGATTTATAGGCTGTTCAACATCAAAATCTGCATTATGACATAAAATACAGTAATTCATGAAATTCTATATAGTCATCCTGGATCTTACATGCTTGTACCAAAATACAAGTACATATATGAAGAACTATTATTTTAATTAAGGAGTACTTTTGCTGTATTTGTCCATATGAAGATATGTTTCTTTTAGAAACAACTTAAGTCTCTGTCACTTGTTGCTGCATTTTTATCCTACTTTTAACTCTACTGTGGCACAAGCCCTTGCTTTTCCAAAATTGGGTTTTCTAGCTGTTGTTGAAGAAAGATATACTATAGCTACTGTCCCCTCGTTGTTCTGATTGTCCTTTTTTGACTGTCACTCAAACCAAGGACAGTCTTGTTGAAGTTTTAAGATACAACTCCTTGACAAAGAAACAGATTAACAGATCCCCTGGTTGATGTAGCAATCTGTAAGTAAGCAGTTCTTGAATCAAGCACCAAAAATAGACCCCTAAGCCAGTGGTCAATTGTGTATTCATAAAACCAACATAATGTCATTCTCTTTACACAGAGGAGCGAACAGAACAATACAGCTGCAGCAAAGATTCAAGGTTCAATGAGTTCATTTCAAGAGACAGCGCAAAAACACTCCACGAATAGCCTGCTTCCTCCCTTCAGGGCAAGGAGTGAGTGCATGCATAATGATATAGCACCTGCTGCTTTGTCTTTTAAAGTGAACAATACGTTAAATAAAATGGCTCTGACGCTGCTTTGAAGTGAGACTCAGCCAGTGTGAGGATAACACCAACACAGTCATATGACTTCCATCAGTTGGGTAAATAAAAGAGCCGCTTCCGTCCTCAGAGGCTAGTGCGAGGCTCACAGTGTTATGTCGGGTTCAGCTTCCTCCCCTCCCCCTGCAGTCTGCAGTGCTGACGCATCTGCTGCTTTTGCATCAATCAGCAGCCTGCATATAGGTACACAGAGAGTCCCCGCTGATAGCAGGACTCTCTTTTTCTCCCTCTCCGCCTCACATGCAGTCTGCACATATAATGCAATAGTAAGAAAAGGTGTTTAGCAGCATTTGTCCTGTATCCCATGCTCTGCACAATAGGGCAGTAGCCAGTCCCATCTTCTTTCGATGTCTGCGTTACCTAACCACAGCAACTGCCTGAGCACGGAAGAGGAGCTTTGGTGTGATATATTTCTGCACAGACAGAGTCAGTGTGCACAAGCATTAAAAGCAGATGGTGCTGCTTTAAGCATTAAAGGTGCGCAGTGTTTCACCCGGATGGTTCTTGCATATTTCCCTTTTGGTCAGCATCAGTGCGTTAAGATCAAGCTGATGTGGAGATATGGAGATTTAAGGATGCATCTTTGTATCCTCAATCTACGCTGCAACGAGCAATGCAGCTAAGCGTTTCCTCTGGCTGGGGCATCGAGTGCAGAGCTGATGTGTGATGTAGCACCCAGCATCCCTCCGCTCTCCCCACAGCCCTCTGCCATGCTTAATAAAAGTTGCCGTTTCCTTCCGAGTGGCTCCAGAACGAATGCCTCAGTTGCCTGGTTAGCACAAAGGCAGACCTATTCGCAGGTTTAGCTCCACGCTGCATGAATTGTGACTTATTCCTATAGGGGCAGCAGGACAGAAAAGGGACTGCCATAGCAGGGCAGGGCAGATCTAGCCCAGTACCCGAGCTGCATGGAGAGAGGCGAAGGACGTTGAAGCTCGAGTCATCTGCACACAGAAAGGGAGGGAGAGGAAGAAAGACGTCAGAAAAAGCTCTGCTTCTGACAACACTGCTCTTCAGCGACCATCATAGAATAAAGATACTTTCGCCTTGCTTCCACGAAACTGTTTTTCATGTATAGTTGGCAAAATTAAGAGCTGTAGTATTAGGGATACTGCATGACTCCGCTTTCCGTCCGCCCTGCAACACTCTTTCTGATTTACTAAGGTATGTTTTGCATGGTTTCTCTCAATTTGAACCTGTTTTTTTTTTCTTTTTGCGGAAGTAAGTGTGCATGAAGTGGCTTTGCTTTGACATTTCGCTCTTTGTTTGACAAGATTGTCTGTTTGCTTTACTCATTTAATGGTTTGTGGTTTGGTGTGGGGATTTTTATCTTACAGAATGAGACGTTAAATAAATATTTTCATGGTTTCTGAAGGTAAAGTTAGATTGGGTGTGGCAAAAATCATTAACATTGATGAGAAAGTATGCATTTCCGCTCAGCATGTGGTGGCACTGAACCACAACGATTGATATAGGTTTTGAAAAACGAAAGTGTTGAAGTTCAGAAGCAACCCAGAGGAAAAAAGTGAAACCCCCTCTATTATCAAAACAGAAAAAAATGTAAGTTTCAAAGCGGTGACATTTGCTCTTATCAGATGAGAAAGTCCTTTGAGTAGCATTTCTGCTGCAGACAAAGATGCACAGAAACTAACATACACAAATGGAGACAAAGGCGAACCCTGATCACTCTGTAGACTCCGTGTTGCAGGTTCTCTGAGAGGGCAGGATGCTTGTAGGAGAGAGGGAACTCAATACCCGGACAGCTAATACAGTCACTCGCCATCCGGCTGAATCCCAATAAGTGCTGCGCCATATCATGTTGCTATGACAACGGAGGCCTGTCTGAGAGAGAAGGCATGAGGCTGGTTGTGTTTTCAGCAGTCTGAGGGGCTTTAAACATCGGCAGCCATGTTGTATTTGTTGCATGGATGGAAAATTGTAGATTAATGGAAAAACTGATAAGAAATGCCATCAGACATGGATTACCTAAACAACTTTTAGGTTAATAAACACTGTAAAATCCCTACTTTATTGGGTTTTTTTTTTTAACAAAAATAAAGAAATTAACAAAAGGAACATTAAATCAACACTCAACAAAAGAAAAACAACAAATTTAGGTTTTTAAATCATTGCCTGTGTTTTCATAACCTGACACTCCAGATGAACCGTTCAAAATATTTCACTTGACAATCTGTAAAATAGCCCATAGAAAGGGTTTGAGAAGGGTAGAACCTTGCAGAGGCATATCCAGAAGGCGACTGGGCGATCTCTCCGTCAATCACCATTTCTTACTGGCCAATCAGATAATGTAGTAGGGGGCGCTACTGTATTACAGAACGTGAGCCGCTTTATAAAACTATCTCTCGTCAAAACATGATGGAGGTGGAGTGAAAATAGCCTTTCTACGGAGAAGTTTGCAGTGTTGTCATTCTTTTTCATTTAATAAAGAGATGCAGTCAAAATCTGATAAAACTATAACTGAAGCTGTTAGCATCAATGCTAATCTCGTGCAGTCACTTTCTGCTGTCACATCTCCCACCCCTTCTTGCTCTAAAAGACTCTGACTGGGCCGTGCTGCTTTGGACCAAGCACAAACATACAGTAGATTGGAGTTTGACAAGATGGCCTGACAGACACTTAGTCAGGCAGGGACAACTGTTGCGCAAGGTTTGTGTTTTCATTGAGTTAAAGTTAAATGATAAACTGGGATGTTGGAAATAAGTACCTTATTCATTGTCTGTAATCAGACAGATCCATCTTGCAAAGTTCAGAGCTGGAACGACTGAACTCGAACAGCTGAGGCACTGCCCAGTCAGCGCCCTTTGAGGAGGAAGAGAAATGAGCTATGAGTGTAACAACAGTGAGAGTTGACTGTCAACAATGGCTGCTTTCACAGGGATTAGCATGGATGCTACCTTCTTCAGTAGCAATTCTGTCAGAATTGGACATTATTTATTTATTAAATGAAGAACAAATAACAACACTAAAAGCATTCCTCTGTGGCAAAAAATATTTTCACTCCATGTTTAGTTGAGATTTTCCAAATGAACTGGTGACGTAAACTGTAGTATAGCGCCTGCCTACTACAGCATCTGATTGGCTGGTAATGAATGTGATGGACAGAACAAATGACCTGAACCACATTTTATGGGCTGTTGCCCTGATGGATTTATGAAATATATCCTGTATATTTTATATTGAACTGTCTATTGGGTGTGTCAAGTTGTTTTTCTGTTTGTTCCACTCTTAATTTATACCACAAGTCCACAGATTACAGGGCTGTGCTTCCTCCTTCTGTTACAGTAGGTGTCAGTAGTTACAATGACAGACTATGAGCTGCGATGGGTGAAGGTATGTTTAAACCAAAACTCACTTGTTTTCAGTTAAAGTTAATTGATAAAAAAGTGGGCTGTGGCTGTAACTTATAGTCAAAGTAGCAACTTGAAATACTGTTCATTTCAACAGCATTGATGAAAACTACCGAAAAATAAACTTCCTTGTATCCTTGTAATTGTTGATCTGCTAATGCTCAGTTAATGTAATGATAAAAACATTCCATTTCAGAACTGGAAACAGTACGTTCCTCACAATAATATATATATATATATATATATATATATATATATATATATATATATATATATATATATATATATATATATATATATATATATATATATATATATAGAACATAACACAAGTTGTGTTCAAAAAATGAGCTCAGAAGAGAAACAAATACTGTATAATGACAGTATGATAAACATTATGATATTTTAGCTATGATAATGCTGAACGACACAGGTCTGCCAGTTGTAATGAAGTGGTAGGCAAAAAATATCCAGTACATTTTTAATCCATCTGCCACAGTTGCAGGTAGTTGATGTTAATTTTTCACCCTCGTGTATAACTCTGACAAAACTATTTTAAATGTATCATGATACAGAGCAAGTAACTTTTTTTCAAGATGTACTTTTAGTCCTTTTTTGCCTTTAGTAAAGACATAAGGCGCAGATTGAGTCAGATAGTCAGAGGAGGGTGGGTGGGGAATTACCTAGTCGCCCACTCTGGGGACAACAGCCTCAGTGGGCATGAGCATAAATACTTAGCCGTTAGCACCAAGCAGCAACTTCAGCACTGAAAATGGAAGCGAATACAGAGGGGCTAAAACTGCAGTTCAGCTGCTTGGGTCTGGCTACAGAAATGCCAGAAGTTACATTATTCTCAATGAGTACAGATGTCTTTTACAGTCGAAGTGAACATAATTTACAGTCTGGTTCAAAAATAGTTTCTGGTCTGTACTGTTAATTTATTTAAGTTACTGTTTAGGGTGTACATTTTGATTCTATATAGAAATTTAGATTATACATATTTTAGGGACATCATTAATTGGGCTACTAGTCCACACAGTGTTGCTATTAGTGCCTTTAAGGCCCACCTCAGATCGGTCTGTTTTTTGTTGGTAGGTTGACCCAAAGTTTGGTTGAAAATGTGGTGACAATATGGCAGCAACCATTGATTGTCTTCCAAAACATTCAGCTGACAAACAGCTGACGTCAACCTATTCATGTTCAATTCTTCCTACAGCTAGCGATCAGCAGCCTCAAGAACAATGTTACACCACAGGGAATCTAATAATGGCTGTCTTTCTTCCAGTCTAGACAAAGCACCTCTGATGAGAGGAAATGGTCTGAGGCTGAGTGGCACAGTCACTGCAAGTGATGATAAAAAACAACAACAACCACAAAGGCGTATTTCTAAATTCTTAGAATGACAGAGTTAAATTGTTTGAAAGATATTGATGCAGGTGTGATGATTCATCAGTTACAAAAGCATGCTTGGTGTGTTAGCAGCTTGGTACAGTCAGAATGGTCAGTGAGGAGAGCTAAATGACTCAGTAAAGACTCTAAGCACACTGACTTTGGTATGAGGAGGCCCCAGTTTGAATATCATGTCTAAGAAATTGTTTTCTTTCAAGAACGGCCTCTTCCTGCTAAAAAATATAACAGTTTGAGTCAAAATCAAATAAATTCACAAATCCTACCTTGCAAATATACAAAGACGTCATGTTGTTATATTTCCCTGATGTGTCTGTTCCAACGGTGCGTTTGTCATTAGCACTAAACAGTTCATCTGTTTTATGCTAACAACAGCCTAAGCTGTGGGCCATTATACAGTACTGTGATATTTTGACCAATCAGCCTCTTTTAGAATAAAAACAAATGGTGTTTGTCCTTTTTGTTATCTCTGTGCTACGCCATGCATATCAATGGTCCTTTTCTGGCATCTGGCAGTAATTATCTGTTCTTTGCACGCTGTAAATGTTGACAAAGACTGTGTGTGAGACAAGAGAGGGGATGTCTCCCATGCCAGTGGACAGACATGATGAGAGGAGCTTATGAGTCATCAGTGCGTAACCGTCTGCTTGTCATTTTCTTGTTAACTTTGGCCTCAGGCAGAATAAGACTGTCATAACAACAGAACCACACCTAGCATAAATTTGTCTTACCACAATGACGAGGTTACCCGTGAACCAGAACATTTACAAATATTAATGTCCTTGAATGGTATTCTAATACTTTTTAACTGAATGGCACACCCTTAACACTTACTGTAACACCTTTTTATAAGAAAATGATACATTAAATTGGTACAAAAACCTGTGTGCTACTCAAAGAAACTCTTAGAAATACGCAGCACTTATCAATGGGTAAAATATTACGCTAAAATACGCAGACAAAGATCACGAACTGTCCTAATTTTACAAAAGCACTGGCAAAATTTCCATAAATTGATGTTGTCAAAATTCTCTGAACACTTTGTTTCCACATGTTTCAGGAAGATAAAATCATAAATTTCTATTATGATTGGTTGCAGGGGAGGCATGTAATCAGTGACATAGCTTTTTTAAGTTGACTTTTACAGACCTACTCTTTTTTAATGTTACTTTTTGATGTTTTATTGCTTATTTGCTTATGTATATACCGTAGGTCTAACCTCAATCGCTCTTTCCCTTTTTTTTTAAAATACATCTTAGCGTTCTTTGACCTGTTTTTGTTATCTTTCATGTTTAAATTTACCCCAGGGTTGATCTGTCCCTAGTTTATCTGTTTTGATACTCCTATCTTTGTTTATCTCTGCTGATGTGATAGTGTCTTTCTCTGTTATTTTTAAAAATATTTTCATTGTGTTTTATTTCTCTTTATCTTATACTAATTGAATGCTATTAATATTTAAACTGCCTTTTGGCATCTGCCTGTTTATCACTTTCATTATCCCTTTATGATATCTGACTCTCTGTGTTTTCATTATGTTGTTGTTTTTTGTTTGAACTAATCCTTCTTTGATTATTGGTTTTAATTTGATCATTGCCTGGCTTACTGTCTACTTTGTCAGAAGTATTTTATGAAAGGTGTTTTTAAAGGTGCTTGAAAAAAGTTATTATTATGATGATTATTATCATCATCATTAAAATCATAATTGTTATTATTATTGTCAAAAGTACACAAACCTAATGGTAATGTTCAGAATTTAAACTAAAGAAAGGGCCAGTCCTTTGCTTCTTACTAGTTGGAACTGTGAATAGAAAAAACATTTTTATTCAGTACAACAGATCACAAAATACAAGATATTTCAACCCTTAATGTGCAATTTTAGCTCACTATAATAATATGTTTTTTTGACAAGCCAGTATTTTATGTTCTCAGACATACTATTAATTTATTTTTTAATTGCTGGTATTTCAAATCTAAAACCAGTCGTATCTCACTGTTGCCAAAAAATAACCCAGATGTTTCAATCTGTATTGCAAAACATCACAAATTAAACCTGTTCTACAGAAACAGGATGAAGGAAGTTTTAAAATGTTATACCCAGCATCATATTTTATAGTTTTATATTTCCTGTTCTAAAAAGATATATACTAAATTGTGCATAATAAAAACTAAAGAGCAGGAAACCCTCAGACTGCAAAACAGTTAAAAAAAAAAAAAAGCGTCCTAATTTTAGACTACAGTATGATGACTCTTGAGCTCAATATGTTATGTTATCTCTGAATTGAGTTTGAATTTTGATATTATTATTTGAAAGACAAACATCATGACAGCCGAAGTCACAACTGTTCACCTGACTGTTGGCACTGGAGCTCGCCTTTAGGACATCACTGCCATCTAGTGTTCAAACACTGCAAAAGCACAAATAACTTCACATAAAATGCTCAACATGTGCTCCACAGCACATATCAAGACTCAGAGCCCCAGTTTTTATAACAACCTGGAGTAATATTCTCTGTTTTCTCTTTTTTTCAGACAACTGTGGTGTCCCCATGCACTCAGAACCTGATGGATAGTGCACATCCTCAAACTGTGCTCAGCAAACTCAATGAGCAGCGCTCACAGGGCCTTTTCTGTGATGTCACCATAGTGGTGGAGGATGTTAAGTTTCAGGCACACAAGAACATCTTAGCAGCCTGCAGCGGGTACTTCAGGAATGCTCTGACAGCACCCGGGACATGGAGTACGGGTCAAGTCCTAGAGCTGATGGACCTGAAATCTGAGGTTTTTGCCAGTATCCTCAACTTTATCTACTGCTCAAAGGTGACACCACCGGGGGCAGAGGACACAGGTGGGCTGGTGGCAGCTGGCAAAAGACTTGGAATTCCTTTTTTAGAGAAGCTGACAGAGCAAGAGCGGCAAGATGAATGTGTTAAACCTACAGATGACAGCACAGCCACCATGTCGAAGAAAACAAAGAAGGAAGCACCCAGGCCCGAGGAGATTGATGGTGCCACAGGGCCGCGCATCACAAACGCCTTCTCTATCAATGAGGTGTGTCCTGGAAACAATATTTTCACTCCACTGGCTCAAACCAACGGGGGGAGGCAGTCACCAGATGTGGGGCAGCTCCCATCAAGCTGCTCTGTGTTGTCCTGCCATGGTGGGAACAACGAGACAACCCAAGCTCTTTCAGAGCACTCGTATGCAGTCAGCAAACCCACTGAAATCAAAGACAGTAATCAGTTGGATAGCAAGAAAGTCTGCAAGCCAGCAATACCACAGCCAAAGCAACTTCTTTACAGAAACACAGGCCCCCTGAAAAAACGCCACAGACTGAGAGGCACTTTGTATAGAAGTATACTTCCAGCACCAGCTGCACCAGAAACAGTTGAACCAAGTACAGTCACCTCTAAAACAGCCGATGGTGTCTCTACAGCACCTGCAGCTGCAACACCACCTCCACTTTTTTCAGAGTCAGACAGCTGTACAGACTCAGGGCTACATAATGCCACTGACAATGCCCAAACAGAGTTGGGCCCACCACCCCTTTCCCCGCACACCGAGGACAGCATTTCAATCTATGGATGTGAGCATTGTCCAGAGATATTCACAAATAAGGCTCTTCTTACCATTCACTCAGAGGTACACAAAAAGCGTTTTGTGAGTCATTTGTTTTGCAAGTTTTGTCACAGAAAATTCATACATCTGAAACGTTTGCGCAACCATGAGCAGATCTGTCCCAAAGCTGTAAAAGGACCACCTAAACTAAATGCAACTGACGAGACAACCAAAGAGTTGGACCTCCCTTCAGAAGAGACGCTGAACACTGAGAACCCCATGACACCACTCCCCTCATGTGACTCACTTGCCCCTTTACCCTTGGAGCCCCCTCAGCTGGACCAGTCAGAGCCCCCACAGGATGAGAAGGTAGTGAGACCAGGAAGTGGTCAAAGGAGATACAACTGCAGTGTCTGTAAACGCGTCTACGTTACCCTCTCCAGTCTGAAGCGGCATGAGAATGTACATTCCTGGCAGAGAGCCTATCCCTGCCATTACTGTAATAAAGTGTTTGCCCTGGCAGAGTACCGTACCAAGCATGAAATATGGCACACAGGTGAACGTCGTTATCAGTGCATTTTCTGCCTGGAGACTTTCATGACATATTATATCCTCAAGAACCATCAGAAATCTTTCCACGGCATTGATCCTAGTCTAGCTGTTAGGAAGAAATCTGCCAACGGCGGGCTTAAAGCAAGTGTTTATCCAATCAAACTTTACAGGCTCCTCCCGATGAAGTTTAGAAAAAGACAATACAAAACATACAGCGAGACATACGCAGAGAGCCTGGGTAAAGGAGACCAGGAGAGCAGCTCTCTTATCCCTCCGTTTGAGGAAAATGGTCTGATCAACCACCCTGATCCTGGTTCATTCCCACCTACATTTATGGCAACCACAAAAATGGTGGCACCAATCATGCCTCGTATCAGTTTTAACAAGCCATGTGACCAGGATGTTGATTTAACTCTGAGCAGGGAGTTGGAAATTCAGAAAGGTGCAAGAAAAGAGGCTGAGGGTAGAGAACCAGCTTTCATAAATATTGACAGCACCTTGTCTTTGCAACCCAATACAGAGCCTCCCACAGTGGGATTCATGGGAGATTCAGAGCAGACTGGTCCCAGTGTGCCATACTTAACCTCTTTGAATACTGTTAAAATGCTGGGTGAGCTATCAGCCTCTGCAAAAAGAGTAGAGGATATGACCAAGGAGATACTCCAATCAAGCACTGAGAATCTGGTGTCTAACAGAGAAACAGGGGCAAAAATAGAGACATACATTGCCAAACCTGTCTGCCCAGGTCCATCTGTGGATGGTTCTGCCATGCCACTGTGTCAAATTACAGTGAAAATAGGCAATGAAGCCATCATCCGCCGCAGAATCAAAGGATCCAAGCTCTTCCCCAGAAAAAAAAGAAGAATCAGAGAAATGAATGAGGAGGGGAGCTCAAGTGAGTGTCCTGAAAAGCGTGAAAACTCAGAGAGCCCCAGACTTCGCCTCAGACCAGAAGCCAGTGCCGCATCAGAGCGAGAGACATACGAAGATCCCAATGACGTTGACTCAGCGGATATGCTCTGGCGTCCATATTATTCCTACAAAGCCAAAAAGAAAAGGAAGAAGTTGAGATTAAAACACAGAAAAGCGATGTTTCATCATTTCTCTGAGACATCTGTGGACAGAGGTGCTGTAAGTGAGGCCCCTCGTGGTGGAAGTAGCAGACTGGCAGAAGAGAGCATCTCAAGTGGAGGTGTGGAGGCGAAACGTAGCCTGAGTAGGAACTCCAGCCCTAGGGCCACCTACAACTGTGACATCTGTGACAGCTCTTTTATCACTGAGACCGGTCTGAGGGCTCATGTTATCGGTTCCCACCCCTGTTTCTGCAGGACGTGTGGTAAACAAGGCCCCCCCGGTGAGGCACCAGCCGGCGGTGATTACATCTGCAACAGCTGTATGGAGAACGGCTGCTGCTTTGACAATTCACCACGGAGCCCAAACCCAGAGAAAAAGTACCGCTGCTCCTTCTGTCCACAGCGCTTTCTCTACCTAGCCACCAAGAGGAGCCATGAAAAGAAACACCAAGAGGCGAGTGAGGACGGATACAATTTTGACATCTTAGCCCCATGTTCTAAATACAAGAGTGAAGACATTAAAGACAGTGCAGTTAAAACAGAAGAGGCAGACAATCACAGGAGCCCTGACATCAAGTCTGAGAGGGTGGAAGGAGGACCTTTTTCAGTTGACAAATTCAAGACCAAAATCGAGGACCCAACTGACTTTATGTCTTTGAATTCCTACAAAGACACGTCATATTCCAGCTTTAAAAGTACACATTCACCTGACAGTGACCCAGTATTTTCCCCGACACCCTCAAAGGTGAAACATAAAAGAAAGAAAATGAGGATTAATGCACAGCATACTATGCTTCCCATCTCAAAGAGCAACAAGGATGGTTTGAGCGGGCTGAGAAAGAACCTTCAAAATGAAAAGTCTTGCAAGATCCTCAGAAAAAATGACTCCACACAGATCTCTGTACACAAACCCGAGAAATGGGTGTGCAAAGAGGAGCCATTTTTTTAAAGATCTTTAAGACTGTGGCCAATTTTAGGCAAAGCAAGGGTCTTTGGAAAAAAATGTTTTAGCAAAGAATTATTCCAGATGTAATGTTGTCTTTGAAGCTGAGTGCAAGAAAATATTTTAACATGAGACTTTAGTATGAGTTTAGTTCAGGGGTGGGTAACTCGAGGCCCAGAGGCCACAAGCTCTGTCTTCCTTACTTAGTGTGGCCTTTGAATCTGAATTTATTGTTGAAATAAAGAAATGTATATCTGAAGAAAAAATGCAAATCAGCCATTTAGAATGCAAAACTTAAGATCTGACAATAACACCATGCACAAAGCCTAAATCCATAACCACACGAAAAATATAAAACTTTATTTGTGTATTGAAACATGATTTGGCTTTTGTGAGAATAAGTAAACAATGTTGGCTGTAAAATGTTTTTATAACACTTCAAATAAACTTTAGATGTTAAGCATTAGTAAGGCATTAGTTACACATTATTTAATACTCAAACACCATTTATAAAGCCCTTATGAATTATATATTTATCTTTATAAACACAGGTATAAAAAGACTTTATTTGCGCATTTGTAAAGCATTATTGAAGCATTAGTAAATGCTTCATCATCATCAATATCACATTATTCATCATTTTAAATACCATGCATTGACACAGTTAAACATCATTCCAAGATGATTTATACTTCCATTCAAACCTTTATCCTTGACACAATCTAAGACCTAACCCTAAACTAATGCTTTACAAATAAAAGACATATAAATGAATAAAAAAGTCTTTACAGATGATGAGCTGATTATTTTAAGATGCTTTGTGATAACATCAAAACATTTCTTTTTGTTCATACATGTGCTAAAATAGATAAAGAACATGTTATATTTATTAATATTTATATTGTATTATTTATTTATATTTTTGTTAATTAAATATCAACTAATGTTATACTAATGCTTAGTAGGATTAGGTTGATATAAAATATGGATGATTTTTTAAATTTTATTAAATTCTTTTGATTTCAAAAAGGAATAAAGAAAATTGTAATGCAATAACAGGTGCTATGCTCATTGCTTAAGAAAATGGTATTAATTCCTTTCTTTTCTTTATAGACATTTAACATCATGGATAAGTTTGAGTTTACAGTAATAATGTTGTAAGAATCCATTCATATAAAAGCTTTGTATTTGTGCCTTTCATGAATCCATATAAAATCATAATCCTTGAGTCCTTAAATCTGAAAGAATTTAGCCCTCTAGCAGCAGGAATAATTTCATTGTGGCCTTCTTGGTGCCCAAAGTTGCCCATCCTTGGTTTGGGTTGTAATTTATTTATTGAAAAAAAAAAATTACTGAGGGATTTTTTTTCACCTTTGTAGAATTTCTCTTTTATACTATAGGACCTTCGGACACAGACTGTACTTCTGCCCATTGTCTATGCATATGTCACAATCTCAGTGACAGGACTGTAACCTCAAGAAGACAAATATGTTTTAGAAATGTTTCTTCACACAGTGTACAATTTCAGGACAGTGGTTAAAAATGTTGGACAACTGAAAGCTACCTACTTCAGTTACACCTTTCCTGTTTAACTATATGCGGGAAAAACAATTATGAGTTTATCAACTGTCAATTTCTGGATCTAACCTTGAGCTAACGGGCGATGTTGGCTGCACTTTATAGTAAGACTATGCTTAACTGTTTGTTGAATACTTTGATAATTGTAATTTCAAGCACCATTGGTACAGCTCTGATTTCTAATTAACAAATGGCACCATTGAGATTAAAGTTACTCCTTTTTGTGTATTTATGTATGGAACATGTTTAACTATTTAAATAAATGTTGTTGATAACCTAAACAGTTACATTTTGTTGTCCTTTACTCAATGAAAATTCATTCACCACCCTGCACAGTTCAAAACACTGGTCTATATGATAGCATGAAGATTCTTCTTAGATGGTGATATATTGAAAGATATATCATATTAGAATACATCCTGCTCCAAAACAATCTTCTCCTCAAATTAAAAGCCACCTGGAAGTTGCTCGCTCCTCCTAGTCTTTTGGGAACCTGCAGCCCATCTGAGAAGTTCATTCCCTCATTCCTCCACAGAAACTGCATCTGTATTTAGAGTTGGGCCTCAAGACAAAATCTCCAGATGTTTATAAATTCCTCACTTCTTTCTAAGACCGGCCTTGTGTTGAAACAGATGGATCATAAAATGTAGGTATATGGTACCACTCTGTTCACTATTAATGTCACAGAGGCTAGATTTCTGCTCTCTAGTCTGTCATTTCATAGAGTTCAAATAAATATGAATACAATTATAGCAGATACCCAGGTCATATTACTGGGCTATGTATCTGCTTTAATTTGCATTAACATGTTACTGGAGCTTATGACACTGATTACCGCCACACTTAGTAAACTCCACTTGCAGTAAAGTGTCAGGCTAAGAAGGGCATATGCTTCCTGACAACATCTATTGCTACTATACAATATAAAATACACACTAAACATATCCTGTCAGTGTTTGTCTCATATGAGGACTGCACTGGGCTGGTGGGAGTGCTGGATGGGGGTCTTGGGTTATCCCGCCCCACCTTTGTTCCACTGGTTTATTACCTTCACTGAGGAGGTTATGTTTTTGCAGGCATATCTTAGTTTCTTTATTTATTTTTTTAGTTTGTGAACATGATGACTCAAAAAGTTAAAGGAAATAGATTACATTTTCAGGATAGGTCAGAAATGTGCCAAGGACAAATTAATTACATTTTGGTGGTGATCTGAATCCAGATGTCGTTCCAGGATTTTTTTCTGTACTTGTTAATATCACAAGAATGAGCAATTTTACACATTTCCACTAGTAACTCAATAGAGTGGTGCAGGATGTGTCCAAAAACATATTAACATTTGGCACTTCCTGGTTCCCAACCCTTCAGAGTAATGGGATTTAGAGGACTGGTTTCATATAAGTGCCTGACATAAGGTTTGTGGTGAACACATGCACATGGTATTTTAATGTTTAATCTGAAATAATAAAATCTATTTGATGTTGTCTGCTTTTGAATTTTGAAGCCTTAATGTGTGCTTAAAATGACAGTTGCTAACTAGCTGCTAACAACGACAACAAAAATGACCGGAGGCCCAGCGGCAAGCATTTCGTTTGTTTTTTAATAGCCAGTTGTTGATACACTATTGCCACAGCCATGAGGACCAACTTGACCCCGTCACTTGATTAAGGAGGAAACTCTCAAACAAGAGATCACCATGAGATGATAAGATCTTATACACTGGAAATATCGTAGTTGCCTCTAAGTTGAACCGCCATGTTGTAGTTTAGTGGCTTACTAATAGCCTTTCACTCTGGCTGATTATGTTTAAGCTTAAAACATCATGAAAAGTGGGTTCATTTGCTAAGATTATCACAAAGAACAGAACATGTAAGTTTCAAATCTTTTTGTTCACTACAGAGCTTATTATCAGCAATGGTCCAAAATGCAGCGAAAAATCCCATAGGCTTTTAGTGGGCTTGCAGTCGAGGGAAACAGCGTGACGCTAATTTCCGTGTTGACCTACAAAAATACATCATCCCTACACCACTCTATAAGTTCTCAATGGATTTGGATGACAGTTTTGGAGAAAGTCGTTCATGGCACAAGTAGAAGTAATTAGATTTTGGTTGTGATCAAAATCCAGAAGTAGATCCAAGAATTTTTTACAAGGATTTGTTAACAGTGCAACATAGGCCAGTTTTCCCCATTTTTGACAATAGCTCACCCGACTATGTTGGAAATGCCTTGGCGGAGGCTTGTGCTCTCGGAGCATGGCTAGCTTTTGTGTGCCTCTGCATTTTTTCTACCTCATCTATCAGCAGCTCTTTTGAAAAAGTGACTCCGATAACATTACATGCATTTTAAAATGCTTTACTCAGTATTCTCTTATCACAGCAGGTAGGCAGTGGTTGTTGAGGCTTTCTTTCACTGATGCAATACTGCATCTCAACTAAAACTTTTCAAGTGCCAGAGTATGAATAATGTTTGAACAACAGCAAAAATGCTTACTTTTAACTCAAGATTTTGCACCTTGGTTGGTGTATTTATGGTTGGAAATATCTTATTCTTTTTCATATATATATATCAGGATAAAAAACAGTTGAGATTGAGAATTGTACTTGGGGGTCTTTAAGTACTATTGTCTATGTGAGGTTAACCCTGACTTTATCTGATATAGATGAGAAGCGTGGGGTGGAAAACTGACTAATTACATTTCTTCAAGTCACTGTTCTGAGTAGCTTTTATGCTTACCAATTTGTCGATTATTATAGATTTCATATTAAATTAAATGTTTCAAAAATTTGTGGCATAATATATGGACTTGAATATTTTTTTACATTCTTTCGCATTGATTTATGACGGCTACGAGCATGTAAGCATGAACTGTTGTTCTGAGAGCATCGTTATCTAAGATATTGGTCTTTATTTCATGAAGGATTTGCTGAATCTTACGTCTTGATTTTTCTTTAAAGTAAATATAAGAGGAAAGAGAAAGGGGGGCCATCTTCATCATTACCTAAGTGTTAGGACACAGGCACTGTAAAACTGGGCTTCTTTTTCATATATCTCTTATGCTATGGCTCCAAATGTCTCTCTAACATCAACTGAGGATCTGCATTGCCCACAGTGAACACTATAAATAATATTAACAAAAACTAGATACTTATCTGCTGAATTTGAATATTTGACTGATAACTTCCCTCTACTTGCTGTTGTCAGTCTGTGGTCTTCACCATCCAGTGCCTGGAATTTCACTCACTCTCACTGACTGTGGCGTCATATGCAAACCACTTATACATGACACTGTTTTTTTTGTCTATATCCCACATGCCAGTTTTTCTAACCTCATTATTGTTGATGCTGATTTACAAACATTTTTGTTACTGTAGAAATGTAATGTAGAAATCCAGAGATGACAAGGTGAAGCATTATGGTGCATTTGTACATTCTACCAACATCATAGTTATATCAGGAAACATGGCTAATATGTTTGGTTGATATATTGATTCTACATTTTCACATCTGCCAATAACCATTTTTTAATCTGTTTAATCTGTTTAATCTGCCAATACCATGTTGTGTCAATAATACTGTGCATCCCTAATTAAGACCTTCTTAAAATTCTTATCAAATCCTGTCTTTCTTGACATTTCATTTTCAGATGAGATGGATGTGTGAAGGTTTAATGTGTTGTATCTTTCATACTAGAATACAGAAGTAAAGAATAACACTGAGAGCAAGAGGCAGCAGAAATCATGAAACAACAGCATGTGAAGGTTCAGTTTAAACGAGGCATCACACCTCAAGTGATCCATACAGGAGGGATGTTCTTGTGAAAGCCTTTCTCAGGCAGACATGTGGTAAGTATAAACTGATACTTAAAAAGAAAAAATATATACACGGATGGCCTGCTCAAGTTTATCACTGGAGTTTTCCTATCTGTGCATCAGTAAATTTTAATCAATGTAAATTTAATTTTACTTGGGTAGAATATTCTTACATGCAGACCTTTTGTATTAATTACAAATATGTTTGTTTTGTGAGTTATATTTTTTTTAATTTTCTTGGTCATACTTCATAACTGATTTAGAAACAGATTTTTACTTTTTTTGGCCAATCATGAATGACTGTTAATTCCAAAAAGTTGGTTGGATAAACACTTCATAGTATCTTAGAAAATTATCCTTTATGTATTTAAAGTGATGAATCAAGCAGAGCTTTCCAACATGATGTACTTTGTAGTTCAATTTGGTCACACGCCTGTAAGTTTTCAAGTTTTGGGTCTACTCCAAAGTTATAAAAATTTAAAACATCTAGATATAAATTTATGTTCAGAAAAGTCGTGTATCCTTGCTTCAGTTATGAGGATCAGACCCCAACAAAAGCAGCCTCACCTTTAAGAAGAAGTAAACACAGGATGTGAGTCACATTTTTATCTAAAAGAGATACTGTAACAGGATTTATTACAAGTAAAGGGTGATAAGAACTCAATGCTTGCACTTGATGACCTTTATATGGCAAACAATTAGTTTTAACAAAAAAGTAAATCTCATGGAGACAAAAGTTACTTCCTCTTTTCAAACCTGTGACTTTAAAAGAGTAGATGCATTTAAACAAGGAATGCAAGATTTTGTTGATATGATCATCAGCAGATAAATGTTAAAATGTTTCTGTCTATATTTATTGCTGATTTCAGCCATATACTGTATATAGTTATTCAGTTTGTTTTAAGCAGAACCAAGTGACTTCCCTCAGCTGAAGATTTTTTTTTTTTTTTACCTTTTTCATGTTTTAGAGTGGGTTTGCTGGACTGAAGTTTATGTCAGAACATCAATACACATTTTTTCTTCTTTAGAACAATGTGCCTCTGTGTTATTTCAAGAACTTTAGCAGGATACTGTAAATTCTATCTAGGGACTTTTCAGAATTATAGGACAATATTATTCCCCTACCCATGCAATTTAAATACAAAAATGCAAAAAAATTTAAGACACACAGTTATTGAAGTTTAGATGCCCTGAGGTAAAAAGTAAAGAATTTCATTGTAAAACTGGTTAAATATATGTATGTATATATATATATGTATATATCTATATATCTATATCTATCTATCTATCTATCTATCTATCTATCTATATATATATATATCTATATCTATATCTATATCTATATATATATATATCTATATCTATATATATATATATATATATATATATATATATATATATATATATATATATATATATATATATATATATATATATATACACATACATAGATATAGATATAGATATATATGTATGTGTATATATATATATGTATCTGAAGTATCAAATACTTTAAATACATCCCCCCCCAACCTTTTTTTTTGGTTCCAGTCTCCAACTCACCTGCCCTCATACCCCATGTAACATTTAAATGGAGCTTTAATTTTCTTTTTAATGCATGTTTGCGTTAATGCATGTCTCTTGTGTTTGGTAAACATTGCTTGTTTAACAGTGAACATATTTTACCTAAAATAATTACACCTCAGTGTTGTGTACCAAAACTTGCTTGCAAACCTGTTATCAGAACAATTTTAGCAGTTCAGAAAAATACCAATGCTTAAATCATGGTGAAACCACATTTAAAAACCCTCTTTTATTTTTCATGATTATTCATATTGGGAGCCTTTTTGAGTGTGTCAACCAACTCAGCCCTGTTACTCCTTTTGTTAGCATGAAACAAATAAATTAAAAGTTTTTCAAATGTATGTACGTTACTATTAATATCCTTTTCCTACCTCCATAGTTAGCATAGCTGCCATCAGCCAATGAGGAAAATATTGAATATTAACACTGACTTGCAGCCCTTTTACTTTTATTGGAGTGACAGGGTTGCATCTTCTTCAGTTCACCCATAAGAAACACTGTATTGTCTAATATTGAGAAATGTATTATGTATTATTTTAACTAATTTTTACAGATTTCTTGCACACAAGCGCAACTGCAAGATAAAGAGAAAACAAAATGAAACACATCTATCTGACCAAAGGTGCCCTAGTTAACTATGATCTAAGCCGACTGTGAAGTTTGGGTTCAGAGAACTTGTCTTCATGTCAAAATGAACTACTTACTGCTATATGATTGGCTAAGCCTTATGTAAAGGAGAAGTTTTAAATATCTTTTATCCTTTTAAAGCAATGTGATTTTTGGGTGCTTCAATAACACATTATTTAAAGTTTTATTACCCATATTTTCAAGTGGCCATGTCCTTCAATTCTGGAATGACCAATTGTTTCATTGGAAGGTCTCATTCTAGCTGTGTGAATGTTAAAAACACTTTAGATGTATGTAATACAAAGAAATTACTTCTTTTGCACTATGTAGTCCATAGCCTATAGAAAATTGTAGCTTTATTTTATTATTATATTGTTATAAAACTGTTGTTCATCTAGTTTTATGTTGTTTCAAAACCAAAAAGACTGAAAAAAGAGCAACAACCTTCAGTGAAGAGGAGACTTACTGTTCACAGACAAAACAGCAGTGAAAGTCCAACAATGTACATCCCTTGTGAAAAAAGAAGCTATTTCTCCAGTTTGAATGGTTGATAAATGTATAATTAATTACACTTATTCAAACAAAAATAGAAAACAACATCTTGACCAACATTTTCCTGAACTTGTGACAAATAGCTCTTGATTCGGCTGCTGCCCTCCAGTTATTCAGCCACATTGTCAACAGGGATGTTGTGCTTGTGAGAATTCCTTCATTCAGTCTCCCCATTCATAAAACTGCCCCGTGTCCAGTGAGCTCTGTGTTTCAGAGAAGTGGTAATTCATTCACACAGGTGGTAACAGATTACCTCACACAAACATGTAATGCACAGAGAGGGTTAACCTAAAGCCCCACTATGGTATATCCAGGATTAACCAGCTAAGCTAACCTCAAAAGTCAAAGTATTAGCTCTGCACAGCTTTGTTGCATAAGAAGCAACTGCACAACGAGACTTTAAAGAACAACTTGACTGTTATTGTTTATATTTATATTGAACTTGACATCATTAAAGCTGTTAAATTACTTAATTTTTTTCTACAACACTTAAAGGCAAGAATTTAGACGAAAATTCATTTTGTAGAGATCGTGAAAACACACGCCATTTCCAGAAGCAGAGCAGAGGCTGCTCCCTCAAGACACCCTTTAAAAAAGTCTTTATCGGCACAACTATATATATAATTTCAGTACACTTTTTAATATCATGTAATGACAAAAGCTTGATTGTGATGAGTAAAGCTGTTATTTATTTCAGTATTTGTAAGAGTGCAGTTTAACTTCTGACACAGATAATAAGATGTGCAGAGTAGCAACTTGCTCTGATATTTAGGAAATTTGGGTATTAAAGACATCAGTAAAATTATCCTAATTTTTTAAGTTGACTGTAACTGTCCAAATAAGTATCAAATGCTAAATATTAACACAGGTCAACTTACCCTAAAAAATGTCAAATAAGTAAAACTTAGTTGTCCTCTCTACTCAGATCCTCTTAATGTTACAAGTACAATATATCCTTCAGTCAAACTGAAGTAGAAGTACTGGTTTGAAAAACATTAGGTATTCAGGTGTACCTAAAGCTTCTCAATTACAGCAATTTAAGTAGGTGTAGTAGTTCTTTTCCACCCCTGCATGTAACAACACCAATCTGGGAATCAGTCAAGGGAGCACGTGGAAAAGGGAGGAGAAATTAAAAGAGCAAGGATTCGACATAGAAGGAAAGTTTTGGGCTTTTATGCTGATTTTTTCAGACATTGTGATGTTTATATTATCTGTGATCCAGTAACCTGACACACCAGACAGACTGTTCAATATTTCACTAGTCGTTCTGGGAAAAGGACCATACAAAGTGTTTGGGGAGGGCAGAACCTTTAAAAAGCATATCTGGCAGGTGATTGGATGATTGTTCTGTAAATCAACAGGATTTTTTTTCTGGGCTGAATCACAGGTAGGCAACACACTTTGCACACTGCTCTTTCGCTATACCCCTACATCTAGGGCATTTGTACCAACCCTTTTTCTGCACCCAAATAGGCCAATGGTCAGCATTGTCCTGACGCACAGGTGGTGCTGGCACTGGTGAATTAGGGCCTACAGAGTATAGTAATAGCCCAAACTTCACTCTCTGCAACCAAAAATCAAATTTATTTTTGTTAAATTGTAAAGATCAAAACAAAAGTGTGATGAATAGTATGCTTTTGAACACAACATAGGTGTAAACACACACTACCAAACTTAAAAACTATGTTTTCAAAATTTTTCACTGTTACCTCAAGGCATCTCATTCAATTTTTCATAATGGTACAACTTTGCCTAAAGGCAACAACTGAATTTTAACAAGTTTTCTTTACTTCATCAGCTAATAAACTGTTTTAAGCCATCAAAAGTTAGGGTTCCCTCACCTGTAAGTGTGAATGCATCTATTTCCAGATAGAAAATGAACAGGAAATGATGTTTTTTGATGCTTTTTGTGGAGAAAAATGGCAAGGTGGTTGCCAAAAAGGGTTTTTAATATGGCTTCCTGAGAGTCATGTGACAAATTAAGGCACGTTTATTGGTTCCTTGGAGTCTTCCCTCCTTTGTAAAGAATTGTATCATTCAAAGAGATGAATTGTGGAGAGGTAACATGCTAAAATTTTGTATTACTATGGAAGAATGTGTTGTTTGGTCTCAAGGATAACGGTACGACTGATAACTGTATATTCTTGATAAATCTTATCATTTATTGGCTAAATTCCATATCCATAGATGTAAATTTTCAGACAAAAGACCACATTTCAATACATTTCTAAATGAGTTCACAGTCCACAGTTTAAGATCTACTATCCATACTATTATGAAAAGATTTAGAGAATTCTGAGAAATCTCTTTCTTCTCTCAACCCCTCTGGTGGCAATGCATTAAAAACCAATATCACACTGTAAAGGATATCACCACGTGGGCTCATAAACACTTTGGACAACCACTGTCAATTTAACATAGTTCGTCGCTGCATAAGCGCAAGTTAAAACTTTATCATGCAAAGCAAAAGCCATATTATAGCAACAACCCCAAGCCAAGCTTCTATGGGCCCCAGCTCATCTGAGATGGACTGGAAAAGTGTGCTGTGGTCTGGATGAGTCCACATTTCAAACTGTTTTTTGAAATGATGGACGTCATCTCCTCTGAGTTAAAGAGGGAAAGTACCATGCAGATTGTTTTTGGCACAAAGGTCAAAAGTCAGCATCTGTGATAGTATGGGAGTGTGTTAGTTCCCATGGCATGGGCAACTTGCATTTCTGTGGAAGCACCATTAGTGCTGAAAGGTACATACAGGTTTTGGAGCAACAATATGCTGCCAATTATGTGAAATGTTTTAAAGGGATGTCCTGAGGGATCGAAGGTCATGGGCATTCAATGTTGGTTTTCAGCCTTGCTGCATACATGGAGAGATGTCCCTGTATTCTCTGAATCTGTTGATGACATTGTAAACCACTGATTATGAAACCCCTAAAATCCTTGAGGGAATGTTGAACTTTTTCTCACAGTTGTTCACAAAGTGGTGAGCCTCACCTCATCCTTGCTTGAGAACGACTGAGCCTTTTGGGGATGCTCCTTTCATACCCAACCATGACAGTCACTTGTTTCCGATCTGTTCACCTGTGGAATGTTCTAAACAGGTGATTATGAGGATTCCTTGACTTCCCCAGTCTTTTGTTGACCCTGTTTCAGCTTTTTTGGACCGTGTTGAAGGATTTAAAATCAAAATGAGTGCATTTTTAAAAACAGAACTATGAAGTTTATCAGTTTGAACATTACTTTTCTAGTCTTTAAAGTGTATTCAATCGAACTTAGGTAGAAAAGGATTAATCAAATCAATGTATTCCGTTTTAATTTAGGTTTTAAACAACTTTCTTGGAATTAAGGTTTGTAATATCTATTTACACAAACAGAGGAATCGTATCCCTTTGAACACAGCTTTATCAGATCGTAGTAGTTTCCTGTATGAACAATAAAAGTGAAGTTTCCTGGTGACCAGCTTTGAGGATTAGGGATCACATGGACACCCTGCCCGCTGTGGTGTCTCCATGAACCTCCTCAGTGGCTCTCGGCAGCAGCAGCAGTGTTGAGGAGCTGCCGTGACGCGGCAGTGGGACTGGCTTCGCTTCTCTCTGCCTGCATTCACAAACGGATATGATAAACCAGCGCTGAATGCACCGGGCCAGCGACTACAGTCAGCGCTGACAATGGCGGAAGAGGACGACGCGAGGATTCGGATTTTACAGAGCCTGCGGGGTAAAATATGTAAGTTTGACTGGGCAGACGCTGTTTTCCGTCTCTCACAGGGGGACAGAGGTGAGCGGCGACAGGGGAAGAAGCCGGAGGGGCGCGGCGTGCTATCAACAGTGTGGAGGCAGCCAGTTCATCTGGTCGGTCTGCTGGGGAACGTCAAGTTAGCCTAGCATGCTAGACGCTGCTGCTAGCTTGTTGTGAATGATTTCGTGTATTGAGCATGGTTCATTGGACGTCCGCCAAGGTGTCCCTACGAACTAGGTGTTTTTCCTGTTCTGGAAAGGTCTACCGTTTCAGTTTGCATGCTTTTATATGGACTTGCGCTTCCATACAAGCTAACTCAGTGTTGGTGACAAAGTAGGCTAGCTACCACCAGCCGTTCAGTCTATCTCACCCAGGGATGGGCAACTTTGATACCAAGAGGGCCACATTCATTTAATTCACACTGCTGAGGGGCTAAACTGTCACTACTTTTAGACATATTTAAACAATGATTGTATATTATTGTTTATAAATACAGCTGGCACAAAGCTTATGTTAGAAAATATATATCACACACGGTAATATTCTTTCTTCAGTCCAAAGTATAGCTCAGTTTTATCAGCCAAAGGACGTTTTGTGATACTTAAACCCGATTATTACCATCTACCTATAAGTGTTTACATATTTTTTCTCTATTTTTAGCAGGGTTACACGATATTCTCTGAACAGTATAGTATGTAGATTGTTGCCTTAAAAGTTGATTATTGGCATACATGAAACTTTTTGTCTGTATTTTGGATGTAAAAATTGGCCATAAACAAATGACAGAATGCACAAATGTACCATAATGTTTTACCTTATTATCACTGTATTTTAGGGCTGTTCGATAATGGCAAAAATCATAATCGAAATAATCTTAATAGATATTTAGATCATGATTATGAAACATGATTACTCACTGTTTTTAATACAGCATTGGCGCATCTGCTTTTGACAGTATAATTTTAAACATTAAAGACAGGGAAATAAACAGAAATATACTTGTAAAAATACAAATACCTCAATTAATGCTAATAATAATGTAAAATAATAAATAGAGTTATCTTCTTCTTGATTACTCATTCATAATTTAGGAAGGCAGTTATTGTAATTAAAATTAAAACTTGATTAATTTTGCAGCTCTACTGAATGTCCACTTTTTTGAACAAAAAAACAAAGAATAAAATGTTGATTTTCTTGCTTCACAACTGTTTCTAATACAAATAGACTCACCATGAAAGACACGGGTCAGTGTTATTTGAGTGGAGGCTTCGTGCTCTTGAGAACAAATATCAGTGTTAGTATCAGTATTAGTATTGCTGATAATGAGTCTGGAAATATCTGCGTATTGGATATTAGCAAAAATTCAATCTTGTGCATCTCTTATTTATTCAAAAGACTTTAGTTGTGCATATGAGATATCTAACAGAAACAATTACAGCCAATTATTCTGACTTGTTTTTTTTTTAAATCAAGACATGCCACTGTTATCAAATATTGCAATAGAAAAGCCAAATTATCATGTTGTAATTTATTGGTCTTTTTGCTGGGTATTGTTTTGGGGTATCACAAGTTTAATTCTTCATATTTTTTAATGCTTACAATTAATTGATATTGGGGATAAATTCATGGGCCATGTTGAGGGAAGGGGCACATTTTGACCCCATGCCACCATGTTGGTACACTGCAGGACACAGGTATCTTATCTCTAATGAAGGAGCAATAATTGAAGTTATGACATAACGCACATTTGAGTGACAGCATAGGTATGAAAGCCTTAAAGTAATTGTATCAGTCATTGACCTTTTTAGTGTTTTCGTCAGACACCAACAGTACCATCATATATCCGGTGCAAAGTCATTTCTTGGTCACTTAGTTCTCTTTGACCTGCATGTAAGGACAAAAAAACAGGAAACATTTCATCATTTGCAGGTACAATCATGGTTAAAGCCTCCATAGCAATGCCATTTTCAAGTATTTTGCAAGCAAATCCCCTTCATTGTAGTTACTATATTACAAACGGAAGCATTGGCTTGTAAGTCAAATACCAAGCAAGCCAGCGTGCTAATCCTCATTCACACCCTGGGCTTACCCAGTGGAGTGTTTACCTGCTGCTGTTTTGTTTTCAAGATGTGTATGACTGCTCTCCTTTCAAAGTACAGCAGATTTATGAATGTTGTTGGTCACATTTCAAAACACACACACCCATTTGAGATTGAGAACATGCATTTTGGGCACTGAGCCTTGCTTTACTTGACTGGAGATGGTAAAATTCCTAGCAGTTTGTTTGATGAAAAATAGTTATTAATAAGCAAAAATCAAAGCTTAAATTCATATCAATATTATTGATTGATTTTTGTGTGTAGGATACAGTTTTTGCCTATCAAGTAAGAGTAGACCATGCAATAATAAGCTCTAAATGCGGCTTTGATGTGGTTTGTTTACTGTGAAGACAAACACCAACATGTATGATAGTATGTATTCAAAGAAGCACAATAGGAGGACAACAGTTTCACTACTATGAATTAATGAGAAAACGGCAAGCAGAACAAAATAGAGGAACTATAATGGCATGTAACTCACTTTGCAGTCTTACGAAACTCCATTCTTCCTTGTTCACACTTTGTTTTCCTTTAGCCTACATCAATGAAGGTGGCACTCTGTTAAGATGTATTCTTTGTTCACTTTTAAAATGACCATGCAGACATGAGTTTGAGACGGTCATTGTTTATATTTGTACTTTGACCTTTAGGTCATTGTCATCATGCCGTAATGAGCTTCTGTTTTTAGTGGAAAAAGAGAAGATGTGACAGTAGGGTTAGTCTGCTGTAATGTAGCGTTTGTGAATGTTTCTGGTGGGCTTTTCTCCACCAGGTCTTAGTGACAGCCTGGCTGTGCTAAGTTTACAGTCTTATTAATAGGCTGTTTAAAGCTGAGCTCATACTTGGCTTTTCTTAATTAGGTTCCCCACCTGGGCTCAGGGTACCAAAGCTAGAGGATCAGTTTAGACTGCTATCTTTACTTTTGTAATCCACAGGTCTAAATTTGACTTATTGTGCAGTTATTGTTAGTGCTGTGGTATTTGCAGCAACTTCCATTAGCTGTTCTAGAAATTCTTGTCTTATCTGATTTTGATTTGTTAACTCAGAATGTACATGTTACACAAAACTCCATTAAATGTAATCTGGGTCTGCCTTCAATGCAACGGCAGTGTGTACTAGTGTTGTGTGTGCAAGTGTGTGTGTGTGTGTGTGTCACAAAGGTGTTTGTCATTTGTGAATCAGCGCTGTACTGTCACCGCTGGTTAAGCTGAGGAAGTCAATGTTTCATGTTTTTAACCACATATGAGCCTCAAGTTGTCCTTGGCTGCATCCGCTCTGCAGACTGCCCTGAACACTTATAAGAGCTGCTGTCCTTATTATTACTGTGAATATTGCGATTGTAAAAGTAAAGTTTGTGCATGAAATTACAATCACATGTTTATTTAAATAACTCTATTATTCGATTGACCAAGGGAAGTAGCTCTGAACACTGATGTAAATGCGTGTGTAGAATAGTTAAAGCACACAAATGTATCTGGAGTGAATACCCCTTGAAGATGAATATTCTAATCTGAAAACTGGTAATGTAGTTGTTTTTTCCAGTCAGGCATCCTCAAAATTTAAACTTAAGTAATGTCCCAAATTTGTCACCACCTGATGTGCCAGTGATATTTTAAAGCTATTTAAGAATTGTTTCATATTTCACTTAAAGACTACTGACAATGTTTTGTCTCCTTGCTTCAGGTGAAGCTAAGAACCTTGGTCCAGTCTCGGGTCCGAATCGACAAAGGGATCTCTGCACCTTTTGCACCATAAGTTTGGATCAAGAGGAGGTGTTTCGCACCAAAGTGTTTGACAAAAGCGTCAGGTAGGCAGCAATCAGTCATTTGGAATTTGGTTACATTTCCCAAATGTACTCCATTTACTCTATCTTGATATTGTCTTATATTAAAGATGGATTGTTGTATTTGTAAATGCAACTGTTCGGTAAAGTGTTGAAAACATGTATCACAAAACATGCAGCATTTTAGAAACATGAAGTACCAGCAATCTACATCAGGGGTTTACAAATATCTCCTGCTTTAGACCCAAATGAGAAATCTGCTCTCTTCCTGGGATCCAACTTTACATTATATATTCTAAATCTTAATTATACACATAATTAAGATTGATTATTTGATTAATTATTGGCTAGAACAAAATATATAGTAATCCTTTTTTAACCTTATGGTAGTTTTTTTTTAAAATATAGCTCCATTTCATGATTTTTTTTTACAAGTAGGTGTTTTGGGGTTTCAAATTCAAAATTACGACAATTTAAATTAAATAAGAGCCCGGTATGTGAAATATACTTCTGGCAAAATTTAATTTATCTGAAGATATGGTTACTCTTGAAAAATTGTCCAGCTCTTAGCCGAAGCCTTCATTTCTTTGAATGAATAAAATACTTGGAATTTCAAAGAATTAAAAACAAAGACTGAGAGAAATATAGGGTAACATTTTTGAAAAAGACAGCAGAAAAGTGAGTTACAGATAGTGTGCTTTTATTTTAGATACCTAAGTTTTAGGACATATGTTTATGATTGCAACTCTTTCATTTATTTCATGAAACTAATTAAAATGGTCTCGGCCAGATAAGGTAAAAATACAGAATAAGCTGTATTAATCTGTGCTTGTGTATGTGTTTCTAAAATCAAAAGTTGTAGCTCAAATTATCCTTATAAGTTATGAGTGAAAGTGTTTGTTACAACCGTCCCTGGACTCCCCTATGAACAGTTCTGCCTGTATCTTTGACTCAGTTGGAAAACTCCCCCTGATTAGAGGCTGTAATCCTGCAGCCCTAGTGTAAACCGTTTCATAATAAACAGAAACAGAAAATTGTGTGCAAATTTCTAAAGTCGGTGTGATGTTTGATGATAACCATGTTACTCTGTGAGAAATAATCACCTCTGCCAAGGAGGTTATATTTTTGCCAGCGTTTGGTTGTTTGTTAACAGGATGACTCAAAAAGTTATAAACTGAGTTTTCTGAAATTTTCAAGATATGTCAGCAATATGCCAATGACCAGTTGGGGAGATTATTTGTGGAAATCCAGATGCAGTTCAAGGATTGTCCAAAGATTAGTTAAAATTGCGAGCAAGGGGCAGTTTTCCAAATTTTTTTCTACTAACTCAAAAAGTTCTTAACTGAAGTGGATGACATTTTAAGGGAATGTTGGTCATGGCATAAGGGACTAGTGATTCGATTTTTGTGGTGATCCAAGTCTGAATGTAGTTCCAGGAATTTTTTCAAGGATTTGTTAACGGTGTGAGATAAGGCGGTTTTCCACATTTTTGAAAATGAACTGCCCAACAATGTTGGAAATGCCTCAGCTGAGGTTTCTACTTGGAGGTCTAGTTGTAGAAAAGTATGTCAGAGTTAATGATGAAACACTTACCCATGTCATCCCTAGGAACGATCCAAGGTAGATCATTTCAAATGTTCCGTAACTCAACCTAAAATGGAGTTTAACCTACCAGTCTGAATCTGATAAGCATGTAGAAATGTTCAATTGAATGCTTTATTTATACAAGATTGCAGCGTCAGCAGGGAAGTGAAGTTGGTTTGCAAAGTGGAGTGTGGCTAAATCTGGCAGTGCTGGAACTCCTAGGTGGTGATGGGAATTGATAAGATTTTATTGATAGAGTGCCATTAATGATTCAGCTTATTGCTTCCTGTTGGTTTTCTGTGTGGAAAAGACTTGACCTACATAGGTTTTCAGTGGCAGCAATGTCAAACATGCCAGTCTTGTGCAATAAACATATTTTTGTTAAAAATTAGGACACAAAGTTGACCACTTCTGCACCATCTGCCATGAAGTTTAAGTCTCTGGTATCATTTCTGCTGACTGCCCCTGATGAAAGCATGACGTCCTTTATTTGCAAAGCATGTTGAACACAGTGGAAAGAATTAATAAGAAAAAAGACCAATGATAATGATTCGTTGAGGGATTTGTGATCGATTCTCAACTTGAGTTGGTTTTTTGATTCCCATTGGTACTCCTTGGGTTTGTTTGTCTTTACTTTTTAATGTCAAAATTTCTGTGCTAGATGTGGTTTCTTGCTGCTGTGGTCAAGTGCTTACATGTGAGTATAACGTGACACAGCCTACATACAACTTAATCTCCACTTTTTTAGATCACAATACTGCTCAAATGTGCTGTTCCTACAAGGCATTTATGATGTTATCTGTTTGTACCCTAGCATTCATTCAGTGTCCTTAGTATACAGCCATGTTTGAGCTATTAAGATGAGCTACAGTGGTCTTTTGCTGGAGTAGCTGTGTTATTTAGAGTATTTGACCAAGACATTAGGCCTGTATTGATAAAAACCATAAAAATTAGTTCAACAGGAAAATAAATCAGGTGCTTACCATTTAACATAGTTATCCTCTTTGAACCATTTAGACAGATTTCCGTGAATAATCTTTTCCACCTTATCTATATTGGATGATGGTTTTATAAAATCAATCAATCAATCAATCTTTATTTGTATAGCGCCAATTCATAACAAGTGTAATCTCAAGACACTTTACAATAGAGCACAAAGCTCTTCATATTATGGATACACATATATGCATAGATACATATATACATATAAAAATACACATATACATATATATACAAATATATACATCCAACACCCAACATGAATCCATATAGCCAATCATGAATCCCTCCATCATGGCGGCAAGAAAAAACCTTCTGTTAAGCAGCAGGAAATCTTGAATGTGGACCCCAGTCTCATGATGAACAGCAAATCCACACGATGCTGTGTTGGGTGTGTGGGCAAAGGGAGGGAGGTAAGTGGAGACAAGCGGACTAAAGTAAGAACTAAAGCTAGTGACAGATCAATGGACCAATCATAGACCTGTCGTCGTCAAATTTGTTTCTGCTGCAAACAAATTTATTAGAGGAGGGTCCTCATGTCTGTGTGGTTGTGGTGAAAATTTTATAGAAGTATAATCAATAAAAGTCTTACTGGAAGTAAGAATTTATGGTAGTGATGAACTCATGGGTGCCCAGACCACAAGTGCATCCCTACCATATTTGTCTCCGTTAAGTATAAATGTATTAATGGTAGACCTCTTGAGATGTGACACCTCATTCTCAGGAGGGATCTCATGTCCATGTGGAGCTAGAGATAGTTACTATAGATGTATCAACCATGGATAGAAAGATCATGTTAATATCAACATTAACAGCTATAATGATTATGAACTGGAGTGAGATGGCCAAATATGTGTTATGTCTGTAATTGTAGTTATTGAGGCTTCGTGACTCCACAGCAGCAGGCAGTCTCCACCAAGGATCCCAGGCAACCTAAAAGACAAGAGCCAGAGACGAGTACAGGAGCAAACAGAAAGGGGCAGAGGCAGATATGGAGAGAGAGTGTGAGAGAGAGAGGGATAGAGCCCAATGTGCCAGATCCCCCCGGCAGTCTAAGCCTATTGCATCTTAACTATATGTCTAAACTATGGACTATGAGCTGGTCCCTAACTGAAAGCTTTATCAAAGAGGAATGTTTTAAGTCTAGCCTTAAAGGTAGAGAGGGTGTCTGCCTCCCGAACCGTGGTCGGTAAATGGTTCCAGAGAAGAGGAGCCTGATAACTGAAGGCTCTACCTCCCATACTACTTCTAGAGACTGATGGAACCACGAGCAGGCCAGCATTTTGGGAGCGTAATGTTCTAGAGGGGTTGTACGGCACTACAAGCTCTTTGAGGTAAACTGGTGCCTGTCCACTGAGAGCTTTATAGGTGAGAAGAAGAATCTTGAATTCTATTCTATATTTAATGGGAAGCCAGTGCAGAGAGGCTAATACTGGAGTAATATGGTCTCTTCTCCTAGTTCTAGTCAGCACACGTGCTGCAGCATTTTGGACCAGCTGAAGCGTCTTAAGCGACTTACTGGGACAGCCTGAAAGAAGAGAATTACAGTAGTCCAGTCTAGAGGTAACAAAAGCATGGACAAGCTTTTCAGCATCGCTCTGGGACAGGATAGGCCTAATTTTAGCGATGTTACGAAGATGAAAAAAGGCTGTTTTTGAGATTTGCTTTATGTGACAGTTAAAGGATAGATCCTGATCGAATAGAACCCCAAGATTTCTAACAGTTGTGCTTGGCGTCAGGCTTATGCCATCTAGGGCAGTGAAATCATTAGAAAAGGTTTCTCTAAGGTGTCGAGGGCCCAGCACAATGATCTCTGTCTTGTCTGAGTTAAGGAGAAGAAAATTTTGGGCCATCCATGTCCTAATGTCCTTTAGACACGCATCTAGTTTAGATAACTGATTTGTCTCACCTGGCTTCATCGATACATACAGCTGAGTATCATCAGCATAGCAATGAAAATTAACGGAGTATTTCCTCATGATATCACCGAGGGGAAGCATATAAATGGAGAAGAGAATTGGACCTAGCACAGAGCCTTGAGGAACTCCGTAACTTACTTTAGTGTACACAGAGGACTTGTTGTTCACGTGTACAAACTGGTATCTATCAGATAAGTAGGACTTAAACCAATTTAAGGCAGTCCCTGTAAACCCGAGTAATACCTCTAATCTCTGTATAAGAACATCATGATCAATGGTGTCAAAAGCCGCACTAAGATCTAATAAAACAAGTACTGAGAGAAGTCCCTCATCTGAAGCTGAGAGTAGGTCGTTAGTTACTTTAACTAGAGCAGTCTCTGTGCTGTGATGAGCTCTAAATCCTGACTGAAAGTCCTCAAAAAGGCTGTTGTCTTGAAGGAAGTCACATAGCTGAGTAGCCACTACTTTCTCCAGGATCTTTGAAGTAAATGGAAGGTTTGATATAGGCCTGTAGTTAGCCAATGTTCCCGAATCGAGGTTAGGTTTTTTAAGGAGAGGTTTGATTACAGCTACTTTAAAAGACTGTGGCATGTAGCCTGTTGATAGAGATATATTTATTGTCTCCAGCAGGGATGGACAGACTAGGGGAAAGACCTCCTTGAACAGTAAAATAGTAGATATTGTCTGGTTAGCCGTAGATGTATTAATTTAGAGTAATATAATTTAGTGAGTAAAGCAAAACGAGGAGTAATAGATCACTTCACTCTGAAGTGTTCATAGAATTGCAGTGGTGGACAGTGATGAAGTAAATTTGTTTAGAAATGTGCTCAATCATTTTTTATTAACTCCACTTAACAGTTTTATTTTTTTGGGGTGGGGGGTTGCTGTTGCTTTTGACTTTTTCTTTCATACATTTGAAAAACAGTTTATTCTTTTGACAAGGGATTCAGGATAATAACAGTAGAATATCGGTATTGGCAGACATTGAATTTTCTGTCAATATTTACAGTTGATATTGGACATATTTATCAACTGTATCCCACACATCAGCTGTTATATCAGCAAACTACACAAATGTACAATAATGCTTCACCTTATCATCACCGCATGGTACATTTACAACTAAAGAGTTTAATCTTTTCAAGAGAGAATTTTTTTTTCTGTTTCAGATTTGTTCCTTACACAAATAGACTGTCACATTAAAAGCAACAAGTCAGTTTTCGTAAAGTAAAGACCTTGTGCTCATGAAAGAAAGAAATATCGGCATCAGTGATGATGAGTTTGCTTTTTCTCTGAAGTCGGCTGATGAATGTTTCCGTCCTAAAATCTCACAGACTAACTGTTTGTGCAGCCGTGCATGTGGTTTGTCTGAGCGGTGTTGCCGTACCTGTGTGATGTGGGTCTTCATGTTTGTACTCAGAGCAAACACTCAGATTTTATTCAGAGGTGCTCATAAAACTATTAAAGAGAACAATCACAGGTCCCCACTGAGGCAACTATGGCCACATTTTAGGCTCATGTCTGAGGTTTTTGAAATCAAGAATGATTTGTTTTGTTTTTTGAAAGTGTCCTGGTATTGTTGACTTCGAGCGTACATTGTGAAAATACAAAACTGTGATATATTTTTAAAGTAGTTTTACTACCTAATCAGTCAATTAACCTTTATTTGTATAGCACCAATTCATAACAAGTGTTATCTCAAGACACATTACATTCGAGCAGGCTGAAGACAAACTCTTCATTTTATAGATAGATGTATATGCATAGATAAATGTATAAAACAACTTTCTAATTTAAGATACTCATTAAAGAGGGAGAACAAGCCTCAGCTTGTGACGCATTAAACAGAAGAAAGTAAATATGGAATTTAAATAATCTTTACATAGATATACCTGAGTAAAAGTCACAAAATACAGTCATGCATTCATTTATTAAAGGCTTTAAAATTCAACGCCTCAACGCATAAATTAACTCAGAAACTTTTGATTGTGTTTCAGTTGTGTTTGACCAGGGCTGTATGTACTTAGGCTAAAGTAATGAAGCTGTGTACTTTGTCTGCCACTGAGTAAATGTAATCTGTGTGGTGGCTAGGATTGAAAATGCCACTACGAGGCTAAGTAGGCTTTCTAAATAAAACAAGGTAGAAATGAACGATGCCATGAGGTCTTAAAATGTAGGAAGAGGGTCCTGAAAGGGGTCCCTGAATGTACTAAATGTAATCTCTATGTATACCATATATAGACTGTCAGTATGTGACTGATGCATTAGGGGTGTGGGGAAGTATTTAAGCTGAAAAACATCCAATCATTGTGACTGAAACATTTTTTATGATCACCACATGTTCACAACTGATTCGAAGGAAGATGTGGGTACCAGGAACCTTTCAGTTTTCTATTTACATCATTGAATATCTTACTGTAAACATGGGTCTGCCTTCTCCAGGTATTTCATAATAGCTGTTTTTTTTCCTCTGCTGATTTTGGTGCTGTTCAAAAGGATTTTACAGTCTGTGAGGAAGTGAGTCCTCCCACGCTCTCCCCTGCCTTTCTCTCTGTGTCACTCTCAACTGCCTTAGCCTCGATTTAACGCATCTTAATAATCACTTAGATTCAGACCACTGTGTTTTTAATGGTGCTTGAATCATGTCTGATGTACATGCTCCTGTTTCTAATGGTGTACAACATTTACAGAGCCTGTAATTGCAGCTAATCTGATGGATAAAGCAGGCATGTTCACAGTGTGTGGTCAAGTGTTTCTTCCTTACAGTGTCACATCAAGCAATAACAACAAAAAGGAGAGTAGCACAGGGAGCATGTGCATGTGCAAGCAAGAAGGCAGGTTACACGTGCATAGTTCAAAATAATGTTCAGGAGGATGTGTGTGTGGGTGTACGCTGAATATGCTGGTCAAAGTCTGTGCCCAAGATATTACACCATTGAGGATGCGAAGAATGTAGAGGGAGGCATGTTTCGGTAATTCCAGAGAAGCAGGATGGCGTATTTAAAGCTGTAATATGTGGAAAACCCTGTGCTCTAAGACTCATTTTCAGATTCTGTTTGATTTCTTTTTATTCGTAATGCACAATATTAGATTTTTGTCTTTCTTAATAGCTAATATAACCATATTTCAGCCAATAGCAGAGCCAAACTAAAACCATGAAATACAAAACAGTTTTAAATTGGATAGAGAACCTCTTCTATACAAGAATTAATGTATATTTCTAAAACAAGACAAAACACATTTGACTCTACACAAAATATAAAATGTATTTTTCTTAAATTTAAATATCTAGTAACCATATCCTGAAATATATTTCAGTTGGTTTAAATTTTGATTGATACAATATGTATTTTTTACAGTAAAAGTAAAATGAGCTTCACCTGCCTCTTTGAGAGCTATAATCAGCACTATAACCACACACTGACTGTGAGCTTTGTGGATAACAGCACAGAAAGAAGTCCTTTTTTTTTTTAGGAGCATTAATTTTAAATTATTATACATTTTTTTTGTTAAGGAAAAAAAGGTTTGCAGTTGGTTTCCTGAGACAAGTGTTTGAAATAACAAAGCTAATTCCTTACAAGTGGTAAAAATAATAATCTCGTAGTTAAGACCTGAAACTCTAATCTTCATAACTCACTGTTAAAGCTGAAGAAATATTAAATAGGTCTGTTGTTATGCTTAAAACTCCACAAATTAAATGCATACCCTCTTTTGCACATGGCAGCAATGAAGGGTCACCAGGGGCTGGATCCTATCTCAGCTGTCATTAGACAAGAGGCAGGGTACAACCTGGACTGCTTGCTAGCCAATCACAGGGCAAAAACATAGTGACAAACAGCCACTCACATACACACTCACACCTATGGGCAATTTAGAGTCATTCATTAATCTAATGAGCATGATTTTGTTCTGTGGGAGAAAACTTGAGCACCCAGGGAAAACCTGCAAAGTCCATACCAAAAAGGTTGCACCTAATCCAGCAATAATTAGAAAAAGCCCTACTGAAAGACAGTGGTATAAAACCCTTATTCCCTGTTTTTACATATAAAGGGTTTGGCTTTTACTTTGAAAGACGAATGTATAGTTTCAAATTGTCAGGAGGTCCTGCTTGCATCTCCTTTTACTTTGAACTTGTGACACTCGGTGGTGCTTGGTCGGTAATCGGCAGGTTGGGGCCCAGCCCCGGCTGTCACATGGCAATGTGTCCTTGGGCAATACATTTAACCCCAAGTTGCTCCCACTGCTGTGTCAGTGGAATGTAAATGGGTATGAAAGGGCGTATAAGAATTAGCTGATACTGATGGAGAACTAAAATAGAAACTCTGAACCATCAGTGAGTGAATGTGAGAGTGAATGGGTGTGAATGGGTAGATGTGACCTGTGGTGTAAAGCAGTTTTGAGTTGTCAAAGACTAGAAAAGCGCTATATAAGCTCAAGTTCACTTACCATTTACCATTACACCCAGTATTTGATGATCAGAGGCCCCCAATTGTTTTAAAATATTTTGATAGATTTGGAAAAAAATTGTTCCAGAAAAAATTAAACACCACAATATTAACAGGTTATTTTCATAATTTAATTAACTAATAATTTACTTAACTACTATTAACTAGTTGAGATATGCTTTCTTTTTTGTAAAATGGTAGAATTAATTTCTTGCCATATAGGATTTACAGTTTTCAGATTGTGAATATAAATGTAATCTTAGCATGTGAAATCAGACGGTAATTGATTTATATTGCCCAAGTCTACTCTGAGACTATCTTTACAGCTTTTGATTAAATTTAAATGATGAAGAACATAATTTAATGTGTTTTGTAGAATTTTGTACGCTCAAACTTAAACATGTCATCTTGATTATGAATTATTCTTGAAAACATTTTAGCTGTTTTCAACTGTTTTTGTTTCTCCATCCCTTCACAGCAGCAGCTGATGTTTTAAAAGTAAAGAGTTCATCAAAACATCGGCTGGATAAGCTGCACATAATGTATGAATAACAACACAGGTGAGCTCACAGCTAAAGATGTAGCAGCGTCCTGCTCTCCCTCCGAGCTGCTGCAGGTCACACAGAGGTCATGTCGCACGTTAAAGTTGACAAGATGTCAAAATAAAGAAATAATAATTTTGGAAAAACAAAACCCGCTGTTTGTTTGCAGATAATGCTAAACCATGCTTAAATAACATCAATAAATTAGAGTTTAATGCAAAACAAAGAACATTTTTTTCTTTGTCCTCCAAGTCGAGAGAGCCACTGGGGAGGGCAAAAGAGCCTCATGCGGCTCTGGAGCCACAGGTTCTGACTCCTGGTGTAGGTAATGCCACTGTGGAGAAATAATTACACGAGGGGATCACATATTTCTTGTCGAGTCTTTGACCATTTTGCAGCAGCTGTACTCTTTTCTCTCGACATGACTTGCTCTCATCAGTCCACTGAGTCGGAGTGACTTGAAAATGCCGCTGCAGGGTTCGCTCTCGTGTTATTTAGAGAGCTTAATGAGCCTTAACCATGCATTCGCCCCCTGGTGGTTGGCTGACTGGTTAATGAAGTGCTTGATTAGATATGCAGCAGAGCCCGTATTTTAAATGTAAATATCGCCGACGATCAGGTTAATTTAATCGTGGCAGCCAAAATCGCGATCACGATTAAAATTTGATTGATTGTGCAGCTCCACAACTTTGTACTTAAACAGGCATAGCATGACTTCAACAAATTAATCAAAGGACAAAGATAAAGTAGAATAAAAAAAAAATCTTGTCCACCTTTTGAGGAAATTTGCCTTCAAATAAATACACATGGCAGCATTTAATGCATTCATGCAGTCAATACACCCAAGAAAAAAAATCACCTTGACGTCCACACTAAGATAGTAAGATAGTATAGTATTGAAGTTTTGATCAAACAAGTGAACTGTTGATCCAGCACCACTGTCTTTGCGTTGTTCAGTCTGTTTGAGACAGGTGGTCCATCTGCAGGCAGTGAATACATTGAGGCAGTGCTTAACCTACATTCAGCCATGTCAGATCAAGCTGTTTAACTGGCTGTCTTGATTGTAAGGTCGTTCTGTTGGCAGGACTGAGTGGCACAGATGCTCAGGTTCTCTGTGTTTGTGCCAGCTCCTACAGGGCAGTCCTGTGCTGACCTACTGGATAAGGTGATATTGGCGTCAGCACATGCTGTGTATTGACTGAAGTCTACATTTTCATCTTGTTTAGAAGAGTCTACAGTCAAATATGATAAAAAGTGTTTGATGGCTACCTTTTTTAATAAAAAACAAAACAAAAAAGAGATGTTAAAACTTTGATAATTAAAACTAACATAATGCATTTTTACTTTGTCTTCAGCCAGACAAACAGGTCTAAAAGTTTTAGTGTAGGCTGTCGGACAGTCAAAACCCAACATTTTTTTTTGAGAAACGTGTTTGTTTTTATTGCAACATAAGTTAGGTATACATGATCTGTTAGTACTGCATTGCCTGACCTTTTAAGTCAATAATAGTAACGTATTAACAGTGGTATCACTACAGACCCATTTGTGAAGGATATCAACAAAGGTATTAACATCAGAATACCAAATAAATACTCCACCTACAAGTTATAGTACTTTATCCGAGGTATGTTGGTATTTTCATCAGTTTATTCTTAATTAAGTATTGATAATGCATGAAGATGAATGAAATACATTTATGTAGACTTTACAGTTTGCCTAATTGTGCTAGTTTAAAGAGAATAAAATGTGCCCATGCTCAGGCACAGTCTATGTGTCCTGAAGCATGCCATGCAGCCCCTTTGGTGTTGGTCAGGTGTGCCTGTTTTCTCTTTTTAAATATCCATCTGATTTCAGCCCCTTTAGTCAAAGAACTGACCACTGTGCTTGTAGATGCTGGTCCAGTCACAGAAACATCATGACATGACATGCTTTGCAGAAACTTAGTTCATTGAATATAGAATAAATGCCTCAGTTACGTGATGTAGGGCTTCAGTGATTGTTCCCATGTTGTTAGCATTCTCTCATACTGCTCAGCATGCCACTGTTACTTGTTATTTTTCAGCTGTAGGTGTGTATGTGTGTGGCAGCTCAACACTATGAGATTCTTTTCATCAAGTTCATTCATGGCAACTAAATGTCAATTTTTACATTGTTAGAAATGGTTGACGACATTCAAGCAGGCAACAAGACCTTTTGTAAGGATTAACCCCTAAAGACGCAATTCTTCTCTCCTCCCACTCTGCACTGTACGAGTGTCTGAGCTCTTAAGGTTCATCCACATGGAGACAAATTCAGGCGCATCGGTAGTTTTTAATCACACAGGTGTGGACGAAAACGCATATTTTTAAAAAAAGGGGTTCCAGAGTGATTTAATCTGAAACACGCTGGCCTTGTGTTTCCATGTGGACAGCTAATACGGATAGCTTCAGAAGCGCTGATGGCATAGCCCCATCTCTCACTTAAGTCAGATGCGAGGGCCTTAACAACAATGTCGGAATATAGTGTTGCACTCATGCTGCAGAAGAGCGCATTATGGCTTTAACACCAAAATCTACTGCTCCTCTACGACCACTGTGAGCAACAAGAGGACACTGAGGACAGTGGGCACCAGTGCTTATTGACATTTCTCATGATGTATGTGCATGCTCCATGTCTTCTTCTCTGGTTTTGGTGTATGTCTGCAACAACGTTACAGCACCACTTACAGGCCTGGCATATGTACTACAGCACTTTCAGTGGACACATTTCTCAAAACAATGCCGTCTTTACAGTAAATGTTTTCAATAAGGAAGTGGTTTTGTCTCCATGTGTACGAGCCTTAGGAAGGAGAACAGGGGCGGAGTACGAAGGGCCAAAGGGGGCCCTCCCCAAAAGAAGTAGGGATGGGCAATTCGTGGTGTTTCAATTGTGCTTACAGTATTTGCCTCCTACAATTATGAAAACTCAGTAATTGAGATCACAGGATTACTGTGCCACAGGATATGATGAACTTTTTTTGTATTTTTCCATTATTGTCATCAATATTAGGTGTTTGTATGGTTTTGCACATGTTTTTGTGTACTGCCTGTCCTTTAAGTTCAAATGATAGTGTTAAAAGAAGGTCAATCTTGGCATGTGGTAGGTGTTGTAAAATCAGTGAGTAATCAAGTTTGATAGACATAGTCTAAATTTCTATAAAAAAAAAAGAAAAAATCATAATTGTGATTTTTTTTTTTTCATAATCAAGCCACCCTATGTCCTAGTGTATACTACCCTAATAAATTAAGTCCAATATGGCATGCATGATTCCAACTCATTCTATAAACACATTAAGATTTAAAATTAGGGATGCATGATATTGAATTTTTGCCTATATCTGATATGCTGATATTTTTTAATTCATTATCGCTGATGCCGATACCAATACCGATATTTCTGGTCAAGAGCACAAGGTCTGTCTAATTTGCTGATATTCCAGCCAATATATGGCTGATATGTGTGGCCAATATATCGGCTGTAAATATCTACAAAAATTTCAATATCGGCCGATAGGATACTTAACTTTTTTGGCTAATTTTGGCCAGTACCGATAGCAAACAGATAATTGTTGATATTGTGCATACTTATTTAAAATGTTGAAAAAAACAGTACAAAATTACGTTTTCACCTATATGATATATCAAATTGGTCTTTTTTTGCCTTTTATCAGCATGCTGTACTAATAAGACCTTAGTACAGCATGTTGTAATGAACAATTTTTGTTCTTGCCTCACAAAACTACATAGAAATAAAATTTGACTTGTCTATTTGGCTACGACATGACGTTTTCATGTCTTTAGAAAACTTGCCTGGATTTGACATTTTTAAGGTAAGGGACAGTAATCTCAGGGTGGTATACAGTTGTGATTCTATAAATAACAGGATGTTTCTGGTAAACATTCGAGGATTCAGCTCAATAAACCACCCCTGACTCTACAAGTTTTGAGGGGATTAAAATTTTTAATTCAAAATAATTTAGGACCCAAATTTTGGGGAAAATTATTTAATGATTTGACTGAACTTAATTAAATCAGATTATACACACACATTTATTATATGTAGTTTTTTGACAGGAAAAAACACAATATACTGTGCATCACAAGTTTTAATGTACAAAAAATGTATTTCACAATATTGTTTTTATATTAAACCCTAATGAAAAGTAATTACTAAGAACATTATGAAGACTAAAATTAAAGTAAACTGTTTTTCAGTTTTCGCTAGGGGAAATAAGACTAAAATTACAGTAAACTGTTTTTCAGTTTTCACTGGGTGAAATAATACTAAAATTAAAGTAAACTGTTTTTCAATTTTTCACTGGGTGAAATAATACTAAAATTAAAGTAAACTGTCTTTCAGTTTTCACTGGGTGAAATAATACTAAAATTAAAGTAAACTGTTTTTCAGTTTTTGCTAGGTGAAATAAGACTAAAATTAAATTAAAGTAAACTGTTTTTCAATTTTCACTGGGTGAAATAATACTTAAATTGAAGTAAACTGTTTTTCAGTTTTTGCTAGGTGAAGTAAGACTAAAATTACAGTAAACTGTCTTTCAGTTTCGCTGGGTGAAATAAGACTAAAATTAAAGTGAACTGTTTTTCAATTTTTCACTGGGTAAAATAAGACTAAAATTACAGTAAACTGTCTTTCAGTTTCGCTGGGTGAAATAAGACTTAAATTGAAGTAAACTGTTTTTCAGTTTTTCACCGGGTGAAATAAGACTAAAATTACAGTAAAACTGTCTTTCAGTTTCGCTGGGTGAAATAAGACTAAAATTAAAGTGAACTGTTTTTCAATTTTTCACTGGGTGAAATAAGACTAAAATTACAGTAAACTGTCTTTCAGTTTTCACTGGGTGAAATAATACTAAAATTAAAGTAAACTGTTTTTCAATTTTCACTGGGTAAAATAATACTTAAATTGAAGTAAACTGTTTTTCAGTGTTTGCTGGGTGAAATAAGACTAAAATTAAAGTAAACTGTCTTTCAGTTTTTGCTGGATTCAATAAGACCAAAATGAAAGTAAACTGTTTTTCAATTTTCACTGGGTGAAATAAGACTAAAATTAAAGTAAACTGTCTTTCAGTTTTTGCTGAGTGAAGTAAGACTAAAACTTCAGAGGGTTAAAACGAGTTATTTGTTATTAAAACACCTGTTCCTTTTTGTCTAAAGACTAAGACTTCATGTCTATAAAACTGTATCTAAAATAGCTGCATAGTAAAACTGCTAGTCAAAGGCACACATTGGGTGAATTTAATGCTCTGAATATAGGTGTGGGCCACCACTGCAATATCACTTTTCACTCATAAAGAAAAGGTCAAAATACTTTTCTATGAAGCTTACATTACCTATTTGCTCTTATTTTATTTTATTTTATTACATGTAGGCTACTGTTGTTAATGATATTTTTAAGTTGTAAAAAAAGATAGTTAAAGTCTGCATCAGGTAATTGTGTTCACTTTTGAGTCTCCATTTAATTGGTGCATTAATGTAATATATCAGAGTGAACTTTCTAAATATGTGTCACAGGGCTTCTACTCAGTCAGGCTGTGTTCGAAGGAAATGACTGAAAGCTTTTGGAGTGTGGACGGCAGACATGACACTCAGCATTGCAAGAACATTTCCCACAATCCTGATGAGTCATGTGGCACCCTGGGTTGTCCACCTTCTGCTCACACTGTTCAATTTGCCTGTAAATTGGCGAATCATCTGCTAATGATCGTTCTACTCAAATCAATCTTTAAACACTTTGATCAGAGCACAACACCCGAATCAACAGTTACGGTCTGTTTTTCTCGGCTTTTGACTCAGCACCTCAGATATACTGTTTTACTTATCAAATAACAGCAGCAAATAACTCAAAGTATTGAGTTATAAGAGCTTCTCGATGTAAGAAACCTGCCATATTGATTTGTTATGTGTTTAGACCAGTAGTGGGCAACTGGCAGCCCAGGGGCCACATGCGGTCCTCTGCTACATTTACTGCAGCCCCCAGTCACTTTAAAAAAATATATATAGTAAAATGCATAAAAGCATGAAAAATGTTAATTATTTCTATATTAGTCTTTAATCACTGATTTTATTTTATCTAACAAGAAATTATTAGGTATGGTTTTCTTTTTTGATCTTTAATGAAGCAGTATTAATGCATTTAGGAAGAAAATAGGGCACTATAACTTTAATAACCAACATTAGGTCTTTATAACTGCTGCCTTGACCAGGGCACTTTTGTAAAAGAATGTTTTATTCTTAGTGGGACTTTATGATCAAATAAAGGTAAAATAAATTAATGGCCAGTATATAATAGTTTATTGCAATGAAGCTGTACCTTTAAATCTGTGACCAGTTGATTAAATTTAGCATAACTGGTTTTTGGCTTGAAAATAAGAAGATGAAATCTGATAAAAGCTGGATACGCTTATTTTTTAAATGGAAGTTAGTTTAGATCATATTTTGATAGTATTCTTAAATTTGTAACATTTTGGTCCTCTAACTCTGAGAATAACATTAATGTGGCCCTCATGGTAACCAAAACCATCCCTGGTTTAGACCGCTATTAATTTTAGAGAAAAGACTTAATTGTGCTTTTTCTGTGAAATTGGTATTTACTATGAATTTTTGAGCTGCTTTGATGGATATATTTTTTATTTGGTTTGGACACCAGTGTTGAACAGATGTAACACCACAAACATGGTCACAGGTAGCACAAAACACCTGAAAAGAAAGCACACTTATTTACAAATCGCTTTTCCCCTCAAGTGTGAGACTTTATAGCTCATTGAAATCTCTGCCTTGTTTTACAGCCCTTTTTATGGAGAGGACTTCTACTTTGAGATCCCACGCCCGTTTCAGTGTTTATCCTTCTACGTTTATGCCAAGAGTGTTTTTCAAAGGGACCTACCTGTTGGTAAGTTTTGCATCTTGTCCAAATTTTTCTTTTAAAACTGCAAAGATGAGCTCTGTTTAACTTCATTAATTGATTTTTATTTTTGTGTTTGCCTCGTAGGTAAGGTGTCGATTCGAAAGGATGAGCTGTGCAATTACAGTGGAAAGGAGCTCTGGTTTAGCCTTCATCCTGTAGATCCCAACTCTGAAGTCCAGGTAATGTTTTTGACAGACCAGAAGTTTGTCTCTGTTTTCCAAAATGTGCTTTTGCGTAGGTGCTGCAGTAATGAGTCCTAAAATGTGGAAATAAATGAGTGTTTCTGACTCCATGGTCTTGAGGTCTGGAACATTTTTGACTGAGTTTTCTTTGGCTGCCTGAAATAAGACAACGCAAGCTTTAAGAGATGGCTAACTGGAGTTTGCAGAGTTGTCGAAACATAAAAAGACATCATATCAAACTAAGTGGGATGTTGTAGTTTGTCAATCGTGTTGTTGTTCTTTAAAGCCTAACATTTACTTTTTACTTTTGCTGATGTGTTTATGCTTCTATTGTTATCATCGTAGTGTTCCTTTGTGAATACTGTCTTGATGAAAAAAACAAATACATTACATCAACCTTTTTTTCTGCCACATGCCTCGTTTTCTATAATAATACAAAACCAGTTGCAAACCCTTAGGATTTTTGTCAATGGAACCTGTGCAATGCTTTCTCATGGGTTAGCCTACACTCATTGTCTCACTATATTTTAATGAACATCCTGCTTTATTTCCCTCTGCATTTGACAACATGTGAATGTAGCTTTCCATCAAGGTGCCGGAGTTATGATTTTAAACTTGTAGAACCTCAACATTACAAACCAGGAAATTCACTTGCGTGTAGTCTGACATCTGCATACAGAGTAAATCTTTGTCATAGAGAAGGAGTATCAGAAAGTTTTTGCCCTGGCCGGAGCCAGGCTAAAATTTTGTTCCCTGATTGGCTGCTGGCAACATGCAACTGCAAACTGAATGCTGGTTTAAGCATTATGGGCGCAGGTACATGGAAGTCAATGCACAAGACTGAAGTCTTCAATGTGTTTGGTAGACCTAAATGCTGTGAGAGAAGTAGGTCTAATGTTTTGGGGCGTGTAAGTCAGAATGTGCTACATCTAACAAAGCAGTGCATGTTATGAATTTATATTTTTTTGCAATAGGCTTCTTTTTTTAAAAAGTATCATTCGTTATTATGACTTCACAGAAAAAGAATGACCCTAGATTTTGCACAATTAAATCTAGGAAGTCATTACATCCTAAAACTACCCTGTCCACTCTTCCAAACTCAGAGAGATCAACTTTCCAAAAAAACTCACTGAGGAGAAGAACTAATCCAATTATGTTTCCATATACAAGGTTCTCCAGTGTCCTTGGAAAGTCTTCAAAGAAACATTTAAAACCTAGGCAGGGACCTGCAATTTCGGTAATGAATAGATCCACATTAGTTACATTCCCATAGCCAGAGGGCCGAATTGTGGCAGTTGTAGAATGCTCACATTCACAGTTACTAACGATTTAACAACAGGGACAAAAAAATCAGTGAAAAGGAGGTATTAGATTGAGATTGGTCTGTTTAGATTCAAATGCCTGATTTAATGAGCTAAACACTGAATTCTGGTCAGATTCAACTACTTCTTTGATGCAGGTAACTGAGTTTGTAATTGTTTAATACAGTATCCCTTTCAAATGTATTTTGTAATTCATTTGAAAGTGTTACAGAAACGCTTACAGCCAATTATTTATTTTATTATTTTCCCCAGCAGATGTATTATTTCCTTATGGATATATATTATTATATATGTAAAATTGACTGATGGGCTGCACTGAGTTAGGTGGACCACCTGTTGCCCATCCCTGCCTTAAGGCTTTAAAATGACTTAAAAAGTCTCATTTTGCACATTAGAGGGCTCAGATTTTACTCTGGACATGTATGGACACTTAATCAAATCTCCACGGTTTTTTTTTTTTTTTTAAATTTCAAGCTTAACTTTTCTTTTTGTTTGGCCTGATTTTGCATGACAATTTATAGTACTCACAGCAGCACTTGTTTTAACAGATTATGCACACATTTGCAGACTGTTAACAAAGAAGAAAAGGAGAAAGAATTGGGGAATGAGAGTTTAAAGGAAGCTTAACTTCAAATAGTCCTTTGTTTCTTTTAAGATATGGAAAAATATTTTTCACTTTTAACAATGGAGATTAAAATTAAGTCCAACATGAAATCAAAACAGTGGTGCAGTATTGTATCATTTGTCTTTTGTTTAGGTATAGGCTTCAAATCTCTCAAATGGGACACATGAAAGTGTGCATCAACCCTGTATTATTTTAACATGAACTTCTCTGTTAATTTGAGGTTGATGATCTGAACTTAAAACTGATTGAAGCCCAACTCGCACTTAAAAATACTCTTGTTACTATCAGCTAAAGTTTTGGTTTCTTCTTTCCCTCATGAGTGCAAACATTTTCTTTTTAACCATGCAGCATCCTCATCATGCTTAAACTGTGCAGCTAGTTTCCACCACATGTAGGACATGCATGTGGGTTGATCTATTTCTGCCGTACACTTTTTAATCAGATATTATATGTGCTCTGCTTGTGCTGGTTGAAACCATGGCACGCTATCACTACTTTGCTGCTGCAGCTAACGTGTTGACTTTAGCTGCCATTAGCCCACGCCAGACTATTCTTGGTGTTTGCTGCTACACTGATTCACTCACAAGTAGACACTCTCAACTGTAAAGTTACATCAGTGAGCGATGGAGGTGTTATTGTTCTGCCTGTCTGCTTTGGTTTCTAGTCAAACAAAGGCTGTGAGTGTACCTTGTGAGCAGTGTTAGCTTAAACATCATTTAACCTGTTCAGTAAATTACCACTAAAAAGCAATTGTCCTAGAAACAATACGTCTCAGGGTATTTTTCATTACCCAAATGAGAGCATACATAGTTGTGATGTGATTGTTAATTTGCTGAGGATGTTGGCTCATTCAGATCCTTGCAATGTGTAAGGATTATATTGGCTTAAAGGCCTATCTTACATCAGAAAGAACTCCTCGCCAGCTCAGCCAAGTGCTGAATTGCAGAGACAGAGTGCAAGTGTGTGGGCGTTTTGTTTAGCTCTCTCTCTTGCTCTCTGTGTCTCTCTCTCTCTCTCCCTCTCTCTCTCTCTCGCTCTCTCTCTCTCTCGCTCTCTCTCTCTCTCTCTCTCTCTCTCTCTCTCTCTCTAACACTTCCGAAGGCGAGACCGGCAGCCTTCACCACATCCGACCCCATGAAGATCTCATTCTGTGATGACAGAATTCACAGCTGCTGTGGCTCCTGTCACACATCTTTCCTCCAGTAACATAAAGCTACATGTTACATATGACGTTTGGTGTCACCACAGTTCAGCTTTGAGAACAGAATGAAAGACAGAGGTTAAAAAATGGCGAACAGAGAAATGAAGTAACTGATGGGGCTTTAAAGTTTTGATCAAGATGACTGTTGTGATGGATTAATAAAAACATAATTCAATAAAATTTGTTTTATTTTCTATTTTTGAGAGAATAAGTTAATGCCCTGTGACGTGCATGCTAATGAAGCTACTCGAATTGAATTGAATTAAAATATCAAGATTATTGTTAACAATTATTTAGTTACTGTTGCTCAGATTGCTGAAGAAGTTAATGCTGGTTCTGATCTGAGCATCGCAGAAGCAAAAGTTGGACCAACACAATATTAGGCAGGTGTTCATAATGTTAAGCCTGATAAGTGTGTTTTGTTATTTTTAAATGTAAATCAGACTAGAATCTACATTTTCCTTAATTAACATCATCAAAAAATAAATGGGTTTCTGTAAATGGCCAAAACATGGCACTTTTCAGGTGAATCATGGAAAGGCCTTTGCCTTTATCCTGTTTGTAACTCATAATTGTGCAGACCTAACTAAAAAGGTCAGTATTTCCTCCTGCACATATTTTTTAAACCAGTATCATTATCTTTAGATTACATGTTGAACTTTTGACTCGGGCTGTGGTGAAAAACTGACTTCCCCTGATTTGAATATTCTGTAAGTTCACAAAGATGTCTCTCCTCTATTTCTTCATCAGGGGAAGGTTCACCTGGAGATGCGATTGAATGAAGTGATCACAGAAAACGGCTCAGTGGCACAACACTTACTGGTCCGGTGAGTAACAACATGCTCTGACTTTGAGTCAAGTGATGTCTGAATTGAGATCCAGTTGAAATTGTCCAGTTGTAAAAATTCTGTAGATTCCAATTTTTTCCATAATTTCTTTGATTGAAGCCCTCCACACGGCCTACAGTTTCTCTTTTGTTTGACTATAAAAACAGATCAGTTGTCCAGTTGGTGACTACTCCTGCCTGATAAAAAAGTCTCCTTGAAACTTGCCATCATTAAATTGGTAATATATAATTATTTTATTAGCATTTAGGGTCATGCCTGCCTAAATGTACAACTGATATACCAGCCATACATTTCAGCTTAAGTATGGATGTAGTCTCAAGTTAAAATTCAACAGACCCACCCTTACTCAAATTGATTTTAGTACCCCTACCAAGGAGTTTATGTTTGCCAGCATTTTTCTATTTGTCTATTTTTCTGTTTGCAGGATAAATTAAAAAGTTATCAATGGGTTTTTATGATATTTTCAGGCACATTTGGTCAAGGTTAAAGAAGTAGTATGATTTGGTGGTGATCCAAATCCAGATGCAAATCCAGGATTTTTTTAAGAGATTTTTTAACATTGTTGGATAGGGCATTTTTCCTATCTCAGACTAGAATTTCTACATTTTTGCCAGTAATTCAGTAACTTCTCAACAGATTTTGGTGACATTTTCAGGGAATTTTGATCATGGCATAAAGGACAAGAGATTAGATTTTTGTGGTGACCTGAATCCAGGTGTGGATTTTTTTTAGAGATGTGTTAACAGTACGAGATGTTGGACAATACTTCACCAGACATTGTTGGAAATGCCTTTGTTTGTGCTCACAGAGCACTTCTAGTTATAATTGTTATTCTGTTATTATGATTTACAAGTTTAAAGATGGTTTTAAGGCCTCAAGATATTGGTCCAAACTACAGCTTGTTTGTTTTTTCACCGAAGAAGAATGTGGTTATTGTGGTATTTCAGGAATTTAGTCAAGGTTGTATCAGAGAACGTTTGATGGTAGGCTCATCAGACAGACACAAACACATGCAAATATATATATATATATATATATATATATGTGTGTGTGTATGTATATATATATGTATATATATGTATATACATATATATGTATATACATATATATGTGTTTGTGTGTGTATATATATATATATATGTATTGTTTATTGTTAACAACAAGAAAATAACAAAAGTAAAAATCCTTGATTTTGACATGTCAATTCCCAACATTGTCAGTATCAAAGTAAACAAATATCAGAATGTATTGAAAACAAAAAAATAAATAAATAAATAAACCATCACATCATCTAATTAATATTTTGCATTCCTGCAATTAGTTTACAGTAGAGCTCTAATCCTGGCTGGCATGTTCTCCACGAGCCTTTCACACTGTTTAGGGGCAACCTCAACTGTGTGAAAATATATGGTAAAATTAACTGTAGTTTACTTTGTTTTATATTTGTTTCAAAAATAGATGGATGCAATTAGTGTTACAGGTAAATTTTAGTATAGAATAGACTTAAGTGTGTTATTTACACAGGAAAAAGAGGTGTGTGGTCATTGATATCAGTATCTGTTTCAGCTACAGTAATATTGAATGTACTGTCAAAAGTTATATGAGTTTCACTTTATTACTTTATATATAACCTTTAGCACTGCAAATCTGAGAGCAAGGGCTGTCTCACACATAGACCCAATAAATGTTTGTAAAATGGATATTTAAAGTGAGACTTTTTCTTTTTTATTCTTTGACATACAGTTATTTTAATCTGCAAATGGTAACATTAACTGTTGACAGAACTGTAGGCAGTAAAATGAAGAGCTTAAAAGCACTGATACCAACTACTGTTGGTGAAGTTAGCTTAGCTAGAAAGGTGGCTTTTACTGCTCAAAATCCAACTTTTACGACTCTACAAGCTGAACCTGAAGCCTCCTAAAAGATGACTCGATCTCAGTGAGATGCTTTGTTAAACAACTACAATGGTTCAATAGTAGATGAATAAACAGCTTATCTAACTTAGTACAGCCTGTTGAATGTAGTGATATTATTCAAAATAACTGTCACGCTGATAATCTAAATTAGTGTTTTACTGAGTTTTACTGTTATGTTTTGATAGAGTTCCATCACATGTTCTTTACCTACACTAATCTGTCTACCTGCTGCTTAGAAAGATAATAATTTTCTCACAGTGTGCAGCCAACTTTTAAACAGCTTTGGACTTTTAGTCAATGATCAACCACTACCCCCTGAATGTTGGATCAAATTATTTTTGAATGTAGACAAATATTATTTAATTCCACCACTTAAATCTGTAGTTTTATTTCATTACAAATCACATTGATGTTTTCTTAAATTAAATTTAATGTAACAAAAAAAAAAGAAACAACCCAAGAACTTTAACAAACAGCTTTTTCTTCATTTCGAGACGCCGCATGGGAGGATGTGGTGCTCAGATAGAGCACGCCGAACCTTTGTACATGTGTGCATGTCTGTATGTTGCAGTTTGTGCTGTTTACGTATGTTGTTTTGCATCCTCCATTGATACTTGGAGAGCAGGGTGACGGGAGGAAGTGATGGCAACTAAACAGGAAGCCTGTGCTTCTCACAGTGCAACCGCTGTGGTTTTCTGCTGCCGTCATTCACTGTGTCACTCAGATTGTTTGCTCAAACTGTCACCTGTCTGCCGTCGGCTCGATTAACGTGCAAAAGGAAGGTAGTAAAACTAAAATCAGAGTGTCAAGATTATCATGCACACCGCTAGTTGTCATATTGGTCAGAGCACTGAGATAAGCAAGATTGAGCGAAGTTAAGGATGTAAAGTAGACTGGAGGGAATATGGTCATGACAGCCTGAAAGATGATACATAAACATCCTGACATTGGCTCTACTTGGCTTCTCCCTCTGGCCTCGCTTAGTGACGGCCGGAATTCATTCTTAGTCTCTGGTGACTTCTGAGCAGCCACATCCTGTTTAGGGTGCTGACAGTGTCTGTTGTCACCTGAAACACCTGTGGAAAAAAAGCAGAGGCCCGTCTGTGCCGTGAGCCAAACATGAGGGCAAAGCACCACTTTACCTTTACATGAAAGCAGTGGGACCACTTTCCCTGTTAAGGAGGATTTATGACTTTTTCTATTTGAGATTTGTTTCTACAAATATGAATTGTGTTTGTGTCTTTTTAAAACAAATAAGCATCTTCCACTAGAATTTGGCTTTCTTTTGATTGGAGTTCAAGTGAAGAAAGTGCTGCAGTTGTAGCAACTAGGAATGGATGATATTTTTTGATTTTACTGATATCCAAAATACTGATATTTTTTTGAACTCATCACTATTATTACCACTATCGATTCTGATATTTTTTAAGAACAAAGCCTCCACTTTACTAAAATTGACCTGCTCCTTTTATGATGACAGTCCATTTGTGTAGAAAGAAAAGTCAAACAAGAAAACATTTTTTTTCTGAACTAAGTGATACTTCTGATTGATAAAAGGGGATATTCAGTGATGATGAAGCATTATGGTACATTTGTACATTCTACCTTATGATAGCCAATATATGGAATATTTATGGCCAATATATACCACCGAAATATCAACTGTATGTAAAACCTTATATTATGATACCATAATACCTGATAATTTCCTTTGTAGGTATTTACCTGCTTATAGGGATAATGATCCAATGATTATTATGAATCCCAGCAGCAACATTAATGTGTTTTTAAGTCTTTTTTATGAGTGGTTGTGTTTGTGTAAAAGTAATGGTCTGCTTCGACAAAACCTGCTTCATTTCTAAAAATGTCCGTACCCATCGTAGTACATTGTAGTGTTAAACCCAAAAAACCCACAAATGAAACTGTGTGAAAAATTTATAATACTCTCTATTTATTTTAATAAGACAGTGTCAATATCTAACCCTACTGTGCTCGATCATTTTAATTTCCTGACAAGAAACTTCGCCTTATTTAATGACTGTTACTAAATAAACAAAATCTGACTGTCCAGTTTGTGCCTCAAACAACATTTGTTTTCATTGTGCTTTCCCCTTTGTCTGTGTTCCCTCCTGTAGGATAATAGAGTGCCAGGGACTGCCGTTGATCAGTGGACAGAACTGTGACCCCTACGCCACTGTGTCATTAGTTGGACCTGCCAGGTAACTATAGACCCCTTTTGTCTCAGTTAACAGAGAGATGGTTTTAGTGGGTGGGGTTAGCTGGAACAAAAACAATCCTCCAGACACATGAGCCAGAAACAGATAGCAAACTACTGTTAGCTTGTTTTGACAAAGGTGAAAAATAGCACAGGTCTTTTATTATGAGAGTAGCTGGGAAAGAGTGTAAACACCAATGAACGTATGGGAACATATGTAGCTGGCTGAGCAGTGAAATTGGAATAATAAAATGGATGTTCCGTCAAATGCTATTTCTAAAGTAAAACTTTGCTGATCAATCAACCACTGATCAGTGTCAGCCAATATATGTTAAATAAATGTGATCAATTGATTGAAATAAATACCTATAGACGTCATCTGCTTTCTGATCTTCTTCTCTTTCAACTGTTAAAGGCAGGGTTGGTAATCATGGAAAACTAGCATGAATTTGAATGTAGCATCTCCTCAGGACTCTGCCTAGCCTCCGCTCACATGCACGAGTGCCACTGATTCGCGACCATATATTTGCACTAGCTAAGTAATGTCTCACTCAGCAGTAAGCAGTAAGTTAAAAAGCAAACATGGCAAATCAGGTAGTACTCACAACTGTGATCTCTGCCTCCATCTTGAATCAGGGTCTGTGCACGTGGGCAACATGTACACGCAGAAGGTGGGCAGAACGGCAGTATTTATTTTCATTACATTGCTACACAACATAATGCGCATCATGCTTAGCGATGCGTTTGAGGTCCAGTCAGTAACGTTGTGATGTGTTCAGGCTGACTCAGTAAAATGAGTATTTGATGAGGCTAAGAACATGGTGTGTTTCAATGTCATTTAAGAGGAGATTTAGATTTTGGCTGAAGCTTAAGTAATGTTAGTGTGGCTGAATGTGCTGAACACACAAATATGTTTTCATAGCAATCTAAACTATTCACATCCATCACATTTTTGAACAGAGTTATTATTTATATTTGTTTTGCCTTTTATTTACTAATTTATTTGTACTGTTTTACCGGTTCCATTGAATTTATAGTTTAGGTCAGTCTTTCAATATTTTCTTTAATCAACATAATAAAAACAAGTCATAAATGAGTGGATTCATTGTGTTATTCAGTTGTCTTTACTGTTGGATACTATACTGCATTGCTCCTTAAAATCTATCTGTACTGCATTGTTTATCAAACACTCAACCAGTTCTTAAAACAAAACACGAAATATGATTAGTATTAGCTGATCTCACAAACAGGTGATCGGTGATTGGTTTTGGCCAAGAAAAGCCTGATCAGGACATCCCTATTCTTAAGTGTAACTGCTGCCTGCCACTAGTAACCACTTAAGCTCTGCGTAATGGTTGCTGCCTTGCTACCCAAATGCTCTCAAAGCTGCTGTATGTAGTTCATTTTTGTGTCATTGGCCCAAAAAATTACCTGTAAACATCTTATTACGAGAGCCACAAGAGAACATTAGACAACTTTAGCCCCTCCTTGCTCTGTATTAAGCGTTGAGAAAATCTAGCAAGGGACACCCACTTTTCAGCCAATCAGGGCCCAGTTCAGGGACAGTGCTCTTATTGAATGCTCTACTAAGGTATATGTGCTTGTTATATCTAAATGAGCTTAAGTCGTTGTTTAGGTTGTACAGGTAATGTTAATTTTATGAATGGACATGTGGTTTGTGGCTCTTTTGTGGCTGCAAATACATTAAAATGGCGTAATGCTAATGGCAGCTAAAGGCACACAAACACAGTGGAGTTAGTTGATCATCAGGGAGGGGGCGTTTCCAGGAGGCCAACCATGGAAGAGAGGGGGGAATAAAATTGCTTATTGTCTTATCCAAGTTACAAACCTCTGCTTTAAATGTGGATGTGGAAACATTATATTGAATGTATGCTATGGACAAACGAATAGCAAGTGTCACATTCCATGGACATTGCATATTTTTTGTCTTTACTGTAATTAAAGGGATCCAAAGGCTCTTTTTAATACGACAGGAAAAGTGACAGTTGCATTTCCTATGAGTCATAACAGCAAAATTACATGCTGACAATTTGCGAAACAATGTGGAACTTCTTGTTTGTAGTGATCAATTTACATAGAATTTTACATTCAGAGTTGAAAAACATTTAAAGTGACTCCTAACAAAATCATAATCATCAGAAGGTTTAAGAGTTTTTGTAATGTTTCCTCAGGTCAGACCAGAAGAAAACAAAAGTAAAAAAGAAAACCAGCAACCCTCAGTTTGAAGAGACCTTCTTCTTTGAGGTAAACACTCCACCCACACACATGTCTGCTCTGCCACATGACTTGATTAAAATGGTTTATGGTAGTTTACCGTTAAAATAGTTTGGGGGAAAAAAATGAATGCACGTGTGTGTGTCTGCAGGTCACACGGTCCAGCAGCTACTCCAAAAAGTCTCATTTCCAGGTGGAGGAGGAGGACATTGAAAAACTGGAGATAAAGTAAGTTTTTACCTCCTCAGTCTTAAATCTGTCTCTCGATTCTCTCTCTTGTGATCCATAAAGTGTCGACAGAGGAGAAATAATTACATAACAATCTAAGAGTAAAACACTTAAATTTAGATGTGGTGTGTTCTGACTGCTGATAGCGAGCCTTGCTTTCTGGTTAAGGATTTGTGAAGCTACCATCACAGTGGACTCGTAGCTCACTGGGTAAGACTAGACAGACTGAAAGGTAAACACTTCTGCATGGTTTTGAGGTTTGGATTTGAGGTGGTCTCATTGCACGGTCATTTAAAAGCATTTACACAGTTGAAAGGTAAGCAAAAGTCAGCAATAAAACTTATTTAGTCTTTTTTTGACAAATTGAAATGGGGGTGTTTATGTGTTTTTGCTCTGCACACGTTGTCACTAAAGGTCTACATCATGTACCTGTGAATTAAACATTATGTTATGATGAGATACTTACCCCGGTTCCTCTCTACATTTGCAGAGTGGACTTGTGGAACAATGAGAACCTGGCTCAGGATGTGTTTCTGGGGGAGACCAGGGTCCCTGTGAAGATCCTGCGAAATGACCACATCCATAAAGCCTGGTAGGAGATCCCTCTCAAAGATGAACAAAGAGTGTCTGTGTGGCCCTAAAAATTACTAAAAGTTTACAAAACAGTTTATCAATTATTAGGACTTTCAGTTTTAAAAAATCATATTCATTTTATACTCATCAAAATAGGCTGTTCAGGGTTTTTTGTTTGTGTGTTTGTTGTTGATTATTTTTCTTTTTTTGTACATTGATCAGATTCTGTTTTTATTTTCTTATTCTCTTCAAAATAAACTCTTTAAGTTTTTTACTTCAGAAATGTTCTCTTGCATAAAAAGTCTGAATTATACTACTGCTAACTATTATTGTTCAGCTGTACCATCTTAAAATACACATGGAAATGATTCCTATTCATTTTTGAAGGTCAAATTTAAACTTTTTTAAGCACTTTTAAGAGCATTTTCAAGCATTTTCGGCACCATGGGTGAATTACAAATTCATTCAAATGCATATGTAACTGTTCATTCATTTCATTTCATTTTAAATCAAACAGCTATTAGGCCATAAGAAACTAAAATTGAGTATCCTAATGAAAGTCTAAAGAAGGAAAATTAAAAGAAAACACTGAAGATTTAAGACAGAATAATTCCCCAAACAAATGACTCCTTTCAATAATTGTGAATGTCATAACCCATGAACAAATATGGTGTTTATCTTGAGTTTGCATGGTTACCTCCTGATTTTCTTCTAGATATAAACTGTGTTTTACAGTGAATCAATAATAATCAATTTGATAAATCAAATACACAACACCAGTAAAATTCAAGAATATTGAAACCTGATTCAGCAACAAAAATTCAAATTTGAAACACCAAATTTTAGTTCATTTCTTGTTAAAACAATAAAAACAATCGGGCGAACTCCTGGACACTGTCCTGGTATGCTGGTATAGGCTTTTAGCCTGATTCTTTGTTGAACCAGTTAGAGCTCGTATGACTGTGGAAGCAGGACGAGTCGTGATGGCATCCAAAATGTTTTGATGTTTTCTAACAGATTTTAAATAATTGATGTTTTCTACCACAGTCAGTTAGTGACCCAGTCACCTTGCACTAAATCAGTGTTTTATCACAAGCAGTCTTTGCAGAAAAAAATAAAAGCAGCAGCTTTTAATGTTAAATCTGTTTAATTTGATACCGCAAAAAAAAGTGATACCTCAACATAAACTTAATTTTTTATACAGCCATGTGTCTGTGAAAGCAGGAGCATGATGTGACTTCTTATATTTTTTTGTTTTTTAAGAAGTAATGTCTGGTGCAGATAAATGTAAGCCCTACGAGTAAAGTGTATGGGGTTCTGACAAAATCTGCAAATGCTTTGCTAGTCATGCAAAGTGGTGTCCATTATTTTTATCCGGTCTTACAGCACCCCCCTGACATAGCTGTGGGCCCCCTGATGGCCATCGGCCCTGCTTTGGGAGTTACTGCTCTAAACGACATCAATCTGTCTGAATAAACAGTCCCTCTGCAGAGTAACTCAGTTCTGTCTACTGTAAAAACCTGCAAATTAGAAGTTCTCTGTGCAGCAGTGATTTGAAAAGTCTTCATATTCCTCATTGTTCAGCAGTTTTTCCGTTGTGTGGGTGTCTCCTTGCTTTGCGTCAGTGTAGGTGATATGGGATTACGCCAGATAGCAATCTGTTGGTACATGAGGGCTGTGAGCACAGTGTGTGGGTGGCTTTTTGCATGGTGGCAGTACCTCATGTCCTGTGTTAATGCTGGAAATTGTCCATGTTGCACACATGAAAAAAAAACTGTTCAGCTTCATGAAATCAGCACAGGTGATCTGTTGTCATGTTTACAGCAGCGTCTCAGCACTTGTATCCTGATTGTAGATCAAACAGTGAACAGACGGACAGGCCTGCAGTAAGCACCTGCAGCTCTTAAAGCAATACACTCTGTTTTGCAATTAACCGTTGTGTGTTTAGCTCCACCTGTTGGCTGTAAGTGAGACGTGCATGCAGCTGAAATATATGTGTTAAAATCAATGAAACAGTTAGGAAGTTAAAATGATCATAAAGCTGTTTGTGCAGCTTTATAAGACAAACGACAACGATAAAACATCCTGAACAAATGCAGCCATGATTTCCTGTAGAATCTTTTATAGTCTTATGTATTTGAATTCTACTGTGTTTTATTTATTTATTTTTTTGTTGTTGTATCTCTCTTGTTGAATGACTCCTGAAAAGGGCACGTTATCTCTGTTGTGTTTTAAACAAACTACTCCAGAGTACAAAATATACACTGCCTGGCCAAAAAAAAAGTCGCCACCACAAAAAAAGGTCACACACTCTAATATTTTGTTGGACCAACTTTAGCTTTTATTACAGCATGCATTCGTTGTGGCATTGTTTCAGTAAGCTTCTGCAATGTCACAAGATTTATTTCCATCCAGTGTTGCATTAATTTTTTCATCAAGAGCTTGTATTGATGATGGGAGAGTCTGACCACTATGCAAAGCCTTCTCCAGCACATCCCAAAGTTTCTCTATGAGGTTAAGGTCTGGACTCTGTGGTGGCCAATCCATGTGTGACAATGTCTCATGCTCCCTGAACCACTCTTTCACAATTTGAGCCCGATGAATCCTGGCATTGTCATCTTGGAATAGGGAAGAAAAAATCCATTGATGGAATAACCTGGTCATTCAGTATATTCAGGTAGTCAGCTGACCTCATTCTTTGGGCACATAATGTTGCTGAACCTAGACCTGACCAACTGCAGCAACCCCAGATCATAGCACTGCCCCCACAGGCTTGTACAGTAGGCACAAGGCATGATGGGTGCATAACTTCACCTACCTCTCTTCTTACCCTGATGTGCCCATCACTCTGGAACAGGGTAAATCTGGACTCATCAGACCACATGACCTTCCTCCAGGACAGTTCTTAATCCAATTTTAGTAATTTCTGCAATCTCCTTAGATGTTTTCTCTTCTTGATGCATGCCAATGATTTGACCCTTCTTAAACAGACTAACATCTTTTCCATGAACACAGGATGTGTCTTTCGACATGGTTGTTTAAGAAAAGAGAAGCTACTCATTGCATCAGCTGGGGTTTAATAACTTGTTGCCAGCTGAAAGACAATCGCCCATGTGGTAATTATTCAATAGGAGGCCTATTTGCTTAGTTAAATCCAGGTGGCGACGTTTTTTTTGGCCAGGCAGTGTAGAAAGTTTACCCGAACAGCTTATTTGACCTCCATATTTACTATGAAATAGGTTTATAGAGCCTTTTTGTTTTCAGATAAAGGTTTTGGTAAAAAGCACGTAAAGGAATTCTTTCTTGACCCCAAATGTTTTTTTGCACAGAGAAGATGGAAAAACAGAAATTCCACTTCTGTTCTTGTAATTAACACATTTGATTCTTTAATTCTGATATCCAAAAGAGTTTCTGCTGCTGCGAAAAGTTGCAATCACATTTACAACTTTTGCCTCCTGCAATGAAGAAAACAAAGTAATCAAGATTTGTTGATCACTGATTTGCACGTTGTGGTGTTCTTGTTTTGTCTTTAGTGGTCAGTGTTTAGTTTTTTTTAAATCACAGACCACCATAGTCTGACTGACCACTTCAGTATTTGTTATTATAATTTACCCATAAGACTACATCACCAGCATATCACTACTTCCTCCAAAAAAAGCCAATGTATGATTTTTTTTTTATTTAACCAATATCATACATTTTTGGTTTTATGTATGCATTTTTTGCTCATTCATCTGCACTTTTTGCTTGTTTTAGACATTTTTAATATTATATATTTAAGTATTATATATATATGTATTTATGTAAGAAAATTGCTTGTGAAAAAGTTGATTTAAAATCAACAGGTATCTGTCAGGCACAACATCAAGACCACCTGCCACCCTTGCTGGTCTGTGGCTATACAGCCCCATACACAACAAGCTACGTTGCACTGTGTATTCTGGCACTTCTACAGCTATCCAATCAACAGTAGCTTGTCTTTTGGATCATTCCACATGTGCCAGTCTTTGTTCTTGGCGTGCATAAGTGAGCCTTTGCTATCCATGACCCTGTCTCGGGTTCTCCACTGCTCCTTCCCTGGACTGCTTTTGATAGATCCTGGCCACTGCAGACGGGGAACACTCCACAAGAGCTGCAGTTTTAGAAATGCTCTGACCCAGTTGTCCAGCCATTCCACTTTGCCCTTGTTAAACTCACCCAAATCCTTAGGCTTTCCCATTTTTCCTGCTTCAGACATCAACTTTGAGGAAACAATGTTGACTTGGTGCCTAATATATCCCAGCCACTAACAGATGCCATGATGAGGAGATGATCAGAGTTTTTCACTTCACCTGTCAGGGGTCATCATCTTTCTTCTGATTAGTATATATCAAAGTGATTGTGGTTATGATTTTTTGCCCACTGTGCAGCGCTTGTGGGAAACATTCAACGGTTATTGATAAATTCCAAATTACTTGATGGAAGATTTTAAACTTTGGCTTGTCACTTATCTAAATGTTTATCTTTTGGAGAGTGACTTATTTTTCAATTTCTCATAAGTTATGATGAAGTTTTACATCACAACAGCATACTCATGAGGGATCTTCATGTCTTTTATTTTCATCCCTCAGGTATCTCCTTCAGCCCAAAGGGAACGGCAGCAAGTCCAAGTCTGATGATTTGGGATCTTTACGTTTGAAGCTGACCTACATAGAGGACACAGTGCTGCCCTCTGCCTGCTACACACCACTCTGCAACCTGCTGCTTAAATCCCCTGATGTGAAGGTATGACAGCTGCTCACATTCAAGTCAACCGACATTGGAAGACTTGTTTAATAGAGAAAAAAAGAGTGTTAGCATTTTAAGTTCAGGAAGTTACAGAATTACTCTAATATCAGTGTGTAAAATGCAGCTGCCAAATTCTCTTAAAAGATAAATGGGACTTTTCCACTGTGTGATACTGACTTAACTCTCCCCTCTCAACTTTGACAAAAACCCACAGACCAAGAACCAGCTGTGTTATCTCCTCATTGATCTACACTGTTGTTTTATTGGACGTCAGTACATCTTTTTAAGACTTTGCTATAACAACCCAAACCTAAAGCAATGAAATGTTATCAAAGTTTATATTGGAATGGAAAAAAAGTGTCTGCTTCCAAAACCAAGTTGACTCAAGCAGAAATACAGATGTACTACAGATGTTATACTGCATTTCATTTACATTGGAACCTGGGAAGATGGGAATGGGGATGAAGTCATCTCCGAGTTATCAGCGTTCCAGTTGCGAAGTCAGGAAAAACGTGCTAATCTACCAGGCTAATGTAAGCCATTGTGTTAGCCGTTGTTACCATGCCCTGCGTTTTAGTTCGCACATACCAAATGAAGAATGTAAATAACATTATAGCAGCTTTTCCATATATATACATCAAACAATACTATGTATACGGCTGATTTAGTGCGACAAACACCAGTCAGAGGTGCTAATAAGTGCTGTTTACACTGGGGGCACCCATCTTTGATTGTCAACTCTGGGGTAGTGAGGATCCCTTGACTTCCCAGTAGGAAATTCCAACCTCGGGGGTCGTTCCAGCTGAAATTTCCCATTCGTAACTCGGAAATCCCGACTTCCCAGTACAACTGGAACACACCATTAAAACACAGCATCTCATTCTGGTGTACAGGTTTTTAAAACATCCTAAAATGTGATGTGATTAAACAGATGCCTACCATATTTTTCCCCCTTACACTCTCATCTTTGCCTTCTTCAGCCCATATCGGCATCGGCAGCACACATCTTGGGGGACATCTGCAGAGAGCGGTATGAGGCTGTTCTGCCCATGGTTCGACTGCTGCTCCACCACAATCGCTTTGTGCCTTTTGTCTCTGCTGTGGCAGCGCTGGAGCTGGACAACACTCAGTGAGTACTCACACATTAGCACAGCAGTCCAGCACAGTTAGGCCAAAGACATATGTGCAGTTTGTCCCTGGATCCTAAGCACTGTTTTTTTTTTAACACTTGACTGCATGTGTGTCACTAAATGATACCTCAAGCGGGCACAGACAGAACCCAGGCTTTTAGCTACTACCTGTCTCGTGAGTAATAAACTTTGAGCATGGCAACCATCATGGTGCTTCTGAGTAAAATTAACAAAAATGATCACCAATAATCAATTTCATCATCAGATATTTTTTAACTAATGACCAGTGGTCAGACCTCATTATCAGTACGACTTCTCGCTTATAGCTCCTGCCCCTGTCTACTCAAAGCTGATTGGCCAGCACCTCTGCAGAGAGACCTTTGTCGTTCCTGCTTGAGGCTGTAATCGGGCAGATCCTGAGGAGCTTTAGGGAATGAACCACAGGTGGAATCTTAACACATGCTTTCCAACTTGGGACTAAAACTTCTGCACACAAGGTGCAACCTTACAGGCAGGCCAGTTGGCATCCACTTTATTTTAAAAAATCTGCTAAACTGCCTTAAAGTGTCACTTTATCCCCTGCATCTGAAAATCATTTGATTTGGTTGAAATCAGGAGGAAATAATTACAAGAAAGATGTTAAGCCTAAAAAACACAGGTGTTCTTGACTTTAATGTTGGGTGGGACGGTCCAGCCCTGAAAGAAAATGAAATTTGTCTGAGGAAATGTGTCAAAAATAGTACTAATGTCATGTTTTTTTTATCTCTGTGTCCTCACAGGGAGGCTAACACTATATTCCGTGGCAACTCACTGGCAACACGCTGTATTGATGACATGATGAAGATTGTGGGAAAGAATTACCTGGCGGTCACCCTAAAGCCTGTAATAGATGAGGTATGAGTAACGAGGGGACACAAACACACACCCACACCCACAGACACACACACACACACACTCAGTTGTACTGACAGTGTGGATGCCAAAGTGGTCATGAGTCACTGAGGTCAGGGTGGAAAACTTCATCTTCTCAGCAAGCTAACCCAGATGTGTAAATGTCATAGATGGGTTTGGTTTTATTCCAGGGCTTTGCTTTCTTTACATTTAAATATTTTTTATGTATTTATTTTTCTTTGTAAACTCTAGTGACAGGAATACATGTGCAAGGATGTACCCGTATATCTATACTCAGACAAACATTTGATTTTTTTTTCTGTACATATATTATTTTTATTATTTGATGCACACTGTCTCCAGATGTCAATCATAATAAAAATCTTGGTGAATTAAAAAAAAAACAGTTTTTAAAAGTGTCCTCTAGATCATGATGAAATTAAAAACTAAATAATTATAACAGCACTGCAAAATATGTGAAGAAGTACATCATGATAATAAATTAAATTTTTTTTAATCTCCTACAACAAAGAAAAATCCTGTTAATCAATCAAATCCATATATCGCCCAGCCCTAGGAAATATTTTAATACTGATCACTTCTGGTGCTCTAAAAATATTCAGTTGTAATAAAAAAAGTATGTTTTTAATGTGCATAACTAATGTTGAATAACATCACAAAGATCATTCATCATATATTTTGATGTTTTGAATTTGAACAGGTATTTAAAGATTCTGAGTTACATTAACACTCTACTGTAGTTCTGTCTTTACTCTTTCACTGAGGCCAAGTTTTAGAGAGGATCAAATGAATGAAATTTAATAAAATGGTGACTTATTTTCAGTTGTTTCAAGTGTGGGGGATGTCAGCAACAGCACATTTTGTCTAACCTAGGAACAGTTACCAAAGGGGGCAGGGCTTGCAAAGGACCACTTCCTGTGAAGAGCGCGCTTGACAAAGGGTCAATAACACATTAAACACAGTGTGATATTAATGACAGTTCACTCCAGTTAAGGGATTAGTAGACCAAGGGGCTTCGCTGTTCAAAACGTGCAGGGAAACGGCCAAACAGACAGAGATGGCAGGAGTTAGCCTGATGTTTTAACAGCATTTATTCCATAGTGGGTCATAGTCCTGCCTTTAGATAAAGCACTGATGTAATTTGAAGAGAAACTAAGCGTTAGTGCTGATTTGTTTACAGCCTATATATTTTTTTTTTAGGTTACAAGCTTGTTGGTGTGTTTTTCATGTTCTCTCTGCTTGTAAGAGTACTTCTATGCACAAGACAAAAAGTCTACACCATGAGGACTTCACCTGAGACTAGCTGTTTGAGGCAGGGAGTAGAATAGATCTACCATCACACTGAACAGATCTACCAGTGTGAGTAAGGGCAAAATATAACCTCTAAAAGGTACAAAAAAGGGAGGTTGTTGCACGGAAACTACAACTTGTTGACTTAAATGAACAATAAATCATCAATCAAGTAAACATTTAAAACAGACTGCAGCATATATGCCAGTGAAACCCATTTCCAGATTTTACTGTACATAAAATGATGGTAAATGATAATTGTTGTCTTTTCCTGAAGAAAAAAAGAATAAATTCTGAATTCCATAAGCGTCTTTATTTTTCATTAAAACATTGGACGACCTAAGTTTTTCAGTGTGTTTTTTTCCTTTTTTTTGTCCCTCTATAGATTTGTGAATCCAACAAGACGTGTGAGATAGACCCTGTTAAACTAAAGGAAGGAGACAATGTGGAAGTTAACAAGGTAAATACTTTTGCCTCTTTTTAAACTCTTTAGCAACTCTTTAGCAATGAGCAAGGCATCTAAAATCCTGAAACATAAAACCCAGTCCTGCTTCAAAAATGCTCAGATATTACTTTGATTAAGATCCATTTTATTTTTGAAACTCTAAATATGTTCGCTTTGCCAACAGCAGAAATTACGGTCGGGACAACAATTCCTTTGCTTGATCAAACAAATGTAAACTAATACCACTTCTCCTTTTTGTTAATCCTCAGGAAAACCTTCAGGGTTATGTACAGAAAGTCTTTTCATCTATCACACAGTCCAGTTCCAGCTGTCCACCACTAATGTGTGATGTCTTCAGGTCACTGAGGCACTTGGCCTGCAAACGTTTCCCAGGTAAAAGCCACAGTCTGTTTGAAAAGCTGCCATGGGATATTAGTTACAAATTAGTAGTGTTTTTACTCTGTCATAGCTTACTGTACCAGTGTGATGGAATCAGAAATGGAAGAGATTATCCTATGCTGGCATCTAGTTTTTAAACAGTTTAGCTCTTGTAGTACGTTAACAGGACACAATAGACCCCCTGGAAGCAAAACACATCAGCCAGTGCTGGCTAACAAGTTGTTTTATTTATTTATTTAGTTTATTTTTAAAGGTGGTGGAGGATAATCTGGTTCTCTCTCAATATTTGAAGTACTTAACTCTCAGGAACAGAGAGTGTTACTTTACAAACTCAGTAGTTTCACATGCAGTAAAAGGTTTTTTTGTTTGTTTGTTTTTTTCCCACATTTTTTTGACATTGAACTTTAAATCCCCATTCCGATGAAGTTGGGACATTGTGTAAAATGTATATAGAAACATAAATGATTTACAAGTCTTTTTCACCTATATTCAATTTAATACACTACAAAGACAACATACTGAAAGTTCAAACTGATAAACTTAATTGTTTTTTGGAAATGTTCACACGTTTTGATTTTGACGCTGACAATACGTTCCAAAAAATCTGAGACGTGCATGTTTAGCTCTGTCAGACCACCTGTCCTTTAACAAGACTGGACAAGCATTTCAGGAACTGAGGACAAAACTTGTTGAAGCTTTGTAGGTGGAATTCTTCTCATCTTTGCTTGATGTACGATTTCAGTTGCTCAACAGTCCAGGGTCTTGGTTTTCGTATTTTGCCCTTCATAATGCGTCACACAGTTTCAATGGGAGACAGGTCTGGACTACAGGATGGCCTTTGATCTCACCTTGAATCCTGCCCTATCCTTGCTTGTGAATGATTGAGCCTTCCTCGGATGCTCCTTTTATGCCCAATCATGATACTCAACTGTTTCCAATTAACCTGTTCACCGGTGGAATGTTGAAAACAGGTTTTTTATAAGCTGTACCAAACTGTACCAGTCTTTTGTTGCCCCTGTCCGGGCTTTTTTGGAACATGTAGTTTATCTGTTTAAACATTAATAATCTTGCAAATAATTGTAATCTGTTTTTATTTATGGTTTACACGACGTCCCAACTTCACTGGAATTGGGGTTTGTAACTTGTTACCCAGGTCAATAGTAAATAGGACCATTGTGACCGGAAAGGATACATGCAGACATGCCTCAGATAATGAAATTAAGTTACCTTAAGTGCACATATACTGGGACAGGGACAGTACTTCAGCTAAACTGCCCAATTAAACAATTATAGTAGCCTGACTTAACACTGCATGTAAACTTACTGAATGACCAACAGAAGCAGAATGACTGAACCTCAGCTATGAGCTGTTTCTTTCACCCCTTCTATTCTGGCAATTTTTTGGCAACATAAACAAGTCACTATTTTTTAGACTCCTTAGCTGGCTGCCAACTTATGGAGGTGGTCCATGTTTACCTCCAGTTTTGCTTTTATTCAGCTCCAGCAAATTCTGTGACATCACTGTAATGTGGGTCAGTAAAGGTCAATAAATGTCTGTCTAAAGAGAGAGCCATATATTTTCAGTTGTCATTTTAGTATATCAGTTGATAATGAAGCTTGTCGACTCAGCCAATATGGAAATCCAAATTAATTCACTCACATTTTTACTTTTAAATCTCATTACAGCTGACCCTCATGTTCAGTACTCTGCTGTCAGCAGTTTCGTGTTCCTGCGCTTCTTTGCTGTTGCTGTCCTTTCTCCACACTCTTTCCAGCTACGTCCCCATCATCCTGTAAGTGCAAATGGCACAAAATGTACCATCTCCATGGTTCAATGCAAGGAAAATGCACACTCTTATGACTGTCTATCTGTTTTGTTTTAACTCTAGGACCCTGAAATCTCCCGAACACTCACACTTATCTCAAAAACAATCCAAACTCTTGGCAGCTGGGGTAGTTTATCTAAAAAACTGGTAAGGTGTTCTGTACAGATGTGTCCTTTATGCGTTCCTCTGGTGTTTAACTACCATCAGAATAATTAAATGCACAACTGTGGTATCAGCTTATGCTGATTTGAGTTTGTCTTTCTCTTTTGCAGTCCAGTTTCAAAGAAACTTACATGTATGACTTCTTCAAATCATTCCAAGAAGACAAGTGCATTGAGAAAGTTAAAAAGGTATTTTTGTTACACTCCAAACATCCATGGATGTTGGTTCAGTCTTAAAAAGGCTGGTGTTGATATTTTGGTCATTTTTTGTTGACAGTTTCTTGATGAGATTTCCTCAAATGTCAGCAAGGAGTCCAGCGGGCTGGAGGATGCTGTTGTTCTTAAAGAGGGGTGAGTGTAATCAAAAATCTGTCAAGACAAATAGTTTTCATACAGGGCTGACAGAAGAAAATCTGTCTTAAGTAATATTTAACTAAACTGGTTTCATATTACCTTTTTATACAAACAAGCAGCCAAAAGTTCTTCACACAAATAAACCCAAACCTCAGAGCCAAAACAGTTCAACATAAATTCCAGCACTGACAACTAAAAATAGTAAAACCTTATCACCAATCATCCAACAAAGAAAGTCAGTAAATCACTGCAAAAACCAGGAGTCCAAAGGTCATAGCTAAGACAGAGTGATGAGACACTCGAGTTAAAAACAGGTGGAAAGATTTGTGTTAATGTATATTTTAGTTGTTAAACTTGCATCTTATTATTTTAAATGTGCATAAATGTCTGAAGTTATTTTACTGACAGTATCACCATTTTTATGTAACTTTTTAATCTAAAAGAAAAGGGAGGAAACAAACTGCACTCGTTTCTCTTTCTATCCTCTGTGTTTTTGAAAGCTTTCCTATAATCGTAAATGTGTTTGTCTTTTACAGAGAAGTACAGAAACGTGCCCAGGGGAGGAAACGACTTGGAAAGAAAAACTTTAAGAAGCGGTGGCTAAGAGTGACCAACAGGGAGCTGTCCTACCACAAGCATAAAGGTCAGACTGAAATACCTCTATCAGCTTGTACTCCAAAAAATCTGTTTATGTTTCCTTTAAAAAAAAAAAAAAGAAAGAAAATGTCACAAAATGCAGAGAGCCCAACAGTATCCTTCACAGTCAGCAGATGGCACCAAAGTAATCACAATCTTTGGTGACATTCAGCCAGAGGAGCTGCTCTCTTTTCGATTGATTAATTTCTCACAACACAAGAAATTGCACAGAGTTTCTAGTCAATCGGCATTTGTAGCTTTCCAGAAATATGAACCATTTCATTTAAAACAATAACCCTCAGGTCCTTCTGGTCTCTGTGATTGGATGCACACTTTTTGGTTTCTAAGATTTGTTTTTAATCAGTATTCCTCATGACATGTTATTTATAAGAAATATGCATTTTTATTATTTTTTTCTCTACTGGTGTTTTAATCTGACCTGAACCTTTTTAAATAAGTTTACCATGCTCACTGAAATCAAATCTAAGGCCTTTGCAGCCAAAATAACCAGCTTTAAACCAACTATAGTATTGATTATGCCTCCAGAAGCAATACAGAATTTACTGATAACATGTCTTCAGTGTGCAGGCCAGGTCTCAGGATTATTGTGTTTACTAATTTAAGATTATCCCCCCTCTGTTTTATTTTAGTGTTCCTGGTCAAAATAATCATTCCGGTGTCCGAGTGACCAACAAGTAGTTCATACAGGGGGGGTTTCTTTCAGATGACAAAGTTTAAGAAAGAAAAATGAACCAAAATCAGTGTTGTTTATAATCACTGACATGTCTCAGACTGTGTTTATCTTAAAAAAGAGATTCACTCCAGCATGTATAAAGGAAGTAGTGATTCTGTCCCTTTTTAATCCATTTTAATGTTTTTGTTTTGTCTTTTTTAATTAAAATATCAGCATGTCATGCACTCAGACTTTTGTCTATTTTGTTTGTTTTGTTACTGTTTTTTTTTTTTTTTTTAATTTTTTTCTTTTCATATTTACAAACAGGACTGTTGTTGGTAAAACCATCTGCCTGATTCTGCAAAAAGTAGAAATCATTTATAGATTTATTTAAGGCCTATTTTCCATTGTATCCACTTTTTGGACACAATGAAACATGAAGGTTAAATATGAAAGACCACACAAAGGTTAAGTGTTAATATAGCATATGTTACACACCTGGAGGGTTTTAAGTGTCCACTCTCTCTTTATAGAATGTAATGTATATGAGTCTATAAAGCTATGGATTAATACAGTAAGAGGGGAGGTTGTATAATTTCTGTCTTCCACCATCACCTGTGGCATCAAAATGTTTTTCACCATTTGAACATTTTCGGTAAGACAGATTCTGTAGGATAGAAGATCTGATGGGAGCATCAAAACTAATTTTTACATAGAGCACAATGTTGAAAGAGGCCATATCATGCTTTTTTCAGTTTTATAAGTCCTTTAGTGTGTTTAGCATGTCTCCTCTGCGTGATAGAGCACTTCTGCGCATACGCATGTATTCAGCATCATTAAGACCTCTCCCTTAACCCCTCTTTGTGGTACCACCAGCTGCCTTAAATGTGCTGTTCCCCTTGCCCCCCATTATGTATACTATTGTTTTGATCTCAGTTTCAGCCCTTTGGTCTGCAGCAGCACAGCCCTGTTGCATAGCGTAGATGTTGGAGTGAATGCAGAGTTGTTGACAAGATTGCACAGAGCAGCGCTGAACTGACCAATTTCAACAGAGTTGACCTGTAAACCAATCAGAGGGAACTGGGCCCACGTAGGAGGGGAGTCTTACAGAAGCTGGAGCTCCATCAGAGCATCTCAGACTCATAGAGGATACAGCACTGTCTGTATCTGAAAACTAGACAGTTTGTTGAACTGACTGTGATTATGACACCATAGCAGTCATCCAAAATGAATATATGAACCTGATTCAAGGAAAATTGTGACCTCTTTAACACAAAGACACAGAGTAACACATTTGGATTTCTGATTACTAGTCTACTCATGGTGTTTGTCACTTCTGCTTTCCAGGGAAAGATGCCCTCTGCATCATCAATGTCAAAAATATCCAGGCAGTGGAGAAACTGGATGAAAGTGCCTTTAACCGCAAAAATGTAAGCCACCCCCCAAGAGACGTTAACCATTAACCACCTTTAGAGTAGGTTCACTGAGTAATAATAAGTTTAAGTCTCAGTGCAGGGCTTCCTAGTTAAAATAAATGTATCATGAAGCCTTGTGTCTGAAAGTTTGGTGTCATTAGGATGGACTTACAGAGCTCTTCTTTCTCCTCTTGCCTGCAGATGTTTCAGGTGGTGCACTCTGAGAAGCCTCTGTATGTGCAAGCAGGAAACTGCGTGGAGGCCAGTGAGTGGTTGGAGGTCCTAGGTCAGGTCAGTCGCTGCAACGAGGGCCGTCTGTCCACGTTTCACCCATCAAACTACAGCGGAGGAGCCTGGCAGTGCTGCAAAAACCAGAGTAACAATGCAGCAGGCTGTAAACCGTGTACAGCGTGAGTCTTAAGCCACAGCATCAATATTGTCACCACTAGCACAACCAGGATGACAGATTAAATGGTGCTGCTTGTGGCATGGAGTTTGTGGGTATCAGCCACAGTGTAAACACTGCTGTTCCAAGTTCTGCCACTAGCTGCACAATTTTTTCAACCACACTGATGCAGAGTCCATGTCATTAAAAAGTCTGTGTCATTAAAAAACAAAAATGATGTTTCAAGTATTAAACGAATACTGAACTTCCCATATTTGGATTTTGTAAGTGGGATAATTTAAGGTAGTTGTTGCTTTTTTTATTTAAAACTGCATTACATTAGATGAAATTAAAGTCACGTACAAACTGAACTGAATTAAATGTGAATGGAATGACTGGTAGACCAATGAACTGGAGTGAAAGTGCATGGACTGGAGTAATGCAGAAAAAGAAAAGAGGAAAAGGTCAATGAAAGAAAATTGTAAAGTCTAAATATAGAAAACAGAGAATATTTTATTTTCAGAAAGTCTTAGGACATTCACAGCCACAGTTAACACTGCGGTAGGGCCTGGAAATATATAACTTTTTCATTATATCAACATATTTTATAATAGAATAAAAAGTTTAATATAATATAATTTATATCTACAAAATTTATTTGATCAAATAATGTTATACATTCATTCTGAATTTCATGCTTCTAAGTGAGTGCGATGATAAATGAATTAAATCACAATTATTTTAGTTGTATTAATGTGTCTTTGATAAAATTAGAAGTCCAATTCACCCAATATTTGGTAATTTATTGTTTATAGTCATCAATAATTGCAGAGCTACTCCTGCATATCATTCAATTCCCCAAGTACTTGACAACTTAGTCCTCACCAGTTCCACTCACTTTTCAAATAATGCTAATGCTTATGCTAATGCTAATGTATCTCTGCAGTTCAGACAATGCACGACTCCATTTGGCTGAAGAACACACGTTTTTATTCTGTTTTGGTCCCTGTAATAAATTAAGTTATGGAGATCTGATATTTTTGAAAAACATGGTACTTAAGGTTATATATATTTCTGACAACCTCCACATAGCTGATTTTGCCAGAGTTTTTGTACATTTGGAAAGTGTGTTTGAGTTTTTCTGCAATATTTAATAATTAAAATGCAAAACAAAGCTCAATACAAGCCATGCAGTTGAAAAAGTTTCAATCTTGTGCTATAATCTCTATTAACCTAATTTTGATAGTATTTTAACAACAGTTTGTTTTCTTCACATAAAAACATGGAGATGCTCTGTTCTTCAGGTTAAAAAAAATCCATTATTTAATATTTTAACAATCTTGGTGTTTTTAATTCTTGTTTTTAGTTTTGGAGTTTAGGACAATTGTATCGTCTGCCCAGCAAGATCTACATTTTAATTAGAACAATTCTCTTACACTGCTTCTGTCCTGTTTCAGCACTGTGCTGGCCAACCTGCAGCTCGACATCGACTGTGACCGGGAAACTGAGAGAATCTTCTCCCTCCTGTCTTCAAACGACACCAAGCTTCAGAACATGGAGGGTCGGTGTTTACTTACTCTTTGTTTGTCTCATGAACATTAGTTGATTTCTGGAGCATAGCATCACTCATCACATTCACCAGCAGTAAGAAAAGTTTGGACTAAAACTGGACATTAAAATGCATGTAAGCATGTTAGTCCTTCTGAAACTGTACTTTTCTAAATTCCTTAAAGTCAGACCAATGTTACTAGATAATCCAATGTAGATCATTTTACACCCGCACATGTACATCTCACTCGAACCCATCTGAAAAAGGCAAACTGCACATGCCCCCCAGTCTCTGCTCTGCAAGAGGTCAAATGTCACAACACATGGCAGAAGTCATGACGGCATTTACATTTATAGATATCACCATAAGCTAAGAGGATACTACGCATCATGTCTCTACCAGAAGTAAAGCACAGGGTATGTAGAGAGCTGTAAAAGAAAAGGGTCTTTAGACTTTTGACGCACTTCCGTTAGGAGCTGTTTGCTAACTTGTTGGCAAAGTCAATCTGAACCAAGTAAAGGGAGGCGTATTGCCCCCTAGTGTGGCAGATTATTTTTCAAACTTTATTTATGCTTTTTCTCAATCTTCACAGAAAAGAAGAACATATAACTAAGAACATGAGTAACCCCAGTGAACCCCTCCCTCCCCCAACACCGAAGAAAATTATTTACTTATAGGTTGGACAGTTAAAATAAATGAGTTATAATGAAACTAATTTAAAAAAAGAAATAATTGTTGAGAAAAAAAGGCAATGATAATATAATAATGATAAATCATCATTTTAGAAGCATACATAAACAAAAAGTAAATTTAGCATACTACAGGACAAGGACAGTAGTCCAGTTAAACATCTTAATGGATCTACTTAATAGTAGAAGCATAACTCAACTGTCAGTACAAATGCTAGAATTCATCAATCATTCAATCATGCATGTTTTTAATTGTTTAAGCACAACAAAAAAGGTTAGTTATCATTTAGAAAAAAATCATTGAGAACTACAAGCTCCTTCATTATTGTGTCTTAGCTGGGGTACATTTCTTCCAAAAACACTGAGTTCAATCTTTCTTACTGAAGTTTGTTTGCATACACCAACATCAGCATTTTAATCACATCAGGAGCACTCGCAGGGGCCAGTAAAGAACATTCTGGAGCTGGGGACACACTACACAACTTTCACTGTCTTAACAGATTAAAAAAAACTAGGAGTCCACACTACCAGACTGGCTTCAGCAGATTTTTGTATGATGAAATAAAGACTGGGGGGATCACACACTTAACAACTACCCCAGATGAGGGATCACAGATCACATGATTTGTCAAACCAACTAAAGCCAACTGAACGCATCACACTCTTGTGCAGACACTTGCAAGGGTGACAGTTTGTTTTGATATTTCTGCTACTTCCTGTCACCATCTGACGCCGTTTCCTGTGTCCCACTCTCTCTTTTTCACTGGCTGTTGGCAACGCCTGTTTGCAGTTGGGTCGGTGATCAGTTCACACTAGCTGATTGCCTCCAGATTTGGCTCCGAAAATTCTTGTTTGGCTGCAACTGAGGCTGGGTTGAGTCTGTTCCCCTAACTAGATTGCAGATTCTTGTCTTTACCCCTCACATACTGACAGAATTTGTGCCAATTAGTCATTACACCTGTCCCCCACTGTTGCAGACCTTGCCCAACTGGGAATTAGGGATAAAATCTGACAAAAAATCTTGCTTTAATGTCAAAAGTCATATAGCACTAAAGATTTTAGGAATCAGTTTACTTCATCAGAAGTGCCAGGACTGAGGTTTACTCTTTCTGTAACATCCAGGCAGGCTGATAACCCAATCGTCTTCACATGGAGACTAGCCTGTTGTGTGAAGGTGTAAAAGCAACCTGAATTAGATTTTTTTTTCTTCACTAATCGGCTTCTTTCATTTTCACGATAACAAACAGAAAGTTTTCCAACAGAGAAACTTTTATGTACAGCGTAGTCGGACAGCAGGAGACCTAGTTCAGCTCCAGTGTCAGCCGACCTTTAAGCAACACTTCTTAATGATGTGTTTCCTCTCCGCAGATGCCTGTGCCAGCATGGCAGTGTACCAGGGCCCTCAGCGGGAGCAGGACGAGTACTCCAAGTTCACCATTCAGGAACCCAAAGAGACCTTTCAGACACTCAAACAGCTCCGAAACGTCATGGAGGAACTTCAGAGGCAGCACAACATCAGGAGTGACACCACAGCGCAGTATGGGAGCCTGTAAGTCTACGCTATGAGTACCTTATCGCACATCACTCACTATGCTTATATGCTCTCATAATTTAAGGTAAAATATGATATACGTCATTGTCCATGAAGGTAACTTTTTTGGACTCTCTCCTGCAGAGACAGGAAACTGAACTTGGCTATAGTTTTAGCTTTTTGACCGTTTCACTGGATTTTGGTCCTTGACCCAGATTACAAGCCCCAGGGAGAGTGGATTAAGCACGCCTGCCTCTGCCTCCCAATGTGGCAGTCAGTTACTGTGCACCGTCTACAAGCAGCTAACTGGTTGTATGTTTAACAATAAAGAGGTGAAAAACTTTACAGCTCTTGAGAAGAATGTAGAAAGATAGAGTGATAGAGAGTTGGACAAAGAAATAAAGACTAAAATTAAAATTCATGATAGCGATAAATTTAAACCATAAATTTGTCCTTATCATGTCTCTCTCTCTCTATTAAATTAAAATGTATTACAGGTTAACCCCTTGAGATGTGACATCTTGTTTTCACGAGGGTCCCTTTTTGTATGTCTGTAAAAGTAGTTAAAATGGAGGAAGTAACAATAATAACCATGAATAGAGAGATTGTTCTGCTCTTAATAGAGATGAAGACTGATGTGAGGATGTTTAACTTCTTTATCGTCAGTGTAGAGAAAAGAAGGTTTAGGACATGGTAACATAACTGCGGCTACATTGTTGTGTTTTCCTGACGCACTGTGGCCGCTGTTTGATGACACTGCTCCAACAAAGATAGGAAGAGGAGTAAGATGACTCACACCACTGAATAATCTGCTGCAGAAAACAATTTAATGCCTGTGCATTACACCAAAAACATGGGATGACATAATTTAAAGACTATCCAGAGTTACAGTGTTAATTTTGACAGCACTTTTTAATGTAGTTTTATAGTCTTTAGCCTAAAATTTATTTTAGTTTTAGTCATAATTTAGTCATCTAAATTGTTTTAATATTAGTTTAGTTTTAGTTGATGAAATTTCACAACATTTTAGTCGACGAAATCTACTGTAAATTTAGTCGGCTAAAATATGAAGTGTAAAGTGTAACGCTTTTTTTTTTTTTTTTTTTTTTTTGTTTCCTTGAAATTTCTGAAGTCATGTTTTACACTTGGATCCCACCACCACAAAGCTGAGGCAGTTGTGATTGGATGTCCCTCTTAACTCATCCAACCTTTCCACACGACCAAAGTAGCTGTGATTGGATATATTCCTTACTTGTCCCTACTTTCTATGTGATGAAATTAGGTCTGATTGGATTAAGTCTCTGTCAAACATTTTAGTCTAGCTTTTATCTGTTGACGAATTTGTCAGTTAATTTAGTTTTAGTTTTTGTCCATGTGCACTTGTTCTTTTTAGTTGTAGTCTAGTTTTCGTCAGTGAAAAAGAGGTTGTTGATGAAAACTATGATGAAAATAGTCAACAAAATTAACACTGCAGAGATAAAATCCATCATTGACCTTTCATCTCATCGAATTTTGTCGACCACGGCGACGACTCATTGCATCCTTATTGGCTGCAGTACTTTATGTGTGATTTTTGCAGGAGCTTCTGTGTATTTTAACTGGTTATTCTAAAGTAAATATAAGGAGCTGTATTGATAATGGAATAGGGCCAAAAAAAGGATATAGAATATCAGCAGTTGTAGGTTGAGCTTTTTAGGTCCAAAGCAGCAGGCCGTCCACACCAGCAACCCAGAGCAGCCCACAAGACAAAAACCAAAGACGAGTACAAGAGCATAGAAAGGGAAACTTGTGCAGCAGCCTTCGTGTTTCCTGTGTGTTTGAATCTTTACACGCCGCTGCTCCAAATCACAGAAAGTTAATTTTTTTTTCTCTTTGTCCTGTTTCAGAGATAATCCCATAGTTGGGAAAACATCCTAACCTGGGCAGAAAGGTGTGGTCTGAAGCAACCATACCCGAAGATGTCAAAAAAGGAGCCCAGGGTCAACCAGCAAGCTCACCCAGTGGGTGTCCAGAGAGAAAATCAAAGAATACACCCTAACCTCCAGACATCACCGGTCCACTACAGCAGTGACAGCCTGAAAAAAGGGACAGGGCGATCTTGTTCAGGACCTCTGCTCATGCCCTAAAATGAACAAACTTGTGGTATTTGTTGTTTTCTGTGGCTGCCCCACCCCCCTCCTTTATAAAGACTCGATCTTCGTCTTAACTTATGTCCCCTTAACGTCTCCAGCTGAGTGATGAAGGCATCATTAGACGGTGTGTGAATAGGCTGCTATTTTTTTTCAATTCACCCAGTTTTATATCAACAGCTGTGACAATGCTCTCTTTTTAAAGTTGTTTTTGTTCTGACGTCTGTCCTTCATGTTTATTCATAATCATCATCTCTGAGGAGGATCGTCCTCCCCTCGTCCCCCTTTTATCTCTGTGCTCTTGTAGTGTCCTTCTTTTCTGAACAAACATGTAGATAGACTTTCAGAGGACACACAAGTAGATAAAACCAGTCTGCCTTACTTTGATGGATGTTTCTTTCACATTAAATGCTGAGGGAATAATGCAGAAGCACTTTAAATATTTGGAGCAATCCAAATAGAAATGAATAGATACGTGGTATCAGCTTTCCCCATTTTGATCAGTTACATGATCTCAAGTACATTTTGTGTGTTCCAGTCCTGTACAATAACATTTATAGCTTGTAGATTTTAAGATATTTTTCTCAACCAAAGACATTTTCATAGGTATGACTTGAAAAAAATAAATGTATTTTGAATACAAATGTTTTAAAAATGCAGACAAATTCTATAAATATATATATATATATTTGTTTTCTGTTAATGTTTTTTGCTAACATATCCTTTAATTTTTAGTGACTTAAGGCAAGCAGACTGCATGTGTGGAGTTCTGATAGCACATGATTGTGATGTGGAGTCGTATTTTCCTGTGATTGTGAATTGTATTGGTACGGTGTACATCAGATCTGTGCTGTTTTTTTGAGAGCATCGCAACATATCTATTGTGGCTTTTGTGAAAAAAAGTGATGGAGGGAAAATTTAGGAATAACTAATCAACACCCCATCATTTCTGATTTAGTCCAGACAATCACACCCTGACAAACACATCATGTCCTTTTTTCTGTCCTAGTTTGAAATCATCAAACCAGCAGCTCTCAGCACTGTCAGAGGTTGAAAGAACAGTTTGATATGAGGCAGTATAATGTGTATTTTTAAAACTCCTCCATAGGTGCAGCTCTTCACTGCCAGAACTATCAGGAAAGTCTGTTTTAAAGTAACAATATAAGCAATTATTTATAATAACAGTGCCACAATTTTGAAGTTACACGTAATCCTTAAAATCATATCTCACAGAAGTGCAGCTGCAGTGACAGATTTTTCCTCCAGATGTCCCAATTATTTTGGAAAAGCATCTCTGGCAATCACTTGAACTCTTATATTAGGGTCTTTCAGTTTATGAACTTTCAATCAGTTATTTGTAACAACAGATTATTCATCTGTTTTTATTTAAAGTTGAATTAGCAGACATATCCGTTGCTCTTGAGGAAACTTTGGACCAGTCAGATGTTGATTCAGTCCCTTTTATTTCCCATAATGCACCCTTCTGAACAATGAAGTGTTGAAAAGACCCAAAAGAAACTTGAATTATTTTGAAAGTCAAATTTGAGCTTGTGATGCCGATAATGCAGGGTTAACTATATTTTTTTCTTTGCTTGTGGAAATAACTTGTTTTGTCTTTGGTCCATCTATATTTCTAACATGCATGTCTTGTTTATTTAACCAAAATATTTTTCTAGGAAACCATTTTTGTATCTTTTTTTAAACACTGATTCAATGTCGCTTTACTGGTACGGTACCTTTTCTGGCTGGCTGCTTGTGTTTTTGTCCTGAGTGTTGTGTTAGCTGCTGCCAAACCTCTGTTCATTGCAAGCTAATATATTATATTGTGTCCAGCTAAGGCCTGCAGTATGTTCACATGCAAGTCGTGAGAAAATGTCTCATCAGAGCCAAAATACAACTGTAAGATGACGATCCAGTTGCAGACCCCACTCTCTGGCACTGTTGTTTCAGGCTCCACTGTCAGGTCAGGAAGTGATTGAATAAAATCAGGAAGGTACCTCCAGTTGTGACTCAATAAACGATAATCAACATGGATGGGCACCTGGAAAGTTGTTGAAAAGATATTAATGGCCAATTATGGAAAGACACTCAAAACTGGTTTGAAAGCAAAAGTTTTTTTCAACATTTATTTCTTAACGTTCAAATTAGGTTTGTTCAGTCCAGATATTCCTGAAAGTCTGCCCCATCAAAGGATTTAATCAACCATTACCTTTCAGTTCTTATTAAATAAGCTTTTTTTGATTAAAGTGATTGTGTAACTGAGTTGTGCATCATAACTGTGAAAGATACTCTCATGCCAAGATTTTCTAGATCTCACGACCCTGAGACAGACCCTTATAGCTCTGTTTTACCTTTTCAGCCACCATTAATGTAAAAAGATCATATATGAAAATCCCTCTAGTCTAGCCCTGTTCTTCTGTTAAAAAACTGCATTTAAAATGTAATTTAATCCTAAAATTACTGTCTAACAAAACATAAAGCCTCACAAAAAAGTTTTTATATTACATATAACAAATTTATTAGGCTACAAGGTTTTTGTCACAGCTGCCTTAAATTACCTTCATTGGTAAATACTGTTGTCATTTATAAGTTTCTGTAATGGTTAATACACCAGTATGAATAAACTCTTTAACTGAAATTATAGTTTTAATGCTAAAATATAATTATTATTATTATCCAGGGATTTTCAAATTTGCTGTTTTACAAAAAAACCTGAAAAAAGAGTAAAGCACATTATTATTTATTTATTAAGATGTCAAATTATAGTTTTTTATTTGCATTCCTCATCAGAAAATTTAGTTTTCACTGTTGAATGTTATGCTCCATTAATTTCTGACTTCTCAGAGAAGCCCAGTGAGTGGCTTAAATTTGGGCAGAAAAAGGCGAATTCAGTTTGAAATTCTTTATGCCTGTTCAAAGTATCTGTCCAATAACAACATTTTTAGTTTTAAACAATTTTTTGAAAGATTTCTTAAATGTCAAAGTTTTCCCGTTTTTATGACAGGTAGTAAATTTGCTGACCAATGTATTTTTGAAGATTTGACTTCCGCCTCAGTTGAAAAATAACTTTGCTTGACGATTTTCAGGATACCTACAGATTCCTTAAAGGTCTTGTAAAGGTCTCAACTTTGATTTTTGAGATTTAAGGCTAGAAAAAGTCTGAAAAAATCTTTCCCATACTGAGAGTTCTTAAATTTTAGATGGCGTATAGACTACAGCTGTTTTATCAGATCTATTTCCTCTTTATTAAGAGCTGCTTTAAAAATGATGGAAGAATTGTCAGCAATGACGTGCTGGTGAACTGTATTAAGTTTTCAGTTCACATGCTTGTGCACACTTAGGAGTGTTCTCTTTCTCTCTCTTGGATAAGTGATGTGACGTGAGATCCTTTTTTTAAATCAACAATTAACACCCAGGTCTGTGACATTTTTCAACAAATTTAGCATTTTACCACCTAGCAGTTCGTGTGCAGCACCTGTTGATTGCAGTTTAGCCTGCATTGCAAAGAAAATATTTAAATTTGGGTCTTGTGATTGATGTGTTTAAAGTGTAGGAATTCTGATCCCAGAGAAATACCGCTAAATCCTCATGTCCATTGCGCTTGAACTCTCAAATTGATAAAACAGCGTCAAAGAAAATGGATACTGGAGAACGCAAGTATTAATGAAGGACAAAAAATAATCTGGAAAAAGGTATCAAAGAAACTGAGACATTTCTTAAAGTTAAATTGCCTTTGTTTTGTTGGCATGTTTTCTAATCAGAGCGTGGTTAAAACACTCCAGTGATGCCCCACACAAATCTTTTTTTTTTTTTTTAAATAAGATGAACAGATTGGTTAAAAAAGTCAGTTATACCAACAAACACTGGTCACAAGTTTGAATATGTCACTTCCAGCCTGACACTGGAGGGGGTCTGACAGTGGAGGTCTTCAGCCAGACCTTTCTCCAACGTTTTGTATGCTTAGTCAAAAAAGTTCGTTTGGGCTAAGTTGAAAACTAAATAAGTGAACCAGATTTCAACTACACACAGATCTGAATCTTGAGGAATTACAGCCTGTAGCTATTGTTTTCTAAAGAATGTCAATCTGCATGCCAGCTTCAGTGCTAGTTTTAAAAGGGCCAGTAGACATGGGGTTTATTTTGATATGAACATGTCAGGAGTTTTTTTTATTGTTGTTGACACATCATGAAATGGGTTCTTCTCTGCTGATAGGGAATTTTCTCCATGTCTGCACCAGAACAGAAATATCAGGATGTAGACGAGTTGCGTGTGTACTCATGCTGTGGGGTTATATCAGTCATGCTTAACTTTGACTGATGGACTCTGGCCAGTTTCCAATCCTCACTTTACTAAAGGGACATTTGACTTCTGCTTCAAAATATCAGCTGACCAAGAATCAACGTAGCAGGCAAAACATCTGATCCATGTTTCCAGAGCTTGTCAAATAAATCAAGAAATTAGGAAGATGCAGGTTCATGCTAGAAAAAAATGATTTCAAGACCCACAATCCACTTTCAAAGAAAAATAAGCTTGTATAATCACTTTATTATCATCAGTTTTGTACACAGTATCTGAAAATGGTCTGTTCATGCTGCCAAGCTGAAATCTGTAATAGTTACAGCACAGAGTGTGAAAACTATGAACTATCTGTTTAGACTTTATTGGATGTTTTCTGCTGACAGTGCATGGTAACTTCACACCTCCAACTCAACTCTTCTGAATGTCTCTACTGCTCCAGTACAATGTCTGTTTTTTATACACATTAAATATTTTATTTTTCATACATGGTCTTTTTGTGTCCAATAGAAACAATCTACAATAAACACTTTGCCAATCCTTCTCCTAGATCTGCTGTATCTGTGCTTGAACTTGTTTGGCTTTGCTGAGTCTGTGTTTGAGGCTTCATGAAAAGCACAAGATTATGACTGTTTTTGCGTAGGCTTTAGATGAAAATAGCCTGAAAAATAATTACATGATAATTACATTTTTGAAGTTACAAACCATGTTTATCCATCATAGACTCTAAGACTCTTTTGATAGTGCACAAAAACTGGTGGCCCCTTATTTTATATTCTGCTAACTATCATGTATTCAACTGGCAATAAGATGGTAATTTTGGTAATTTTTTCACTATTATCATTAAATTGAGCCAACTAACACATTTCTGTGTTAGTGATTGGATTAGGATGAAATAACTCATATCAGTGTGTAAATTTCAGGTATTTAGCTGGTAATAATTTTAAAAATGGGGTCTCTTTTGCCGTCTAGGCCGGGGTGGGACAGACGTGACGTAAAATGCAAAAGGCTAATTCTGGACATATATATTACTAGTTTAACAGCATTTAGTGGATTACCACACAATATAACAAACCCTTATTTCAGTGAAGTTCTGACACATAAAACATGATGGTATGAGGGGGGTGTTGGTACCTGTGTCATGGGTAACTTGCACATCTGTGAAGGCACCATTAATGCTGAAAGGTACATACAAACAATATATGCTGCCATCCAAGGAACGTCTTTTTTACGGACAACAGCATGGCTTCGTAGTAAAAGAGTGCAGGTAGTAGACTGACCTGCCTGTAGTCCAGACCTGTCTTCAATTGAAATGTGTGGTGCATTATAAAGCACAAAATATGGTAACAGAAAACCTGGGCTGTTGAGCAACCGAAGTCATACATCAAGCAAAAATGGGAAAGAATTCTACCTACAGAGCTTCAACAGTTAGCTGAAGTCCTTAGTTCCCAGACACATATAAAGTGTTATTAAAAAGAAGAGATGTAACACAGTGTTAAGCATACCCATGTCCCAGCTTATTTGGAACGTAATGCAGGCACATAATTCAAAATGAGTCAATATTTGCAAAAAAAATAATGAAGTTCATCAGTTTGAACACGGATAATAAGTCAAAAAATTCTGTCCTTATTTACATTCTACACAACTTACCAACTTCATTGGAATTGAGGTTTGTGTATGTGTGAGATATTGCCTGAGTTCTTCTAATTTATGGCTTACAAAATACAACGCATCAAAAAATACCATTTAAATACTGTTAATACATTTTACTTAATTGTAACTAGGGTTTGTGATACAAGATTAAAGCCTGAATGTATTTAACGGTTGTTGAGTTTATGAGTAATTATGAGTGTTTAAACTGTATGATTTGGTTACCATTGCTAAATATTCTTATATTAAACATTTTGCTGCCCTTCAAAACCTTGAACCCTTCATGAAACCCTGAGAAGTACCCCAGAGAGCTTTCCCTTTTATCTCATGAGCAGCCTCTGTTGCACCATCAAGAAGCCACAATCTTTCACCCTCCCATTCACAATTTCCTTGCCAGATCAGCTTGTATCTTCATCTTATCAGCTTTCAAGATGTTCTGCCTGACCTGCCTGTGTTTGAACCAATCTGATTTTCCAGTAATATGAACATAACAGTCTTCAGCAGGATCTGTCCGAAAGAGCCCTTTCAGCTTCCTGGTTTTGAACAGATCATTTAATTGAAGATTATGTGGGAACACCAGAGAGGACATGAACAGCTGACAAGATAATAGTCCTTAACTCTACTGCTGCTTTTTAACAAATTAATAGAATACCATTGAGGTCTCTGCAACATCAGTTTATCTGCTGATGTTGTGTAAGCCTGATTTACCATGTGAGTCATAGCACTGCCTGGTGTGAAAGAGATCATTGAAAACTGCACAATTTACTGTCAGACGAAGGAACTTTGAGTGAAGAAGAGCTCAGCAAACGCATTTCTTTGAGGCTTTCCTGCCTTTATTAGGATATGATAATGGGAACAGAGGTTCAAGTCACAAATTGGGGTAAAACAGAGACAGGAAGTATATGTGATCAAGGAGCTACAGATATATAGATTTCGGGACAGTTTACATTACAATGTTGTCACCAAAAACAGAAAGGTCTTTCCATTGTGATTTCAAAAGCGCTCCCCCTTCACAATCACAAACTACTGGTCTGGCATGCACACTACTGCGTTTTCAGTCATTTCCCACAGATCCGTGTGAAACCTTTCCATTTCTGGTGACAACATTGTTGTGTAAAAGGGCTCTTAAACCCAAAACACAGAACAAACACTGTGTATGGGACAGGGGAATCTAGCCCCCCTTCCCCCCAAAAAAGATTAATCGAAGACCACTTGAAATGTGAAACTGCAAAGTCAACCTGTTAAAGAAGCAGTATCTTTGTTTCTGATCTGTTTCATATCAAAAGGAAGAGCATTTCTGTCCAAGCTCCACCTGTCACTCAGAAAACACACATTCCCCTCAGGGTGCTTTAATTCACTTGTCTTCTGTTTTACACTGACAGTTTGGTGAGCCTGTTTCTGTGGATGTATCTGTGCTTCCTATCTCTGACAGAGGAGCTCCTGAAATCTCATTTAGGACCAGAAAGAAACAGTAATTTAACATCCTTTAGAAATAAAGTGCAACATAGTCCTTTCTAAAGTGACTATTAGGGACCCACCACATGCATTTTTGCTGATATCTTCTTTTAAGCGGACACAATGCCAATATGTGCACATTTTCATCACTAAAGCAGTGATTCTACACAAGCCTGAGGGACCCCCCTTCACCTCTCTCTGAACAAAAGGTCTCATGTCCTGTTCTGTTTTATTGTTTACTTCATGTCTTGGGTGTCTATGGAGCAAGATTTGATTTAAAGCTGCACTATGTAAGATCCCAGCTTTCAGCTCTCTAGGGGCCTCTATGGTTGTTGAGTGTAACTGCACAGGATGTCCCAAGAGACAAATAAACCGTGTGGACTAATATGGTGCAGTCTGATCATGTTTCTTTTCAAATAAATCATCATGTACTTACAAGTCCAACAGTAACAGGGCCAAATCAGCATCGGTCGGACATCCCTCCTTGTCTTTCAACTCACGCCAGCGAGTGAATGCCGGGCCAGTGTTTATCCTTGTCCGGACATTTAGCTTGTTACTCTCTTGCTTTCTTTTTTTCATCTCCTCCGATAAAACTTTTCTTTTCTTCGGGTTTTTCGCTGCCTCCGCCGTGATAACAACTCTACATTAAGCTTTCTTCTTCTTCTTCTTGTGTAACGGCGGGTGGCATCCAGTGTCAGAGGATCATTACCACCACCTACTATGCAGGAGTGTGAGCCAGAGGTCCCTATTTCCATGAGGAAAATAAGTGCATATTTATCTTGAAGATTCAAAAACAAGGCAACTGGACTGTGTTGAGTTTGTTGGGAAGACATTTCACTTCTCATCCAAGAAGCTTCTTCAGTTCCAAATGGCTGGTGATGGAAGCAGATATTTATCTTGCTAGAGGAGAAAACAACAACAAAGGAAAGGGAGGAGTTGGAGAACGACTCATAGAAACTTATCCCAGGGTGATGTAACCCCTGAGAGTCGTTACCCTGAATGGGTCATTAACTCCCCCTGTCATGTGAGGTGTTGTGGTCACATGTGCCCAGGTGTAAATGTTTGGAGAACTTCCTGGGGAGAGAGCTTAGCACTGCATTGTATGTGGCTGAGAGGTTGTGTCTGAGTCCACCACCTCTGTTAAGAGAAGGCTTCTCCAGTCTGGTGAAGATGGCTTCTTTAACTCCTCTTTCAAACCATCTATCCTCTCTCACCAACACCTGTACATTGCTGTCCTCAAAAGAGTGTCCCGTGTCCTTTAAGTGAAGGTGGACCGCCGAGTCCTGACCTGAGGAGGTGGCTCTCCTGTGTTGAGCCATACGCTTGTGAAGCGGTTGTTTAGTTTCCCCAATGTACAGGTCTGAGCATTCCTCACTGCACTGGACTGCATACACCACATTGCTCTGTTTATGTCTTGGTGTTTTGTCCTTGGGGTGGACCAACTTCTGCCTTAGTCTGTTTCCAGGCTTGAAGTGAACAGTAATGTGGTGTTTGCCAAAGATTCCTTGAATCTTGAATCTTTGGTGGTGGACTCAGACATAACCTCTCAGCCACATACAATGCAGTGCTAAGCTCTCTCCCCAGGAAGTTCTCCAAACATTCACACCTGGGCACATGTGACCACAACACCTCACATGACAGGGGGAGTTAATGACCCATTCAGGGTAACGACTCTCAGGGGTTACATCACCCTGTGATAAGTTTCTATGAGTCGTTCTCCAACTCCTGCCTTTCCTTTGTTGTTGTTTTCTCCTCTAGTAAGATAAATATCTGCTTCCATCACCAGCCATTTGGAACTGAAGAAGCTTCTTGGACGAGAAGTGAAACGTCTTCCAAACAAACTCAAAACAGTCCAGTTGCCTTGTTTTTTGAATCTTCAAGATGAACATGACCTGGATGAATGAGAATCTACACAGAAGTGCATATTTACTTTAAACTAAATTCTGTTCATTAGATCATTTTATTCATAAACTGCTTTATATTCTCCTTTTCCCAACGTTTAGCTTTTGCCTCAATGGGGAAGTGACGTATGCCGTAAAGCAGTCAAAGCAGTAAAATTTGTAGTTTTTTAGTGTGGAAGTGTTCCTACCATCCACATCGAAGTTACATTGTGCCAGTGAAGGTGATACAGACCCCCTCAGACCATGACAGAGGTGTCATTCAACCTGTTGTAAGGTGACGTACCATCACAATAATTCTAGAAATATTATATTAGGGTGGAAAAACTACATAGTGTTTGTTTAAGCTGCATAAAGAAATGAAAGATTCTGTCTCTGCAGCTCTTTCACTCCCCTTTGGCATTGCTCAGATCTGACGGGGCAAGGAGCTACAGGAGGCTATGATAATGAGCTTTGCACTGATTGGCCGCCTATTCGATGCCTGATGGGATGGGGAGGAGGGGTTACAGTTTGCAGAGTGGACTTTTAAAACAGTCATGGCATCTGCCTGTGACGTGGGGGAAACACAAATGTAGGTGGAGGCTGTATAGCTATTACATCATAAACCTCAGGAAGTAGAAAACTGAGGGTTTAAACAGGCATTTCTCTGTGGACTCAGAGTTTAGTAATAGGTGTCATGTTCTTCAGCTCCTCAAGCCCCTTAGAACAGCATCAAAAGCAAAGAGAATTGATTTTGCAGGACATGTGGCCTTGTAATGACATAAACATAATCAGACTTTTTTATCCAGAGACCTCAAAATACATCATGTCATCATGGCTGCTAGACCAAGACAACGATAAGTTGAAAGCTCATGAAAACAACCAAAGTTCTTTGGTTGAGTATAACAGAGTATGAGCACGCTCAGGTCCCCAGTACACAGTAGACTTGTTGCTACATTTTAAAATCTAGGGTCACATTTACAGCCGTGTGAAAACAGCTCCATGACTCGTTTCTCAGTCCTGATCCACCAGCTAAGAAACAATGCCAGAAAGACACCAAGTCACTTTTGTACAATAATTTACCTGCAATTATGACATGAAATATTTGGTCTTTCCTGTAGCTCGTGTCCATTATCAATGCAACTCCTAATATCAAACTCAGAGACATCAGTTCATTTCAGTACATGGTAGTTTAAGCATACAGACTTTAGTATATGTTTATAAGTTTAAAAAGTCAATTAAACTGTTTGCGTGCAGTTCTACAGGGAATGGATTCGATTGTGTGTCACTGTCAGCTTCAGGATAAGAGTGAGCTCTTTAATCTGGTTATACTGGGAAACTGTCTTAGATAGAGCTGTCTTAAAGTGGGTATGCAAGTGTAAGGCATAAAATTAAAATGATAATTTCTGTTTGGGTATTTTATGAATTACCTTAAAGCTGGGATATAAGCATCATCACTGCCTCAGTCAAAGGCAGAACTGAACATTCACATTGGTTTTCTATGTTCATTACAAAAGCATATAGAAGTAAATAGTACAATGTTATGGTTTTTATTAGGTTTTGATGGGCCTCTGAAGGTTTTCAGGCATCAGATTGGGACAAGGCATTCTTCATTATGTGAAATCTGTTTAGGCTGTTATTTATAGATACCAGTATTCTGAATTACTGTGCATCTTAAAACTTTTTTTCTTCCTTGGTACATGAAGATAATGGATAATGTCAATGTAATGGTAGAAATATGATACCCAGTCTTTAACTTTATGTTTCACTGCCAAACCTCATCTTCTTCTCTTTCTCTGAGACACAGAAACATACGCATACGCCCACAGACATACGCACTAAATATAATCTAATCAAGTACAAATGAATAATCCACTCATCTGCTTATTGGCCTCTTCTTCTTAGAGATTTGTTGTGCATGTGTTTCGGTTTGTACAGGGTTTTTTCAGTAAAACCACAGTGATCATTAAGACTTTGCTGCCGAGATTCATTTATTTGCCACACTAGTTCCGATCCCAATTTAGATCTCTTTGAATAAATATGATCACAAACCCCATTCACACTTGCAAGAAAACGTGAAAATTATCTGGACTTTACCTGGGACAGCCATATGTGTGAACCCAAACAGCTGAGTTTTTCACCCGGACTTTACCAGGGCAATTTCCTCTCAACCCACTAGAACTTTATTTCGCTTAAAGTCCAGTGAACTAAAGTGTGTCTGCAGCAGTGAGTTATCAGGGTAAATCACTGAGTGGGGAGGGCTGATGGCATCATCCCCTGCAACTGGCACAAAACTGGAAAAAGGAGACTTGACAGGATGGTTAGACACAGCCATTACTGCAAGAGAAGTTTATTTGATTGTAAGGGGATAATACAATCTCAACTGTGCATCAGGACTTTTTAAAGTTCTGTAGAACAGCTTCTCTAAGACGGTCACCACCAGGACTCTCTTGCATCCAAAGAGCCGCCTCACGCTGCTGTTGGATACGGAGATAAAACACTACAGCTCTCTTTTTGTGGTGTGTTCGTCGTGCACAAAGTGATGCTGCTTCATATTCACCTCTACGTGCAACAGTGCTTCTCTCAACAATTTCTTTGATCCTTTTGAGACACTTTTTAACATGTTAGGATATGGATTGCTCATCTGCTGTCATATTATTAAGACTGACTTCTGCAGCGTATGTTTGACGTTGTGTGCCGCCTGGAAGTCGCTGCAGAGACGGAGAGTGGCGAGGACACCGGAAAAGATAACTGGAAATCACTTCCTCTGATCCAGGATTCTTCACAGAAATGTTGCGTCCTCAAGGATCCCACTGGAAACAGCTACCCTCTGAAAACGGTTCGGCATTATCCCTACCAAAGCAATCAGATCCCTCATCTTCTTTTTCCCCTCGAGGTCATAATGTTGTTGAAAAGTACAGGAACCTTTCCTCTCCCCTCCACCCATTTCCCCACATACATTAAAACTATACTGGTGCGTTTTTTGTACTATGTTCTGTGCAATATGAATACTTGTATATCTGTATTTATCTAATTATGCCTTACTGCTATGTAAATATTTTTGGGTATATTTTATATTTTTAGCCTTTTCTTTTTTATTGTTTTTTTTTTTTTTTTTTGCATTTATGTATTACTTATTTAAACAATTCAGTTAAAATGTAAAGGCATTGGTGCAAGAATGGAAGTCCTAAATATCCAATGCTGATAACGTTTTTGCTTTAAGTAATCAACTTTAAAGCACCAATTTAATGCCTACACCCTGATCAAAAATATTTAATCTGTCTTTAACACTTGAAAATGTGAATGGAGCTGTGAATTTTCACTTCTACTTGTTTTTTCAAATATCATCACATACATGTGCTCTTTTGATAGTATGTTCTCTCTAGTAAAATAAATACATAAATAAAATAGAAAAGTAAAATTTAATTTCTATAGTTTTTAGTATTTTAAAATTGTAAAAACCTGAAGACAAGGAAAATAGGAAGTTTGTCTGCAATGTTTTAAAAAAAAGAAAAAGACAAAGAAGACCAATGGGTGTCCAGGACTGTTTTGGTATGTTTTTATGTTTTCAATAGATTAAATTGTTATTTGTATTTTTATAAATCATAATTTGGTTTTGTAATACTACTACTACTAATACTACTACTACTACTAAAAATAATATGTATTATTATTATTATTGTTATTATTATCATTATTATTGTTTTTGTTGTTGTTGTTGTTGTTGTTGTTGTTGTTCAACCAGAATAATCCCAAAGTTGATAATTTCTCTTGTGAGAACAAGTCGTTAAAAACAATAATAGTAAAAGGTTAAAAAAAATAATCTCTCTTTTGTGCATGTCACCCAACCCTACCTTTCCAATGGTTTGATCAAAACTGTGGTTTGTCAGACCCACAGAGTTCTAGAGTAATCTAAGTGTCAAACTTACATTATGTGTCAAACTAGCCCTTAAACACAGCGGTACCGTTAAACGCTCTTGTTTCCGACTGTCCCTGAACGCAGCAGCGGATTTTTCGCCTGCATCCGCTCATGCAGCAGGAGGAAACCTGTGCCAGCGAGGAGTCCGAGAGCAGTGAGGAGCTCCCCTGAGCCTGGACGTAGACCAGAACCTGTCAGAAGTTCAGGAGCTCATAAAGGAACATTCTTGTCTGGGATTTAGCATGACTGCGAGGATCCAGGGAGTGACAGGTCGGGACAAACTAGGAGCACAGAACCGATCTGCAGGTGAGAAACTGGAGCAGGGATGTTTTCTTTGGCATCTCCAGCAGACTCTTGACAGCTCAGATTAAGTCGAGCCGTTTTTCCTAAATACTGTCTGGGTTTGTTGTCTTGATAGGATAATAAAATTAATATTTTTTAATTGTGCTCTCATTGATCACTAACTCTGAAAATATAACAAATCGCTAGAAGTGTTCTGACAGCATAAACTTCCACAAAGGATTGCTGATGGGCAAGCTACTTGTACAATGTAGGAATCTAAGTTACCATCATGACAACAAATTCAGCTTAACTTCACTAAAGCTACAGCCTGGTGAAGAGTAACAAGCTAAGTGACAACATGACAAAAGTAGCTTATACATTAAAGCTTTTTTCATCTATTTCGTAGATATCAGCATTATTATTGCTGTTGTTGTTGTTGTTGTTAATACCACTATTATTATTATTTTTGGACCATTATAATTACATACAGTAATATCTTTTCTGAATATTTGCTGGACTGGTTGTTTTACTTATCTATATCTGCTTATTTTTTCTGTTGCATCTCTTTAATTTGCCTTTTCAAATATTTATGTCACTGTGCAGTTTTGCTCCTGTGAGGTTCTGTATTAATAAACCTTATTTACTTACTTAATTACTTACACTCATTTTGAAAAAATGTGGGAACACACTGTCCAAGATGAGGGAAAGGTGGAGCTTGTTTAGGCACTACTGAGCTGCTTGATCAATAAAATAGCTAAGCTCCTGATAAGCTTTTTGACTCAGAAAACAACAACCCTACCACAAAGCTACTAGAAAATGTAATTAAGCTGCTAGCATGTTGCTGCCAATCACTGCTCCAAACATTGTAGAGAGTTATTTTACACGATGTGGAAAAGCCCCCTTTCTCCCAGTGATAACAATTCTCTTCTAATCACTTCTCCCTTGTGCCAAGACCAACATTCCCTGAAATGTTGCCAAAATCTGTTTAGAATTATTGAGTTATCTGCAAAAATGTGGGAAACTTTTTTTTATTAGTTTGTGAATGGAATGACTCAAAAATGTAAGCAAGGATTTTGATTAAATTTTAAAGGAGTGTTGGTCATGGTACAAGGAGGAAGTGAAAAGATTCAGGGGGTTTCTGAATCCAAATGCTGCTCCAGGATTTTTTTTTTTTGGTAAGATTTCTTAACAATGTGAGATTAGGCAGTTTTTGACTTTTTAACAATAACTAGCTGGACAATGTTGTAGAGGCCTTGGTGGAGGTTTGTTCTCTTTGGGCACTTCTAGTTCACTAGAGACAGTGTGGATGACAGTGAAGGAGCATTTGCATTTATCATACAAGAAACAACATACACAATACAAGAAAGTTTATTTGTCATTGTGCAACAGGTTGCACAATAAAGTTAAAGTCATGTTAAAATTTTAAACATTAAAATCATATCTGACAAAATGTGGTGTCAAGAGCACAATGTGCAAAATCTGTGTGATTTGAAGTGTGGAAACATGAGCAACATGCTGAAATATCTGTCTGTGCAGCACAGGATCAAATTTCAGGAGTGTCACAGGAAACCCGTATAGACATACTCTTTTCTTTAAAGAAAATCCAAAGAGAATTAGATTGATAAGATGAACTGATAAAAGCATTGGTATCAAAATCTGATCAATTCTCTTCCCTAAATTTGAGGAACTTAAAAAAAAATATATTGTAAAAATAATTTAAGAGGTTTAACCAGGCCTTGACTTATCCTGCTTTTATGTTTGTTCGTGTCAATGCCAAAACCTTAATTTCAGAAACCAGGATCCTGCAGTTGACTGGTTTCTAGAAACTAGTTTTTGGTCCCTGGAGAGCTCCAGTGGGATCCACTACACTGTGTCATTGATACACCTTAGCCTGGTTTCTGACGGCTCTCCGCAATGATTTAGTCGTAATAAATATGCCTCCCACACACCTGTGCCAATAAGAAGCTGTTATCAGAAACTGGGACACTGAGATTTATGATAAATATAGAGAAATTATTTTAATAATAATAATAATAATAATAATAATAATAATAATAATAATAATAATAATAATATTAATTACCATCCAGGTTTCTCTTTGAGCATGTAAAAGCCACACTCTGTCTGAGCATCACCAGGACACTGCTCTTTGTCAGGATACTTAAATCCAATCCACAGGCATTGATACTAGTGTCATTATTGATCCACCCCAGTGATTTAATTTATTACTGAGTTTCCAAATTCAGCCTGATCCAGCTGCACTGCAAGGTTATGAATCATGTCAAATCCATGTCACCTTGCTAGACGTTACTAGCAAGGTGTACCTTATAAAGAGGCCAGTGAGCGTACATTGTTCTGGAGGAATAATAAATACTTTGCATGTTCAGAGGTAAGGCAAGTAAACAACAAGCATTGCTGTTAGTTTTCAGTTCAAGATTGTTTAAAACTGAAAAACAATTTCCAAATCAGAATTGGTATTTATTGCCAACTACATTTACACATACAAGGAATCTGACTTGGTTAACTGGTGCAAAAGACAGTCAGCATATACTAAGTATAAATATAGTGAGGATAAAAAATAATGTAGAGAGGAATAAAATACAAATAAAAGTAAACAATAGGAAAATAGTGCAAATAGAATTAGATATGAGAAGAAAAGACAATAATAAATAAGTGTAAAAAGAATCCAAAAATATATTATATTATATTATATTATATTATATTATATTATATTATATTATATTATAATATATTATATACAAACATATATATATATATATATATCAGAGTTTACAATGTGCAGTGGAATCTGAAAATCCTTTGTGCATTAATGTAATTGCATAGACTAAATAAATAAAAACTGTTTTTTTTGTTTTCCAGAACCTTTCCCTGAATGTCAGGTATTTAACAGAACTGCTGTCAACACACATTTGTGGAGATCAGCTGTATCAGGTGGAACATTTAAAGTGTTAACCAAGAAATGAAACTGTTTTCATTTCAAGCTCTAAACTTTTATGTTCCTCATGGAGCATAAATTCATTCATTCATTCATTTTCTATACCGCTTATCCCTTTCGGGGTTGCGGGGGGCTGAAGCCTATCCCAGCTGTCATTGGGCGAGAGGCAGGGTACACCCTGAACCAGTCGCCCGTCAATCGCAGGGCCACATATAGAGACAGATAACCATTCACACTCACACTCATACCTAAGGGCAATTTAGAGTCACCAATCAACTTAATAAACATGATTTTGGTCTGTGGGAGGAAGCCAAAGTGTCCAGAGAGAACCCACACATGCACGGGAAGAACATGCAAACTTCACACAGAAAGGCCCTGCCCGACCCGTGGATCGAACCGGTGAGCTTCTTGCTGTTAGGCACATGCACTACTTGCTGCGCCAACGTGCTGCCTGGGGCATAAATTGTGGGTGTTAATTGAAATCAGTTATTTTGGGTTCAAAGCAAAGCGGTAATTCCATCAAATTTCTGGACTGGGAGGCAACAGGCCTAATTGAATTTATTATCTTTGATATGTTCATGATAGCAACTTGCTGGCTTGAATCATTGAAATAATAATTTAATTAAATGAAATTAAATCATCTTAAATAAGGTTTATTTTGTTGATCCTGAGATCAAACTGGAAATATGTAGTCAGGCAGCTGCCAAGAGACTCTGTTCTGGCAGGCAAACACTTTTATGCTTTCACTGTGCTGCTCAGTGGCACATAACACACTGTTTGTTTCCCTCTCCTTGTTTTGCTGCAGAGATGATGGTCCGAGTCAGGAGAGCTTTGTTTCTGGTTCTGGGCATGCTCAGTTTGTCTGTGGTGCTGGTGGTGTTGGGAGTCTACACAACAACCCGCACAGAGAGCCTGAACGTGACTGGCTACACCTCTGGAGTTATTGTAAGTTTTTATCTGATAATCAACATTGTACTTCACTTTCTCACGGAGCAGCAAAAAGGCAGATCAGGTTTTACTATCCCAGATACGAGAGAATCAGCTTAAAGATTTAAAGCAAATCAAATCATTCCCAACATGTGACGTCCATTATGAAGCTGTTACCCTTTAATTTCACTCTACTGGCCAACAGTTTGTTTTGACAGTATCCCTGCTGTTGGCTGTGAAAATGATTTTTTGCATCAGTCAGGGTGATTTCTTATGGTGATAATAAAACTTGGAAGCTGAGAAGATAATGGTCAGTGGGTCATGGCACCAGATATTTCTGAATTATTATCATGGATATTGCTGTTTGCATCTGTGGTGGGATGTCAGTCATGCAGTCATGATTCATTTTATCATATAACCACACTTTACAATACCGGTAATATGTTTTTTTTAAATTAGTATCTAAAGAAATCTGTAAAAGTTTAGCCTTTATTATGTCTTTCTCTCTTATAATATTATCGTTTTATTACAAAGTGTCTCAGCTTTTGTTTCTACATGTTACTTTCATTCCTCTCCACAGTTGACCCTTGGATCATTCCTGGCACTTCTTGGACTCAGCCTCGAGGAAAATCGTAAACAACTGGTAAACTCTTCTGCTTTCTTTATATGCATTCATACGTCTTTATTGCAGATCACCTTTTGTCCTCATTTTTTCCCACCCAGTTCCTAATGCTGTTTATCAACATAAAAAGAATTCAAGGATGAACAGTAAAATGTTCAAAAGGCATGACTGGCTGTTATTACAATCTTATCTTTGGTAATGACACTTTTATGACATTAAAATATGTTTAAGTATAATGTTTTGACTTAATGGGCCTCAATGAATTCCCAAAGTGTTTTTGTGTGAAGTGCATTTGTCTTTCCTTATGTCCACCTGCCGCAGGTGTCATTTATATGCCTGCGCTCATGCTGTTTATATAGCAAATGATCATGCACTCCCGTGCGCTCCTGTTTGCACCCATAGGTGTGTTTGTCAAAATGAGGAGTGGTCAGGTGCACCTCCTTATACCAAGTCTAAAGTCTGTGGGACAGAGTGTTTCTGTTCTTATGAGGACACATTTATAGAGATTGGCACACATCTGTGAGACACACACTTCACTGAGCTTGTTTGACTTATACGAGATGCACAGCAGGACTGATCTACTGATAAAAATCAGAGCATTTGTTGAAAAATTTAGTTTAAAGCTCATAACAGGACTGAGAGCTAAGAAACAGTGTGGCATTTTTGCAGCGCTGCTTGGTGTGCTTTCTTCTCCTGCGCTCTAGTGTGTGTAATACTTCCAGAAACAAGATAAAAAACACAGGATTAAAGACTCTAATGAAGGTACAATCATAATATTTTTGTTACTTATTAGTGAATGATCACAGATTATTATACAGTCTGAGAACCAAGGATTCCCTGCAGGAAAATGAGCAAGCAAATAGCCTCAAGTCCACAGTTATTTTTTGTACAGTAAACAGGTCTGCCATAGACAATAAGAACTGTTGTGTGTGTGTTCTTTGAGTATAGTGCCACAGTAAAAGGACAGGAATCAAATAATCCGACCGAAAGTCAGACCAAACAATTAAACTGTGTAAATACCAAAACACCAGCTGTCCTGCACAGACACCCATGACTAATCATGGCACATATTCTGTCCACTGTGCACCTGCACCTGGCTTTTTCCTACAATCTGCATCACCAAAATAGCTAAATTTAGACCGACACACCCCAACTGCAATGTCCTACACACTGAAGGCAACAGGCTTCACACCAAAATAGGGCCATGGATTTTAAATTGAAGTTCTGCTGTACAGCATATATTCATATATTCACAACTCATCACCAAGGTCACCCACAAGGGGGGAAAAGGGTAAAGATTTCTGGTAGGCCCAGGGGCCCATGGAGGTTTGCAAAGACATGGGTTATACAAAGATAATATTTTTATTATTCTTATTTTTATTATTCTTATTACCTGTCTCCCATTTATTGTTGCTAAGACCTGCTACAATCATTTTTTCTCTATTCAGCTCCAATGCTGATAGAAAACAGCATGCATTACTGTTTATTACTTTTAACTTTGTCATATTTTGGGTTGTTCGTGCCTTTATTTGTCTGATATGACAGTGGACAGAAAAGGAAATCAGAAAGACATGCAGTACAGGAGGCACAGGTCAGATTTGAACCTATCGCCAAGCCCTTCGAGAACTACAACCTGTGTACATAACCCCAAGACCACAAACATTACAGTGAGTTACAACGGTGGGGGTCCTGTGAACCAGGTCATTCAGGGGCTCAGCCATTTCTGTAGGTGGCCTTGCTCGTCACAGTTGTGAAGCATACTTCTGAGGATTTAACTAAGAGAGAACACTTAGTACGTAGTATTAATAAAAGTGCAACAAGTGTCTGTAACCATAGTGTTATTTGCGGCTCAATGGGAACATGAAATTATGAAAAAATTAACTTGTTTTAGATGCACCCAGGTTAGTGCTGACATTGTCATACAGTCCTGCTGTTAGCATAGTAATGAAAAACTGTCTCACCAAACTGTCCAAAAGTTAATAAGGCCTTAATGTTAGACGTCATGTCGGGGCTAGCTGGTCATCTTCTACATAATCATAATGCAGGTTTTTCTTGTGTTTCAGTTTCCTCATATGGTGCATATTGTGCTCTCTAAATGTGGAAAAATAAACATACTCAGTGTGTCTACCTTTACAGAGGAGGTAATAAATTGCTGTAGATCATTGTGATTGGTGGCAGTGTAGCTCAGTCCATAAGGACTTGGACTGTTGGTTCAAGTCCTGATCTAAACATTCTTTAAATACCAATGTGTTTGGTAGCTGGGGAGACGCAAGCTGACTTCTTGGGGCATCCTTCGGTTACAGCAGTTGGTAACGCGGCTGAGGGTTTGCACCCCTGTGACTTAAAACTTCACATGTAAACACCTACAAACGAATTAGGGTTAACATTGCTGGTGATGCAGGCGAGTTGTCAGGAATGATTGGTGGTTAAGTGCTGACTTGGCATGTGCTCTCAAAACTGACCTGACCTGAATGTGGAGGCCAAAGGAGCTTCAGGCAGGAAGAACAGATGCCTGAAACAAAAACATTACCTCTAAAGGTGAGATTAGATTCATGTACACATGACTGGCTGTGATATCATACTTCTATTATCTCAAAATAGTACCAAAAATTGTCAATACCACAATTTGGGGACAAGACTTTCCACTTGTGATTTTCTTTGACAGAGCTGGTTGTGTTTAGAAATTGTGGCTTTTACCTGCTTTATTTGGGAGATTAATGTCTCAATAAGAGAAGAGTATCCAATGCAAAGTAATGTTTGACTGAAGATTTTTTATGCTTCTTCAACTGTCTGTTTCAATATAAGCAGCTGATGACATTTTCCTAGATATGGTAATTTTAAAATGTGATTAATGCCGTGCAGATATGAAAAACGGACAGACAGTGAGTCTGCAGAGACTCTCCGCACAGTGAGAAAACAACTGCATCATATTTCTGTTCTCAGACTGAACAGTCCTTCAGGGAATATTTTTAAATTCAACGAAAACTACTGACGACTGGATGTCTTACTCTCCCTTTTTTAGTTCATCAAAATTATTGGTACATAATTGTATATGAATTTTGATGTATTTGTTTGTATTGTAAAATAACCCAACATTTTAGATAAGTTAATAAGAAGGCAGTTCCAAATATATGCGTCAGTAAATTTACCAAAAAATTGAAATAGACTGTAGCGCTAGAACGCCACCAAAACCCTAGTGTAGGAAAAGATTAATATAGAAATATTAATACTGTAAATTAAATTACCAATTTGTATTGAAAAAATGTTTGAATCTTTCTGATCCGAAAAAGCAAACATTTTATTAAGTTTCAGATTTGATAGATATTAAAGAGATATGAACACATTTATGATAGTTTCATTTCAAAACATTTTCTGCTCAGATGCCATCTTTGCCATAATCTTGCTCTCCGGTGCTGCCCTTTTTTATCAGAAAATCTTTACTCTCAAGATTTTTATAGAATTTCTCTCATTCAGATTTCTTTCCCCTCCTCCAGCTGACAGCTGCAATCATATTCTTCAGTTTTGGGATCATCACTTCGTTTCTGTGTTTGGTGATCGATGGCGTCTCCATTGCTCTTAACATGGTGAGCAACCTACATTACATTTGTACAAGAACACAACGGGCCCCATTTTATGATCAGCGAGAAGTGTTTTGGTGTAATGCACGTGTCATGCCTAATTCACTTCTGGTGTGTGTGTCATTTGTACGCTGTGCATTCACTCTCTTAAAAGAGCAAACGATCATGTGCTCCTGATTTTGTGCCCAGGGGTGTGTTTGTCTGAAAATGAGGAGTGGTTAGGTGAAAGCAGAGGTCTTCCTATCTTGAGGACACAGAAAATGACTGTGCTTTAAAACTTCCTCATGCCTGGTCTACAGTCTCAAGTCTGCGTTTCTGCAATTTCATGAACGCATTAGAGACTGGCACACATCTGTGAGATCAAAACACACACTTTACTGAGCTTGTTTCACTCACACAGGATGCACACGGCTCTTATCTACCGTTAAATATAGGAGCATTTGTTGGAAATTTTAGTTTAACCAGTGATGGTACTTCAAAATACTGTTTGTGGACTGATAAACTCTGACAGTCTCTTGGACATTGGTTTTCAACTCAGGGTCCAGGTCCCCCTAGACAAGTAAAACTTTGTCAAATCTGACAATGTCAAAACAAGGCTTAGGCTTTTGAACTTAAATAACTATAGCACACTCACTGGAGTGAGATAATCAAATGTATGTGGATAAAAAAGTGTTCATTCACATACTTCCTCAGTTACAAATGACGTACTACTTTGGCAGCCACACTTGTGATTTGTGTTACAATTAAACCTGTCAAAATGTATGTCTATTCTTACAACTTTTTCTGAACCCTCAAATTCAAAGACGTGAAGGTTATGTTGGAAAATAAAAATTAGATTGGACACCCCAAAAGCCGCATTAACATAAAAACACTGAAGGTGGTCCAGTTGTCTTTGACTCAGAGTTGAGAATTCAATCTGACAGATGTTGCTTTTTCTAACTGGTCAAATTTGGACAGTGTTTCAGGAGGGTTCCTGCAAAGAAAGTAAATTAAAGTCATTCAAAAAAGTAAAGAAATTATTTTTTGGTAGATTATTTCTTTGTTGAAACAGTGCTTCTTGGCAACAGATCTTAGACCACTGGAAAGCCTGTTTATTTCCCTTTTAAGTGGTGTCACATTGTAAGGAACATGGATTTGTGGGATATGTAGCAGAGCTGAGTATGTGGGTTGTGCCCACGAAAAGTTTGCAATATTATCTCTGCCAGTGATGTTGAATCTTGTTTGGTTTTGTTTGGTAGATTGGATAAATGAAGTCTGAAGAAACATGACATATTGGCAATTTAACAGTGTATTTATTTAACAAACAGGAGCCTCAGTAGCATGTGGAAAAAACATACACAACCACAACAGTCTGGCACCTCCTCCTCATGCTGGTTACCAGCCTGGTCACACACTGCTGTGGGATGGCTTCCTATTCTTCAACCAGCACAGCCAAGCTAAACCCACAAGTGTTTAATTGGGTTGAGGTCTGGACCGCTGGTAGAACATTACATTCTCTCCACTCCCAAATTCTGGATGTAGTCTCTGATAAACTGTGCTCTGTGAGGCAGAGCATTGTCATCATGGAGGATGGAGTTCAGTCCCAGGCTGTGGAGATACTGTATGTGACTGGCGCTGGTTGCAGAAGCTCATCTCGATATCTCTCTGCATTGATTGATTGAGATTTCCTCCAATAATGATGAGCCTTGTTTTTCCAGGGAGGGAGATACTGCCCCACACTATCACACTACCTCCACCAAAGATGTTACTCTGACGCTGCAGCAATCAGCACAGCGCCCCCCGCGTGTCTTCTCCATACATTGACCTATGATCTATCTGTGATAGGCAGAATCTGATCTCATCACTGAACATAACGTTCCTCCACATGTTCAGGTTGTGCAAGAAGCAGTGGAACAATGCTGACTCAAAGATTTGATGAATCATTGTTTATAGAGCACCAGCACCCCTCCATTGAAACACAAGATGATTTACCATGAAACCAAAACAAACTTTTATCTGACCAAATAAATAAGAGTTATGGCATGGGGCCTCCCTTTTGAAATCAGATCCAAAAGACACTGAAGTTACGTTATAATGTTTCAGGGTGTTGAAGCTTTTGACTTGCTCCGTTTCTTTTCAGCATCATATATTATGATTTTTACGAGAACAGAGCTACATCTCTTCTGTCTTCCCTCAATTTAAACCCAGATAAGGATACATAAATCTCCTCTCCACATGACAATGGGTCCTAACATATTGTACAGTCATGGTGTTCATATAAGAGAGTTTATTACACACAGTTACATCAGACTGTAATGTAAAAAAAAAATAAATAAATGTAAAAAAAAAATCTAGCTGCGCCTTAAAAAGCATTTTCAGAATGAATATGAATATGAAAATGGTGTAATATGGCGAGTGGGTCGACACAGCTGTAGGGAGTTTGGTATGTTGTTATTCATTTGGTTCTTACTCAAGTTGTGTTTAAGGTGTCTAAAAAAGGTTTATATCGTCTTGTTGCCCAGGTTCTGCTGTTTCATTTGATGTACAGTGCCATGAAAAAGTATTTTCCGTATTTCTTATCTTTTGCATATTTGTCACACTTAAATGTTTCAGATCATCACACAAATTTTAACACTAGACAAAGATAACCTGAGTAAATACAAAATGCAGTCTCTAAATGATGATTTTATTTATTAAGGGAAAAAAGCTCTCCAAACCTACATGACCCTATGTAAAAAAGTAATTGCCACCTGAACCTAATAACTGGTTGTGCCACCCTTGGCAGCAATAACTGCAATCAAGCGTTTGTGATAACTGGCGATATGTCTTTCACATTGCTGTGGAGGAATTTTGGCCCAGTCTTCGGCGTAGGATTGTTTTAACTCAGCCTCATTGGACGGTTTTCGAACGTGAACTGCCCATTTAAGGTCACACCACAGCATCTCAATTGGATTTAAGTCCGGACTTTGACTCGGCCGCTCCAAAACCTTAATTTTGTTTTTTTTTTTAAGCCATTCAGAGGTGGACTTGCTAGTGTGTTTTGGGTCCCTGACCTGTTGCATAACCCAAGGGCGCTTGAGCTTGAGGTCACGAACTGATGGCCAGATGTTCTCCTTCAGAATTTTCTGGTAGACAGCAGAATTCATGCTTCCATCAATCACAGCAAGTCCTCCAGGTCCTGAAGCAGCAAAGCAGCCCCAGACCATCACACTACCACCACCATGTTTGACTGTTGCTATGATGTTCTTTTTATCAAATGCTGTGTTGTTTTTACACCAAATGTAACGGGACGCACACCTTCCAAAAAGTTCAAATTTTGTCTCGTCAGTCCACAGAATATTTTTCCAAAAGTCTTGGGGATCATCAAGATGTATTTTGGCAAATGTGAGACGAGCCTTTGTGTTCTTTTTGGTCAGTAGTGGTTTTCGCCTTGGAGCTCTCCCAGGTTGCCATTTTTGATGTGTTTCTTTTCAAGATCTTGCAGCCCACTTCACTTTGTCAGACAGGTTCTATTTAAGTGATTTCTTAATTCAACAGGTCTGGCAGTAATCAGGTCTGAGTGTGGTCAGTGAAATTGAACTCAGCTTTCAAAAAAATGTGGTTAATCACAGTTAATTCATGATTTAACAAGGGGGGGCAATTACTTTTTCACATAGGGTCATGAAGGTTTGGAGAGCTTTTTCCCCTCAATAAATAAAATCATCATTTAAAAACTGCTTTTTGTATTTACTCAGGTTATCATTGTCTAATATTAAAATTTGTGTCATGGTCTGAAACATTTAAATGTGACAAATATGCAAAAGATAAGAAATCAGGAAGGGGGCAAATACTTTTTCATGGCACTGTATAGCATACCTATTTTGGACAGTGATTAGTACCTTATCTTTCGCTGTGTTTGCGACTGCCTCTCAAAGTCCCCTTATTGGGGGATCCTCGTTTTCCAAGGGTTAAACTTTCTGATTTATTTAGAAATGTACAACTCGAACCTCAACACAGCTTATTTACTTCAGTGAGTTTCATAGTTCTTCTGTAAATGAAGCAAATAAGATATCTGTAGTGATAAATAAAAAGGTGGTTTTAAGAATTTTTTTAGTTTTTTTCTTTTGTAATGATTGACTCCTGATGTTTTTCATGCAAGTCTCTGTATAGATTTCTTCATGTTTTAACTTTCTTTAGGATATGCGTCCTCTGACAGCAGGAAGGTGTCAGTATTACAGCAGCGGCAGCAGCTACATTTACGAGAATTTCTACACTTCAGTGAGTAAGGATGTTCTCTAATGTCAAAGAAATGTTAAAAACAGTCTCTCAGGATATCATTTTATTATACCCTACAGTGTGTTGGACTGTTTTTTTGTGTTTTAAAACTTCATATTGAGCTTCTGATGTTCAGGTAACGTGTTGGAATCTGAAGGAGTCGTGTAGCATGACGGTACGGAGCGGCACCTGCTACTGCTGTGACCTGTACAACTGTGCCAAGTGAGACAACATCAGACATCCTATAGAGACTTTATTTATATGTCTGATATCAAATGAACTCTTGTTCTCAATGATCATTGTTCTGTCCTGCAGTGGAGGTTACCTCAGCAACTTTTATGAGTTTGTTGGAGTTCAGAGCTGTGAGGAAGTTTATACTCTGTACGTCTTGATTTGGATCCTGGCCGGCCTGAACCTCATGGCCTTCTTTGTGGGAATCCTCACCACAGCTGTGCTGGGCAGCGTCAAGAACATGGTAAGACTTTAACGGACATATAGGTAGAGAAGTTTATGTATGATGTGGACTACATGCAACAGGTTTAGTCTCAGTGCTGTCCACAGTTCACAGAATTTTTCATTATGCTCACAAAGTTTAATCTCATCTCTTCTCTTCTCATCTCATCTCTTTTCCATCTCAAATCATCTCATTTTAGCTCAAATCATTTAATCTCATCTCTTCTCTTCTCTTCTCATCTTATCCCATATTATATAATCTAGTTTCATCTCTTCTAATCTCATCTCATTTCATCATTTAATTTCTTTTCATCTTATCTCATGTAATCTTATTTTAGCTTTTCTCAGGTGATTTCTAATCTCTTGTAATGTCATCTCATTTCATCTTTTTTCATCTTATCTCGTTTCATCCCATTTCATCTCATGACTTTTCATATAATCTCTTCAGAATTCTTCTCTTCTCGTTTCTTTTAATCTCATCTCATCCACAGGGACTCTTAACTTGACACACCACATAGACCATTCCTCTCTTAACCATTTCTGGAAGGTGAAAGAAGTAGCGATTTGCCAGTCATCATTCAGACACTCATTTTGGGTCAATCTACTAAGGCTGAGTTTAGTACATAACACCAGTAGATTTGTACAACTAACTCTCTCCTTAACCTGTCAGGAGAGGAGAAAAAGAAGTTTTTTACTCAAGAGCGATGTGGTAAGATGTTTTTCCATAAACAAGTTAAAAAATGTTCAGCTTCAATGCGCACACAAAAAATGCTGGTTGGCTTTACTGGCAACACTGTTCTAGTTATGTGCCCACAATTGATAACCCCCTAAAGTTTGAGACACTTCTCAGTAGTGCTGTTTAACATGGCAGATGTTTTTTGGATTGAGTGCTTAAAGAAGAGCTAACTCTGATGGGAGCAAAGTAGCATGACCCCCCCCAAGAACCCACCACTTCCTGAACCAGTGAATTTTTCAGTGGAAAACCCTGAGCTGACCTCGATAGACCCTCAGAGCAGCACCAATGACCAAATTCACAATGCCTTGATGAAAAAGTGCAGCAATGAAGCTCTGTTATATTTACACCTCGAGACATTCACGAGACATTCACATTAGTTTTGCGAGCTAACATCTGTGCTGATTCACGCTGCAACACAGCTCGGGTATGTGGGACACATCACTTGCGGCGCTCTTGTCTCCTGCTGAGTCCTCGTGCCTCCCTCTCTTCCATATCATGTCTCCGTTACTACCTCTGGAGACGAAACAAAGAGGGATCACCCTCATCCCAACTACAAGGATGTTCACAGTGGGAGGGAAACACTACAGGGGCGTAAATATTATGCCTTGTGTGATTTTTGGCTTGTGTGCGTGTCTGACTGACTTTATTCATTTATGTAAAACTGCTTACAGCGAGTCGGCCTGTTTCAGAATTTCTGTTTTTGTTTTTATGGTCTATGCAAAGCTTACAGAGATTATAGCTGCCAGACACAGAGCTTATCTGTCCTCAGTGAGCTTGAACCTGCAGGAGCAGGCTGCCTGCAGACCACACAGACTTTCTGTTATCACTCTGCAGGCTGCGTGAAACACTCTCAGTGTATTTTGTCATAGATAATGTACATAAATCAAAGGATTAAACTTCCCTGTTTGTTAACTTTACATCAGTGTTAAGCATCTAGTCTGTTGGTATGTCATCAAATTTTGATTGATAGGTTTATTTCAAACTTATAACAAATGAAAAAAATAAAATAAAAATAATTCTTCTGATTCCTTAGCAAAGCATGTGCACCTCAATCAGTAGCTAGCAGCAATTTAAAGATGCCTCTTATTGTAAACTTGCAGTAGTTGTGTGTGAACACCCAACCTTTGATACTTAATACTCACAGTAACTGTGAGCCATGTGGTATTATCCTCATAAGCTCAGTTTCAATATTTAATAGCTATACCTTGTAAATTTGTTCCTGGTTGTAGCCTTTGGGTTTGCACATTCACTTTACAAATAAGTTGTGATAAAAGCGGAAGACTAAGTGGCTGTCCACATGGAAATAAATTCACACGTATCCGCACAAGCTTTGAATCAAATAGAAGTTTTGTCCACATGGAAACGGCGTTTCAGATGCCTGAAAATACACATTTTTTGGAAGATTCAGGGCTTGTTTACACAACAACGAAAATGACCAAAAACTTACAAAAGTTTTCATTGCTTTTGTGCCTTCGGTTTACACGAGAACGGTGCCCGGAGTGCCTGAATCTGTAAATAGAATGAAAAATTTTGAAAACATTTTCATTTTTATCTCTGTGTAAACAGGGATCCTGTTATCAGGGAAAACTGTGACACGAGGCATATGCGCAGTTCTCTTTCATATAAAGGTTTTGCGCACACCTAGGAACAACAACAACAACAACAGGTATGGCCTACTACTGAGTAACATTCGTGCTGCTAACTGTGCTAGGTTTGTTATTGCTCCTCCAACAAAATGTGGATTTGCTGCATCAGTACTCTGACCACCGGAGACAAATTTGTTATATTCGCCAAGGACTACAAACTTACATCGCCAAGTAGTGGCCAGGCATGCACACTACCACATTTTCAGTCGTTCTAGCGGATCTTTGTGAACGCACATTGTTATTACGCCGTCTCCATGTGAACGTGGAGCACTTTTGAAAATGCATAGGAAAAACCTCTCACTTTCTGGTGACAACATTGTCTTGTTATCAGGCCCTCAGAAACAATGACGTCACAGTCCTTGTGGAAACCATAGGTGCAAACCCTGACAACAATGACAGAAAATGGTGTTGCATTTGTGCTTCAGAAGCTGCGGAGCTTGTTATGGCTCTTACAGCAAAATGTTGTGCTCCTCTGTGAAAACTGTGATCAACTAGGACAAAGTTCATAAGCAATTTGAAGTTTAAATTTACATTTTTTGTGTTTACCCCTAAAGTGGAATGAAAGTGATATAACACATGTTCAAGTTTATGTACAGGTCCAAGTGTCCAGAGGACAAAGGTCATTGGGCTCATTACAGATCCCCCATTAGGAATGAATAACTGGGTATCTTTTAAGGAAACTTTTATTTTGTATTTTTAATGCTGACATTTAATGCTCAGTATCTAAACAGTCATGTTTGTCTAGCTTGTATAATTGTACCATCATTTTATGAGCCCCTTCACACAGTTGATTCTTTTCTGCTAAAAGATGAATGTGTTTCTAACTCCTGACTGACCTGACATGTGGATGTTAGCCCTCACTGTGCAGTTATAAAAACTCAAATATTAGAATGATTTTGATTATTAAAATAATGTTATAGTCTCAAAAAAAAATTAAATCCACATTGAAGGGAAGAGATGTTTACACCATAGAATAGACAATGTGTAGTGATGGTTCATGGTGCAGCATTTCCATTACCTTAACAAATCAGATCAGTGTCCTGATTCAGCCCAATGACTGATGTTATCCTGTTGTAAATATTTTCAACAGCAGGGTGATGATTTGTTAAAATCGCCGTACTAATGTGAGCACTTATAGAGCACATGTTCTTACAATGGTATCTGTGTTTGTGTTTTCTTAATCAGAGGAGTAGCAGCCCTGTCATCGAGCCCTTTGAGAGCACAACATCTTCTCCTACGGCTCCTCTGCTAACCGACGCCAACACACACACAGCCTACCAGCTCCACCCAGTCAGTGAGACATCAGCACACACACACTGGCAAAAATACCATTACATCTGGTTTCTCTCTGTCTTCACCTCTGCACAAATAGAGCTATCTTGTAGTTAAACAAACAAAATCTTACACCTCTTCTTCTCATCACCTCATCTGTACATTAAACACTGTGATAGACTCAGAGATGACTGATAAAATCCAAATAACATTTTCTCTGTACAGCAATTTTTTTGTTTCCAGTCAGAGTTTTTCTCCCCATGAGCCTGAATTTCAAGCCTTACCCTATAAACTTCAAAATATCTGCAAAAGAAAAAATATAGAAACTGCAGGGATGACAAATTTGTTGACAACATCAAACAGTGTGTCTTTAATTAGCAGCAACCTCTCCAGTTGAAAAAACAAAGCTAATGTATCAGGGTAGAAAACTGCAGTCCCCTTCAGGGTCTTTTTAAGGCTGGCTGGAAAAGCACCTACAATTGTGTTCTCACTCCATTCACAAAAGCAGTTTTCTTACTGTGAGTTAAACATTATCAGCCTCAGAGGGGGCTAGAGGAAAAAAAGACATAAACTGAGGGTTTCAGACTACAGTGTACATAAAGGGACATGACTGATATTAAAGGTCTCATGTTTTGCGCCTTTTCTGCAGTTTAACATGGATCCTTGATGTCTTCATAAAACTTTTGTAACATGCTTTGGTCCAAAAAGCCTATAAATAAAGCACAGCTGCATTCTTTCCATGCTCACATAACCCCTGTGTTCAGAACAGCTGGTTTTGAGGGCGGTCGCCTTCATATGCTATTGAGCCAGAGCAGCGTACATAGGGGCAATTCACGATAGACCTGCAGCGCGCACCGCTTACAGTCCTGAACACACACAAACCATTAATTCATGCTGGTTACTACACACATGGTTACAATAGCGAAGCGAGTCCCCCCTAACATCACAGGCTGACGCACATCATGCTAACCGCAGTGGGATAGCCACAACTTAGCCTACCTTCCAGGCTAGCATTAGCACAAACAGAGGGACCTGGTAAAGGACTGATTATATTCAGTAAACTGTTAAACTTCTCCTCCTGGACACACGAACCACAAATTCAAGCCATTTAACAGATAACAGCGATCTCTTTCCCCACACATCACAGGCTAACGCACAACAAGCTAACCTCGGCCTAGTCACCGCAGTGGGACTGATTATATTCAGCCAACTGTTAAACTTCTCTTGAATAATATAAGAATGCTCATACACTGAAGTTTATCCTTCAGACTTTCAACAAGTAACGTGAACATTGACGGACATGTTGTGCAGTTACCTCTAGTTCACTTCACCCTGTTGTTAGCATTAGCTTGTAGGAATGAGCAAAAAAAACACTACACAGCATTAAAATACTCACATTTCCATCATCAGGTTTGGCGATGGATTGTTGGTACTGAGCCCGGATTCAGGAAAAGTCTAGTTCCCAGTCCTTTGTTGCATGACTGAAGTTGAAGAAGCAGTCGGACGTGAAGTGGCTGGCACACACATGCAGGTTTTAGCCGACTAAAGCTGCTCATTCACTTCAAAAATAAAATTAATCCACTGGGCCCTTTGGTCCTCTGAGGGTGGTGGCCTATATGTGAAGATATATGTGGCTGTTTATAGCCAACAACTGAGCAGTGATAGGTTTTGAGCTTAGGCATGCTGAACACCGATCTCTCACTAAGAATATAAACAACATGGCTGCGCTTTGCAGAGGAATCTCTCCAGCAGAGGGGAGGGGGATACTCAGGTAGACCAGTCAGGTTAGGTATGCAAATTAAAAAATATACTCTTACATAACAGTATGTCCACAGACTCAACAGCTCACCGAATGCCATGAGTTTACATTTATGCAGCCTGCTAAATACAGGTTTTGTTGTCTATTATCACATTTTGTGGGCTGGGAGGAAGGCCAAATACCCAAAAATGTGTTCAAAAGCCTTAAAAAAGTGGTTTTTGCATTATATGTCCCCTTTAAGGCAAGCCCACACATATTAATGACTGTCAGGGGGCTTGACAAAGTATAGCTGACAACATGGGCACAAGTGTCAGTGACAAAATCAGGCTTTTTTTGTGGGTGTCCTAACTACCTGCAAACGACATTGTGGGATGCTATGTGACATTTTTGCCTCAATATCCTGTTTCTATTTTTCTCTCCTTCACTCGCATGAAGTCATCTAAGAAGCAAAGAAAGAGGGATTTTTTATGAGGTGAAGGAGGCTTTCTTGGATTTCTTTCTCACTCAGAGCTTGTTTATCTGTTTATCACTGCAGAGATAGCAGAGCTTTTAACTATTTCAGTGAGTGAAATGATTTACTTTCACTTTCAACACAGTGGGAGAAACTTTTTGTGTATCACAGAGGGCTGTGTTTTAGTGAGCCTTTGAGTTCACCCCTCGTCTATTCAAATCACTTCTCATCTGTTTCTCCTGCTGCACTGTTGAATTATTTGATGTAGCAGGACAGCAGGCGAGTGACACTGTGCAATGTGATGCAACAACACTCTCGTGTTTAGTTCAGACACGTTGTATGACTTGCCTCAACTCCACCATTAGCCCATTTTTTATGTTGAGTAAAAGTTAGACTAAGCTGCATAAGCCATTACTAAGGCTTAGTCCATTATATCTTACCAACAATGGTATTCAAAAATTCCTGATGTGATCCATTCACTTGCTTGTTTCTCAAGATAGAAATTTATGTAGTTAGCAAAAGGGAAGACAGAACAACACAAAAAATCTGACTTGGTTGATCATGATGAGTTTGGTTTTTGTACCTTAGATTACCTAGATTGCACCATACCTTACAAACTCCTATCCAATTAAGTTGGAACATTGTGTAAAATGTAAATAAAAACAGTATACAGTGATTTACAAAGCCTGTTCAACATTTTTCAACTGAATACAAGACAATGACAAGATCTGTAATTTTCAAACTGATCAACTTTTCTTTTTTTGCACTCATTTTGAATTTGATGCCTGCATTATGTTCAGAAAAAAGCTGGGACAGGGGCATTTTTACCACTGTGATACATCACTGTTTCCTTAAACAACACCTAACAACCATTTGTAAACTAAGGACGCTAATGGTTGAAGCTCTGTAGGTGGAATTTTTTTCCCATTCCTGATCGATGTACGACTTTAGCTGCTCAACAGTCCAGGGCCTCTGTTGTTCTCTTTTGTGCTAAATAATGTTCCACACATTGTTAATGGGGGAAAGGTCTGGACTGCAGGCAGGCCAGTCTAGTACCTGAACATTTTTACACATACTGTAACACGTGCAGAAAGTGGCTGCGCATTGTCTTGTGGAAAAAAGTAGGGACGTCCCTAAAAAGTTGCTTGGATGACAGCACATTTTGCTTAGGTTTATCAGTTTGAACATTACATATCTTGTCTTTTTGGTGTTTTGAACATAGGTCAAAAGGATTTGCAAATCAATTATGACTCAGTATGTGGTCATTTTTTCTGTTTTTTTTGTCTCATCCAGGGAGCCATGATGTATTTCCCCTTTGCAGAAGAGTCGCCTGCAGCACAGAGTAATCCTTCATCACTGCCTCTTCACACAGAGTCCCACTCCTCTCCCATCACCCCTCAGACCATCCTGCTGCAGCACAGAGTCCAGGGCATCTCCGCCTGAGTAACACCATCAGCTACCAAACACCAAAAACATGTGAAGGAAGAACAGAAAGAGATAAACAGTAGCTTTTTTTTAATCTATAATTATCAGTAGTGTAAGGAAGAGAGGATGAGTGCCCAGATGCTCCAGATGTTTGACAGAAAATATCTAAAAGCAGACCAAAGCTTTACAGAAAGTGCACCTTCTCAGCCTTGATAGTGTGCCAAGGTTAAAGCTTATTATCTTGTGTATTTCACTTAGACATATAGGTCTTGTGTTGTAAATTGTTTGTAAATGAGATGCTCTGTAATATGAATGTGGATTGTGTATAAAGTGTATAAAGGCTGAAACATGAACATTAACCCTGACAAATATCAGTTAAACATTACAAAAGAGTTAAAACTACACACAAATGAGCACAAATGAAAAGTTCCACAACACAAACGAACATTTTGATGTCAAAACAGCCAAAATGTAGTAGCCTGTAGTACTAATTTTCTCCCATTAATGTCCAATGAGGCCCATCAAATATGAAATTCATACCCATAATTCCTGATGGATATTTGAAGTAGCAGATGTCACTTAAAATAATGCTGTATTCTACAAATATTTGATGTTTTTTTTTAATGTTCATTAAACCTTGAAACCCCAGCTCACTTATTTGGTAGCCTTCACTTTGAATCCTTGTATCTTATTACCCCCGCCAAGGACGTTATGTGTTCGTCGGCCTTTGTGTGTCTGTCCATCTGACTGTGAGCAAGACAACGCAAAAAGACACCCTTTGATGAAATTTTAAGGGAATTGCGGGCATGGCACTTTGAGGAAGTGATCAGAATTTGTTGGTGATCCAAATCCCGATGTGGATCCATTTTTTTTTTTTTTTTAATAATTTCTTAACGTAGTGCAGTAGGGCAGTTTTCCCACATTTGAGCTACTAACTCAGGTAGGAATATCACAAATGCCTTGGCGGATGTTTGTGCTCTCAGAGCACTTCTGGTATTGTTAATTTGTTTACTAGCAAAACATGATGACTGAAAATACCCTGTGGTTTGACTGATGTAAATGTGTTTTATTACTTCAGCCAATGTGTTGGTCTGCATTTGTTTGTTTGCTTGTCTGTCAGTCTGTTTGAGAGCAAGATAACTCAAAAAGTTCTAAACAATTTTTGATTAAGTTTTCAGGAAATGTTGGTCATGGCAGAAAGAAGAAACGATTAGACTTTGGCGGTTATCCATATTCAGATCTGGATCCAGTATATTTGGATCTTGGATATATAAGAATGCCTTGGCAGATGTTTGTGCTCTAAGCATTTCTTGTTGATTTGATTGTTAACTTAACCTCAGTGAAAAATAAAGCCAAAGATAGAAAATGCGTGTCAGAATAAGTTCAAGTCTCTTAAACCTTGTTAAAATTGTATAAAAAAAATACTGTGTCGGGTGCTAGTTATATCGGCGATTTTAGCTTCCTTTGTTGTTATTTTGTTTGTTTTGTTTGAACAAAAACAGATAAAGAAAATGTAACATACAATTCCTTCTCTCTTAGCAAACCACCTTTAACAACAAGCTATAAGTACATGCTAATGTTAGGTAAATAATAAAATAGCAGCAACAACATTATATTATCCTAACATTACCAGCTATACAGTAACGTTATAGCTTGTTAACATGACAAGGACATTGCAATATACACAACAAAAACCTGGCATGTTATATTAGTATTTTTTTCTTCTTTGCTTACTATTGACAACTGTACATGTCAAAATTGATGGGATAAATGACTTTGTGGTTGTCCAGTGCAACCAGTCCATGGCCATAATTAACCATTGTTCTAGGAAATGATAATTAAAAATGCTCCAGGACAATGTGGGTCAGGAGACCAAAAGAAGGCAAAAAGGGAAATTTGCCCAAGCCCACAATGACGTTGCTGAAAAATCATTGAGTGTGTGTATATGAATTTAAAACCTTGTTGTAATCATACACCATTTCTCTTATGCTTCTTTTAAATCGTCATACAACATGAAGGTACAAAAGAGGATACCAACCTCACGTAACTAAAGCTGCAATTAGTAAGTACAAAGTTCCATCAAGGGGGATTGGACTTGGTTAAGGTTTGAAACCTGAAGATGCTTCGCCCTTCACCAAGCCCAGTCACCCCTTGTCACCATACACAAATATGCAGTACAAAGGTGTAGTGATGGAGAAACTTTGCTACGGTGCTGCAACAAGATATGGATAAAGTTCTTACAAAACAAAAGACAGTCAAATACAAAAAAAAATGTAATAAAGGGCACATAATAGTTGTACTTTCACTGAAAATTATTCACTGAATGTTTCTTTCACTTAAACCGGGCAAAGAAAGACCTTAAATTAGGCTGCAGAAAGTGGTGCAGGAATGAGTTGTGAAATGTGAGCTCTAGTCTCTACTTCTCCAGGATTTTTAAGTTTTTCTTTTTTTTTGATAAATGCCTGAAATAAGGACCATGGTGACCAGGTGTGCATAGGACTTAAACTTTTTTAAATTTCAATTTCAGAGCATTATTGTGTCTTCAAAAGGACAGTTGCTAACAAACTGCTACTAAGGGCTACAAAAACGTCCGGTATTTAAACTGTCATTATTTCTGATTATGTTTGATAAAAGACGATACATGCATGATTGACACATCCATGAGCACTTGCGGTGCTCATGACTTTTACACTATAAAATCGTGAAAATTGTGTCTTAAAAATCATCTTGACAACTGTAATGTGTGCATTTCATGAACTTTTTTCAGCATAGAGCTTATTACCAGAAATGATCCAAAAATTTCACTGAAAAATCCCACAGACTTCTTGGGAACCAGAGGGTGGCCTACAGAAATGTATCATCCCTGTACCACTCTTAGCGTGAAGAAGTGGAGAAAGATAAATTTGAGCTTGGTCCGCTCTTCAATGGGCTAAAGGATGGTATGCTAACAAGACAATCTGACTTGCTAATTTTTACTTAATTGTCATCCTATCTTTGTATTTTGCAAACAGTCTCTTGTTAGCTTTGAAGGTAAAGTCATTATTGTTGAACAGATCCTCAGTTACAGTTTTAGGTTTTGAGCAACAGGTGGATGTTGATTCTATCAAGTGCATCCAATAGTTGAAATTTTGTCATACACATTTGTGACCCTTAAAGATACTTCAGGGAACCACAAAGTATTCATCTTTTATTGGAAAAAAATATAATAAAATTAAATATTCTGTGAAAAGTTCAGCATAACATTAAGATCCCACTATGAAAACATAGTTTAGTGCATTCAACAAAGCTAGGGAACAACACCAGGGAAAATCATGAAAGAAATGAATATGAAGCCATGGAGTTAAATCTAACCACATATGAGGAGGTACATTATTCATATCATGTGCTTGAGCAGCTGGGAATACTTAACATTATCTCAGATGACAGAAAGGAAAACTTTAAGAGAGTGATTTAAAGTTGTATAACATTTCTGTCTGTTAGGAGTCTATTAACTTCAAACTGAGACAGGAGTCTTATAATGGGGGTCAAATGGGCTCACAGCCCTAAAGGATAAAGTCAAGATGTGCCTGTGGTAAAAAAATCCACAAACTATGTAAGGGCACACCAGCATTCTGGGGATCAGACACATGCCATGCAGAGTCTGCATTCATACAAGCAGCATGATTAAAACCAGAAGTGCTCTAAGAGCAAAACCCTCTATCAAGGCATTTCCAACACTTTTTGTACTATCTCGCAATGCTAACAAATCCTTGAAAAAAAATTATTTGGATGACCAACATTCTCTGAAAATGTAATCAAAATCTGTTCTGAACTTTTTGAGTTTTTGTGCTAACAGGCAAACAGACAGTAATGCCGGCAAAAAAATAAAAATACAGATAAAATAAAAATGCCAGAGCAAAATAGCAGAGGCACATCAGCAATTTAATTACTTGTATTTAGCATCAAGCTGACATATCAGTTATCAGTTTGTTTGGTGAGATAATTGGAAGTATAGTCCTGTCAGAACAGGGTGTTAATTTGCTGTCTTCATTTTCCAACTTTATCATGTTGTTGATTATGCTGTCAGTGTCAATTGTGTAGTCTGTCATACTTCAAGGCCAAGTCCCATGATTCTGGGACTCTAATAACAAATCTGACAATGACTACTGTGACAGAAAAAAGTAAAAGACATTAAGTATTATCTAATCTAATCTAATCTAATCTAGAAAAATGGTGTAGTCTGACTTTACAGAGAGCTTGATGAAAAACCTTGAAAAAATGTTAAGAAAGATCCCCTGGGATCTATCAAATACATATTTTTACTGTCCAAATGCTTTGTTTGTTTCTAGTCATGTATTATCTTCTGATTGCCCTTCAACAACAACAGGCCCCCTCCAAGCCTGTAATTCCCACCCATGAAGTAAAGCACAAATCCATCAACTATTATCTTTTTCCAAAGAATACTGAACAGTCTCTTTCACACAGCCCTGAGACTGAAGTAAATAGGGGCAAATAAGCTAAAAGGGTAGCAGCACTCTTCAACAGCATTTCTCCTTCATTTTGTTACAAAGTGCACTGTAAACCATTACAGTTAAGCAAATAAAGTTGTAAGGTTATGATTAGTGATATTTTAAAACCAAGCAAGAACACTTTGACTCAACACTCAAAATTTAATACTCATTATTGAAAAATCCTTTAGCTGGAGCTCTCTGGTGTGCAGGTCTCTAAAGTTGTTTTCACATCTAGATCATTAGGGAGAGTTGTTTTGATACAAGTGGGCATTCTGTGCTCAGCGTGATTCATTTGCATATATGTGAACAGAGCAATGGATCCCTGTTTTTGACACAAACAGCCATGCAGAGTTCGCCTAAAAAAGGTGGTCTTGGCTTGCCTCCATCGGCACTTGGAGCAATTTGTTCACAGTAAGGACACGGTCAACCCAGTAACAGACAACAGGGTGACGAGTTAACTCATCACGCTGCTGTAGTAGCACAAGCAGCAGCTGAGGTAATAATAACTGCCTCACAGAAATCATGCAGATGGCAAAGTACTATATAATATTTCTTTGTACATGCTCAATATACCAAGAAAATATCAACAGGTTAACATCACTCACCATCTCTACAGCAGATCATCCCAGAACTGGACAACGTGGACTGGGTCAAAAAGTCATTTACCCTCCGAAATTTTGTCCATCTTGTTCAAGAAGGAGAATTTATCCCCTTAAACCTGCCCTCTAATTTTGGAATCGCTGACAGTTCCTCTACAAACACTTCCAAAGGTGTTGCATTGTATGAAGTAACCATGCTATCTGGTGGTCTCTGTGATCCGCTATAGACACCAGCGAGCCCTAAAAGCCTCTGTTATTCATGCAGAATTTGTTTACACCTATAAGGCATGTCACGCAATGATAAATACGGCTATCTGTATAATCTTACATAGGACGTTTACCTCCACTTTAAATCAGTAAGTTGTTTTGTGGGTAGCTTGACCTGCTGGCTTTTTTCCCGTGATGCGCAGCGTGACTCACAGTCATAGCAATGCTGGCTGTGACATAGTGGTGTAAGAGCAGCAAAGACCCTGTGTGTGATTTAGCCTGGACTGGACCTGCTTAAAAATACTGTCATGGGGACATGAAACGAACCAAGAGATACTGTATATGTTTTTTGTTTTTTTTTTCAACTGAATCCGAACAAAATAACTGAGCTGTAGGGGTTAAAAAAAGGTTGTTATTTTCTCTGTTTGGGTCTTTTGGATCGAGCATCCTCTAATATAGGTGCTTTTTAGGTTATTCTTTGAAAATACTCAAACTGCAGCAGTTTACCTGTGCTGTCTCATTGCTCTTGTGAACTCTTAATACTGATTTATGGTGCATAAAACAGTCAAGCAGAAAAGTTAGCCAGAGAACATTTATGGAATAAAATACTGCTGTTGAGATCCTAATCTCATTTTGGACATTTGCAGATCTCGAACATGATAGTGCTACAACAGTGGCTGGAAACATAATTTTTTGTTTATGTATTAGAGCACTTTCCCCAGGACACAGCACAGACTTTACAAAGGCCTCAGACTAAAAGCAAAACAGCGCTTCTCAATGAGGTCTGTCCTAAACTGAACCTCCAATAACAATTTCAGAGAGAAAGTTTTCCCTTAAAGATCAACCTTTGTAGTCCTGAAACAGGAAGACATCTCAAGCTGTGGTATATCCTGACCCCTGACAAAAAAAAAAAATTTTTTTACATGACAGAACCATTTACAAGTGTTTACCCTCCTAACAGGAGTGAAGACAGCTTCCTCGGATTGAGTTTTGCTACATCTTGATGCTGTCAGTGATGGAAAGAAGGTCAAAGTTAAAACATGGGCCAAAACCTCCCATTTGAAGTATCCCAAAAAATTAAAATTTATATTAAATTAGGGGGAGTCAAAGATTGAATGATTAACTTAATATGATAACTTTTACAGAAAAGTAAGATGAGAGGATCATTATCACTGTTATGTCTGTTAGGTAAGGGCTCTTTTACATTCTGTGCAGAAGATCCTTATAGTTAAGGAAAGGGTCCTCTGTTCTCTGTGTTTACCTCATCAGAAATGCACTCAGCTTAGTCGTCAATTTATTCATTTTATTTATTTGGGTCCTTGGGAAGCACGCTGAGGGAGAACCCTCAACAATGATACTGAGGAATGACAACAATAGAGATACAACTAAATCAGGCAGATACAGACACAATTATTAGTAAAAGGGATTAAATGAAGCATAACTCTCCTGTAAAGAGACGAAGAACAGACATTTCCTGTAAAGTAAATAAAAACAATAAGTACAAATTATAAAAACAAGTAAAAAAAAAACAATTTAAAAAACAAACAAACTATGTCTGTTCTGACATTGTCAGCTAAGTTGGTAGTGAGGGAGTGGAAAACTGCCCTACTAGTGAATGCTCACAACCTTTAGAAAAAGACAGATTCAGATAAACACCAAAATCATGTCACTTCTTCCTTGGACCATCACCAACATTCCTTGAAAAATTTATCAAAATTAGTTTAGGGCTTCTTCAGTTATAAGCAAAATGTGGAAAACTGCCCCATCTTGCAGTGTTAACAAATTATTTACTAAATATGTGGATCTGGATCTGGATTCAGATCATCAACAAAACCTAATCGCTTCTTCTTTGAACCACGGCCAGCATTCCCTGAAAATGTCATCAAATTCAATTCAAATCTTTTTGAGTTATCGACAGTTACCAACCAACAAACTAACTAATTAACTAACAGACAAAAATAAATAAAACAACTTCAACTCTCAAGTACATAGGGAACAGATTAAGTTACCTGTTGACAGAACCAGACCTGTTGTTAACCTGTTTCAAGACTGTTTCAAGGAATTTTGGCATGCAAAGGCCATTTTTCCAATAAATATTCTTATAAAGGGGACACAAAACCTCCATGAAGGAACCAGAGGCCCAGTGTGATACTTTATGTTTACCTTCACTGATCACAGTTGGAGCTCAGGGTCAAGAGCTGGATAGCTCCCTGTAGCAGCTCCAGATCCTCCACCTGTTGAAAGACAGGAGCTGGAACAAGAGTCTCACTGAGGAGAAGGCAGGTTTATTGAAGACGAATGTTTTTGACAGAAAAGAGACAGAAAAATGCAAAGTAACGTGTATGTGAGTGTGGACATACTATAAGCTTAAACTTAAAGAAAACTAAGTCAAATACCATTGAAAAATGTAGTGAGTGCTGCTCTGCTTTTAAATAGTAAAACACATTCTTTTGTGTGGTTATTTTAGGTTTGTCTCTTCCATTAATAGCAGTAATACTTATTATATAGAAATGAACAAACTATAGAGATCCAGGCATTATTACACATACTGTTAAGTATCACTCAAAGGTATATGACCACTTCCAACTGAAGCAAACCAAACCTTTTTCCCCAACCACAGTGTTAGTCAGTGTCAGTCAAAATGTCTGTCAGTCAAGAAAATTACTTTAAAACTCTGTTTAACATCTCACTAATGGTGTGAACTTGACAGTCAGCAATTTTCTTGTGGACAGATTTGCCACATGCAGTTTGAGACCCCTGAAAGCCAGCCAGTGAATATCTGCACTCTGTGATGACAGTAGCTCAGCGGTAGAGTTGGTCATTTCTCAGTCTGAATGCAGTTTTAAATCAATGAGACCCTTTGCAGGACAATTTACCACAAATTGCACCCACTACTAACTTACACCGGGGTCAGACTAAACAAGTTAAGCTTGATTTTGGCCTGACCAAGTCAAACATTGTGAGGACCTGTTGGCCACAACAATCAGCCATTTCAACTCATACAGTGTTAATCTGCAACTTCCAGGGCTGAAAATCGAAGCCAGTGCTGAAGTTTCAGAAAGTGCAATTCCTCGAGGCTTGCTGCAGAACTCCTGGACAATATGTGATTGTCTGTAGGGTACAGATCCTTTTACAGCCTAGATAGACATATTAACAGTCTAGTCCAACAAACAGCTTCTGTCTAAATATTTTTTTATATAATACATCATAATATATTTGTTTTCTTCTTAGTCATTCCACAGAGACTGCTCTTCTTAAAGACACTTGTGATTTCCTTAAGCAGGCTGATGTAGGTAACTGTTCAGCGTTGGTCCTTCTAGACCTCAGTGCCACATTTGACACTGTTGAGCACAGTATATAGTATATGTACCATAAAAGAACATACCAATCTAAGTTCTGATTATCCAGACAGTCCTGTTAGCCCAAACCCCAATAAGCTACAGAATCTCTTCATAAGTTGAATAAATGCTTAAAGCAAAGCTAAACGTGTGGGTGGTGTCCAAAAGAAATCCCATCTACCTCTAAAAGCTCATGATTCCTTGGTGAAGCAACGGTGAGGAAATGGTCTTCTTGGGTTGTCGTCTTCCTGGGACGCCCACTTTGAAGTATGTCATTGGTTTCACAAGTCTCATGGAACTTCGTCCTAAAAATGGCACCAGTGCTGACACCAAATAATGCTGCCATGCTGCTGGAACACCAGCTTGTAGTTGCAGGAATTTGGCACATTTTCTTTGAGTGCTACCCACTCATTTAGCTGTGTTTCTCATTTAATGAATGCCTGATACTTTCAAATTGTACTTCTGTGTAAAGGTGACTAATTTAGCTTTTCAATGATATCAAATACAATACCAACAATATTGTTAAAGGGGAGGAATATTCAACTGAAATGTTTCCAAAATCTTATTAGGAGTTTATAAAAAGACATCACAGTTGAATCCAAGCACCACAGACCTCCTAATCACATATGACACGTGGCACATTTATAATTTTCCAAAAATGTAAAATACTTAATTGCTCACTTTGTGTCTCTCCTGATTGCAATATATGATTACTTCAGTTGTATACTTTATTTCCATTCTGACCCCTAATGGCTTGAACTAGCCCTGATGCAGTGCGTACTGTGATTGTTGTGCTTGAGTCCTGATCCTTGGTTACCCTCTCCCCCGTCTGTTGCTTTTCCTGTCTCTGGTTAGTCTTCTATTGATAGAATAAAAAATGACCCAAAAGATTACTTTTATCAGAAGTTATGATCCTCAATGCATTTCTGCCTCCAGAGAGGCATGAAATTGCTTGACAGGTCCCAGTGGGCCTTAAATCTATATCAGTCCATCTTGAATTCTATTCTAGAATTCTTAATAAAATTCTGGAATCCTGCCATCAATCCTAGAATTCTAAATGACATTCGATGTGGGCTTCATAGACAATTGGACATCCTTCTGGGGAAAACCTGGTCTGATAGGAAGAGATGGCATCCATCCTACTTTGGCTGGAGCATCTCTCTTATCTAAAAACATGGCAGAGTCATACTTATGACCTCTCAGAGATGAGGCCATGTTGCAGAGCTGCAGTCCTCCACACTCCTCTGCGCCTGCTTTAGGACAGTTTTCCACCAATAACTATTATGACAGCTGTGTTTATCACTATGAAAACTGCTATGACTGTTGTGATAGTGATGTACACTATTCCATAGAGACTGTGTCTGTCCCCCGACCCAAATCTCACATAGATGTTAGCAAAACAAATAAAAGAGGTGTCAACTATAGAAATCTGATTAAAATCAAAACCTCAAATGTAGAAGCTTTAAAACATCAGATAATTAGATGTGGTCTCTTAAATATTAGATTACTGAGATCCAAATCTTGACTAATGAATGACCTTATATCAGAAAATCACATTGATTTATTCTGTCTAACTAAAACATGGCTGAGCCAGGACGAATTTGTCATTTTAAATGAATCCACTCCTCCCAGTCATTCAAATACTCATATACCAAAAGACACGGGCCGTGGTGGTGGTGTAGCAGCTATTTATCATTCTTGTCTCCAAATCAATCCTAGACCACAAGCTAATTACTCTTCTTTTGAAAGCCTTGCTCTAAATGTATCTCATACTGACTCGAAAACCTGCCAGCCTGTCCTATTTGTGATAATTTACTGTCTTCCAGGCTCTTATTCTGAATTCTTATCAGAATTTTCTGAGTTCATATCAAACTTGGTCCAAACTTGGAGCCTATCCCAGCTGATGCTAGGTGAGAGGCGGGGTACACTCTAGCCAACATAGAAAGACCGAAGGGCAATTTGGAGGTTAACCTAATGAGCGTGTTCTTGGTCCGTGGGAGGGCGCCGGAGTACACCCACACATGCACAGGGAGAACATGCAAACTCCACACAGAAGGCCTGGGCCCTGAGACTGAACAAGCAACTATCTTCCTGTGAGGCACGTGCACTAACTGCTACACCACTGTGCCGCCCATTACTGTTATTATTTTGTTTTTTCATTTATCTGTTTATGTATTGTTGTTCTATTTTATCTAAAGCACATTGTGCTACATTATCATGTATGAAAAGTGCTATACAAATACAGTTTGACTGATTGAACAGTTCTTAGTGATTATTTAACTAGAGGCCTTTACAAATGCATGTCAAAGTGTTTTATTAACACTTGCAGCTTACCACAGCAGTTACAGAATTTCCACCTAAATATAGAAAGTCGTGCATTTAAAGGGCTGAGTTAAAAAAAAGACAACTCATGGTTGTACAGTTTCCAAAGTCTCAGGACTCATCAGGCGACACTTAATCTTGATAACAGCGCCCCCCTGTGTCCTCTGTAGAAACTACGGCATTAGCATTAGCGTTAGCGTTAGCCGGTTCGTCCATTTTGTTTAGCCTAGCTCGCTTGGCTAGCATTAGCTCAGTGCAGCAGAGATGGATGACGGTGACGAACCGGGTTTAGTCCTCACTCACAACACATCTTCAGGCTCAAAGTCCAGCGGGGACAAGATGTTTTCTCTCAAAAAGTGGAATGCTGTGGCCATGTGGAGCTGGGACGTTGAGTGTGACACCTGTGCCATTTGTCGGGTGCAGGTTATGGGTGAGTCCAGAGAACTGACGCCTTTTATCGGCTAGCTGTAGCCGGAAGACCGGCTAATGTAGCTGACATGGCTAACATTAGCATTACCGGCCTGAGTCCCTTTAAAGCCACACTGTAACCTGTTTTTCTCTTTATTTACAGACGCTTGTCTTCGGTGCCAGGCGGAAAACAAACAGGAGGACTGTGTTGGTGAGAATTAAATGCACTAAAGCAACTAACAGCCTTCAGGGTAGCGTTAGTTTATAATTATTATGCCGATTCTACAAGCTAACATTAGTGGGCTAGTCTGTGCTGGAGCTGTCAGGTACACTAGTTTGTCCAAGTAAGCCAATTATAAAGGAAAGATTGAAGTCATTTACCGTATGTCCTCAAACATTAAGGAATTGCATGAACTTCTACATTCGTACATGGATTTTATAATTGTTATTATTTGTAAAAGAAAAAATAAAACAGACATGATTCAAGAAAGTGTTGCTGGTTTATGATAATAGAGCTTTATTGCTAAATACACAATCACATACTGGGTATTTGACCTGCTTTGTTATCTTAGATAATAAGTAGACATGCAAACAACAGTACTTCTGAAGAAAGATATCATATAAATAGGGATGCACAATATTGGATTTTGCCAATATCCGACATGCCGATATATTTTAATTCATTATAGTCAATACCAATTCCTACATTTCTGGTCAAGAGCACAAGCTCTGTACCTAACAAAAATGGACTTGTTTCTTTCCGTGTTACAGTATATTTTTGCCAGGAACAGATGTAAAACAAGAAAAACAGCATTGAACTCTTGCAAAGATGAAACCCTTGATTTTTAAATGTACCAATGCAGTGATGAGAAGGTGCATTAATATTGCACATTTGTGTAATTTGCTGATATTCCAGCTGATATATCGCTGATATGTGTCGCCGATATATCGGTTGTAAATATCTACAAAAATTTCAGTGTCTGCCGATACTTAACTTTTAGGCTGATATCGGCTGGTACCGATATCAAACCAATAATATCGTGCATCCCTACATATAAAGAATAAAATCAATACTCTATAGTAATGTGGGACTATAATATGAAATGTAAATATACAGAATGTTCAAAAGTTCCAATGGAAGAGCTGTACACCTGGGTAACTTGTTGTAAATATGTCTTACAGATTAAACTTTCATACTGTGTTGCTGCACCCAGTGTGTTATGTAATGTGTAAAATCTGAATTAGTTGATTTATGTAGATAAACCACAGGAGCTGCCTTCTGAGGTATACAACTGAAATGAAAGGGAAGTATTGTTAAGCTATTTGTGGTAAATGTGATTATTAAATGATACTTCAACTACTTTTGTACATGTTTAAATGTTAGGCAGGGCTTTCCACAAACACCAGTTGTCAGCCAAAAAGCGGTCTACTCTCCTAAGTAGTCTGGTTAAACTAAGTACAGAGCACAATTGTAGTTGTTTTCACTGTCAAATAGAGGGAAACGTATATGAGTAAGTGAGCTGTACTATACTACTTTTTTGGCAGCCTTCTGCTGGGGTGCCAGCATACCGAGCTGACCCCAAAGTGTGGAGTTAAAAACTCTGCAGTCTGTTGATTGGTCTCAAGCATCGTGCGATAGCTACTAAAACAAAAAGTACATGCTGCAGCATTTTTTTCATTGATCCTAGTGAGCGATTTTCCGGCTACATTTCTATAAATAATTTAGACAACAATGCAGCAAGGAGAACTGCAGAGATTCACACCTTTCTGACAATTGTTGGAGAGGAAGAAGTGCAAAAGGAGTTGGACATGGCTGGTGTGACCCTCATCTCCCATCCTACACCCTCGTGCCAGGTGAGAGTACAGCTGGCAGTGGAAATGCAAGCGAGAAAAGGGCTTACTGCTTCAAACCATATCAAACTGTACTGAACCGACCCAAACAACTCAGCTATGGTTAAGATGGATAGATACAACCAAGCATAGACAGATATAGCAAACAGATCCTATATTTATACTAAAGAAAATTGAAGATTCACTGTCATTTATGGAGTTCATGTTTAGGCTAATTTCCCCAGGATGTTGCCCTTTTTGGGGAATACAGTTTTAAATTTAATTCATTTTCAAACATTATGTACCAACTATGGAAACATCTTACATATAAGTCTTCTGTTCATTTGGTTTGTGTTTTGTATACAAGGTTGAAAAAGTACAATAATGTCAATAAATTAAACGGACAAAAAATCAGTTATTTATTTATAGGCCGCATTTTAATTCTGCCTGGTGACGATGCAAAGCCTCAGTTTGCACTGAGGACAGATGATGGGGTTCTGCCCATTAAACATCCATATGCAGTGAATCGATCAACTTGACCTGTTAGGTTTCACGAGCGTGACCACTTCACCCCCTTTTCCTATTGGCTGACAACTCCGTGTGTCTGTAGAAATCCATGTTATAGTGTATGTCACCCTGTAGGCCTGCTGCTGTAACAGAACTTGTAAACTATGAAGCCGTAAGTTTGCACAACAGAATATCAGAGATACTCTGAAAAAGAATCCAGCATAATGAAAATCACAGATTAGATTGAGTAAATTAGAAGTAATCACATTTGTAATTTAGTCAGTATAATCTCTCATACTCTCACTGACCCTCTTTCAAATGACTAACTTCTATGTCTTTATCTTCTTTCAGTTGTTTGGGGAGAATGCAACCACTCCTTCCATAACTGCTGCATGTCCCTGTGGGTGAAGCAAAACAATCGCTGTCCCCTCTGCCAGCAGGACTGGGTGGTTCAGAGAATCGGCAAATGAGCCTTGACTCCAGGCAGTCTGATTCAAACATTACCTGTACGCACCCAAACGTGGTGGCGGACTTGACAGTGATCACCACAGCATCCTGTGCAGAGCCACTTGGCCTTTGACAACTGTTCTCCTACTTAAGATTGCATGTTCCAGTAGTCCTGGTTGTCAAAGGGGGAAGATGGACAAAAGCAGCGCAGACCAGTTGTTACTGATTGATTGATGAGCCTGGAAGAGATCAAGAGTCACGAAGAGAAGGATGAACCTCTTTGCATTATTTGGTCTGGCTAGCTTTACATTCTTATCCGTGGCGCTGTAAGCACATACTGAAAATGTGACTGTCTTTTTAATAAAATAAAGACTTGTGTATAGCTGTTAACGTGCTTCTCTTCTCGTAATCTCTGACACTGTAAAGGATCAACCGGCATGGTTTAGATAACCTTACTGATCCCACTACATGAGAGGGGTCAGATCTTTACGCCTCCTTCCGCCACAAGTACTTTGGCAGTTAAAGTGAACTACCTGGCAGGCAGCCATGCTCACTTCTGTACCACTTGGCCTTGTTAGACATGTATTGTTGTCTTTGCATTTTTCCAGTTGTTAGCTCAGCTGGACCAAAGATGAAGCAGCTATGGGTAAAAGTAAGATCATTGTTTTATTTTTCAAACATGATCAGTTAAAAATTAAACGGGGGAAACTGCCTCCCATTTGTTAAAGGCAACTCTACCATAAAAAATGTCACATACTTCAGGGACTAATGAAGTAAAGTGAAGTAAATCTGCACATTGTGTGTGATTAAATTTACTCTTTAAGACTTATTTGTTGTAAAGATAAAATAAAACGGCTGATTTAAGGTTAAATAAAAATTAAATGCAGACAGTTTTCTTTTGATATAAAAAATATTTACAGAACCTTTGCAGGTCAGTGTCCTCTCCAGGAAAACAGATAAACGCTGGTAACTTGTCAAGGAATATGGTAAGTGGTAAAGACTGATCGGGATAATTCACTTAGTCATGAGGCTAATGACTGGAAGGTCGCTGCTTCAAATCACTTGACCATGTGGGGGAAGTGAACAAGGACTGCTGCTGATATCCAGTCATTCCCACAAGTTAAACATAGATTTGTGCCAGACTAATTGTATCAATACAATTGTTAACAGTTGATCAAAAAACATGGTCCTCACAAATATCAGAACTTTTCTACCACTTAGGAGGATGTGCTGTGTTGTGGGAAAAGGCAGCAAGATTAAATAAAAAAGATGATGTTGAACTGTGAGCTGTATCCTGTAAACCAAATCACTGCCCGGAAGAGCCCACGCTTTTGAAATCATCTGCAGTCATACTTTGGGATGCCAGTTTTACACTGCCTGGGGTAGAAATTTATGATGAACTTCGAGGTTAAAGGAGTTGGTTGATTTAAAAGCCTGGATGCCAGAATTTCTTGAACCAGGACAAAACAGAGGTTATAATAACTGGTTGAATGGGAGAAACTGACCCCCAAACTCCACAAAATAGGACTCAACCTAAGCCTAGAAGCACAGAATCCAGGGGTGATTTCTGGCTCTGATTTTACTTTTAAAACTCACGTGCAGGGTGTCACAGAAAACAGCGTTTTATCATTTCAAACACATTGCCAAAGTAAGGCCTTTTCTGTCTGTGAGCCGAACAGAAAAGCTGATTCACACTTCCATTAACTAACAGTCTGAAACAGCTGTGACAAAGACCAGAAGGAGAGCACATTTTACACCTATTCTAAGTCTTCACTCTGGGTTCTGATAGTTATCACGTTGATTTTTAAACTGTTTAATTAGTCAGTAAATCTCTACATGGCCTGGCACCAGAATGCTGCTCAGAGATGGTTTTAGGCTATGAAACAGGACTTTTAGCAGCTCCACAGAGCAGAACTAAAACATTTGACGATGCTGTTTTCAGCAGCTATGCCCCAAAACATTTGAACAGACTTGAAGGATCTGAGACAGGCTGAAAAAGTAGACATTTTTAAATGCTATTGAAATAAAGTATTTCATTCAGTTTGGCTTTTAGGTGGAACTTTATAATTTTAATGACTATAATTTATAACTACCACTGTTTACCTTATTTTTTTTATTTAATTAATTTTTTTTTGCTGTATGTTTAATCATATTTTTTTGTATTCATTTGTGTTCTTATATAGTTCTAATCTTTTTACATATTTAAGATTTTAATCAAATTAATCTTTTAACATGGATTACGTATTTTTTAATTCATTCTTGTTTGTTAATTCTTGATATTATTGCTTTGCATTTTGTCCATTTAATTTCTTTTATATATATATATATATATATATATGTTTAATCAATCATCTTGATCTTATTGTTTCTGTTAATTTTGCTATTTACATGTGCATTAGTCTCCAAATCCATCTTGACATCCTATCTTTTATTATTTATACAATTACATTGGAATATTACTTAGTAGACAGAACTCTGCTGAGGGTTTTTTGCTGAGTAGTTGTAAAATAATAATGTTTTTTTTTTTTTGTTCGATGTTGCTTTTAATATTTGTTCATGACTTTTTTGCCTCCTCCTTGAACTACAATTGAGTTTGTATGAAATGTGTATTATAAATAATATTTGATTTATGGATAATCCAGTTTTGAAGTGGCACCCTTTACCTCTAAAATAAATAGATAAATGCCCATCAGGTTTTATTTCCTAATGGTGTGATGATGCCACTGTGAAAATGTGGTTTAGAAATATGTGTATCCTGAGTTTCAGATTAATTATCTAAAGAGATGCAAATTAATTTCATTATGATGGATTAAATTATTAACACACCAACTGTTGAAGCTTTAAAGGGTATTAACAATAAGCTGATTTAGAACAAAAAGGAATACAGCCACTTTTTAACTCTCAACTCTTGTCACTTTGTTCAGCGACTATTAGATTGCTCATAATAATTTCAGCTAGTTACTTTATGGTTGAAGAGAAACTTTGCCATAAGATTTTATAAAGCAGCATATAAAACTGGGCATATAAAGAGGCCAAAAGAAAAGGACACCTGAGGAAAGACTTCAGATATTTTCATAAGGTGTGTTAAATACTGAAAGTGACGTTCAGGTGACTCAAGATGTGTATTTTTTATACAGCTAATAAATAGTTAATACAATTAGCGAGTACAATAGATGCACACCTTAAGGGAAAAAGCACACAGACATGACTTGTTTATTCAGTCTCCTGTAATAGGCACACAGTATGAGTAGGTCTTGCCTGCATTTGCAATTATGTTAAACATAATCTTCTCTTGGCTGTGTCTTTATCTCATAACAAGCTACAATCAGCCATACCTGGTTGAGGTCAGGATCTGCAACCTCATCATGTAGGGCTGGCAGCACAGTGACTGCTCACAGGCACTTTACATCCCCTAAAAATAGACAGGCCTAAAGCCTCTTAAGTTCAAACCACATAAGTTGCTTTCCCTTGGTACCGTCTACAAATAAGCGTGCACAGACAGCTAAGCACAAATCCCTGTGGACGGAGGGACTTGTAAGGATCGCAGAGATGAGGCACAAAGGGTAGAAGATGTTCTGATGCTGTAGGTGGTCAGCGGTAAAGATGGCTGCCTACATGCTCGCTGTTTCAGAGCATTCATTGGATCTAGATGATCTGATGGGACTCGACAACCTTGTGGCCAACACAGCTTACCTGAATGCTCACCAGACAGATCGCGATGAGCTCAGGAAGCTGAGACACTCAATGATGCTGCCAAAACCAAAGAGGACCTCTACTCTGCGGGCTGAAGTTGGACGGGGATACGAGTCTCTGTGTGAGCAACAACCCATTGGAAGGAGGTTGTTTCAGCAGTTTCTCCTGGCTTCTAACCCACAGTATGTGGCTGCAGCTGAGTTTCTGGAGGAGCTGGACATCTGGGGCTTTGCTGAGGACAGCAGCAGAGAGAAGGTCAAGCAGAGCATCCTGGCCAAGTTCTGTCAACCTGAGTCACAGAGTTATCTTTCCTACCTTTCAGGAGAGGCAGCTGAAAAGCTCAGGAAGTTATCAGAGAGGAACTTCAATGAGGTTGTGATGGGCCAGTTAAAAGAAGCCACAAGAGACTTTCTGAAGGGGAGACCTTTCTCAGAGTATCTGAAAAGTCCCTACTTTTACAGGTTCTTACAGTGGAAGGAGCACGAGAAACAGAAAATCAGTGACAAGTACTTCTATGAGTTTCGGACTTTGGGAAGAGGGGGCTTTGGTGAGGTAGGTAATAGAAATATGTGCCTCTGTGAAGACTTTGCATGTTAAATGTTCCCGAGCTTATACAGCCCTTTACTAGTCTCTCTGACCACTCAAAGTGCTTTTACACTGCAGGTCACATCCACACATTCACTCTCACTTTCACTCACTGATGGTTCTGAGATTCTATGCAAGTTATGCATCAGTATCAGCTAACACATCTATGTTCTTTCAAACCCATTTACACACCACTGACGCTGCAGTGGGAGCAAAATGTCCAAAGACACGTTGCCATGTGACAGCCATGAGCTTGAACCTGCAACCTGATTATTGACAAAGCACACCATCAGACTGAGCTACCACCACATTCATGTGTGCAATTTCTCCAGGTACACTGGTTTCCTCCCACAGACCAAAAACATACTTATAGGGTTAACTAGTGACTCTAAATTGACCTTAGCTGTATGTGAAAGGCTGTCCAGCTTTGTATATCAGCCCTGTGATTGCTTGGCAGCTGGTCCAGGGTGTACCTTGCCTCTTAGCCAATGTCACCTGGGGTTGGCTTCAGCCTTCTGTGACTCTGAATGGGATAAGCATATGGATAATGGGCAAATGGATGATTCTGTAAAGGCTTTAAAAGTCAGAGATGAGTGACTGTGGACTGTGGTAGAGTTAGCTGTCTCTTGAATAAAAGATCAGGGATTTTAACCCCAGTTCTTGCTGTCACAAGTCAATGTGTCCTTGTGCAAGGTATTAAACCCCCTTTGCCCGCCACTGTTGTAATGTATGGGTGGGATTTGCTATCAGTGTTTCCCACATCCCTTTACAGTTAAGATGACTGTGATACCTATATTGCCAAGAAGCTCCCTCCGCCTAAAGGTCACATATAAGGCAAAAAACACTTTTATTGTTATTTATACAGAAATATGCATCCATGGCAAGTCTACAACCCCTCAAAACAAGAGAAAAATCCCTCCTCTGCCTCTGTTGCTTACTTAACATTTCAGACAAACTTCTATATACTTTATTATTCCCTCATGGGGAAATTGAATTCTTTACATGCTGTTGTTGAACCAGCTGAACACACATAGGCTGAAACACACATGCACCAACAGGTCCTAGGATTATACATTAATGGAGAAATAGCAGAGTGATGGCTTGCTGCTCCTTAAGAAGCGCTACCAAGCAGTTTGGGGGTCAAATGCCTTGCTCAAGGGCACTTCAGCAGTGCCCAAGGAGTCAGTTAGAACCTCTCCAGCTACCAAACCAACTTCCAAAGTTGGGACTCTGATTAGCCACCCTTCGGCCCCAGCCCCAGTCCTTCCAGGCTGAGCTACTGACGCACCAATAGGGGAAATTCAACCTCCCCCAGATGAGACTCTTCCTAAACCAGGCGTTCGTTCACCCAACCTGCAGCCTTAGTGTTGAAAAAAAGGGCTTTGCATGTCTTAGCAGCCGGTGCTGGAAAGCTAAAGCAACATCCACTCCAATAGAGGGGCATGTTCAGGCAGAGCACATGAGGATTTACACTTGAACAGTCTTTTTTGAGCAGGACTGAAACAGAAGGCTTTATAGGCATGGTAAATTAATATTTGCATGTTTTTAGTCAAGAAATTTAAAACCCTTGTCCTTTGGATTTCTGAAACCCATGTAAAACTGTTCAAAAGGAGTATGATATATAACATTTATATCATAAAAACATTTCATATGTATTTGAAATGACATAAAAGGTCTGAATAAACTTTCCAATAAGAGTCCTACCTGAGCGTAAGGCAACCCTTCCTTGCACTTGAATCTGTAAATGAATAAAAAGGCGCTACAATAGCTTTAATTTATTAACCATTTGGTCATCTTGTAAGTAATTCTTCGGAAAGACGAAATGGCATCACTTACCTTTGAGTGAAGGATGGAGCTTCACAGTTTCATTATCAGTCAGATTGTTGTTTCAGCCTCAGCTTTTCATCTCTATCAGTTCGTGAGGGCTCAACTAAAAATATGAACTGTAAAGTAATGAAGCTTTGTCTTCCAGGTGTGTGCAATGCAGGTAAAACACACAGGCCAGATGTACGCCTGCAAGAAGCTCGACAAGAGGCGCCTGAAGAAGAAAGGAGGTGAGCGGTTTGCTCTTCTGGAGAAGCTGATCATGGAGAAGGTCAACAGCCTCTTCATCGTGAACCTTGCCTATGCTTATGACAGCAAGAACCACCTGTGCCTGGTCATGGATCTCATGAATGGAGGAGACCTCAGGTTTCATATCTATGATCTCGGCGAGCGGGGTATTCGCATGGATCGAGTTGTGTACTATGCTGCCCAGATAACGACTGGGATACTTCACCTTCACTCAATGAACATTGTGTACCGGGATATGAAGCCTGAGAATGTCCTGCTCGATGCCAAAGGACAGTGTCGGCTCTCAGATCTGGGATTGGCTGTGGAGCTGCCAAAGAGCAAGACAATCTGCCAGAAGGTTAGTGCCGTGACCATGACCTCTGATTAGCCTACAATGCTCAGTGTCAGACTTTTTGTACAGCCTTGCACTCTGCAAAGCCTCTTTGTGGTTTGTGCTACCTCACAAAATCTTTGGATATTTTTATCCTTGATCACACTAAAAGTTTTGGGAATGTAGCTTGGTTTTCACCAAAAAGAGTTCAGATCTGTGCTCTTTTTTTAAAGCCAATTGACTGTAAATCTGTTTATCCAAATTGAGACGTGAAAAAACATTTGCATTTGTGGTTGACCCACCTCTACAAAAAAGCTTCCCAGGAATAGATATGATGGTTGGGCAAACCTCTGTTGCACGTAAATGAATCTTATTAAAAGGTGCCTGACCTCTCCCGGCTGCGGCACAGCTAAGAAATGAAAGGGAGCTGACCAGAGCATGTTAGCATTAGCCAGTTAATCTTTGCAGTGCTAATACCAGACATACCCGGTCCCCACGTGTCCGTCCAACAGATGAGTCAGGAGACGTACTGCTGGCCCCTACTCACAGGTGATGGGAAACAAAGAGATCAACCACGTTTCATTCATCAGCTGACAGGCAAATAGAACACTTAATTTAGCATTATTTGCTTTAACAATGTCTCATTGTTTTAAAACTCACATGTCTCCTTTTTTCTCCTCATGTTTCATTATGTAATTTTTCATGTCATGTGAGTAGTTGGTCCAGACAGTCTGCTGCAGATCACTGAGATGAACTTTTAGAGCTGAATAATTTATCAGACTAGATGATTCTGTTTGGTCTTTGAGAAGAGACTCAAGTACAGAGAAAAGTCTTCATTAATACATTTTAAATTCTCTTTCTTAGAAAGGTCATGAGCATTTTGAAGTCACTTTTAATACCATATGTCTTTGTATTTTATCTTTCTTTGTGATGGACTTTGTAAATTATTAACTTCAATGTAAGTGTTTGATAAATTGTCCAAATTGGCCCAAAAATAATCAACTGCAGTCCCACAAAAGAGGTTTGATAAACAGACAAGCGAATTCAACAAAGTAAAACAGAAGTCTTTGTTTTTCAGGGACTTTGCATTCTCATGAAGTTCAGTAAAATAATGAAGGAACTGCTGAAATTGAAGAAAACATCTCTATGAAAGCCCCCATCTATTGTTGCATTTGCTCCTACTGAACTTTTCAAAAATGAAACATTTTTACCCATTCTTTAGCTATTTGACTTTTTAAGTACACAATGATACAGTTATTGGTGTGACGCGGTAACCTGGTTAAAAAAAAAAAAAAAAATACAGCACTGGCTGGATCCAAGCAGTAAGCATGGAAAATCATCCTTTCGAAAGTACATTATGAATTCATGTTAAATGAAGTCTTTGAGGTTTTATCTACAGTATACTCTTCAAAAAATGCCTGGAAACTTTATTTTAGTCGATAATTTCTCCCCTTTGATAATACCTATATGTGTTGTTCTTCCATAGCAAAGGTCAAGTAAATATTATACCAGCTGCTAAAAAAAGCAGCTGAACTTGGCTTAAATTCAGTGTCAAGCTCACCAAATTATTCATAAGATTGTATTTTGCACAGTTGTAACATAGTAATGCTGGATGTATTAATTAGTTCTAATCAGACTTCATATTATCTCTTTTTTCCATACTTTTTATTTTTTTCAAAGCAACAGAATAATATGGAATCTTTTTGAGAAGTTATTAATGCAAGAATCAAGATACAAGAAAGTTTGTCATTGTGCAACAGGTTACACAATGAAATTAAATTGTAGCTCCAACACAAAACAAAAACAAAACCATTTGCAACATCTCTGAACATCTGCCAGTCTGTGCATTCGAAACAATCCTGTAGAGCTGCTGTAGCTTCATCTGTCTATCCATCTGTAATAATGGTGATTGTCTTATTCAAAAGCAATGATCTGTCACAATTCGGCTCCCAGGAAGCGAGAATGAAATGTATGTGGCCCTTGTGGTAACAGAAGTTGCCCATTCCTGATCTTAATAGTTGCAGTTCCTTATGTCATTCTCCAGAGTTTATAGAGGTCTCAACCTGCAGAGACCAATTTTTGGTTTGCAAAGCATTCCTAATTTCCACAGCCATTCTGGAAAAGTAGGACATGATGGATCTAAAATGAGGATTTGTCTTTGAAAAGTATGTTTTTTTTCTAAAAATGATCACCCCATGCCACCCTTGTGTGAAAGAAAATTAATTTAGAACCTGATTAATTTCTATGTAGGGATTTGTTTTCTTTAAGGTTTAGCTTAAGTCATTAAATGCTGATAGTGTTGTCCTTATTTTTTCTTCTTTTCACTCTGATGATGCAGCTAAAGAAACTGCCAGGGCTAGGCACCATAACTTTCAGGAACATTGGAAAGGAAAGGAAAGTTCTGGGGGAAAAAGTACATTTCAACATTTCTTAAAAAATCAATGAACCTTTCTGACTTTGGGGAAAATGTTTGTAGAATCTTTATGAAACTCCTTTCCCCCCATGCATGCAAAATCCTTGTTCCCCCAACATTTGAAAAAAAAAAATCTAAAATTTCTCCATATATCATTCAAAATTCACAACAGCATACAAAACTAGACAGCACTCGGAGAGCACAAACCTCCGCCAAGGTAGCTCACATATTGATGTTACATCTAAAGGCAATAGCTTCATGATAAAGTTACCAGCATAATATGATTCTTTGACCCTGAAAACCCACAGCTAGCACTCAGAATCATGTTGTTATCTTTATTAGTTAGACAGTTATTGAGCAAAAACGATGTTCGCTAATGGCGGCTATCTGGATCACCACCAAAATCTAATCATTTTTAAGTTGGGCCATTACCAACAACCCCTGAAAATTTCAGCAAAATCCGTCCAGTAGTTTTTGCTTGAACTTGCTAACAAACAAACAAACAAATATACGCCAGCAAAAACATAACCTCCTTGGCAGAGGTAAAAATAGTCCCTCAAATTTTCGTCAGTCCTTACATATGCTTTTGGTCAGTCAGAAATACAGGATACAGAGGTCCTAATATCCTTTTATGAGCACTTCATTTTCATTGTTCCTTTAGCTTTTGCTATTGATACCAAGCAGTCATTCCATGCCATATTGAGCAACCGATATCAGTGAGTTCAATCATACATTTTAAGGAGGTTTTGTACCCAGGAAAGTTTTCTATTGGCTCTGGCTGCATAGCATTTATAGAAGATGGTGATCACATAGACTGTACCCTGGTCAGTGAAATCCAATTTTTGGCCGCAAGATGGTAGACTAAGTATTCATGAATAAGACTAATGGGTCTAGATCCAAAAGACTGTTAATATGGTGCAGAGAAGGCTTAATGTAATATTCTAATATTCTAATATACATTTTCTCTCACACCTCTTTCTGTCTCTCTCCTCTGTGTCATCAGGCTGGTACCACTGGTTACATGGCTCCTGAGATTCTGAGGCAGGAAAACTACCGCACATCAGTGGACTGGTGGGCTCTGGGCTGCACCATTTATGAGATGGTGGCTGCCCGTTTGCCTTTCAAAGACTTCAGAGAAAAAGTGCATAAAGAGGAGGTGACTCGCCGCACTCTGGAGGATGAGTGCAAGTTTGAACACAAACGCTTTGATGATCCCACCAAAGATCTCATCAGCCGTCTTCTTAAGAAGAAGGTAACACATCGCCTGGGGTGCCGGTGAGTATAAACTGTTTTTTTTTCTTTTTACCCTATTTATGACTTGGCTACATGGTGTGAGTCCATGTATAAGTCATGAAACCATCAATCAGAAGGATGCATATGCGTCTTTACACCTGAAATCTTAAACTGCATGCTAAACTGTCTCAGTATGTTACAAGCCTCCCAGTATGATACGATAGAATAAGACAGCATTTTAGTCAATATTTTCAATTAATTTAACTACATACGATACAATTTAATTCCATATCACATTATCTAATATGAAATTGTTAGTTGGTTTTTTATACAATGCAATGATACAATCCAGCACAACACAATATGACATGACATTGGAGTGGTGAAGGATTGAGTCCAAAAACATGGAAGTGAGTTAGTATTTAGCACTTCCTGTCCTGGAATGCAGTTGGTGAGAGTGGAGAGTTGTTACTAACATGGCAGTTGGATGTAAAAGCAACTACCACACTCCAATGTATGAGTCCATGTTGCAACCTCTTTGTTGGAGGATTTTCTCTTAATCAAATTGTCACAAGAACTCAGAACGACCCAAATGCAGACACAAACTCAGTCCAGAAAGCAGAATCAGGTTTATTGGCAGTCCAAGGTTCGGTACACAACAAAGGCAAAAATCACTGGCAGAGATTTCCAAAAACGTGAGGCAAAAAGGGCAGAGTCAAAACTGGCAGGGTCGTGATCAAGAACAAGGACAAGGAATAGATGGCCAGAACGAGACATTAGGTGCTACGAACTGGTGACGAGACAAGGTTAAATACATGAGGTGATGAGGGGTCATGAGACACAGCAGGGGAAGGCACAATCAGGGATCAGGTGTGACAGGAGCAGACAGGAAGCAAAAGCTATGGAAATAAACAAGAGTTAGGGATTTTCAAAATAAAACAAGAAACACAAGACAATCATGAAACATGAAATCTAAAGGGGTAACTTAACTAACAGAGCAGGATCATGACACAAATGACCCTATCAAGTTGGTGCTATGGCTATGGAGTATATATTATCATTTATTAAAAATGATCAGTAATGACTGCATTGGGGGCCTCGGACATTTTTTTTTGTCCTTGTTAACAGTTGACTAGCAACCATCCCTCTAAAAACACAATAATGCTTCAAATTCAAAAATGATACAACATCAGATGCATTTTTTTTTTGCTAAATCAAACATTCAAATCTCATATGCATACGTTCATCAAGGACCTTATTTGAGGTTTTATTTATCTGATAAACTATTGTAAAATCCCATACTTTTGGCCTTGGGAAACAGAGATGCAAAAATGTTAACTCACTTCTTGGTCTCATTTCTGCACCACTCCATTTGGTAGGATATGGTACAGTACAATGTGATTACATGCATATGACATGAAATGAAAAATACATCATGATACAATACAAAATCATATGAATGAACAGATGAATATAAGACCATGTGATACCATGCAATATGATACAATAGGATATAATATGATATAATACAAAACAATATAGGATGATACATTTGGGTAGGACAGGGCATCAGTGGCTTAGTCTGGTAGTACGCTCTACCAATAGTTTAGGTTGCTGGTACAAGCCCAGCTTTGGCTGTCACATGTCGAATTGTCCTTGGGCAAAACCCTAAGTTGCTACCACTGCTGCTTAGTGGCATGTAAACGGGTATGGAAGAGCATGGAAATGTTTGCTGGACAACTTACATAGAAACTCTGAACCATCACAATGCACAATTAGTTTGGGCTTATCGTTTGTAAAGTCATTTTATGAAAGCTGATATTGGGTACAATAGCACTTGGACTTCTAACCATAAATTTCTCTGCCTCAGGTGCTGTGAATACTGACAATTAACAGAGCATCAGATGATTTTGTCGGCCTTAATGAAAGCAAAGCACTTGTGGTTAAATGAATAAAATAAAGGCTGTATTAATGACACAGATTCATGACTAGTCCTTTGATTTTGGCCGCCTAATCTTAATGCTGCTTCACTAAAGATGATAATGTCATTAATCACAGAAAAAAATGACTGGTGGACCTTCACTTCATGTAACTTCCTGAAAAAGGAAGAACAGGTGTTAAAGAGTGAAGACATTACTTTTTTCGGTTTGCTCACAGTTTTAGTTCAGGGACCTCAAGTGTAGGAGGTTGACTGTGATTTCTATGGTGGTAATAAGTAGTCTTCTAATGAAGGACCTAAATATTCAACATTTAATTGTTGAAGTTTCATTTGTATTCTTCCTAAATTAAGGTTGTGGTCCATCCATTCAGGTCTGACTTAGAGAAACTGATAAAGACCTTTCTTAATTAATATTGGTAACCAAAAGGGGTTAAACAGGGGTAGGAGTCTTTTCTGTGTCTTACTTTCCTTTTCATTTCTTACTTTAGCTCATATTTTCCTTTTTTAAACTTAATAGGAAACATATTGGATGGTAACGCCATTTTTATCACTATCATAACACCAGTTAAACCAGTAGCATAAGACAGTAACAATGACCTCCAGTGCAGGCTGTTATGAAGCATCCTTTAGCTCCTTTGTGATGAAGCACTCGCATAAGATTTGCACACACAGTTTTGACACAGCCAAATTCAATTCAGCCAGTTTACTGAGGAGTTTTCAATAGTCTATTTGGATTTTATTTTTACATAAACAACAAGTCTATGATTTTGCAGTTGTTTTTGAACAAGACAGAGATAGTTTGGTTTTCATTAACAATATATACCCATCATGATGATCATAATGATCTTCATCATTATGACCTTCCGCGCAATATTGTGTTTGCCCACATTTTGCTTCTACGTAACAAACTGTGATACACTGTTCATTCTGACACCTTTCCATCAGAACCAGCATTTACTTCTGCAGCAATTTGAGCAACAGTAGCTCATCTGTTGGATCGAACCACACAAGCCAATTTTTTCCCCCATGTGTATCATGCCTAGGTAGCCCGTGACCCGGTCACCGGTTTACCGCTGTTCCTTCCTTGAACCAATTTAGATAGATACTGACCACTGCAGACCAGGAACACCCCACAAGAGCTGCAGTTTTAGAGATGCACTGACCCAGTCATTTAGCCATCAATATTTGACCCTTGTCAAAATCACTCAAAACCATATGCTTGCCAATTTTTCCTTCTTCTAACACTAACTTTGAGGCAAAATGTTGACTTTCTGCCTAATATTTCCCACCCACTAACAGGTGCCATGACCTAGAGCTGATCAGTGTTATTCACTTTCCCCGTTAGTGTTCAAAATGCTATTACTGATTGTTGTGTATATATATTTTTATATGTGTTTATATATATTTTAGATTACATATACATAATGTGGTGGTGTCTTGTCTCTAATAAGGGGCAATTTTCCAAATAACTACAGACTTTCCTACAGCTACCCTGCATACTTAGATGTGCACCTCAGATGATTCTCTTGCAGTGACTTATGAACCAGTTTTGATACCCAAAATAAAGTCTTTTGTAGTCTATTTTTATTGTGCTATAGTTTCTGTCCTTTGTAATTATGTCTCCCTTTGACAGACATACTTTTGTTTTGTCCTTCCAGAAGTGGCGAAGACCCACGAAACCACTCATTTTTCAAGGGCATCAATCTTCACCGTCTTGAGGCCGGGCTGATTGAGGCCCCATGGGTGCCAAATCCAAACTTTGTCTATGCCAAAGATGCACACAAGCTCAGGGAAACCTCTGAAGTAGAGGACATTTTGTTTGACTCTAAGGACATCAAGTTCTTCAGAGAGTTCAGCACGGGTGCAGTCGCCATCCAGTGGCAGAAGGAGATGATAGAGAGCGGCGTTTTTGATGAACTGAACAACCATGAAGGGAACGGTCACGGTTACGAGGGTGACTGGGCATCCAGAGTGTGTACCATTTTGTAAACTTTCTATCTATTTTGGTCTCTCAATTCAAGTTTTTTTTTTACATATTCATAAGTGCCATCAAACACTAAAGTCAGTGCCACAGATACCTTTTTTTTTTCAGCTACTTACCTTTTACATTCATCTGAATGTACAGCCAAGCAAGATTCATCTGTGTTTCCGTCTTAAAAATTACACTTACACACTTGCACTTCTGTCCATGGTGCCACAGCCAGGGTTGCCTTTTGGAGATGGACAACTCTATGAAATATAAACATACAATATGTTTTCCATAAAATTTTATTCAATCATCATAAAAGAATTCATACTGCACTACTAAAAAAAATGCAAAGCTCCTGGACTTTCCCAATTTGCCATAAAACACATCAGTTAGGTAGCCCTTGTTTTTCCTAACGGCAGTTTATATATTCATTTCCTGCCTTAAACCAGGTGAAAGCATTCTTATGGACTTTTAGAGGGTTAAGCCAATAAGCTACATGTCTCCCCAACAAAAGCCAAATGATATTTTATCAAAGATAAAAGAAAGAGGAAGAAAGAAAGAAAGCAAGCTGATGGTAAATGTTTGGTGATCCTGATGTGCAATACACAGTAACAATAGGACTAACACAACAAAAAATAAATGAAAACCCCCCACCAAGGCATTTAATAAAAGAATTACTGGCAAAATGTGGAAAATGGACCTATCCCCCAATGTTAATCCCTTTTTTCTTGTGCCATGACCAACATTCCCTGAAAATGTCATCAAAAGCCACTGAGAACTTTTTGTTTTGTCTTGCTCACAGATAGACAGACAGAAAATCAGACAAACAGTGGCAAAAGCAAACTTCCTTGAAAAAAAGAAAACACTACAATTTCAAATGACAACAGTAAATTAAAAAGCACAACAACAAATAAGGTAACACAGCAACAAATGAAAAAGCACAATAACAAACACAAGACATAACATCAAATCAAAAACAAAGTAAATCAAAAAACAAGAGAAAATAAATCACACTCTATAAATAATCATAGCAACAAATGAAAAACACACCACAACCAAAAATCACAAAAATATTTTAAAGAGTAAAAACCACAGATTGGAAAATTTTACAAAACTAAAAAAAACAAACAAACAAACAGAAAACAACAAAAAAACAAAGGTAAATACCTAAACAAAACAACAACAAATGACAAAGTAGCAGTAAGTTCACTAAACAACAACAAATGAAAAATTACAACAAAATGAAAACACAACTAATCAGATAACACAACAATGGATATATGAGCAGAGACATACAAAACAAAACAACAAGAATGACAACAGCAAAACACAACAAATACACAACAAAAACACAATAAAATAATCACAAAACAGCAGGAGATTAAACAACAAAAGGATAATTTTGAAAAAAAAAAACCACAACAACCAAAGACACAAATAGTTAATCTGATTATTAGTTGTGGGTTTTTTCTTAATTTGTTGTTGGGTTTTCTGATTTCTTGTTGTGGTTTCCAATTTCCAGTTGTTCAATTTAAGTTTTCTTATTAGTGGTTGTGTTTTCACTCTGGGCCATAATAGAGATGTCTGTAAGTACAATCCCTGAAGATGAAAAAGAGCGCAGCTTCTTGGCATTTTAAGGTGTTGTTTTAGCATGTGAGGCCCATAATTACTGATGGTGCCCCTGGTTTGAGTCAAACTGAATGACACGTCTACCTCAGTGTTCGATCATACTTATGATTTTAGTGCCATGCCTGAATGGAAACATTTACATTATTCTGTATGTGATTATTTTATTCTTCCTTGTTTGACATCAGCTCTTAATGCATTCCCAGTTTCCATTACATCACTCAGGCAAATTGTTTACACATGTTTGTAAACAAGCACCATAATTGCTGCAGTCTATGGACAGCAGCAGGACTATCATATGTATTTGCAGTCATGTGCCAAATTTGTTAGACAGATTGATCTCTCACAGGAATGCAGTGAATGCCTTCTGCTCCTCTGACCTCTCTGCTGCACAATGAGGTTTCTAACAGTGCCACACATTCACCGCTAAGTGCCGCCAGACACCAATGAAGTGCTTCAAACCTCCTGCAGCGCTCTCTCCGCTGTTCCTCTGGTATTTACAAGCACTGAATGACTTGTTCAGCTTTAACAAGGGCATGCAGGGAGACAAACTGTCGTACACACACAGTTTTTCCATTACATTTAAGAAAACAACATTACATTTTTAGCTTTAACAATGCATGATAAACCACCTTTTATTACCCCCAAATCACTGTGTGGTTACAGGTCATGCACAGCCTGAGAGACACAGGCTAACTTAAACCAAAGCAACAAAAACAACATTAATGTCTTATTTTGCTCTCCAAATGGTTAGTTTTTGAGTGAATTATGTTTGACTCTTTACAGGATTGATGTCCTGTAAAAAAAAAAAAGATAAACAGCAATTTGTTGCCGTATGGCACAAACCTTCTGCTGTATATCCAAAATTGCTTCTTTCCAGGAAATAAAAAAATGCTCTACCACTGTGTGAATGAATATTGTATTGTCCTAATGACAATTGTTTGGAGTACTATAATTTGGTAAAAGGTTTGTAAAACCTACTGACCAACATGGAAGATGATCAATTGCACTGTTTATGAAAAATTAATTGGAAATCATAAAAAATGGAGATGGACCTGACAGCAACAATAGTTAATATTGTAAATTCTCCTAAAGATGACAAAGAATGAGACACGTGGTGTGGGTCCACCAAGCAGACCTGTTCAGTTTGGTTCAGTAAATTATTATTTGTAGTTCCCATCGTCCACTTGGACAGAATGAACAGGTTTTAATATTCGGGGCTTTAAAGTCTTTCATCAAGTACAGAGAAAATTAACAACATTGATTTGATTAAGATTCAATTTCAAAAGGCAAAAAGCTAATGAGGATTAATTAAATATGCTTTCAGCCCTCATGCACCATTAGAAATAAGTTTAACACAGGCCACTGTGACCCAAACAAATCATACAAGGAGCATACATATATCAGATGTTGATAAAAGTTTATGCAAATGCAAATCAGTGTCCACAAGACGGATCATTTTGCTACATTTTTAGTTTTTGAGCTGTGATAGCTTAAGAAAAAAAACTTGCATAGATCACTTAGTGGACACTGGGAGAACTGCATGGTTTTGCCCAAGGGTACTAAAACGAGAGATGGGGTCATTGCCAAAAATAGCAAAAACTACAAAATTTGAAGTCTGGCCTACGAATAAAAAGCATATTTGAAGACATGCATGTATTCATGCAGCAGTCATAGAATCAAAAATCACAATGATTTCAAACTTGACCCCGCTGAGTGTGATCATTTTAATCACACAAAGTACTGTAGGTCTAATATTACCAATCAGAATCAAATTCCAAAATTAAAAAAAAGAGAGGGTGCATATTTGCCAAATACATGCCAGTTGGATAATCAACTGCAAAGATCTAAAAGCAAAACTTGCTGGTCCCCTAAAGGCCAATGGGGCCTGTGGGATATGTTGCCAAAGAATGATAACACAAAGACTAGAGGTGTTTAAAGAGCACATACCTCCTAAAAGGCATTTATGACATACCTAACTGCCCTATCTCCCAGTCTTAATAAATCCTTTAGAAAATGACTAGATCAACATCCAGATTTAGATCACCCCCCAAAATCTAATCACTCTTCCTCTGTGCCATGACCAACTCTCCCTGAAAGTGTTATCTAAATTTGAAGAAGTTATCTTGCTCACAGACAGACAAATGGACAGAGACTGACAGAAATTGAACATCCTTGGTGGAGCTAATACATTTTTACTAAATGTCTGATAAAACCAGAATTTCAAGCACAGGCACTGACAAAGTTTTGAAATGTAAAATGAAATAAACATATAAACTAAAAAATAATCTGAATTGTGCTACTTTGTTCCAAACCTCTGCTGCTGTACAAAGTGCACCTGTCTGCCACAAATCATATCAAACTGTTCTTCATTTAACCGAAGCGCTTGGTGAAATCACACCAACAAACCAAGAAGACTTTATTTCACTTTGCACCTTTAATGCATCGTTGACCCTGCATGTTGAGGAGTTCAGAGTGGTCATGAGGAGGGTTTAGAGCAGTGGTTCTTAACTGGTGGGCTTGGACCCAAAAGTGCATCACATCACTTTTTTTTAGTGGGTTGAGGAAGTTTGACGATGACGAAGATGTAGAAAAAAAAGTATATAATGTGAAAAAGCCCTGAGAGGAAATACAGACATTTTATGAACTTTGTTTTTCCATGATAATGAGAACATCTGTAATTATATTCTCAAGATTTCAACTCATTTACATTCTTTCTGGGTAACAAACTCATTTTTCTTTGTCAGGAAAATGACCCAAATCAACTCTTTATAAAGGAAAAATGACATAAAATAAAATGTATAGATGCATTTCCTCTCAGGGCTTCTGTCATGACACTTTTTAATCTTTTTTTTTATACCTTCAGTCACAATTTCCTCTTCAGGAGGTGGTCCAGAGCATGGACCCATTTTAAACTACTGAAGATAGGTAACGTGTCAGGAGACCAATGTCAGATTAATATTTAATGTTCTGAAAACACAAATGTCTTATGCAATAAAACTGTCATTTTATTAACATTGTTATCTATCAGTCCACAGCTTTTATATATTTATTTATTGTGTCATATTTTTATGCTGAAAACCTCAATAAAGAGCTGCCTTGTCTGGGCCAATAATAATTTGTTATTATTATGTGTGTATCGAGGGGCTTTTGTATAAAAACAGAAATTATTTATTTTGTAAGTTTATGGGACATTTTTGCACCGTTTTTTTATTGTCTGTTGCTATGATATGGAAGCCTTAAGCATTGCATCCAATCATTTTATCTACTCAGTTCCCCTTCTCGTTATTTTTTTAAGATGTCAACTTATTTATCTGATTTTCTTGGACCTGCAGAGCTGTCAATAATAAAATATCCAATTATCTAAAAATGTGTGATAATGTGCTACTTTTCTGGCGATCAAGTGTACAAAACAAAGTGTGGGGAAACCCCCTCTAAGTGACTCCTTTGCTGTGCTCTCGGTGGTTTTTGCTCCTCTGCCTCTCTGCTTCTGTGAGAGGGGGCGTGGTTCCCTGCACTCAGCCTCTGCAGCTCCACCACACCTGATCCTCATCCTGGGCAATCACCTGCACCCTTCATCTTGGAGACACAGACTCTTCTCCAGCGCCAGATGATTTCCACACCTTGTGTGGTTTGTTGGCTTTATAGTGGTTTCTCTTGAGACTTCTAGTTTTTTTTGGTGATCTTTGTGCTTTGAGAACTTTGTGCTCTTTTTCTGACCGTGTGTTTCTGCTTTTTCTCCACAGTGCCTTCACGAGCCCCACCACCTTGCCAACCACCTCACCTCACTCCCCAACACGGATTCCCCTCCCCTCCTTCCCCTGGAAAAATAAAGAATTATTTGTTGCACCTTGTACTCTCCGCCTCAGGTTTTGGGTCCAATATTAAAATCTACTGGGACGTGTTCCCTAACACAAAGGGCTGCTCACTTGTTGTGATTTACCAGATCATGACATGCGATGCTGCCATATTGTCACTAATATGTTGAGCCTATTTCTGTGTTTGTTTTGTCCTTTTTAGCAAAACTGGGCCAGCTGTGGATCAGCAGCAGGGTCTTAAACCCTCTGTCTGAGAGATGACCGACCTTGCCACATGCAGCCCTCCACCAACATGGTCCCCAAATCCATTAAAAAGCATGAGGAGTGAAATGCAGAAATCTGCCATTAAGGTTTTTTTTATAATGTAGTTTATCAATCAAACCATGCACAAATGCATTAAACATGATAATCATTTCTTCTTACACATTTCTGTTACTTCCTATTATTAGTCTTTCATTAGCAGTAGTAACCTTTGAAATCTCTTATAAAGAATTTATATATGTATTTATTGAAAATGACAAATTGAAATGACTGGTTAATGACTGGTTGATAATTTGCACATTACACAAGAAATGAAGCTTTAAAGGCTTCATTTCTGTGTCAGACTTAGTAAAATTAAACATTATTATTGTTGTTTAAGGTCAAACTATAAATACTGATATATTATGTTTACTCTTTATGTTGATGTGTCCTGGCTTGGCCAAGAAATAGAACTCCAAATTGATCTCACTGCTGCACCAGTGGTGTGTAAATGGGTGTAAATGCTTATATTGGGTGGGAATGAACAGCACTCTGGTCTACCCTGTTGTTTTAAAAATGCTATATAGATAAAACTGACCTGTGGTGTGAATGGAGAAGTTTGACCAGTGGGAACATGCAGGCTTTTAGTATTCAAACAACTTGAAGAGCACAAAGTAAGCTGAGGTCCATTTGCCTTTCACCATCCACAACTCAAGGCAAAGGTAGGGATCTGCAGGACAAAGAATTTTGTTGTTAAAACAGGAGGACAGATTAAATAAGATGAATGGATGCATGTCGGCTCAGGGCATCAACAGTTTGTGATGCTCTTTGCTCTTTTGCTTTAAAGATTTTCTTACTCTTCACGGCTGTGATGATTTTTCTTGACACATAAGGCCTGGCACACACATCAAGATTTAAAAAAAAAAAACTCAATCCATTTTGACACTATAAGAAAGCACAAACATGGTGACAAATGATAACAGCATTGACAGTTGATCTAAAGATCAGCAAGATGATCTAAAGCACACTATGCACTAACCCAAAATTTCCACATAGTCCACCCACACTGCGTCAAATCCAAGCCTCGGCTTTGATGCAACCAACGGCACATATCCTTGCTCACAGGAAAATACAGATCATAATAGTTAGATTTGTTTGTCAATATTTTGACAAAGAACTGTAAGTTTCATTATTTTTGGTCAAAGGACCACAAGATCTTTTGCACACAGACCTCATCAGCAAAGATCCAAACCCACAGTGGAAAACCCCACAGGCTTTTCAGTCGAAAGAACCAGTGCGATGCTTACTTCCATTTTGTCCTACAAAAATACATATTTCTACATACCTGTATGAATAATAACTCAGTTAGGAACCTAGCTCAAAGTGACTCTTTTTGGAAAATGAATCCCTTAAAATAATATATAAATTTACCTGAATTAATTATGTTCAGTGAACTTTATGTGGGTAAAACTTATAGTTGGTGTGGAAAAAATGTGAACTCTTCAATTTTTTTATGAACTTAGTTCATATTTTTGAATATAAGCTTTGAGGGTGAACTACTTCATATTAGGACATGTGAATTGGCACAGCACTGGTGTGTGTGTGTGTGTGTGTGTGTGTGTGTGTAGTACAGTTGCCTTTGCAGGGTAGCAGTGTGCTATGAAAAAACAAGCAAGTTTACAGTAAAACAAGTGAATGATCCAATTTTAGAGAAAGTTCCCTTAAAATTGCAATTTAATTTGCAGGAGAAAAAATATTGCAGTGTCATTTTTTGCCAGTGTCATCCAGCCCTTCTGTTGACACACCCTACACCACATTGAGAATCGGTGCTTTGCTGATATAATTTGGATGGGGGGATTTGGGCCAGAAATCAGGCTGTTTTCCTCTTAGTTTCTTTGACCTGCTCTACAAGCTGATTACGGAGGGTAAAATCTCTGAAAACAACTCACTCCAGGGTTATCAGGTTTAATAATATGTATGTCCAGAGTCAAAAAATTGTGCCTTTTTTGACTCTGGACACTATCTTATGCCCAGTGCAAAGTGTTTTGGTATGAGCCGCAGATGTCTTCCCTGATTTCACCCTGATGCATGTGTCGTTTCTATGCTGTGTGCTCATGCTGTAATATAGCAAATGATCATGTGGTCCTGTTTGTACCAGGGAGTGTGTTTGTCTGAAAATGAGAAGTGGTCAGGCGTAAAGCTGGCGGGGTTCCTGACTTGAGGACGCAGAATGTGACTGCACTTAAACCTCCTGGTCTAAAGTCTGTGGTGCAGAGTGTTTCTCCTATTTTTGAGGATTATCCCAAATGTCTACATAGTCCATCTACAGAGCGTAACATCTGTGCTGTGGCTTTGTTCTGACCAACAGCATGTATCATCATCCACAGTAAGTATATTTACTACTGAGTGCAGCCCTGGAAGCTTGAAATAAGGGATCTAAAGATCACAAGAGAGCCACAACTTCACAAGGTAACTGTGAGTGTATGAGATCACAGAAGAGCAACATGTAGACAACAGGTTGTGTTTCATGAAGGCATCGTTATTATTTCCATTAATTCTGCTGTATTTGAAATCACCTGGGAACTCTTAAGTGCTTGTTTTCCTGTGTTAGGTCGATCTGCTTGATGGAGATTGACACTGAAAATAAACTTGCTGTTTATTTCCAGTGAACCAGTGTGGAGCTGCGTTGCTGACACGTGCAGCATTGCATCCGTGCATGTAAACAGTGCTATGCTGGCAGACTATGTGGGGGTTAGAGAGACTGACACACATCTGCAAGATCAAAACACACACTTTACAGAGCTTAATTCACTCACATGGAATGCATAGTAGCATACCTCTACCTTTAGAAATCATAACATTTCTTGAAAAATTCATTTTAAAGGTCCCATGTCCTGGCGTGTTCGATAAATAAGTTCTATTTTCTGCAGATCCCTACCTTTGTCTTGACTCCCAGATGTTAAAGGCAATTGCACATCAGCTTGCATCATGCTCTTGAAGTTGTAGGAGAACTGAAAGCCTGCATGTTCGAGCAACTTATTGATTCACAACATTTATCTTTATCCATATAGCATTTCAGAACAATGGGGTAGACCAGGGATCTGAGGGATGGGGAGGCTATGGGAGACCATGATAAAGAACTCTGTGCTAATTGGCTGCCCAAATGATGTCTGATGGGAGGAGGAGTCACAGACTGTGCAGTGGACTTTCAAAACAGTCATGATGTCTGCCTGTGACAAGCAGAAAACTCTTGTGTAAGTGAAAGCTGTAATGCAATGACATAATAAAACCCCAGGAAGTAAAAAACAACATGTTTTAAGGGGCATTTCTGTCAAAGAGGCATAGAGCATTTCTCTATGACCTGAGGGTTTAGTAATAGGCGTAATGTTCTTCTGCTCATCAAGCTCCTTCTAATAACATTAAAGGTCCAATGTCCCGCAAAACCAGCTTTCTTTGCTTTTAATGTTGTTAGAAGAGGCTCAGGGAGCAGCTCTGATTCATTCTTATGTTTAACTTAAATCAAATCCTTGCTTAATAGATGCCCAAAACATGATGTACGCGGTCAAACACACTAGGACATTGGACCTTTAAAGGCAAAGAACATTGATTTTGCAGGACATAGGACCCTTAAAGTTCATAACAGGGCTGAGAGTGAGAGACAGAGTAACTTTTTTGTTGTGCTCCTTGGTGCAAGTTGTTCCTGTGGGCATGTAATACAACAGGCAGATTGTCTTATAGCGTGTGCTCTACTTAAATCATCATGGTGATGACATACAAAGTCAAAGGTTAACAGTGGCGCTGTTGTCTTGATTGTACTCCAGTTGCTCTTCTCACTGCAGATACATCATCCATCTAAGCACCCTGAGGCTGAAGGAGCTCCCCTCTGTAAAACTGTAACCACAGTGCATTCATTACATCATTATGTAACCTCAATATTTAATTCAGAGTGAATCATCCGTCACTCAGTGCCACACTCCAAAACCTCAGACACTTTTAGGTAATGAGGGACACATAAACATGTGTTGTGCTAATTCCTGCACAGGGCTGACCTTACAGGCCTGAGAAGTGGTTCCGTTCACGCTCGACTGTCATGAGATTAGAGGCTGGTTCAGATGGAAATCCAAGACGCAACTCGATCATAGTCGGCTGTGAAGGCAGAGTGGGGAGTCCACTGTGGACAACGTGTCGACAAGACAAGGTCTCCAGGAACATGTTTTTACCAGGCGCCTACAAGCCTCTGCCAGGGTTTAGTTCCCCCACAGCCCGCCGCTGCAACTGCTGCCCTCTGATACACACCCTGCAGCCAACGCTCCACAAACACACTGCAGGAATCACTGAACATTTGCACACATGCATGCAGATACACACACATACATGCAGATTAATGCATGCTTGAAGATCTGTGTTTTATTGATCACATAGCTTAAGATGTTCTCAAATCCTACACACTTTAAAATAAACACTTCCAAGTACTCACACATACACGCACACACACACACACACACACAATCTTATTACCCCTGTAGAAGCAGGCATGGGGTTTTAGAGATCAAAGCAGGACAGGGTGTAATTTGGTATCTGCGTTTGTTACATGCCCATGCTCTGGATTCACATCAAAGGTATGTGCCACACTTCAGCTCTGCCCCGCCATCCTCAGGATCCTATCACACCAACCATATTCCTACTTTTCCCCATCTTTGGATGTGTTTGCTTGTGCTTATGTGTGTTTATCTGCATTAGCTTTCATGGAGTGAAACATACAAGAATGCTAATTTATGTCTCTGTAGGTCTGTATAATAAGTGAGTAATATCTGTGGAAAGTTTTCTACTTTGCTACATTCTACTTAACATCTGAGTATTGCCTGCAGGCATGACCAGACTTTTTTTTGACTGAGGTGGCCCAAGTGAAGCAATGATTTGAGAAAAAGGGGGCATGAAGTTTGTGAACACACAGAGGAATGAAATAGCTTTATACATAAGCTTTACTTTGACTGTTGAAGAGATATTTAGTTATGTTTGAATTGTGTCAAGTACTTGGCCATAGCCAGTGAAGCAGATGACATGTACCCTTGTACATTTAAGGAGAATGAGCTGAGACTACCGGTAAGGTACACTGCTGTTGGCGGGGGAAGTTATTTTGTGTGATTGTGTGAGCTATACATAAAAATGAGCCACAAAAATATGTTGGGTCGAGCGAACGATTTGGCAAAAAAATTTCAGAGGCCTTTATTTTTCCTACAAGAAGTCTCTGTGTGTTGCGCTATTTTACGATGAGCAATTGATAATGTGTTCTTCCACCTGTGTGAGTTGATTCCACTGATCTGCTCTTTTGCTTTATGGACTCAAGTAACACAACAACAGCAGAAGAAGCTACAGCCTGTTTCACACTGAATGTGTTTTACTCATATGACAGCAGCAGTACGTGCCTGTTTTTATCAAGGTATTCATGTGCTCCCACGCAGAAGATCTCAAGAATAGAAGGCCTGCTTATTTTTTCTGCAAGCCGTGCGGGTTTTCAGCCAAAACTGACAGGTTTTTTTACCTTAATCCAGCTGTATATGTGTGTCCACAGCAGGAAAATATAACACAGAGAAGATAGAAACCGTCCAATCATTCTTCCTGTCTGGGCTTCTTAGAGTAAAACCTCCAGTTTGCCTCCTCTGTAAAGAAACTCCCCTTGTTTGTCAGAATGCTTTCATTTTGCAGGTTTCTCAGATCAGCTATGCAATGAATCAGGATTCTTGTGGGTAGATTTACTCTGTTTCTCCCTAAACTTCAGAAGCTCATCAATGGGGTGATATGTATGGAGAGAGAAAGAGCTGTGCCAGCAGGGAGACACAGTTGCTGAAGCTGACACACGTGGCAAATTCATGCAAATAAAATGCTTCCAATTTGAAATGGGCGTAATAGTGAACCCAGTATTAATGATATTGACTCAAGTAACCATGAGGTTCCTTTTTCTGTGAATGCATGGGGTTACCTTTATGAAGTACACAGAAGAGGACATTCTTCAGAACAAGATAAGTCTCTCCACTCTCTGTATGAACCTAAGGTGGAAATGTTCAACCACTGCTCTGATACTTAACAGTGGTTCAGTGCTGCTGTGCATGTGAGTGAAACAAGCTCAGTAAAGTTTGTGTCTTCATCTCACAGATGTGAGTCAGTCGCTCAAAAAAGCAGAAACACTCTGCCTCACAGACTTCAATCCAGGTATGAGGTGGTTTGTAGCACAGTTTCTGTCCTCAAGTTAGGAACACATCAATTTTTCACCTGACCATTCCTCATTTTCAGACAAACACAACCCTAGGCACCGACGTCAGCTTGTCACACCAAAATACTCACACATTAGGATCCTAAGTGTTAAAAAGAAAAACATTCACAATACAGTGTCAAATCTTGCTCCTTGGTGTCTAGAAATAGCTTTGGAATATTGTTGTTTGTTTTTTAATCTTGATTTGGTAAGATTATTTTGGGTCAAACATCATTTTATGCTTTACTAAAATATGAAACAGTTGGTTCACTCATGGGTCTTTGCATGTTCTCCCTGTGCGTGGATTCTCTCTGGGCACTCTGGCTTCCTCTCACAGACCAAAAACATGATCATTGGGTCAATTGGAGACTCTGCCCTTTGGTATGAGTGTGGGAGTGAGTGGTTGTCTATTTCTGTGTGGCCCTGCGATTGGCTGGTGACCGGTTTGGGGTGTGCCCTTCTTCTCGCCCGGTGTCCGCTGGGATGGGCTCCAGCCCCCTGTGACCATGAGGGGATGGCTGGTATAGATAGTGGGTGGATGGTTCACTTATCAAACTCAAGTCTGTTATTCTTTTTACATTAGGAAGGAAAAGATACTCTGATACTCAGTACTATAAGAACATCTTGTGGTTACAAATTAAGTTATTTTTCACTTTAACTTTGGAAGATTTAGAAAAGCTACTTTACATGTCCTTGTGTAGATATCATACAAGACTGACTAAACATAAACATGACAGTATTTTAGTACGTCTTCAACCTCCGTATGAGGGTGTGTCTGCAGGAGTGTGAGTGCTCAGAAAAGGTGAGAAAGAGTATAAACAGAGCAGACAGAGGGGCCATTGTCTGCAGAAGGAAAGTGAGTGCAGCCGTGTGGGAGAGGGTGGATGAGGAAGAGGACCATCTATGCTTATGCACTTAGAGGCTTTTATTTTGTCGGGTCAAAAACTGTCTAAGGGTTTTTTTCCCCATGGACAGTCTTTCATCCCATTTTACCAAACAAAAATAATCCATAAGTATCATGAACCTTCAGGTCTGAGTGTCATCGCACCCACTGCCAGGGTGATCCCTCTATGACTGTGGAAGTGTTTAGTTTTTGGTTGAAGTTCAAGTTTCTTTGCTTCATTGCTTGAATTCTTAACATTTCCACAAATACATGAATTCCTGCCGGGCGATCCAACAGAAACAGAGTGTGTGTGTTTGCATGATGTTCCTCCCCATCGAGGCCCAATGGGCAGTTTCCATGGTACCCAGACCTCAGACCCCTTCCCCTGCCAGGGGCTGGAGAACATCACAGACAGACCCAAGTCACACACACACACATAAAAATCTTTGCCCTTGTCCTATCACCACACCATGTTTGGTTCCTTTGCTGCTAAAATCATCTGTCAACGTCATTTAATCTTCAACCGTGACTGTTTACTTTTCTTTCTGGTGAAGAATGCAGGCAGTGGGGCCGAAAAGTGCCGCTATTTCCTGTAAAAAATATAATAATATGCTTTGGGAGAAGATAGAGTATCGAGTTCTTAGACCACAAGTTTCTGAATCAAAAAACTGCATGTTTGGACACATAATTGTTTGAATTTGATTCAAGTGAAATGGCTGCACGTGATCGGAGATTTTGCTCATCATCTAAAGTGAAGATCAAGTTTCTGGAAAAAAAATGACAAATAAATGAATGCATAATAATTTACTCTCAAGACAAGAAGGGGCCCCAACAGGCTAAAAAATGTTAAAGATTCTGTGATTTGCTAGTGACCAGTCCAGAGTTCAGCCTACTCCACCTGTCACCCAATGTCAACTGGGATAGGATCCGGTTCCAAACGGAGTAAAACTTTACAGATAATGGATTGATGGATGGACAATATTCATTTTGATTCCTTTGACTTCTGACTTTGTGTCCTTTTGCATGTAGCAACTATCAAGACTGTGTTTCAGACTATAGCTGTGACATTAAAAGGTGTATTCTCATGAAGCATATAGCATCATTTTTTTAAATTAACCTACAAGTGCCATTGATTTAAAAAAACAACAACAACACATTTATAGCAAATTGGCACCAGAAAAGTCCAATAGCAATTTTGAGTTAATAGTATCATATTTCAGAAGAGTATAAAGGAATTGGAAAAAAATTCAGTGACAGCAGGAAGATTATTTTGCATTGTGCAACTGACTCTTTGTGAAGCTTTACAGGAAGTCATCCTTTACCAAGCCCCGCCTCCTTAGTAACTGTTACTTATTTAGACAAAATCTGTTGTTGCTGTCCTCTTTCCCATTCAAAACAATTGCGTAAAACTCACTCTTTGACTAACTTTTATTCATATCTAATTAAACTTATTTAAAAAAAATGTGGCCTATAAGTGAAAGAACAGTAGGATGTATGAAGAAAACTCAAAATCTAAATCTGTTAAAATCAGATACATCAGCTGTTCATGTCAACAAAATGCTTTAATTAATTCTGCTAAACTTTTCCTGAACACAAAGTATTGTCAGTGTTAAATTTTTTTCTCTTTCCTTTGAGGCCCTCACAATACAGTTTAATTAATTAATAACTGAAGTTAATTGCAAGTAATTCTATTTTTTTTGAGCAACTCTGTGACTTTTTATCCAAAGAAATGGCTGTGATAAAATGCTTACATGACAAGAGTGACACAAGAGTGTTTGGGTAGGATGTGATGAACAGAAAACTTGAATTGGTCTCACTTTAAGTATTATCTATGGGATTTTTTGCCTCCATTGAAAAAAGACAGAAAGTTGTTTGAGTCAGAAACCGGCGGGAGAGTGAGGAATGACGTGAGTGACAGGGGCCGGACTGGATCCATGCTACTGTCATCATGGTCAACAGCCTTGGTACAAGGGGCCCACAAACATAACTTCTGAGTATAGGCATGCTGTAAAGTTTCTGAACAAAGTTATAAAAATTTACACTTAGAATGTTTTTTTCACAGTGGAAGTAGTTTCGGGTGGGTTTGGGCTGTGTGGTGGGACCCACATTTTCATGGGGCCTAAAATTTCTAGTGTAGCCCCTCTCTGCTCATTTCTACTTTTTCTGAAAGTGGACGTCAGAATGTCTTCCTCTCCTCATTATTTCCTTGAGCTGCCCAGCTCTAATGCTCTTCCTTGGTATATAGAGGTAGACCTAAGCTAGCTCATTTCCAGACGTCTTAATGGGTGCAACTCAATCTAATTATAAGTCTGAGACTTCACCAAAGTGCAGTCTCTCCTATTAACTTTCACAGTTTACGCTTTCCTAAGATCGTCTCTCTGCCTCATCTCTGCGGTCACCTGTCACCAGTTAAAAAGTTCTCTCCCTCGGGGTACAGAGTCCCACAGAAACAGCTTAAAGTTCAAAAAGTTACAGCATCCTGAAACCCGAGTTGTCTGCAGTGTAAAGCTGTCTGATGTTCGTCAGCCCCTCCGCTGCAGACTGATTGAAGATCACACTTCAAAAGAAGGCAGAGGGATATGGTGATACAGAATCGTGTATCAGGGAAACACTTTAGAGCCCCTCATCCTGGACTGTGGAGGAGAAAAACAGTTGTGGTGCATGTGTTAATGTACTTTAATTACAGTACAACATGCTGCCTCGGGGGGTCACTGACCGAGCCGGTTTACCATCTGGGTTTGTGTGGACAGAGCTGCCTGCATGAGAGCGTGAGTAAATGAGTGAAGTGCTCAGCAGCAGGTATGAGGGCGATCTGTTCCACAGCGTTGGCTGTGTTTGACACAAAAACAGAAATATAAGCTTTGAGCAGGGATTGATTTCTAAGAGTGTATCCAGTTTGATTTAATTAGCTGGTACTTATTGCATTCTTTGTCAGTGGTGTAATATGACAGACAGTTGGCGCGGCAGGACGTCTGGACTAGATCCAAGCCCATCTCTGCTGGTAGTGTGTGCGATCAGTCTGCAACCTGCCTCTGCTGGTCTGTCGCTGCTTTTCATACCCACAATAATATCACTGTGTATGGGTGTGTGACTTAATTTGCTCCTTTTACCCCTCCTTTCACATCTGTGATGTGTTAATGCACAAATGCTGATGGATAATATTCTTTAGGATGTGTTTGAACCTGCTGACAGACAAAAGCCAGGTCTCCTAAAGAGCCAACATTGTGATTTTTTTTATTTATAAGCCCTTTAGTGTGTTTAACACGTCCCCTCTGCATGATAGGGTGCTTCAAAAGTGTGGCATCAGGACTTCTTCCTCTCTACATCTTTACAAAGACATGTAACAATGTCCTACCATTGTTTTGTCTGTAGTTTAAGTTGATTGGCTCTTACTGGAAAGAAGAACTGAAATTGTAGAATGAGCGCAGAGTCATTGACAGCGCTGTGAAGGGCTAGACTGACCAACTTCCACAGAGTAGACCAGTCAACCAGTCAGAGCGAACTGGGCCCGTGAGGGGAGGGGGGCTTTAAAGTGACAGGACACTGAGAATACGGGTTGATCAGGGCTACTCAGTATATGAAAACAAGAACGTTTTTGAACATCAGTGATTGTGAACATACTCTAGCAGTCATCAAAATTGAATAGACTGCTTAAAAAAAGTTTGGAAATGTTTTTTTGGTCAATTATGTCTCCACTATAATAATAACAAGCGGTATTGCCTTGAACCTTATAATGAAGTTAAACTTGTAAAGATCTCCTATTTGTGGAATGAGCAACACAGCTGCAGCTCCTCAGTGAAGCAAGAGTGAGGACCCGGTCTTCTTAAGGTGTTGTCTGTCTTTGACTTCATTAGTACCATGTAACTTGTTCCAAATTTGAGAATGGTACCAAGGCTGATGCCAAATAATGCCAACACTTTGCACACTGGAACACCAGCTTCCGGTTGTAGGGGAAGAGGTGATTTTGGCCCCTTTTTTGGGGGACACTACTCACATGTTTAGCTGTGTTGCTCATGTAAGGAATGCACGATCCTTACATGTTGTATTTTATTGTAAAAATGATGAATCAGCCATTCCAACAAAAGACAATATCAATTGGCATTATTAAAAGGGGAGAAGGAAATGACTGAAATAACCTTTCCAAACTGTTTTTGAGGAGTAAATATGAACCAGAGTCAAGACTAAAACACTGAAAAGGACAAGCAGACCTCTCGTTTATGCAATGATCACACTGTTATGTTTCCTCACAGGTACCCCTCACTCCATGACTCAGTTTTTCCCTGCAGGAAGGAGGAAGAGGTGTATTTATGGCAAAACCTTTCAACTCTTAAGGATGCAACTTGTTTCTTGTTCATGCATTACAGTTGGACAGGAGGTGAGTTCATGCAGAGGTATGGAGAGTGTACTCTTTAATGACAGCAGCCCGGTGCCTCTGCTGTTTTAAAATTAATTTGTGCAGAATGTGGACTCATTACTCAATTTTTTTACTTGGCAACAATAAATCATCTATATCTTTCATGGCAGATTAGTCCCCATGATTTTCATCACACATCTTGTTTTAAGTATAACAATAGATAATTTTAATGTGATTAGAAACGTTTTGACAACTTTAAGTTATTGTCAGTGCCTAATTAAAAGCATATATATTTGGTAAAGTAGAATTAGTCATTTTTATTTTTTTTTTATCTTGCATCACATTTTATCTTTAAAGTAAAAAAAACTGTGTCATCGTTTGATTTTGCATTGCTGTATATTATTATCTGTTATGAAATCAGACGGTTATTTGCTGCCTGATTCACTAGTAGGTTTATGACACTTGATATCAAACAACCAGTGATGAACAAATTCTGATTCGTTAAAGAAGAAACACCTTTGCCCCTGAATGTCTGATTGAAAACTTGATCTTTTTATGTTTAACATATAAACGCTGTTGTTTGTTTTTTCCCCTCCACTCTCTCAAAATATCTTCAGTGATGGTTAAGCCTCTGAATTTCTGAAATCATGAAGAAAAAATAAAAGCAATATTAGACTGGACTGTGCACCAAGGGCTAAGTTCGGTTTTGAACAAAGACTGTCAAAAATTAAATATGGGATAATGCCCTTAGAGCTCCACAGGAAGTCATTCCTGCCTGTGGCCATCAGACTTTATAACTCCTCCCTCTAACATCACTGCTCCGTCAGGTCCTGGAGAATAAATGTTTTTCACTGTTTTACACCTCTGATATTTGCTAGTATTTGTAAATAAGCAAACATAAAATCCAGTACAATACCCAGTCAAATATGGTTTACTGTCACACAGTGCTGTCATTTTATATTCGTTCTGTAAATATTGTTAATGTTAATAGTGTTAATTCCCAGGGCTTGCTGATAGTCTGACTTTACTTTTTATTTATTTCCTTCACAAGGAAGTTGAAGTATAGCTTAATGATTCTGCATATTCCAACCTGCTTTCTTATCTTTACTTAATTTCAGTTTTATACTCAATCTATTTTGATGTCTGTTATCTAGTCTATCTGTTCTAATATCTTTGATATTCCTATGCTATAATATGTATAAGAGCAACTGAAACAATAGAATTCCCCCTTGGGGCTTAATAAAGTTTTTCTGATTCTGATTCTGATTTAAAAACTGTTAGCACTAAATTTAAATTGTAATGTCCCAGCAGGCCACAGTGAAACTTGGTGCTTTGAGAGACTTTTTTTTTTTAAATAGTTGTTCTTTACTGGACCGGTTTAGAGCGGGGAGTAAGGGTAGGACTCTAAGTTTTGACATGGAGTACTTCTCAAGGCTGTTTCTTGTTGCAGGCCATCTCTTGGCATTTAAACCCAAGTGAGCTCAAGTTCCCTGTCCAGTATACAGACGGCCATAACTCCTGTTGGGAATACTCTCTGTGGTAACACGCCTCAAATCTAAAAACTGCCCACTGCAACCTTGTCGCTCTTATTTTTATCTTTAGCGGATGACGTTTTATACTCACATGTACGGCATGATGGATTAATGGGCTTAATCTTGTGATGATCATGAGGATGTGGTCTCTCACTTTCTAATGCAAAAATACCAGCGGAAATACACACACACTCACACTGCCCCCAGATGTTTCTTGACATGGTCTGCTGTGACTCCAGTACATTTGTTTATCCCTGCATGCATAGTTAACTCTCCGTGCTCTGCATAACAGAGCTCTGAACACTTTTCCACTGGAACTCTTTTCCACTCATACATCCTGAAGACCTCAGACCCACCACAGACAAAAATCATTCAAGTTTTCTTTTTTTTTCTTGTACTCATATCCAAATTCTTTTCAGATGGTGAATATGAGAATGATATTTAAGGGGTATTAGTAATTATAGTTTGTTTAAAAAAAGGCTCTGTGCCTGTCAGATATCTGCTGGTATGAAAAATCCTCAGCAAACCAATCCTAGAACAAATTAATAGACTGACTAAAAATAGCCACCTTAGGCAAGAAGCAAAATATTTTTAGTTCATCTACTGGCAGGCGTAAGTATTGGTCATGAACCCTGTCTCCTTCATGGTATCAGATGGGACATCGGGAAAAATTTAATATTACAAAACACTGATGTCAAATATACAGCAAGGTGATGAAGCAGGTTAGTGTGGCTCGCACTAGGATTAAGGTTGCTGGTTTGACACCCCGTGTTGACCAGGGTCTTTCTGTGTGGAGTTTGCATGGTCTCCATGTGCATGTGTGGGTTTTGTCCAGGCACTTTGATTTCCTCCCACAGACCAAAAACTTGCTCATTAGGTTGTTTGGTGACTCATAATTGCCCTTAGGGTTGAGTGTGAGTGTGTGGTCTCTTGTCTATCTGTGTGGCTCTGCGATGCACTGGTGACTGGTCCAGGGTGTTCCCCGTCTCTGGCCCCATGTCAGCTGGGATAGATAACAGCCCCCCCATGACTCCATGCGATATACATGATGGATAAATGGATATGTGTCAAATGAACTGTGGTGATATCTGAATTATTTTGTAGTGCTTAAGAGTTCATTTTAATGCAATGTTAGCATGAAAAAAAATCAGAAAAGGAATTCAACCACACTTGGAAGTATAAAGCCAAAAAATAGCATGGTACAAAATAACAAAACTTTTATAAAGATCTTTGATAACTTGCATATATTTTGTTCTTGCAAGTAAAAAAGTAGACATAATAGCTTTTTTAATATATAATTTTTGTTTTACATCACAATGTGATCTGTTTATTAGTCTCTAAAGAGCTCCACTCATTATCTTCACTCTCTTTGTTGTCAGTTTATACACAAGGAATTTGAATTGGTAAAATTAACTGAAAACAAGATCGATACAATTATGCTTATCAATACCATTATTCATCAAATCCCTCAGTGATTCCTGTGGATTTTCTGTGTGGAAAAAAAGTATTTTTAATGGCAACAATGTAAGACAGTTTTAGAAATAGTCTAGTTAACTTTTATAACCAGAAGTTTAACAAATTTAATTTAGTTTTACTTCCTATTTTTGAGCTTATAATATTAATGTTGACTTCAGTTTGGCTCCAGGAAAGTAAGAGCACAGTTAACATGGCCCTCATGGCCAGAGATGCCCATCCCTGAAGTAACGCCAATTTCCACATAGGTACAAAATCCACCTACATAGCGTTCGGTACATGCTGTCTAAATTGCCCCCAGTCTCTTCAATCATTTGGTTTCCACAGCCTATGCCTCAATCCCTGTGTAGAGCATGCTAGCAGTGCAGCTCCAAGCTGGTTTACTGGTATTAAGTGGCGTGTGTATTTTCTGCAGGAGCCGCGTCAACTCTGCATCAGTCTCCACCAGGAAGATCAACCAAACACATGAAAAAACAGAAACCAGGGTTTGCCTGGTAATTTCAATTACAGTGGAGGCAGTGGAAATTTTTGCCAATAGCAAACAGTGTCAGGCAGAAAACAAAACCTGTTGTTTGCATGTTGCTCTTGGAAGTAATGATGGCTACGACAGAAACAGGCGACATTATAAAAAAATGAAAACGAAAATTGTTGTCCTTTTGACAATTTAATTGGGTTTCAATAGGCATTTCTATAGGCTTCGTAGCATATTTTACAAGCTTTTTATTCTACAGGTTTTATAAGCAGGTCAATGCATTCAGTAAGTTGTTTCAGTCACTAGGTTCTGTAACTTCATTGTGGCAACAATACAATAACAACTTGACATTAAAACGAAAATGTATTTTTAATACTTAAGTGTTTTCAAAAGCAGGTACTCCTGTACTTTAACTTAAGTAAAAATTTGACTAATATAATTTTCACTTGTACTGGAGTACAAGTTTCACAAGTAATGGAGCTGAGTACTTTGTCCACCCCTGCATTTTACCATGGTACTCTAATAAGGCGATCTAACTGATGAGGACCTCTCCCGCCTTCTCAAATGTTCTTTTAAGACTAAAACATACAGAGAACTCACCTTTGAGTTTTCTCCTTGATGTCTTCCGCTTGCCACCTCTTTATTCCTACAGGTGTGACTTGTGCAAACAGCTGCTTTGTGTCACATGCTTTGTCAGATTGTTAACACATAATCAGGCCACACGCTCTTATAAACATCAAAGTGTCTCTTCTTTTCCATGTTGGTTGCAGCGTCCTCTCTGCAGCTTTGAACACACAGACCATTATTACCTTTGAGGTGAGGAGATGTAGGAGTTCTTAGAAGAAGGTGTGCAGAGAGGAAAAACACTCATGCACAATGCACCACCACACACATGCACATATATTTTTATATACAGCCAAGGCATTTCTGAAAAGAAGCCTTTGATGGTGCGGCCCTCACTCTTCATTTGCCATTTAAGTTGGCATTGGCAGAGTTCTTCCGAGGTCCTCTGGCCCCAACACACACATCACACGCACACACACACACACACACACAGCTCTGAAAGCCTGGTGGAGCCTGCAGGGAGTCAAACTGCTCTCACCTGTTGTCTCTGGCAGCCTAAGAGGGGACGATTAGTGCCCAGCACTAACAATATGCTCTTTGTTCCCCCCCTTTCTCTGGCTTTCCCTCTTTGCCATCTCACACTCACAGTCTGTCGCTTCTGACACCGCTCATTTCTCCCTCAGCCCGGCCGTCTGTCCGTCTCTTTTTCTCCCCTTCTCAGTGTATGTGTGTCCATCTTTCTCGATTACTATTTCTGTCCCCCTCCCTCTCTGTTTCGATCTGTCTCCAATGCCCTTGTGGCCGTGAGAACAGCATGTGGAAAACAGTTGAGCACTTTATCACAGATCATCGAGGTAATCCTTTGTAAATGTGCTTCACGATGGCGCTCATGTGCTCCCGAGGTCTCGACATTGGAGCAATCAAAAAGAGTGAGGCCAGATATAACTCATTTGTTTTGGCTCTCAGTGCGTTTACACACATAGTTAAGCTTTAGGAAGGGCTTTATTGGGATACTTAATTAGGGGCCTTCTGCAGGGAGATGAGTTTAGGCATATCCGCAAAGACACATGGGCACAGAGATTCAGCATTTCAAACTGGAAACGCGTTTTTGAAACAATGCACAGTTTTGCAAAAACTCTCTCTTAAGCTGTTGCCAACCACTACAGGAATAAATAGGTGCAGGGATGACATATTTTGTAAGCCAATGCAAAAGTTAGCATCACACTGGTTCCCTCAACTGAAGCCCACGTAAAGGCAATGGGATTTTTCACTATATTAAGGATCACTGCTAATATTAAGCTCTACGAAAAGTAATGAAACTTACATGATCTGCTATTGTGAAAATGTTTACAAACAAGCCTGCTTTTCACAATGTTTAAGCTTAAACGTAATCTGTGAAACTGAAAAGTTATAAAGTAGCCTACTATAAAACTACAACATGTTAGTTTAACTTAGAAGAAACTGCAATATTTCCAGTGTATAACAGATTATTGTAACCACCTGTTTGAGTTTCCTCATAGTCAAGTGTATTAAAAATTGATTATTAAAAAATAACCAGAAACGCTCGCCATTGAGTCCCCATTTTTCAGTCCTTCAGAGCAGTTTTTTAGCAACCGTTGTTATAAACACACAACAAGGCTTGAAAATTCAGAAGCAGGTAACATCAGATGCATTTTATTGTTTCCCATTAAACATTAAAAACCTAATGTTCATGTGTTCACCAGAAGCCTTATTTCAGGCACTTATCTGAAACTGGTATTCTAAATCCCATTTACTCTGGAGGGCTGGGGACCAGGAAATGCTAAATTCTAATTCTCACCTGCACTAATCTATAAGTCATTACCTGATAAGTTCAAAAATACTCAAATACTCCTTTAATCATGCATAACTTGAGGCCTTATGTATCAACTCTGACAAATTATGGAAAAAATGTGCCCACTACTGTGTCCAGGCACTCCAACATTGTTGTTTGGTTTGCTTACATCTGAAATTTGCTGAATTACTTGGCTCTTTTAGCACCAATATGTAGCTTAGCTTCTGTATGGACTCTCTTGTAACAGAGGTAGAGCTAATCACTGTTGCTAATACATTTATCATTTACATGTAAATAACAGAAAATCTCAATAACACTAAACCATTGCTTTAACTAAATGACTGATATAAGGACTCAGAGGTAATATGTTTTTAACATTAGCATGAAAGTATGGTATGAAAAAAGCTGTGCAGAAATGTGCGGTTGGCGGCGCATGTTCCACTCTGAATGCATTAGCATGAATTATTGAGGCCCAGACATCCTCGACTGGCATCCGCGGGTGAAAGTGTGTAACAGAGGTGTGTGTGTCCCTAATGCAGGATGCAAACAGCACCAGTTTGACATTTTGACAGGCTGGGTCACACGTGCAGCTGTATGAAGTGGCCTTGACCTCTGGGACATGTTCATAAGTTGAGCTGTATGGTTTTTCATCATACTGAAATAAAGTAAAAAAGGACAGATTGGCAGAAAATATAAAAGTGTCGCTCAGCTCCATCTTCACTTAACTTAAGCATTCCTAACAGTGGGTTAAAGTTCTTCAGCTGTTAACTAAATAGAAGCTTTTGCTTTGTATTTCAGTTAAAATCTTGTATTCTGTTCGGATGTGTATTAAGAAAAATAAACTTAACTCATCATGTGTAAGGTAATATTTTCAGGGTTTAGGGTGAAAATAGCAGAAACACAAAGAGCATGCATCCATATATTTAATTTAATCTGTTTTCAAGTGATAATGAGCTAACATGTTTTTTTCTTAGGATCTATAGGAATTAGATCATAATGAAACAAGTGTTTTTCGCTAGCCTGCATCTGGTTGTTGTTAATTCAGATTAGAAAGACGTAACTCTAACCAAAGTGAGTGGTGATGCATGGAGAAATTAGTTTAACAAAAAACAAACAAAAAAAAAATGTTACAGACTGACAGTCTGTAGTTTCTACTGTAGCAACTCTTGAAAGAAAATTCTTTACCACACAAAAGCTACACCTTCGAGAAAAGTATCAATCTAAGTTTCACCAACATCAAAAATGTAGCTCACTAAATTTGAACTGTTTTAATTTATTAATGACTGTATGAATAAAAATGATTAAAACATATAAAATATACTTCATATTTGTTGCATTTCTTAATTTTGCTTTTTGGTATAATTTTAAGATGTACAGCACTAAATGATGTCCGCTCCCAAAAGTAATCATTTCTATTGTTTCTGCTTGCTTTTGTAGGTACTCTGTTGCATTCATTTTAACAAAATCATTATGATCAACAATTGAAATTTACATATTTCCAATTATGGAGGCAATTAAAAGACTGTTTTTGGTTTCATATACCTGTAATTCCTAATATGTTGAAAGATTTCTTTAACATCTTAAATCTAACCTAAAATGACAGATGGACTGTTTAATATAGGCCTACTGTATTTCACGAGTACAGCAACAGCCCAGAAAGTGTTTGGGAATGGGAGGAACCCTTCAGCAGCAAATAGAGCAAGTGACTGGATGATCGTTCTGTCCATCACATTCACTACGGGCCAATCTGATAGTGTAGTAGACTGGCACTACTGCAGAACTTAACCCACTTTGTAAAACAAACTGTCTGCAAATCATGTGGTAGGTGGAGCAAAAATATCCTTTCAATAGAAAAGTTGGTAGTGTTGTTTGTTTTTCATTTAATAAAGAAATGCGGTTAGCATCTTTGCTAATCTTTGTGCAATCAGTTACTTCCTGCTGTTGTTTTGCTTATTCTTCCTGCTGGAAGGATGCTGATTGGGCCATCATGATCGTTGTAGATTGGAGCTTGGCAAGATGGATCTCACTGAACACAGACATTAAATCCGGCTCTTCCATCTGCACTGTAGGGCTATCTAAAGTTATGTTTTGTAAGTAATCAGTAAAATAAACAGTCCTTTTGCTGACAACAGAACTACCACTAAATGCTATAATCAAGTTACACAGAGGTTGTTGATCCTACCCCAGTGGCTCACATTAGTCCCTGTTGATGAGATACATGATGATGGTTTCTGGGGATAGTTAACTTCAATGTGTTTATGTAATTTCATTCAGGAAACATCTGTGCGTGTGTGCTCACAGTGTGCTTGCTCCCACTCATCTGCCCACAGGTTCCAGGCAGCAGCATGGATGAAAGCTGTACAAATCAAGCTGCAACACCATCATGAAGAAATACACATACACTTTCGACTGTGACAGAGTGTTCTGAGGTTGCACCACTGCTCCTCATTTTTTCGGTGGAAAAATGTGGCTTGTTAAGACACTACTGCACTGCTTGATTAATAAACTAGCTAAGCTACTTAAAAGCTATTTAAATCAGAAAAAATAGAAAAGAAGTCCACCCACAAAGTTCAACAATTAGGGCTCTGATTTCTTAGACCAGGCGCTGGCGGGGCGCACCTGCCCTGCGCTGCGCCTGCGCCGCGCCAACGGGGTGTGTCCAGGGCATTTTGCAAGTTTCGTGCACAGCGCAGGCAGGTGCAGGCAGGCGCACCCACGCCTCCGTCCTTCCCACCTGCGCAAGTAGCAGAGAGGGAGGAGAGAAGGCGTGAGTGGGTTTAACACAGCCGAGTGTAATCTTTACCAATCAAATGAACGCCTCTCCTCGCCTTTAAATGCGCCGCGGGCGAGGTGCAGTGACAATTTCACCTCAGTGGCGAAGAAGGTCAGAGCCGCTGTCACTTTTGCAGCAACTGAGCGCAGGGGGCCACCGGGCCGCACATCGGAGGCCACGATGCACGTCACCGAGTGGACCACCTCGCAGGACAGATGTATTCTGTTCCTGTGTCATAATAGGAGTACAAAATTAAGTGATAGTTACATTTAAACACAGAAGCAGGCTTATCCATTCATCATGCTTGTGATCCACCTGCATTCCTGGTCTGTCATCACCAAGTAGCAGAACCTTTGGTGAAATACTCTCTCCTGATATCTCCTCCTCATCCTCCTTGCAATAATGTACTCCATCTTTTTAGATCACGTTAAGAATACAGATTAAAACAGAGAAATATGGGCAATCACAGGTAAATCCTTAAGACCCCGAGTGACTTACATTTATTCAGCGAGCGTCTCTCTCTTTTTTCTTTTCTTTTGAATTTCATGAGATGAGAGAAGCCGGATACTCCGTATCGGATGATGTGGCTGTTTGTGGTTGGCTAAGAGATGTGAACTAGTTAGTTTGCCTCAATCTTCCAGCTGCCGTCAGGTTGAGTTTCCATTATGACAAACGTCTCTGATCTGACATCAGATGTGACGGGACAATTAATATAGATACAAATGTATGTGCTGGTTCAGACGGTTACATTAAATAGTGGTTGCTGTGATTGTTTATTGCATTGAAATGTGCCTGACACTCTGGAAACCTGCCTGTGAGGTTTTGGTGACGTGTGCGCACTGTGCGGCAGTCTGCCAAATGACCACTGCACGGGGTGCGCCTTGCCTGCGCCGAGAATAGACCAGGTTGGAGCTGGCGAGCTTTCAGCACACCTTCTGTGCGTTTTTTTGGCACAAAATTGTCACTACACCAAGCTGAATCTGTCGACACCTCCCCCTGGTGTGCCGTCACACCTATCTCGGCGCAACCGGTCCACCAAATTGCCAAATTGGCCGGACAAAATTACCACTGCAAGGGGTGCGCCAGGCTGCGCCACCCTGAGTTGCGCCAGGAAATTAGAGCCCTTAGTGTCTTCAGTTACTAGACGCTTGTGTCTCTCATGATCCTGCTTTGAATTTAGTTAAGTTTCCCGTTTTGTTCTTGTTTTTTGTCTTGTCTTCATGTTTCCTGTTCTATTTTGAAAATTCACCCATCTTTTGTTGTTCCCTCAGGTTTTGCTTCCTGTCCAGCATTGTCACACCTGCTCCCTGATTGTGCTTCCCCAGCTGTGTCTCATCACCCCCAATTACCTCGTATATTTAACCCTCGTTTCTTCCCTTGTCTTGTTGCCGGATTGTTGTACATTCATGTCACTCTTTAGCATTTATATCATAGTCATAGTTCTGATCACAACCTCCTCTGTTTGGACCTCGCCTATTGTCTTGTGCTTTTTTGGATACCTCAGCCTGGTTTTTGCCTACCTTTTTGTGTACCAAACTCTGCCTAGTCTGACTACCACCTTTGTGTACTGAACCCTGCTTTGCCTGACTGCCACCTTTGTGTATTGAACCTGGACTGTAATAAAGACCCTGTTTTTGCCTCTCGGACTCTGGTTGTCTGCTTTAGAGTGTTCTGTGCCTGTTGTTCACGACAGTGTCAAAGTGTCAAAGGAAAGCCCCTGTCCCAGCTTTTGTTTTTCTTTCCAGTTCACCTGTTCATCCATGAAATGTCCCCAACAGGTGATTTTTTTGCGCATTCCTCAACTTTCCCAGTCTTTTGTTGCCCCTGTCCCAGCTTTTTTTGGAATGTGTTGCAGGCATCTAGTTTACAATGAGTGAATATTTGCAAAGAAACAAAGGAGTTTATCAGTGTAAACATTAAATATCCTGTCTTGATATGAATTCAGTTGTGAATATAGGTTGTAGAGGATTTGCAAATCATTGTATTCTGCTTTTAATTGCATTTTACTCTACATTCCAACTTCACTGGAATTTTTTTTTTTACAACAAAATATTTACATTTGACCTTAAAGTGTCAGCCTAGAACTCCTGTAATTTATGTCCATTTTTTGTCATGTAACGTATATAGTAAAAGAATAAACAGCCTGAGTTTTGAAAATCTGAGGAGCATTAATTTTAACCCAGAGAAAACTCATGATAGTTTTAGGGACACTCAATCAGAAGTGGGACAGAATCATGTGTTTGGAAAAATACAGATAGAAAAAAAAGAGCCTCCAGTTATCAGTAGGTACATAAAGTCAGTGTACCGTAAACCAAAGTCACACGCTTTAGCTGAATTTCAGAACAGGTTCCTTATCGCTACTACAGATAGTGTCTCCAGTCACCTGAATAGTCTGCAAACACACCATGCACTGCATGACGGCTGTGCATATTACTAAAGACTGACTGCTCGGGAGTTACTGGAATGATGACTGCATTGCAACTGGAGGTGAATGTTTAAACTGTAATCTCACATGTTTTGTAGCAACATTTTAGATTTATTTATCACCACAGCATTGGAGAGAAATTAAAACACATTAAGATAATGAAATTTAAAAAGAAGAGATAAATGTATCATGCACTCACTTTCAGTCCAAAGAAACACTGACTCACCTCATGGCTCTCTTGTTTCTGTTGGCCCCTCTCACTCTGCGGCACAGTGACTGAGTTTGGGTTGGCTCAGATGAGTGGCTGGATCACAAACAGTACCTGTCAGCTCCTGGAGGCTCGTATCGCCCCGCTGTGCAGCGCTCGCCTGAGTCTGTCTACTACATTTAGTCCTGATCCTGAGAACGTGCCACTACATGTGAACAAATCCATTTTAAAAACCTTGACCAAAAGACCTTTAAGAGTGACCTGATGACCCCAGACAACCTGGCTGAGGAGAACACATCTGAATGTAACCCTCTGTGAAGCACTGTTCCCATTTCCTGAAGTCTAAGCATATCAAATATGGCGGCTTTGTGTGCATGTGAAAATGAAGATGAAGACCTGATGGGCCAAAAACGTGCATGCAAATTAGGTTCAAACAGCAGTCAAGTGATTCTCTAAATTAGTGATCATCAGCTGACGGCCCCTCACACATCAGGCTCCCCACAACTTCCAATCCAGCCGCTAGAATATTAGAAAATCCAGAAACGTGTGCAAGTTGTGGGTTGTTGTTTTTTTTAAAGGTTTTGGCATTAAATCCCTGACTACTAATGAAACCTCCCAAATAGAACAGTTTAATCAGGAATGACTTCATGTTTGATCTGTTCACAGAAATCCACCTGTGAGCCATTTTTAGCCAACAATCAGCCAGGACATTGAGTATATTGGAGCAAAACCCAGAGATGAAAACATGAAAGCCCCAGAGAGAATTAGCCAAGATGCTGCAACTACCCCTTGAGGCTGGCAGCAGTATAGGTGACAAGGACTGATTTTGTTTTAAAAGGCTAAGAACTACAGTAAAAAAAAATGTAAAAAATGGTAAAATTCTAAATCTGAAACTAATATTATGTTTATTGGACCAAACTATTAATATTCTTATTATTTATTTTAAATACAGCCCCCATGTCAGGAAAAAACACTCACCCTTGTACAACTGTAGTTGATGACCTCTGCTCTAAATGATGCAAGTCTCAGAAACATCAAATTCTTTATGGCAGTGCCCCCTAAAGTGTGGGCAATGGCCCCCAAGTGGACCCTGATAAACTTTTAGGGGGCATCAGAGGTCATATTCAAAAGATAAAGACCGTAAGCATCACTGAAAGCACATTTGTATTGATAATGACAAGCTAACTTTTATTATTAATACCAGTAAGTTTTTGCTTCTTTAAACTGTCCAGTGGTGCAGGGATGACATATTTTTGATGGACAATGCAGAAGTTAGCATTAGCATAAAAATTAAGAAACTTACATGTTCTGTTCTTTATGACGATCTTAGCAAACAAACCTACTTTTCGAGATTTTTTAAGCTTAAAAGTAATCAGTGACAGTAAAAAGCTATTATGAAGCTTATATGGAACTACAACATGGCAGTTCGACCGGTGTATAACATCTTGTTATAACTTCTTGTTTGAGATATTCTACTGAATAAAGTGACCTGAAGCTGTGGCAGTAGTGTCTGAATTATTGTTTATTAAAAAAATATCAGAAATGCAGGGTCCCTGACTATTTTTGTAGTCTTTATTAGTAGTGTATTAAAAACATCATTTTAAAAACACAACATCGCTTTAGAATTCAAAAGTGGACAGTATCAGATGAATTTAGCAATTTAACATTGAACATTAAAATTTTGTGTGGATGTGTTCATTGCAAACCTTAATTCAGGCATTTATCTGAAACCAGTATATTAAAATCCCATCCTGGGTTGTGAACTCAGAAGTGCTAAATGCTAACTCACTTCTGGGTTTTTCCACTTATTCCTGCGCCATTCAGTAAACAATATACAAAAACTAGGGACCAACCATCATATCTTACTGTGTTCTGAATATACTTTCATAGATAAAACTAATAGATTATACTATGTACAAATATAATGCAAAGGCAATATCCAAAAAACATCTTATCTTTGAAAAGGTCATGTTATTCATTTTCAAGTTTATTTATTTTTTTATTTTTTTATTATTATTATTTTATTATTATTATTTTTATTAGTATTACTTGTAAAAGTTGAAGTAATTGATCTGGCTGTTTTAGTGCTGTTTTCAACAGCCCTGCATTCTTTCCACAGCCTATGCTCTGTACAGGCCTTTCCACCTCCAGCCAGTGGGCTTGAACTACTAAAGAAATAGTGACAGGACAGCACAGTGGGAGGTCTCCTTGGGGCATGGGAAACTGGTCATTTCAAGAAACTACTGTTGTGTTCACAGGAGGGAATGGAGAAGTTCTGATGCTGCAAACTTTCCTTTGTTGTGTATGGAAAGACTCTACCATGTAGAACATACTATGGGGCGTATAGGACTCCCCAAAAAAGTAAATTTGAGTGCTTTAAATTTGTCAAATTCATCCAACAACACAAGCATTATTTCACTCTTTAGTATATTGTTGCTACCTTCAAAATTGCTACTTATCAGGAAACAAAAAAAAACTACTAATAATAATATGTATACTGTTTTGTCCTGATTACAAATTGTACTTTTGGACTCTAATTTGGTTAAATTTATATAAAGGCAACTCACCAACATGGAGGGGGACCAATGGAACTGTTTAATGCAAAAAAGGAAATCACAAAAATTAGATAGGAGGTTTGTGCCCAACAGCAACGAAATGTACCTTATGTGGTGCAGTTTTATTGAAAAGAGTTTTCATTTCAAACAAGAAGTAGACAGCAGAGGAGGGTAGAGCTGACAGTTTCTTTGTTTGGGTTTTTTGTTTGTTTGAGAGCCTCATTGTTTTGAATTTTTAAATACATCATACATTTATTGCATTTATAATAAATAATAATAAATTTCATACCATTTTTATTTGAATACATCCTGTTAGATTTTCTTCATCAACCTCGCTCATGTCAGAGTGAAGTATAAGTTAACCACAGAGTTCGTCAGTCAACATCTTTTGTCTTATTTAGTGTCGTACTGGGCCGTGTTAGCCTCTTCCAAACAGGCCCGTTGGCTCATTACATGGATGTAGTATATTTGCGGTAGAGGTAGCAGCAGCTCAGCCCTGCACAGTAACAAACACTTCCCTAGTGAGAAATACTGTGGAGCCAGAGCTGTGTTTTAAGGCCTCGCTGATGGGCCATGACAGATTGAGTCCCCCCCATGGATTGGGGCCTCTCTGCTCTCCAGCATGCATGATCTTTATTAGACTTCAGTATGCCTCCCTGTGGAACCAAGTCACCCAGCTTGACCTGGACCCCTTTGGCTTGTGATTGGTGGCCCCCCAAAAAAAACAAGTCGCCTGGGCCCTTTAAGGCCACAGGAAACTATTCAGACACGTGCTGTAAATCAACAGGCAAGAACAATGACACCCAGGGAAGCTCAGCCTCTCCCGTATGTGAATATGCATCATAGCTCATGTCTGCTTAACTTGGAAAGAAACCCACTTTAATCTCAAGGAGAGTGAGTGCTCACAACTTTTGACTCAAATCTGAAGCCAAACAGAAAAGTTGCATCTCCTTATATGCACTTACTGTCTTTTATGACTCTGATTTCTCTGTGAAAAATGTTGCTTTCAGTATACATGGCCAGATATTACAAATTCACATACAATATTAATGTTTTTCTCAGTCCTGCAGACACAAAGTTCTCCAACAGCTGTGAGAGATGAAGCATTCTTGTTAACAGGATTTATGTAGAGAAGTACGAGCAATCAATATTTCAGCTCATCTGCGTTCAGACTGGGGGAGTCTGCAATGTTAGCTGCAGATTTAGAGGATCAAGAAGACAGTAAAGTACATTATTGAATGTTGACATACTAAGCCTTGGCTGATTTATGCACAAGGCAGTGGCTGCTTTCCTGAAATCATATTACTGCACTGACATGCTGAGACAACATGTGCACAGAGGGAGCAGAATGTGCTCCCCCATATGCTTAAAAAGGATAGCTTAGTGCTCAAAGTTACTGCTCCAGCCTGAATACACACTGGTTTTATCAATATTGAATCTGTTCTAAAGTTGAGAGCCAAAAATTCACTGAAATACGTAAAGAGTTCAGCATTCAGCTAGAGAGTTGAAGGGAAATCTCTGCTAATACCATATCAGTTATAAAACAGGGGGATAAACATTTTTTTACTGCTAATGATTTAGATAGGATATTCTGACAATATTATAAAAAGTTATATACATCTTCCATAGCTAACAAGAGGATATAGAGCAGTTTCTCCTTAAAAAAGACATACCCAAGCTTCAACTGCAGGAGGCAGCTGGACTGGAATCACTCATAACCGAGCCTGAAATAAGGAAGGCAATCTCCTGAATGAAACCTGGGAAGTCACAGAGCTGTGACTGACTAGCAGAAGAATATTATAAAGCCTTTGCAGATATTGTTGTACCAGTATTACAGAGGGTATATCAGGAGATGTTTTATAAGGGCTGTGTAGCTCCAACTTTAAATGAAGCTGTAATTTGACTAATTCCCAAAACAGGCAGAGATGCAGCAGACCCCTCCAATTTTAGGCCTATAAATCTGCTTAATCTGGATTGTAAGGTTCTTACTAAATTTTAGCGACTTGTTTACATTTGGTGCTACCAAGTATCGTTCACCACAGTCTGGTTGGTTTCATGAAAAATAAAACTTCCACTGATAATGTTAGACTCCTGCTACACTTAATGTGGCCGAATTAATCCCAAAATGTTCCAATTACTGCCATTTCTTTGGATGCAGAGAAGGCCTTTGATAGGGTGGAGTGGCAATTTCTGCTTTCCACTGTATCTCATTTTGGCTTCCATTCTAACTTCATTAAATGGATTAAAATGTTGTATACTGAACCTAAGGCAGCAGTGATGATTAACGGGATAGTCTCCCTTTTCCTTAATCTGACCTGAGGAACTCCACAGGGTTGTTCATTGAACCCATTATTGTTCATCATCTTCTAAGTAGTTCTAGCTGTGTCTGCCAGAGGAATAGAAGGAGTGAGGGGAGGAGATGATGAACATAAATTGTTTTTATGGGCTGATGATATTTTTGCAGTGGTATCTGAGCCTTTAACTTCTCTGTCACAACTGATGGACTCTATACAATCCTTTTCAAAATTTCAGGCTATTCTGTCAACTGGAGCAAATCTGAGGCAATACCTCTCTCCAGGTCATGTATTTCATCTATGGTGGAGAAGTTTAATTTTAGGTGGGTATGCAAGGGAATGCAATATCTTTGCATCCAAATCTCTGGAGACATGGGTGAAATTGTGGCACAAAACTTTAAACCCTTGCTTCAAAGGATAAAAGCAAACTTTGATAAGTGGGAAAAATTAAAGCTTACGTTATGGGGAAAAATTAATGTTATAAACAATGATAGTTGCCCCACAGTTTTGTTATGTCGCAATGATGTTACCAATTAAGATAGCATCCACTACTTTTAGACAACTGGATGATGTAATAATAAAATTCTTTGGGGTGAAAATAGACTACGAATATAACTAAGAAAGTCATGTGCACATAAGGAGAAGGGAGAGCTGGGCCTCCCAGACCTAAGATTGTTCTATTTAGCTTTTCTGATGGCAAAAATAGCAAGGTACTGGCAAGCTACAGAGGACAAAGCAGCCTAGATAGGGGTAGAAAAGGAGATATGCTTGCCTTTCCAATCCATTTGGTGGGAAAAGATAACTTTTGGAAATTTTTGCAAATAAGGAGTTTCATTATCTCAAAGTCATACATTATCAGGGATAACATAGAGACTACATAAAAACTTCCACTTTGGAAATGAAAAGCCTCACAATTTTATAAAATTGCTAATTCTTCTTTCAGTAATGACTCTGACCAGCTCGAGATGATTTGGCAAAGGGACCTTGGTGGGGAGATTGAAGATCATGAATAGTGGCTGATGGTGAGAAATTTGAGAGAGGCAAGGAGTAAATTTACACAATACAACATAATACATAGATACTATTATACACCATCTAGATTGTATAGGATGAAACATTTGGGTAGAAATCCAAAAAATAAACTGGAACTTTCCTTCACTGTAAGTGGGAATGTATTTTAATCAGATCTTTCTGGACTCAGATTCTGAATATCTTGAGTGACGGGCTCAGATCAGAAATCTCCTCAAATCCACTGCTCTGCTTACTGGGGGATAAATCTCACCTACCCAATATAACCAAGTGTAACTTTTTGGTAATTTTGGTGGGTACAGCAACAGCATGTCGAGTCATCTTAAGACATTGGCAGGCATCTGAAATTCCACAGGTGAAAGAATGGGTCTGTGCAATGACCGACACAGCATCCTATGAATGTATGCTTAGTAGACCAAGTGATGACAGGGGGAGGGGGGTGTCCCCATGGGACAGGTTATGGGACTGAATAAAGGTGGATAATACCCCCTGCTGGGATTCAGTGTTTATTTTATTTTTTTATTTTTATCTCTGGCTTTTCTGTTCCCATTTACTCCCACAAGTGAGTCAAAAACTTGTGTTAGAAAAAGGGTTTAGCGTTTGCGATAGATGTAGATGAAGGGGATAAAAGGACATGCTGCATGCCAAGTAAAAACCTTGACAGCAGTGAGTTAAAGAGACAATGTGTAGTGTTTTAAGTAATATATGAGCTAAAAACGATGTCTACATTCATAAATATGTCCTCATTTGTGTCAAATTGCTTCTTCCAACAATCTGACTTGTCCTCCTGAGCAAAGAATTTTGTATCTGTTTTAAGTCCTATAGAGGCTTCCGTGTCCTTCCAGTCTATAAAGACTATGAACACCTGAGAGGGACGTAAAGCACAACGTAGTACTACTGGCCAAACATGTTTTCACTCAGAGCCAGCATGACTGAAATGGAGGAGCACAACAAGACGTGCTTGTCACTTACCCAACAAATTTGACAGCCTAACACTAATGATTCAACGCAGTTTGCAGTTTTGTTTGAAGTAACCGGCTACCGTAAAGTCCAGCGGGTACAGCGCACATTTGAAAAAGTGAGGCGCTAGAGAGCACTATTCATTTGAATGTAAAGTACAGTTTTACCACTAGATGAGAGAACAAAATACACAGTGTGGCTTTAAGTTAGGTTTTGTGAAGGTCAAATCTAAGGTGGTTTTAAAGGCATCACCTCAAGTAAGATCATCTAGAGGATATACCTCTCTCAGTGTTTATGCACATTAAACAGTGGTGGTGGTGGTGGTTGGGGGGGGGCATAGGTGGTTTTGACACCTACTGATTGGTTGCTTTGTTCCAATTAATCACCACAAATTTGCATATTGCCATTGGATCATTTCACATTCACACAGCAGTATTCTGAAGCAGGCCAAATCACACAAAATAGCAGGGCAAGCCTTACACCACTACATAACAGCCAGCAGCTTTGCTATGACTCTGCATTATTGGAAGGAAGCTCTCAAGCTAAGCTAACAACAGAGAGGTCCAGTGTCCCAATAAAGGTCCAGTGTCCCATTAAAGAGTATACAGGTGAGCATATTTATCAATGTCTGGCATTCCTTGCAACGTCAATGGACAAAAAATATCACTGCACAGAGAAAAAAGCTTTTAGCATTTGCTTGTGTCTACAGCGAATCACAGAGCACCACCAGATAGCATGGTAACTTGTTTCACGGTAACATCCGTAGAAGAGTCCACAAAAAACTGTCATAAATTCAGAAAAGAAGAGAGCTGCTTTAATACATACCCCTGTTTTAATGAGCTGGACTTCATTCTGGGAACTAAACAGTTGAAGCTGTTGAAGTTGTCAATTCCTGTGATGATCTTCTGTAGAGACAGTGATTAATGTTAATGTGCTGATATTTTCATTGTAGGATTCGTCTGTGCACAGAAAGCGACTATGGGATCCAAAACATTATTATTAAGTAGTACTTTGTTTTGCTTGGTTGCTTATGTATCTGTAATTCAGTTATAATTACCACTGCTACTGCTTATACCACTACAGCAGTGTAATGATTTAACTCGTCACCCAGTTTGTGCTGGTTGCTGAGTCAATTGTGTCCTCACTGCAAAGGAACTGCCAGCGGTCGACTGGAATCACTTCACCTGTACCCTGATCTTTGTTAGAAACTTTGAGAAGGGCAGTGAGTTAACAGCTGCTAACAAACAATGTTGTACTTATTTTTATACATTGTTATGGAGATAACTCCAAATGTAGATTTTAAACCCCTTCTCCAGTTTGCCCTTCGGAGCAGGGAATGGGCATCAGCGGTGTGGTATAGATCATTGATGTTTAGTTTTGGTAAATTTGCAGACACCATGAGAAACTTGCCTTGGTAAAGTTAATGTAAATGGAGACAGACTTAAACCAGAAACCGGGACGGGCATATTTGCCACAACCAGAAGTACATCCTGAAGTTCATGCCATGAATAAGTATTGGCAGAAATTTTAATATCCGCAGATATTGATATCATACTGTGCATTTCATATAGCGTAGCGTGCTAAGAACATCTTATAATGCAAAGTGAAACCAGCAGACATGGCATTTTTTACTTAAGCAAGGGGAAAAGCAGGATCTGATTATGGAAAGTTCTTTTATTCATTTTATTTAGTGTGAAAGATATGTCTGCACAAAAAGTAACTTAAACTCAGGTGTGAAAAGGTCTTTGTATGATTATAACCAGTTATAATGTCATGTCCAAGGCAGAAACTGCTCCTCAAATGCTGTAATTGAATGTAATTTCTGATGCAACATATCCTCAACAAATTCATAATAAACAAGAAAGGGGTGAACTTAAGGTTTATTTCACAGCAGCTCTTCTTTTCTGAAGCTTGCCTCTTTTGTCAAACTTATTACAATTCCTGCCTGATGGTGATGCAAAATATGGGTGAACAAATGTCAGATATTTATCTTACCTCAGTGAGGGTGCACTAACCAGCTCTGTAAGTCATCCATAAAGATTCTTTAAAAGCACAGTTGATCTGTTTTGTTCATGCAAAGTTTATACACGTATAACTCGTTTTCAGACTGAAAGATATCAAATGACCCTAACAACAATCTTGTCGTTTTTCAGTTCTGTACCTTTGTTTGAAGCACACATGGACAGTGACTTTCACTCCAAATGTAATCTGTATTATAGGACGAGGTTCAAATTTGAAGCTACATTCAGGGTAAAAAAAAAAAAAAAAACTCCTGAAAATATACAGAAATGTACAAAGAGAACTACATTTTTGGCAAAGAACTTTATCACCCGTACCTGGCTTGACCTGGAATTTTTTTTGCCTGCCTCTCAATAATATCTCCACCAGAAGTGGGATGTTTAGTTTGTTTTCTGTTCACACTGTAGTTCATTAGCGGAAGCAAACACAAAGGAAAGGATTTTTTTTAGTTAGTAGTTACTAATATGTAAATAATAATCAGCATCATCACAGTGAAGCTACACCCTGGGGAAATTTGTCAAGCTAATGGTGCGGCCCATTTGATCTCAGAGGTCAGACTGTCCTAGTTGCAAATTAGACACTGGGAATCCCCTTAACAAGGACTTTCTACTCAGGATGTCCAACAACCTTCAGGTACTACAAGTTTACCAGTTTGTAACTGAGACATGTTTAACTGGGACGTGATGTAAATCGCTGTTCTCATATCAGAGTTCTGGGGTAAATAAGCAACACAAACATGACCAAAGCTCCAGCTATTTTAGTCTTTTGCAGACATCATTATTATTGTTATTGTTATTTTCCCCTTCCAAGGAGGTATGTGTTTTGTGCTTGTCTGTTTGTTGGTTTTTGTCTCTGAGCAAGATAACACAAAAATTACACAAAAGTATTCTTTCACTCAGCACGGAACATTTACCGTAAAGTTTCAAATACACAAGCACTTCAAATTTCGGAGTCACTGATTGATTTGACCACAGAAAACGGAGGAATGGCTGGCTCTTTCTCGCCTGGCTAACCCATGTGCTCTCCCAACCACAGAGCCCCCTGCAGGCCTGGAGGCCTTGTACTTAGTTATGCTGCATTTGTTCTTGCAGGTCTTTTTTTTCTTATAGAACTACATTGAGCCGTTGTAGGCAGTTGGCCCTCATTTTCACATTTACACCGATACCTCAAAAACTTATCAACAGGTTTTGATTACCAAAATGTCTGACTCCTAATCAAAAGGAAAAAACACAAGCACACTTGTGGAGGCAATTTGAAACAAATTGGAGGAAACACATTTTCTTTTTAGAGGAAGTGATTATAAAGTGTTTTGGGACACTCTGGCACACACCTTTGGTGTCTTTAAAATTTTATGCAATTTTGCCAAACTGTCTCTTTATCAATAGGGACCATTTCTGCTGTCATTCTTATACTGAGTCGTCGGTCATTTTAACAATTTGTTAAATTTACTGAATGTTTTCAGCTTACCTCAGTGGCTCACACTGTCCCTGTCTCCCCTACTCTGATATCCAACTTGTCCATTGTTTCCTCTTGTAATGACCACCTCATAGTCAGCTGATAGGACATAAGCTTTTGTTTGCTGGTGATAGTTTGAACGTGTTCATGTTATTTTGTTTAGGAAGTACCGTGTGTTCAGTGTGTGCACTCACACTCGTCTGCCCACAGGTTCAGCCCATTCAGCAGCAGTATGGACGAAGACTGTAAGGATTAGGCTGATTTGCTGTCATGCAGAAACAAACAGTCACTGTCTTCTTGAGTCATTGCCTCCATGTCTGCTAGTGCCTTTTACTCATCTTGTGTGTTTCCAGACTGTGACAGAATGCTCTGCAGCCGATGTGCACCACGATTCCCCATCTTCTCTGTGGCAAATTGTAGTTTGCTGGGATGCTACTACACTAGTACTACACTCAATAAAAAAATTAAGCTATTAAAAAGTAATTTGACTCAGAAAACAACAGTGCTAACACAAAGCTAATGTAAAATGTAAGTAATCTAATAATGCTGGGTTTTTTATGTTACTTATTATCTCTGTTAAGAAGTATAAACCAAAATGTAATGATTTCTCTGGTTGTGTTGTAAGTTGTTAAGTGTGTATGTTATATGTTGACTCGTCCTTTTTTGCAGCTGTTCCTGTGTGTTTTGGTGAAAAATAAAGGGAGGAAAGAGTTATTTAACAAGCAGAGAATCCTGACTTGTGTATGTGTACACATCCCTCCATACCAAACATGCAACATAAAATTCCTGATGAGTCTCACTGGAAACAGTACGAGCCTTGTCTGTTTTCTTCCTGCCTTTTTCACTGACCATATCTCTGCCTCCTCCACATGTCAGAATCATTCAGCTTTTCTTTCATGCCCGCTGCAGTGAGGAGTTTGTTATGAGTCAGAGTTACAGACTTGGAAACCTGACCATCAGTGTGTTAGATCTTTATTATCTCTGAGATCACTTTGTGGTGTACAGTTTGGCATGGGGGCGTTTTATCTCCCATCATCCTCCCTGCAGTACGCCTGTTAATCCCTCCACTGATTCTGTGTTAGATGAGGGCATGAGGTGACCCAACACACACGTATTACACATACAGGAAACATTAAAAATAAATCCTTTGTCTATATTTTATAGATGTAATTATAAAAGTCCAGAAAAAATGCCTTCAAAACACAACAGAAGGCCATCAAAGATAGACATATTAATTTCCTCCTTTCTGGTGGGGATTGGAGGCTTTGGAGTTGTAATGTCCTATCCTCTTTACCTGCATGGGTTTAGTTAGTTGAGTTTTTCTAGACAGTCAGACAGGACATCACCAAAGAGATCCTGTCCCTGAGTACACCTTAGTGAATCAGGCCTAACATTATTATTATTATTATTATTATTATTATTTCATTATAAAATCAACTTTATTCAAACCTTGCTACCCATGAGTCCCTCTGTTATTAACTTTGAGCTGGATCATGACATTTGGAGGCTTGTCCCCCTTTCCCTCTTTCTCATATCTTTAAGGAAAGGTAGATTTGATTTCTATTTTTCTTGTCCCTGGTTGCTATTCAGGACAATGTGTAAAACTTAAATAAAAACAGAACACAATGACTTGCAAATCTTTTTCAATATATTTTCAATTGAACAAACTACAAAGACAAGGCACTACTGTTCGAACTGATAAACTTAATTGTTTTCTTTTTTTTAAATATTCACTCTTTTTGAATTTGATGTCTGCAACATGTTCAAAAAAACGCTGGGACAGGTGTGTTTTTAATGCTGTGTTACATCACCTTTCCTTTTAACAGCTCTCAATAAGTGTTTGGAAACTCAGGACACTAACTATTGAAGCTTTGTGGGTGGAGTTATTTCCCATTCTCACTTGATGAATGACTTTAGTTGCTAAACAGTGTGGGGTCTCCTTTGTCATATTATGTGCTTCATAATGCACCACATTTTCAATGGGAGACAGGTCTAGTACCTGCACTTTTTTACTACATAGCCCCACTGTTGTAAGACATGCATAATGTGACTTGGCGTTGTCTTGCTGAAATAAGCAGGGACATCCCTGAAAAAGACGTTTCTTAGATGGCAGCATATGTTGCTCCAAAACCTGTGTACCTTTCAGCATTTATGGTGCTTTCCCAATTTACCCATGCCATGGACACCAACACACCCCTATACCATCACAGATGCTGACTTTGAACTTTGCTCTGATAATAGTCTGGATGGTCCTTTTTCTTTTTACCCAGGAGGAAATGCCATCCATGATTCCCATTTTTCCAGTCCATCTCAGATGAGCTTGGGCCCAGAGGTGGGCGTTGTTGATATATGGCCTTTGCTTTGCTTGGTAGAGTTTTAAGTCGTACTTGTAGATGTAGCGATGAACTGTGTTAACTGACAATGGTTTCTTGAAAGTGTTCCTGAGCCCTCATGATAATACTCATGATAATATCCTTTACAGAATGATGTAGTTTTTTTTGTGCAGTGCTGCTTGAGGGTTCAAAGGTCATGGGCATTAAAGGATAAGTTCGGTTTTTTGACACCTGGACCTTATTTTTAGGATTAAACACGCTCGTAGACTCACCCAGACAATTTTGGCGGAGCTCGGAGCCGTTTTCGAGCAATTTAGATCTATCCAACGGCATTTTTTAGAAAACGGCTCCGAGCTCCAACAAAATTGTCTGGGTGAGTCTACGAGCGTATTTAATCCTAAAAATAAGGTCCAGGTGTCAAAAAACCGAACTTATCCTTTAAGTGTTGGTTTTCAGCCTTGCTTTTTATGTAAAGAGATTTCTCTGAATATTTTGATGATATTATGGACTGTAGATGATGAAATCCCTAAATCTTTTGCAATTGTTTGTTGAGAAACATTGTTCTTAAACTGTTGGAATATTAGCTCACACAGTTGTTCACAAAGTTGTGAACCTCACCATCCTTACCTGTCACAGAGCCTTTTGAGGATGCTCCTTGTATACACAGTCAGAACACTCTCCTGTTTAACCTGTTCATCTGTAAAATGGTGATTTTTTTTTTTTTAATTCCTCAACTTTCCAAATCTTTTGTCACCCCTGTCCCAGCTTTTTTGGAACACGTTGCAATTACACAAAGTCCAAACTTCATTGGAATTGTAAGGTTGTTTTCACAGTACACTTTTGTCTAGTGGTCAGGTAAGGTTGGTTGTCACAGGTTGGGGCTGGTTGTCACACATGAAACCTATTTAAATTAAGTACATTGAGGAAATTCAAACAAGCAAACATAATTTTTAATGATTATCATAATATGGTGGCTAAGATTGTAAACGTTACACGTCTCTTGCTCAAAAAAATGAAGTAATTGCACATTTTGCTATAATTTTGATTATTTTTAAATAACACAGATGACCTATCCTGTGTTGTTGCAGGTCATCACAGTGGATCAGATTGTCCCTGATGGTTAATATCTTGCTGCTAAATATTATTCATAAAAATAAGATTAATTATCATTCAACTATAAGGCTTTAACCTGTCATATAATTTAAGAATGACAATTGTGTGAAAAACTTTAATTAGTTATGTGATTGAGAGTGAAAATGTGACAACCAACCCTAGTCTCCCCACTGTTGTCCAGTTGAAAATCTGTATGGTATCTCAAACACATAAGGATTGTTAAAGGTGTTTTAAAGTCACAGACAATTAAAAGTCAGAATGAAGTCCTGAGAGTCTTAGCTCAGGGCTGTGATGGTGTTAGTTACATCTGGGGTGGTCTTGGGACTTGGTTTTTGCAGTTTTAAGGAAGTTCCTCAGGTTTTGTGTCACAACAAGATCAAACATGTTTTATATTGCAGGAAGTCTTTAGTCTTGTCTCATGTAAATGGTGTTGATTAATGAGGTGATTGTTCTCAACAACAATAGCAGAGGTCTCACAAACACCAAACAGGAAGCTACAGACTTGTAAACATAGCAGGGAGGTGGAAACACATACGGCTCTGCATGACTGAAGAATAAGGAGAAATTGTCTGCCTTTTGGAGGGAGCAAGGATCTGTCTCTCACACGTCCTTCTTTTTGAACAAGGATAGTGAGAAGAAGGAAAAACAACAGACAATGCTTACAGTGAACCTGGGATACTGGCAAGGACTCTACTGCAAGCTAGCTTGCTAGCTACAACACACAAGACCTAAATGCACGTTTAAGCTTAATATGCAGGGCTGTCAAGGTTTGATCTCAGGTCAGAGTGAGTGCGACGGGGTGTCAGTGACCATCCTCATGCACTTATTAGTTAAATATTATTGTTCTTTTTTTAATAATTCACCTCCAACATTTGACAATGCCCTTTTACACTAAAAATGTGCAGTTTTTATTTTAATTATAGTCAAACATTTCTCATGTTTTAAGTAGAACTAATAACTAAACTAACTTAGCATTGATGATTTTGTTTTAATATGATGCCTGGCAACCACAGTTTTTATGTCAATGTGATTAGATTTTGCTTTACTGTTTAATGGTAGGTGTAGAGGAAGAATAAGAATAAGTTCTCGTTGTTTTCCTTTTGTATTATAAGTAATTTAATGATTCAGCAGGCCACAAAATCAAACAATAAGATAACTTACTGTACTCATGGGATAAGGCTCTCCCGCAGTAACTGTGAAGTATGCATCCTCATCTCAGAATGTGGCTGCAGTCAGATCAACCGTATCTTACCCAGATACAGCAGTGCTATTATCTGTTTGGCTGATACATAGCTGTAGGTTATTTTTTGATTGGCTGATGGGTAGTTGAGCTGATGGCTGGGTCGTGTCAAGCTCCCAGCTCAGCTCTATGATGTACAGAGTCTCTTGCTACATGTTCCATGAATGCATATGTAGCGGTAACCCGGTGGGCGTTACACAATAAATTTTCATGCATGAGAAATACAAGGTCTGGCGTGTGAGAGTGTGAAAAGGTTAAAATGCGTGTGACACACGCTAAATGCGTGAGACTTGAGAGCCCTGTTATTAATATGTCTTTTTAATTGTACGTTAAATCTGCCTTTACTTTCTCTCTCAGAGTTACCTCTCATGCAAACAACAGTGTGTGTCTTACTTATGGGGATTTACTCTGCTCAGCAACAATAAGCAGTTTTCAGACGATGTTAGCTTGTGAGCTAGCCAGCATTAAAGCCCCATTCAGGACAGTAGTCTGTTGGCCAGTCTGCTATAGCATACTTTAAAGGTGTTTTGAGGGTTCTATAAATGCAATCCTTATACTTTATTTCTTCATACTGCTTTGGCTTTAAAGGAGGACACATTGTCAATAATTAGCCAAAAAAAATTCCTTTATTTCATCTTTTTATTCACTAGCAGTTTGTGAGGGCTTACAAAACACCCTGTGACCATCCTGCCTTAAAGGGATAGTTCTTTTTGAAAGTTGGGTTGCTTAAGGTCTCTGGCAGCAGTAAATATGTAAATATCATTGCCAAAAGAACAACAGTTCAGCTCTGCCCCTGTTGGGAGAGAGCCAGGTATGGATGCTGGCCAATTGATGTCACAGAAAGCCTTGTAATTACCCCACTTTGAGGGTAAAACTGCACCAAAAAAAAGTTAGTGCAACTAGACACTGCAGTAAGGGTTTCCCTTTTCTTGACAAAGCCCCTGTGTTTGGAAATATTATGTGGTGCAACATATGGATTATGTATCCTTCTGCTAGCCACTTGCTGCTCTCCTCTCATCAGCTGTTTAGGTCAGAGTGCACCTGCATGGTCAGTTAGTGGTCATTAGCACACAAACTAATCTCATTCTCCTCAATACTTACACAGTCATTTCTGAATTTATCCTGTTTGTAAAAACAGGCAAAACAAATGTTCTCTGTATCGATTTCTGTCATATGACACAGGCCGTGGCCAACTTTGGCTTGTTGTGTTGAATGTGAACATCAGCATTCTGTCCTATGCAGTGGCAGAACATCGTGTTTGCTTTGTTCATTTTACCAATCAGAATCAGAAAGGTCCAGAAGAAGTGTTGTAAGTCCCACTTGTGACAGCAATGGGACTCAGGGTTCATGGACTCCAGTCAAAATTGCACATTTTTGTTCAGTTGTTGTGAAGTTTGTGTTATTTTTGTTTCTTGTGCAGACCAACAACCTGAAAAGGTGATGAGAGTGTGTTGCTGGCAGGATACATAGCTCTTATTTTGCTTCACAAAATAGTTCCACACACACAGGGACTTTGTCTAGAAAAAGTGAAACACTTATTCTAATATCTAGTCAAGCCAAAATAATCTTTTTGTTTAGTTTCACCCCCCAAGTGGGGTTCTTACAGGCTTTCAGTGGCACCATAGACTGCTATTTATTGGCTGGTGTCTATACCCAGGTGTCCCCTAACAGAGGCAGAGCTAAACAGATGCTCTGTTGGCAATTATTTTTACAAATGCCATTGACCTCGAGCAACCCCACTTCAAAAATCTGAACTATGCCTTTAACTGCTGTGTATTTCCATTTGAATAACCAAATCCACAACCTAACTGGACTTTAGCCTAAAATTAATTAGTTAGATATGTTTATGGTAAAATGCTACCAGAAATAAGAGCTCTTTAGAGTGAAATAAAACATTTTATAACATTTTATGACCCTGAATTTTAGAAATCTAATTCAAGACTTCATAAGATTCTCCAAGGATGTAGTGAGTTTGACATGTTTTCCCTGGAGGGCTTAGTGATGTTTCCCCAAATTGTTTTGTGGCACTGGGAATGTTAACAGTAAATGTCAGCACTGCGTTAGATTTTTATCAATTTCTTTGAGCCAGTTTGTGACCAAGCCGAGTATCACAGGGTGTTATTTGTTCCGCAAGCACAAGGCTCGATGTAGCAAGGCCACTGGCAGATAGAGTGGTGTAAAATCAACAGTCTTGACCCAGTGAATGCATGAAATGGCCTTCTATGTTTTGTTTGCAAAGTTTTATCTGGTTGGATATCTTGATCAAGGATCCAACTGTAGCTGTGATGGTCAATAGTTCCCCTTGAAACCCGCAAGAGCAACCATCCTTGATTTGATTTGGACTTTACACATCCCACAAAAATACAAACTTTCTCATTGGAATAAGTCAAAACAGAGAGCCAAAGTTAAATTTAATGTTTTGTTTTCCAACACTTTGGGGGTTTCATTTTAGGAGACAGGGGGTATAGTGTGATTGGATTAAAATATCAAATAGGCTTTTGGGGTGATTACAAAAGAAACAGAACTTTTATATGTCCTCCTCAGAGTACGCTGTGTCAGTTGGCGGACGGTGAATGCACTCTCTATGCTCTGACAGGCAGAAGAATGAGCTGCTTTATTACCTTTGCGCAGTGCTGCCAGTCATCACAGGTAAGCCTCACACTGCTGCAAAAACACCAAAAACCTGTTCAATATGTGCACAGATATTCATTATCCTCCTTATACAATAATATTCACAGCACAAAGGGACCTTATGATGGTTAAAATAGTTCTTGAACATACAGAGGGGACTTTGTACTTTCAAGGCATCATATGTAACTCCACATATTCAGTGTCAAACCAGATCCAAAGTAAATCCCTCCTCATCACCCTTAATCACCAGATTCACACCAGAAAGAAGCAAGAATCCAGATCATATCTAATGGACATTTAGTTTTTCTCATTCCAGAGACAATGACCTTATATTGATACAATCCTAGTGCCTTTTAAATACAGATCTGCTGACATATGGGAGTGGATCCAGATTAGACTGGGCGGCCCACAGGGGCAGCTGCTTATGCAGTAGTGGCCTGTAGTTTGTATGCAAATGAGTAGCAATAATTGACTCTAATAAAAAACAGTGTCAGCTAGCATTGACCACAGTATGGAACTGCAGTCCAGGCTTTTTGAATTTTCACACCTGCAAAGTGACAAATGTTTACGTCACATGAAAACCACAGGTAAATGGAAATATATGTATGTGTGTGTAAACTATCGGTTTTAGGCTCTTTAGACCATAACAGTATCTTTTAGAATTGATTTCAAAGTTGTTTTACTATTTTTTAAATCTCTTAATGGTCTTGGTCCAGGCTATTTATCTGATTTGCTTTTATCATATGAGCCTGTGAGAGCCCTCAGGTCTTCAGGTGGTGGTTTTTTACTCATGCCAAAAGTCCGAACAAAGACTCACGGTGAGTCAGCTTTTAGTTATTATGGCCCATTTCTGTGGAACAGCCTGTCTGCAGACATGAGGGCAGAGCAGAGTATCAGTATTTCTAAGAGCAAACTCAAGACCTACCTTTTTAATCTCGCCTTAAAATATGTATTTTTTTTATTTATTTTCAGGCAACTCTACTTATATATTTCTCCAGTTTAACATGTTTCATTGGATCATATATTTAAGCTTTGTTTATTTTGTCATTCTTACCAGACAATCTTTTATTATTTATCTGAGTCTATTTATTTATTTATTTTAATTGTATTAATACTTTCATTCTGTTTTATTTTTCACTTTTATCTCCAGCGTTTACTCATTTGGAACTCATGATGGTGTTTCCACAGTTCCCTCCACTGTTCTGTTAAATCAAGGTCTTTGATTTTTCTTTTTCTTAGCTTAATTTGTCTTTGTTTGTTCTTCTTATTGTTTTTATGTTGATTTGCACATACTTTCTCTTATTTGTTCTCTGTTTATGTAAAGCACTTTGTGCCACACAAGTTGTATGAACAGTGCTATACAAATAAAGTTTGATTGATTTATTGTGCTGCACCTGGAACTTTACTGAAGTGGTTTTCACATTTCCAGCTCTGTTGCTTTGCTCCAATTTAGATGAAAAAAAAAATGCTACAAATTTGCATTAGTCCCTTGGGTTGTTTCCTGATCACATGGCATTATTTTGAAAAGGGCAGAATCCGGGTTCTGTCCCACTAGTGCCATTCAGAGTTGTACAAAAGGCCAGAGCCGGCTTTATGTCATTACGTCAAATACCAGCATTGCTTTGTTTGACTACAAGTAGTTCTGTGCATTATGGGAAGAAAGCCAGCAGGCTTCACATAAAATGATAATATAATAATGATAACAGTGGAGATTACACTATGCATACAGATGGGCATGTGGGACAGACCTTGTGATATAAGTGTGAAACAAACTGTGAAGAAGAGGGGTTTTTAGCACTTGCCAGTGTCTATGGTGGACCATAGAGGACACCAGATAGCATTGTAACTTTTAAGAACATAACACCAGGAGCAGTGTCTGCAGACAAACTTTCAGCAATGCAGAAAAGTAAAGATCAGCTTTAAAAGGATACATTCTCCTGGACTTAATTCTGGGAACCAAAAATGTTTTTGCATCAGTGATGTTGCCTAGTCCTGTGATGACTGGCTGTATGACCTGTTGATATTTTCATGGTATGTTGTGCCTTTGCACAGAATGTGACTTTGTGAGATCATCAGCATTATTGAGTACAGTAGTTCCTTCACTTGCGATTGTTTTTACTGCTGCTGCTGCTCCTTCTGTTACAGTAGTGTGATGAGTCTACTCGTCCACCCGTTTGTGATGGCTGCTGAGTCGATTGTATCCATGCTGCAAACAAACTGTTTCAGGAACTGATTGGATGCAAGCTAAGACCACTTTTCCAGGCAAGCTCAGCACATTTTTTTTTCACATCAATTACTTTATCAAGTTGAAAAATAGCAGTATTTTTAAGGGATAGCTAAAATATTGACAATGTACTTTCTATAAATATGCCCATCAGACTAATCTTGATTTCTTTTAGTAGGAAAACATTAGAGCAAACATCTCTTGTAAATTCAAAAGATACTTTGCATATTAGTATTAGAAGCTGCTGTGGCCTCTGAAGCATCCACAGAGGGTAACATCATGCTCCTCAGGGGCTTGCATTAACTGGCTGTGTGCTGCCGGCTGGCAGCGGGGCAGTAAGGTGATCACCAGGCTATCAACGGGCCATCAGTATCATCCAGGGTATCTGTGTCATCTCCGGCATGTTCCGACGCGGGAGCCAGATTCTTTCTCCATTTCCATTACTGCATCACAAAAATCAAAGATGAGAGATGGCTCCGTCCTCAAGGGGCCAGACAGCCCACCATCGAAGAGGAGATCTCCTTCGTTTGAGCTTTTTGCAATTAAGCCTTTGTTTAATCTGTGGCCTCTTGGTGTGTTTCCACATGCCACCCAAATTCCATAACAGTGCTGCTTTATGCTGTAACACACCCTGCCAGCACTTATCATATCAGCGTGTTGGACTGGAGGGAGCCAGCCGTTTGTCAAAGCTCACATTTTCAGGCACGCTCCAACACAGACTCACCCCCTCTGTCAGATGGCATCGGTCTGATCTTGCATAAAACAAAACAAAACAAAAAAGAGCCTCGAAATCTTAGACAAGTATCAGAACAAGGCAGAACTCTGTCTCGCCTGAAACCCCCTCCCCTCCACCCACACACACACCATCATCTGTGACCCCCACCGCCACCATATGCCAAAAATTATCATACAAGTTTCTCTTTGTATCCATATTTAAACATGATGGAGAAGAATTGGGCCTTTATATGAGGGGGAGGCTGTGTGTTTATCTAGCAGCGCCAGCACCAGGAAACAAGAGAAAGCCCCCATTGCTGCTGCTGGTGGAGGCAGGAAAGAGTTGGAGACTGCGGGGCTGCTAAGGAGGAGGAGAGGTGAGCTGAGACGGTAGGAGAAGGAGAAAGAAAGTCTTTGAGTGACAGTAATTTAGGAACCAAGACTTTTTATGATTTCCCTGCTTTTGGGAAAACATACAGACTTCTGGGTAAAGCACTTGGGACCAAATCAAAGAGGCCTTTTACCATCAAAAGGTGTGTGTGACTGTGTGTGTGTTTAGGAGTGTGTGTTTGTTTGCTTTTCTGTCTGCCTGTAAGCTATGTGTCCTGCCTCGTGTTTGCATTAGTGCTCTAAACATAAACTAATTGTAAAGCCAATTTAAAAGGCTAAATAAATATCCCCCCAAATTGTGAAAGTAAATATGACGACAGCTTTTGGTCATTTTCTCTAACCTTGCGCAGTAGCTGGATCTGCCTCATCCAATGTCTGTAATCAAACAGATCTCGTCAAGCTCAGATCTACAACGATTGTGAGCTGCCCAAAGTGGCATGGCCCAATCAGAAGCCTTTAGAGCAGGAGGGTGTGGAAGCTACAAACGAGACGACAGCCGGAAGTGACTGCTCGTACCAAGATTAGCATACATGCTAACAGCTTCACTAGCAGTTTAATCAGTTCTGGACCACATTTCTTTATTAAATGAACACAAAAAACACTTTAAGCATTTGCCAATAGAAAGGATTTCTTTGCTCCATATCTGACATGTTTTGGCGAGAGTTTGTTCTATGCAGTGGCTTTTATAAATGTAAAGAATACTTACTCAGTGTGTCTGTTAACACCGACTGACATTGACACAAAAACCATAGCACCAGTCAAACTTGTGGTTGAAGGTGTTATGAAAATAAAACTGCATTGGCATAGAAATTTTATAAGGGTTGCAGAGGGGTAGCACGGTGGTGAAGCAGTTAATGCACATGCCTCACAGCAAGAAGGTCGTTGGTTCAATCCCCAGGTCGGTCTGGGTCTTTCTGTGTGGAATTTGCATGTGAGAGTGAGTGGTTGTCTGTCTTTCTATGTGGCCCTGTAATTGGCTGACCACCGGTTCAGGGTGTACCCCGCCTCTCAACCAATGTTAGTCGGGATAGGCTAAGATAGGTATAGATAATGGATAAATAATACACACACAATATCTCATCTTCATGTGTACATACATGGATATAAAAATAAATATTACACAATATCTATCTCTCTATCATAATGAATTTCTAGATATGAATAAATTATCATGCTTTAAGATGCTTTCAGACAGAAACATATTTTTGTGCATCTGTGTACAATGTAAATACAAGAGACAGGTGACAGTATAATGCATTAAAATGTGCAAATTAATTTTTCGGATCACTTTTAAAGCACTCATGGGCCTGGCTCCTTCAGAACTACTGATCCATTATGAGCCAGCCCGCAGCCTCAGATGCTCAGGCAGGGGCCTCCTGGTTGTCCCAAAGTCAACACTTCAAACTTAAGGTGATCAAGCTTTCTCCATCAGAGCTTCTTAACTTGGAACGACCTGTCAAAGAAGAAACAGCATGCAGAATCAGTGACATCTTACAAATCCCTTTTAATAACTCACATTTCTATTTTACTGTCTTTTTAGCCTCATATGTCTTTATTGCTCTGATCATTTAATTCTACCTTTCAACTTTTTTATTTTTGCACATTAATGCCTTCAAATAAACTTAATCTTTATTCCCATTTTGGATTTTCTGCTGTCTTTTTATCCTGTTGTTTTATCTGGTCATCTTAAGTTGCACTTTAAATATTTTAATTGGATGCTTTCAGGCATTTTTATTTATTTTATTGTTTTATTGTCTTATCTCCTCTTCATGTTTGTAGTTCTATTTGTTCTGGATTTTTTGCTCGTTGTGCTGTTTTTTTGTTTATTTGTTGCACTCTTGTCTTACTGCTATTATTGTTCATTCTCTCAATCTCTTATTTCCTGTCATCTGCTTCAACACTTTTTTATTTTATTGTTTTTATTTTTTTTTTATCTTTTATCTTTGGTCCTTGTGGTTTCATTTTTTGTTGATGGGTTCTTGTATTGCCTGGGTTCTTATGACATATGAATAGACTCTTATCGTACTTGGTTTATTTTGCTGATTGGGTATGTTTTTAAGGGTTCTTTGCTTTAAATTACGGGTTTTTTTTTTTGTTTTGTTTTGTTTTTTGGTTAGCTCCCTCTGTTGTTACATTATTGTGCTTTTTTTGTGCATGTTCCAGTCGGTCTGTCAAAGCACTTTGTGGTCCTATGTTTTTTTTAAGTCCTATAAAAATGAAGTTATTATTATTATTATCATGGTGCTTCATAATGCTTTCACTTTTGCTTTAAATAGATGAAAAAGAGTATGTTCATAAAAGAACAGCAACCAAATTTCAAACATCATGGGTCAGTCAGTTTGTCTGTTTTTATTGTGAGTGCAACACACTATTATTTCCTTTTATTAACTTTATGGTTTCCAATTTTGCATCACGAGTATGAGAACTGTCATACACTTACATCTTTCCTTGTATGCTGGCCAGCAACTTTGTTTGTTTTAACCTACCCAGCCAAAATAATGGCTTATAATGTGTGGAGTATTATATAACTAAACAGCCCCAAAGGGTCATTATAATGCACTTTAAGTATGTTAGCAGTGTGTTACAATGCATTATAGAAACAGGTTAAAGAAAGTGTTATGATAACAGGATAATTCTAATGATACCTGTCAGACTGGATATACAAACTCATAACCACAACAAATACCCTGCCTGAATGGTAGCTCACTTATTAATTTCTGTTTGCTTAATTTAAACATTTTCCAAACTTGATCTCGTCATCTCCAGTTCCACTTTGTCTCACTGGTTTCCATAATTATCAGCGTGTGTGTGTCAAGAGGCCGAGGTGTAAGGCTAAACCTGTGCTAACACTGGACTTCTAATAGGCTCATCCATCATGCAGGAAATGAGACAGGCTGTGCCCCGCTCCCTCTCTGCTTCCTCCGGTCTGACTCCCTCCGCCAACTCTTCAACCCAGACGTACTCACACACTTACTGCTGAAATTACTGCAATGTTCTCCATGCGGGTATCCTTTCTTTATTATTCTTAGTGAACAAGGGGGCCCTTCATAGTCGAACTAATTTATCCAGTGTCTCATTTCGGATAAAAAACTCAAAAATGAAGCAATAAAGAGCGGGAAGGTCGCTGCGGTTTAAAACCTCCAAACCTCAGGCCTTCCCGAGCGTCCTGAAACTGGAACAGAGGCCAGAGGGTCATAAGGAGGCCAGTTCAGTTCTAACTTTATTAGGACATGATTGAAAACATAAATCCATCAGTGAGAATATATTCAACTCAGAGTATTTTTACACTTTGTTCTCTTCCTAATAATAGGCTGTCCCATTGTTTCATAACATTTTCCAGGGCCAAAAGAAGGTATGACACAATCTATTTTCAAAGCTTATGTAAAGATTTCGCAAGCAATGTGCTTTATGGCGTGTCAGGGGTTGTACACTCTACCAGGAAGGTAGAGCGTATAAGTTTGCATGTTCTCTCCGTGCATACGTGGGTTTTCTCTCAGCAATCTGGGTTCCTCCCACAGACCAAAAACATGCTCGTTAGGTTGATTAGTGACTCCAAAATTGCTCTTAGGTATGAGTGTGAGAGTGGTTGTCCGTCTTTCTATGTTGCCCTGAGATCAGCTGGCAACAGGTTCAGGTGTACCCCACCTCTCGCCCAATGTCACCCCCCGCGACCCCGAGAAGGATAAACGGTATGGATAATGGATAGATGGATATAACAGACATTGTAACAAGGTAATAAACAGCATTTAACAGTGCATTTATATGTTTTCATGATAGGGATGGTTTCAGAAACTCTTATGTATGGACACGATTATGTTTTTAAATGAAGGAGAAAAACATCAGTTTAAAAAAAATACCCACCTACGTGTGGACATAGCTGAAGAGTTACTACTGTTTTCTCACATTTTCAACACGTTAGCATGGTGGGTCAGTTGGAGGGTCAGATTCCTGTCGTTGTGCAAATTCATCAGCACAAATGCACTAATGGCTCAGTCCAAACCCTAAGTGTCCACCCCTACATAACAGCAAACACACGCCCTGTGATGTTGACTGTTTCTCGAAAGGAGTCCACCTGATTCCCTCATCCATCCACAGGTTATAAATAGGACTCATTTGACGCTCCAGTGCTGGAGCTCATAGGGTGGGCCTGCAGGGGGCGGGGTGGGTTTTTGAGGAGGCGATGGAGGGTCAGAGATAGTTGATATCCCTGTGCTTGTCCTCTAACTGCTCTCGCTCTCTGTAAACCCCTCTGTCCTTCTGCTGCCAGCTTTCCCTCACATGAAATTCAGCCCTCACTTTCTTCTTTCTTTTCTCTCTGTGTCGGCCCGCCATGTGTCCCCCCTCACTCACTCTGTGCAACATGTGTCACTCGCACTCTCTGCGGCATTCGCTCTGTCTCTCATGCACTCTCTCACCCTCTCTCTCTCTTTCTCTCCAGCTGACAGCATGTAATTGAAATGGTCAAACACATGAAAACATGACAAATGGCTGGAGGTATTTGTGCTTCATCATCATCATTGCAGGATCTCTCTCACTCTCACCCCTCCCTTCAGCTGGAGCTCGGTTGACAGCTTGAAATCGAACTGCTCCAACACATGGCAAATGGTACGAGATATTTGTGCTTCATCATCATAATTATAATGGACCCTCACTTTTTCTCCTCCCCCTGACTTATCTTCACACTCGGCTGCAGCAAAGAAGAGCCAACGTGTAAATGTATGAATTATGATTCTTTGGCCGGCTCATGTCATGTTTCCCAACGGAGCGTCCCTGAGAAACGGGATACACAGATTAACAAGATCAAAGGAGATCAACCAGATTTAACGCAGAGTCTAAGTGAGAGGAGAACAACAAATTGATTTTAAACCCCATCTTAAGTCAGAGTGTGTCATTTTTGGCTCACATTGTGTGATCGCTGCTGATCCACCTCAGAAAGTAAACAAGCCTGGAACTTCCTGGTGCCATGTCGGAGGCTTCTTTTAGTCAGAAACAGAGATAACACTGTAATCAAGATAAGACAAGAGGAAACATGCTGGGCTGTGGGCCTGTGTTTGATCACCAACTGTCAGTCCCCACACTCAGAACACTGATAACACGTTTGGTCGGGTCACTTGGTGTCACTGAGCACCACAAACCTTTCAGGGCATGTTTATTTACGGAGGTGACACATTCTGCATGTTTACTTAAGAGATGTTCTCTTAAACTGTCTGGTTAATTCCTCTGCAGTAGGTACATCCTATTTTTCAGTTCAGGCCCTGGTCCCAGCCAAATGCTCTGTCAAAACTGCGATGCAGCTACTGCTTGTTGTAGCTACAGCAGCTCTTGTTCATTGCTGCTACCTCGCCCCATAATGCTGTACAACCTAAATGCAGTGATAGAAAGTAATGTCACTACAACTAACAACATTAGTAGCTTAAGCACATTTTCCAGTAGCTTTGTGTTGTTGTTTTGTGAGTCAAATAGCTTTCAGAAGCAAAGTGATCAAGTAGTGTGGTAGCATCCTAACGAGCTACATTTCCCCAAAGAAACGACGGGGAGCAGCAGAGTGCTTTATTGAGTTGTGTTTAGATATCTAGTTCAGTCCTAGACAGCTTCTCTGTATTCAGTCCTAGGCCCCTTATCTATAGACCTAGGTTGCTTCTCAGTCCTAGACCACTTCTCCATAGAACAGGGAGAACAGAACACTCATGGCATGGCTCTATACAATCGTATCCTCTCTCGTTATTCAGTGACATTCAGAGAGTATATAGCACACAAGTAAGCCCTCCCTAAACCAGCACAGCCTGTGTAGAGTGACAGGTTAAAGTACAACATAAATGTGAGAACATACAGAACAACACAATGAAAAACAAGTTATAAACCACAGTGACGCAGGACATTTCTATTGCATTAATGATATTCCTATTCCACGCAGTGACAGAGTGCTCTGTCATAGTCCAACATACTTTAAGGGTGTGTAAAAGATGACACACTTAGACAACAACTTTGGTGGACGGTGTATTTCTTCATGTCAGTGATGCAGCGTGAACCTTACAGCCTTTGATGCTGCCAAACTTAAAGGCAGATGAGCATGAACGCTCACTCTGTGAACACGAGCACAGGTGTTTACTGAATAAAACATAAACACATTTAAAGTTAGCTTTCACCATCAAACAGTGGTTAATATCCTATCAGCAGCTGACTATATTGTGCTCAATTCAAGAGGAAACTGTTGTATATCAGTTGTATATCAGAGTAGGGAGACAAGGACTGTGTGAGCTATGGAGGTAAGATAAGCAACCTCCTGTTATTACAAGTCTTAGAAGTACTTCACTGTGGTTTATTAATAATAGTAAGAAATTATTATAATTCATATTAATAAAAATAATATTTTAATATAATTATTATAGAATGGAAACAGCAGCACTATATCATCATTATTAATTATTAAATTTATCATTATAATCATGATCATCATTTTCACTTAGATATCCATTCAAGAAATGGAAAATAGATTAAATGTAGTGACCTTCTTATTTATTGTTGCTGTATTTGTGCTTGCTATTTTACACCAGGCTGTAGCTCAAGAGAAGTGAAGCTGATTTTTAAATGAATAACTAGATACTTAGCTTCCTGTATTCCCCAAGTAGCTTGCCCATCGTAGCTTAAATGTCACACTAAATGGAGAGCACTACTAGCAACTCAAAGTTAACACTGGATATTTATAACTGCAACCAAGGGGGATAGTGTGCTCACTAATGCATTTTTATTTTCAAATGAGTTGTTTTCTGTCATTTCAAATTTAAAATATGGTTTTATGTTGTTCTGAATGTAATTCAAAAAAGGCATATGGTATTCAAGAAAACAGGTTTGAACTTTTTATAGAGAATCATTATGACTAGAGAGAGGTTTTCATAGAAAGTGTTCTTAAGCAAAGCCCCTATTTAGTGGCTAAAGAGAATCCAAAGGAGCATTTTTGTTGTGTTTTACAAAAAGCAAAAAAGAAAGACAGAGGTCATTTTTTTTAAACAATTAAGGACTTGTTTTCACCAAACAGATCTTTCTCTATGCTACGATATTGTAAGGGTTGTAATAGGTTTTTCTCCACATCATATGGTTATCACATTGTTTTGTCTATTTCAATCATGGAGATTTTACTTTGATTAAGGCATCAACTAAAGAAGAATCCAAATAAAGAGCAGCAGTTGAAGAGTCATTTGTCTTTTTGTTTTACAGCACAGTACAAAGCACCCCTGGCACAGTTAAATGATGCTGTCCTCCTGCTTTATTGCAGCTAGCTAATGTTGATAATGGCTCGACAACACAACACTGCAGACAGTTACATGCACAGGAATGTCAGTAGAGAATACAGCATCTAGAATATGAACAACTGCTCCCCACTGCCAAATGCATAATCAAGTTGTTTTGGTATCTCCAGGTATCTAAAGCAGGCATCTTTCAGCTATCCGAAGCAGCTATCTCATGTCCCTGTCCTCTTCAACATCAGGTGGGGACAGAACAGTGAGAGGCAGACAACACTGGATACATTGATAGTGGGGGGGTCTTGTTTTCCCATGTGCGTTGCCAGGATGTGATGTATAAATAGGCACAGAGCTGTTTGTGTGTGAGTGCAGGCTCAAGTTATGTGACTACAGCTTGATAGGGGCTGTTCATGGCTACGAGGCCGCAGGGGGGCAAGCAGCTATGGTAGGTCGGGCTGTCGGTGTCTTCTCATGTCCTGAGATCTGAGAGGCCTCTCCCAGGAGGTGGTGACGGGCGGCAGAAGGGCACGGATTCAGAGTATTTTGGTGTTAATTGAGCTTATTGGCCAGCTATTCACAGCCTTGACATGTGATTGATTTAGAGGCTGGTGTGAGACTGCGACAGGGCTGACCTCTCTGGTGGCGGCTCCTTAGATATGGCTTCAGGACTGCACAGCTGTGAGGATTAATCCTCTCCCTTCATTTTTTTTCAAGGAAGAGCAGGCAATCTGCCCTCCTTCAGTATTTTATTAGTTTTCCGTTAACAGAGGCGAAGGAGAGAAGAAGGGTAAGAGAGGAAAGAGAAATGTGAGGGCTTGGCATGGGGGCTGAGACTTGAACCTGTGCACCTTTGAGGACTTTCCAAACCAGTTCACCCATCACACCAACAGCTAGTGGACAAGCACCTGTTTACTATGTTTATTTAGAAGAACTGAAGCCATTGAAGCAATAGATGCACATGATAGGAAATCCTTTGCAGATAGTTCAAAAATAAGATCACCATTGTGTTGTGTGCTTACTGAGAAGTAGCAGGTTAGATAGCTTAGAGTAGAGAAATTGTTTTGCAAAAAGTGAAATTAAATCCAACTTTGAGCATTTACACTTTTTCCTTATCCATATAAAATGTTTCAACAAGCAGCACATTTTAAGATCATATAACATGTTAAATTAACTTTTTATTGATTTTTTTTAATACAAACACATGTCCATGGCCTGTCTACAAAACCCCGACGGCATGAAAAAAGATCCCTGCTTGCCTGCTAATACTTGTTCCACCTTACAGAATGTGTGCTCAACCAGTGGGTTAAAGAAATCCCTTGGTGATATGCCACCTCCCATCGTGAAACACTCCATTATGCAGGGGCTTGTTCAGGGGGCAGAGGACCTCAGGGGATGGCGAGGCACAGTCCACTCTGAGGTGGTCAAAATTTGGACAAAACACAATTTGGCTAAAACAATTATTTTAACAAGTGTGAGTGTGAATGGTTGTCTGTCTCTCTATGTGGCCCTGCTATCAGTTGGTGACTGTTCCAGAATGTACCCTGCCTCTCCCCCAATATCAGCTGGGATAGGCTCCAGCCCCCTGTGACCCATACGGGCAACAAGCAGTATAGATAATGGATGAATGGATGGAATTGTTTGAACAGTAAGGTGATAATTTATTTACAGTTTATTGCATTAAAATGTGAAAAATATCTTTATATAATGTCCAAGTTTCCAGCAATACATCATTTATATGTTTGTCTTGGTCCCTGGAGGGTGGGGCTCCAAGGGGACAAAAGGTCAGGATCCACATCCCTGCATGTGTAACTAGAAGTGCTCAAAGAGCACAAACCTCCATCAAAGCATTTCTGACATCCTTAGCCGAGTTATTAGTGAAAATGTGAAAAACTGCCCAAACTTGCATGTGTTAAAGGCCCTGGTTACCCACACAGCTGCTAGTAAACAAAGCTCTTGATTAGACCTCTTCTCAGGATTGTGTGGATGTAGTAGAGTTTGTTTGACTGACAGCTCCACAACCGTGTGAGATCTGTAGAACCTGTACTTGTAGGAGGACTTTTTGACCTGTCTTCATTTCAGTTGGTCCTCATACATTGTGATATCAAAGTCTCTCACCAAGGCCCAACCTGATTTTAACCTCTCCCTCTCCCTAATCAACCAGAGTGATTAAAATCACCTGTGTGTCCAGGGCCTATATCGTATCCCTGAAAAAAACCCTAAAAAAAAAACAAAAACAGATTCAGATCACTAAAAAAATTCCATCACGTCTCCCAACATTCCCTGAAAATGTCTTAAAATTTTGAGAATTTTTTCAGTTATCTTTCTCACAGACAGACACCTGCAGAGACATAACCTGGAGTTGACAGTTAGTTAGCAAACAACCGTGGGCCTATTGTTACCTTAGCAACACTGAAACCATTTTGATTCTTTCAGTGACACTAAATCCACCCATGACCACTCTCTGTGCTCTCAAATTGGATTCGTTTTTATTTACAAGCTTGTGCTTACATGTAGCCTGTTAGCTTAGCATTAAGACTGGAGGGGCAAACAGTTGTAGGCCTGTTTAACAGGCAGGCCTTTCACAAGCTATTCTAATAAATGTTTAGCAAGCAAGTAGTTTGCTTCACATATTTAAAAACCTTACCAATTCTGTTCAAGAATAATTAGAATTATCTACAAGTAGGCTATAGGCGCGCATTATGACTCTAGAGCTTTATTACAAGCTAACGACCTCTGCCAAGGAGGTAATTTTTTTGCCAGCATTTGTGAGTTTGTCTGTCTGTTTGGTAGATTGTGAAGAAGATATCTCAAAAAGTTAAAACTGATTTTGATGAAATATTCCTGGAATGTCAGCCATGGCACATGGAAGAAGTTACTGGATTTTGGGGCAGATCTGAACCTAAATGTGGATCCTGGAACTTTTTTCTTAAGGGTTTCTCAAAATTGCGAAATAGGAGAGTTTCCCAATTTTTGTCAATGACTCCCTGACAGTGTTGGAAATGTGGAGGTTTGTGCTCTTTGAGCACTTTTACGTTTCTGCTTTCTTTTTTAGCCCATCAACCTATTTTGAGATATATGAGCCTTCGCCTGTAATTTGTTAGCAAGGACCTGTTAGCTTAGCTTAGCATCAGGAGCGTTTTATGTTCAAAGTGAAGGTCCTTCTTCATGTAGCACTAAACTGCCTTGCAAACATCTTGTTTTAAGAGTTTAATAAGGACAGAAACAGAAATAAAGTAATTTTCAAGTCAAAGATAGGCTAAGTAGGTTTTGTTAACTTTGTAGAGGACCAGGCTGGCTGTTTTCCTTTAGATTTTCATGCTCTACTGACCTGCTGCTGCCTCCAGCTTTCTATTTACTTAGCATTCAGATATAAGAGCAGCATAACCCTTCTCATCTATAACTCTTAGCAAGAAATTTGGAACTGTTAAAGTTAGTCGCCTAAGTCCAAATACTTCACCCCCCTCTATAAATATGATTTCAAGTCCCAAGAATGCAGAACATTTACCGAGCATATTTGACCAAAAAGTAAACCTTTGTGTGTTTTTTCATTCTGTAAATGCAGACTGAAAAGCTGATTGACAGGCCTTGGCAAAATAAATGGCAACTGCGAGTGTTATTTCAAGTCAGACATGCTACTTGTTCCTTTAACCTTGCTCACTCCACACCCCCCCAGTCCATTTTTAGTCCGTCCATTGCAGCCTGGCTGACACTCTGAAGCTTTTCACTCACTGCACTCTGACTGGAAGTGAAATACAGTCAGTCTCTGCACTTACCAATGCAAAACACAGAGAAACAGTACTTAGGGCAATAAAATAAACTCTTCTCTAGTTATACAACCTTGGCTAACAGGCATTGATTCTTCTTCAATCCTCCCACAGAAATTCAAACTATTCCAACAATAAAATGTCATTGTTTAGGTGATCCCTCCCCTGAAAACATTATCTCTAAATATTACTAATTCCTCTGACCCCACTTTCCCTCGGTGCAAAGCCTCAGCCATTCAAAACACCCCCCACCCCTCACTGCTCAGGCTGTATGACCCCGCAGTAGTATTGCTTTCAACTGCATTGCTCCCCAAGGACATCTGAGAGTGGACCTGAGCGTGCCCAGAAACTTCAGCCTTTAAAAACAAAGCAGAGACATTTTACTGTTCCAAACTGAGCCATTCAGCATCACCCCTTCCAGTGCAAACACCCACATATCGCACGCAAGACATACATAAACAGACACACATCATTAGTTTGTTTCATTTTCTTTCGCACAGTTGAAAGTCTTAAGATTGCAATGTTTCTCCAAATACTTCGTATTTGCTGAACCCTTCAGCTTGAACTCTTCATTTTCCACAGAATTATCTTTTTATACAAACACTTTGTCCTCTGTTGATCCTCCATAAATCCCTCTTGCAGGAACATTGTAGGATAGAAAATCCTATGAAAATGTTTCCTCTTGATGGTACCTCACATTCAGGACATACTAACAGTTGCTGGGTGTGCACAGCAGAACCACAGTGTGTGTTGACTTAATGAAAAGTATGCATAAACATCCTGAAGTTGACACATAGTTACACTATAAAACATTAAATACTGGCACATCTCGTTGGTCTGAGGGACTGTGAGAACACTTCATCGCATCGTCATTCTGCTGCTTCCCATTGAGGACAATTCAGTGCAAACATCTGTAACTCTATTTTTGTATTTCTCTGTTTGTTTTTAGTTGATGATTCAGCTGCAGGACTGAAACACTTCAGACCTCTTTCCCACAAGAGCAATTTTGAACTTATGTCACAGGCGGGGTGGGATAGTTCAGAGTAAGGGCAGCTGTTGTGTACCAACTGTTCAACCATGAGCTCCTGGCAAACTGTTAAATTAGTCTTAGACTATTTCATCTACTGTTCTGCATTCATGTGAGACTTTCTGTAAATGATTTTTCTAAAATATCAATATTATATGGGAAAAGATCCAATAAACAGTCAGAGAAAAGAGTAACAGCAGGACTTTGAGTTCTACACAAACATTGGTGCCAAACCCTGAACAAAATGACTGTAAGGCCTGTTTTACACTGGATGCATTATGTTTGCTTGAGGGCAGTAGAATATGTCACAGGAAAGATAGAAACCATCCAATTACTCTTCCCTTTTTGCCTCAGAGTTAAAGCTTCAGGGCCTCCTCTGTTGAGAAACTCCTCTTGTTTATCAGAATGCTTTCTTTCTGCAGGTTTCCCAGGTCAGATATGCAATGAATCAGGTTTCTTGTGGGGAGAATTATTGTGGTTCTCCCAAAACTTTCAATAGAAGCTCATTATTGGGGAGGATAAAGCATGGAGGATAAAGCTGTGACTGCAGGGAGACACACTGAGGCCGCAGAACATTCACATGTCTGGTGTGAAAGCTGTAGCGGCACTGACATGCCCGAAAAATGCACGGTAGCAAAATTCTTCCCATGTAAAACGGGCATAACACAGTATCAAGAAGTGCTCCAAAGGCACAAACCTTTGCCCAACATTTTCAGGCAAGTAACTGTGAAAATGTGGAAAACTTCTCTGTCTCTCACCGTTGGAGAAATCCTTTGCAAAATTCCTGGATCTGCAACCAGATTTGGATCACCACCAACATCCAGTTACTTTTTCCTTGTGCCATGAACAGCATTCCCTTAAGTTGTCATCAAAATGCATTCATAAGTTTTTGATTTATCTTTTTCACAATCTAACAAACAAACTAACTAACGAACAAATGCTGGCAAAAAAACTTTGCCTTCTTGGCGGGGATAATAAGACATCCAGGGATGCTATTAAACACTTAAACAGCAGCTTTAGTTTAGGTTTTTGTCGATTCTTTTTAGTCCTTTTCTGAAGGCATTTTTGCAAACACAGTGACAAATTCTAGTCAATACACCATACACCTTAAGATAGTCATGCGTGCCGGTAGAAATTATCTTACATCAGCTCCCAGTGTGATTCATGAAAGCACTGTAAAATTATCTCATCTTGTTGCCACTTCTATAGCATGTAGTCACTGTTTTTTTATTGCACTGCCTGTGGATTAAGGCTGTAGGCCTTAGTTCAATCTTTATCAAAATATTTTGACAATATTTCAATACATTTTCATCGCCATATGTTGATTAACGGCAGTTACCTAGCCATGAGTCTGTCCTTGAGTTACTGTGCATTTCTTTTGCCTCAGAATTCTGGGAAAACACTGATTAAAAATAAAAAATGCTTTTTACTGATAGGACACATGAAGTGAAAACATCATTTTTGCGACTAAATTTTGCTTACTTTAACACTCTGTCTACTCATTAAGATGATCCTCACTTCTCTGAGGTGCAACCAAACTAAGCAAACTAAGCGAAGGCAGAGTATAACTAGTTTCAATGTAGAGTAATGTTTGGACCTTACACCAAAACTTAAGGTAAAACGTGCGCATAGCTGGTGCAACAGGCCACTAATAACGATCTTCAAACCACCAAATGCAATGGGAAAGGTCTGTTGTGTGTTGCAATAATGGAGTGCTGCAGGGATGACTACTTTTGTGGGTTCACCTGGAAGTTGGCCATCAGTGAAAAGTCTATGGCTTTGGATGTTTGAATTTTGGCTGAGAACATGCATTAAGCAGCAAAAAATGTGGCACATATGTGTATTCTTAAGTAAAATTCAAGAGAGAACGGTTGTAATTCGTTAAAGCTTAATGGCAACTGGTGAAAGTAAAAAGCTAATGTAAGGCTGCAAAGGAACTACCCTGACTCTAATGTCACTTGGTTTCCAGCTTTTACTTCTCTTTTTTACCTTTCCTGTTAAAGTTTTAACTTTATATTTGACATTTTAAAGTTAGTCATCATGCCTTTACTGGTTGTGAGCGTGACTCTGGTGATCCGTGTGCTCAGCTTTGCACATGTGCTTCACAAAGTGGGGAAAATCTCTCCTAATGTTGTTGGTCCATTTTCACATCTTACAGAAATCTTATACAAAAGATAGGCTTCAAGGTATGGAGTTGAGAGTGCAAAAATGCTAACCTAATTCTGAATTTAGGGCTCATTCCTCCAGCTCTCAATAACATGCCACATATTGTTATTTTTCTAAAGGACACAGATTTCAAACACCCCAACATAAAGCTGTTCTGGGAGAATTGTTTGGTTTGTGCCTATTTTGACTGCTCCTCATCTGACACATATCCTTCTGCACCTGTTACACACATTAAAAATAAAGAAATAAGAAAACTTCTTGCTGATGATCTCTTTTGCAGTTACAGTCTGTTTCATGTGCAGTAAAATACTTCTCACAGCAGCTTAAAGAATAATTGTAACTACTTCCCAACCATGTATCACCTGTTTTAATGGTGTCATGTCCTGAAAAATCAATTTTCTTTGCTTTTAATGTTGTTAGAAGTGGATTAGAGTAAAGAAAAAAACAAGACACCTTCTACTAAACTCTTAGTCCACAGAGAAATGCTCTATGCCATCTTTAAAGAAAATGCCCCTAAAAACACGCTGTTTTTTAGTTTCTGGGGTTTATTATGTAACAGCTTATACAGCGTCAAACTAGATTTGTTTTTTCTACTTTTCACGGGCAGATGCCATGACTGTTTTGAAAGTCTGCTCCACGGCCTGTAACCCCTCCTCCCCTCTTCCATCAGACATCTTTGGGCAGCCAATCAGCACGGAGCTTATTGTCATAGCCTCCTGTAGCCTCCTCGTCCCCTCAGATCCAAGCATTTCCAAAGAGGAGGGTAAAAGAGCTGCATCTGATCCTCTATGGAGAGGACATTTTATTATTCAACTTAAATCAAATCCTTGCTTAACAGACACCCAGGACATTATGTAAACAGTCAAACACACCAGGACAAGGGACCTTAAAAGGCTTGCCTAAACAAAACCACTTGGATCATAAACTTTTTCCGTACTTTTAACAGCACAGCCTAAAACTTCTGCTCACAGTCTTATCAAGGGAACGCAAAAAAAAGTCTATATGAACACATATCATATGAGGAGCAGCTCTTTCAAGAGAGTCAGAATTTGTTAGCAGAGAACTTCTGAATTCAACCAGCAGCTCAGTCTCCATTTTGTATTCCTGATTTATGCTGTATGTATTCAACACTGAAACATTTAATGTTGAATTTATAAATAAAGCAGTGCAGGATGTTAGATTCACATGTCTGCAGGAAGCAGCAGTGAAGGTACCTAATCTTTATGACATGTGTTTATGCACTTCAACACACATTGTATACATTAACTGCAGGTTCACACAGTAATGTTTGGAGCCTCAAGAAGATGTAACTGTGTAAAACTAAGTCTGACCATGAGGAAAAAAAATCTGCCTCCGCTTTTTGAAGACTTTCCTGAGATCTATTACTACAACTTTATTTACGTCCCTACTGCAACAATTTTGATAGCTCTGTGCTTTTTAAGTTGTTAGTTGACCCTTTGTCTGTAGTTTTGCAGTGGTACTATTTACAGTACTGTTATATCTCAACAGATCATATCTGTTTCAGGGATTTAATCCTCCTCTCCACCCAGGCCATTCATGGGGAGCTAATATCTAAAGCATGTTCTGAGGAATCTTCTTCTAACTTTGCACAATGTTCACTCTAACTCAATGATGACCTAAATATATTTTGGAGATGCTAGGTCATGCTCTCTGAGACCTCAAATATGGTGGGCACAATATTTTAAGAGTACATGGAGTGGCTTTCATTTTGACACAAACCTACATCTGGGCTGAAAGCTGGACTGATAAAATTCCTGAGGTCAAAGGTCACTGCAGACATATTTAAGGGGTAAGAGTAGCAGTGTCCTGATACCCTGCTGTAGCTTTTTTAGAGATCCACCCTCTATGATGCCAAACCTTTTAGATCATGTCCTCACGTAGAGGAATATTCAAAAACAAACACACACACACATTTTCTCTGCATATTATTGACCTTCTGTGCACATGCACAGCATTTTAAGTCAATGAAAGTGTCCATTTCTGAAACACTGTTTAAGGTCACACTGTGTAATGCTATCACTTTTGAGATGATAAATGATATATGATATGATATGATGTGATATGATATGATATGATATATGATACAATTATATGATATGATATGATATGATATGAAATGAAATGAAATGATATGATATGATATGATATGATATCATATCATATCATATCATATGCTTATGTCTACATTTACGATACTTACAACTGTTGAAACTGACAAGGATGTCTTTTATAAACGCCTGTATGCCTAAATGTGTTGAGTTGCTGTCATGCGATTTGCTGATTAGCTGAACCTGCAGTTGAGTAAATATAGCTAATAAAGTGGCCAGTGTTTATTTTTACCAATAATTGTAGAAGAGAATAAAAACAATAAGCTGTGAATAAAATAGAATAAAATAAAATGTAATGAAACAATCATCATTGGCTGAAATTTCTGCTAAAATTTAATTTTGTGTCAATATACTCAAAATGTGAGGTTTATGAAAGCAACAATGATTAGTTTTTCATTTATTCAGTCTGGTTAGTCCACTCAGAGATACAGTCAATACATGGAGATAACTAGTTATCTACTGCGAGCCATCCTTACAATAAATAACCATGTTGGACAATGTATGCTAGTACAGCTGATGAAAAAAATGTAACCCCCTTCCAGGACGACATGGGTCACCAACTTCTGGCAATGTTGAAAAGCTGGAAAGGTTGGGAATTCCTGTCCAACTGTGTGTCACAGTGGTATTTATGTTTTTGTACTATTTTGAGCTCAACATGCCATCTACTAGCTGAAGGAAGATGACTTCTGAATAACACTGGGTTAGCCACGTCTCCATAAAGATGAATCAGCTGGTTGGTCAGTGCGGACAGCTTGTCAATCTTGTTCTGCAGCGAGTTCACATTCCCCATGAACACTGAGGGGATCGATGGTTTGTAGCACCTCCAATTCTCTGGTAGCCTAGCCTTTAGCTTAGCCCCTGGGTCTCCTCCTCACCTCCATCGGGATGGTTTGTTGTATCCTAGCTCGTCCTTTTGGTTTCAGAGCCATTAGTTCCTCCCTTGAATAAGTTCTGAAACTGGCTTTTGGTAGGAATGAATGAGAAAATTGGCTCTTGGTAGCACTGGAACTGCCTCCCAGTAGCGTTGAAAGGTTGAAAATATCCATGGGATATATATAAGACAAAAAAAAATGTCTTCATAAGAAGAGCAGAAAGGTTGAAAAGATGGGGGAAAAAAGCCCAAACTGGATAAAGAATAGTTTAAATCTTGAAGAAAATCTAAAAAAGAACTAAAAAACTGGAAAGCTACTGGAGAGGCAGCTGTTTGTGTACAGCGCTATGGCAACCCCAAAATGCAAAATTGTAGGATTAACAAACAAAGTGTTAATCCTTTATTACCACTGCAAAGTATAAACACTGCATATAAATGGGAAAAGTTAGCTCAAATAAAGATATCATGTTTGACTAGACAAATCAACCAAATCTACAGAGAATACTTTTCTCTTCTGTTCTTACAATGTACAGCTAAAGCAGTTTTATGACATAGCCTTGTGGCTATACTTGTCCAATTATAGAGAGGGGCAGTATGATTGACTCTGCAAATGTCACTTCCAGGTTCGGTGTTCAGACTGAAAAGTTCAGAGTTAAAGATCCTGCGGTGACACCTGCAGACTTGATATACTGATAAATGGTTTTCTATCTTGTTTCCGACACAAACTCTTTTTCAGCTGAGAGTAAATTTTCAGGGATTTGACTCCATCCAGAGTTTAATTAGCTGCACTCCAAGTGAAATCTTGCTAACACCAAAACCTTATCTCTTTTCATTTTGCTGTGTATGAATATAACTACAGGATTGGACAGATGTTTTACATTTCACATTTTATATTTTGAGTTCTGAAAACAATAAATATGTTCATAGGAACCATTTTGGAGCTTTCTTCAGTGTTAAAATAGTTTGACATTCTTATTGTTCAGCTCTGGTTGTTCTGCCATTTTAAGGATTAGAGGGCAGTGTTATTCCCAGTACCTGCCTCAGGCTGTAAATGACATTACCTCATTTGAAAACAGACGAGGATGAGGAACACAGATGTACAAAGGTGGTGAATCAGGCCCATTCACTCAGTCACCTAATAGCACTACATAAAATTGCATAACAGTGAAACTGAGACATTCTGTGCATACTGTCCTCTCATTACAGAAAATGACAACTTTGAATTGTGTATTTGGAGAGTAAATGTCACTCACAGAGACATTGTAACTTTTCAGTCATGATTACAAAACAAGGAATTCAACTGCTGCAAACTCTCACTCATCTCTGGTGTCTGCTCACTCCTCTGGCATAAATTACAACACAATATGAACTAAGGGATAATTACATGATCTGAGCCTCCACAGTTTGCCATTATACTCCTTGTGAAAGGCTGCACATTGGTCCAGATGTACTGCTTTAAGTTTGAGGTGTCTCTTATTACACCCATAACAACCTCAGACAGGATAGTAATGTCATGCCGAGCTGTGGCAAGGCTCTCCCATTGTTCTCCACGGATGTTTATAGCTTTGTGCCTGATATATGATAACCAATAAGAAAGAGGTAGTAATTACAAGGCCCACACTTCAGCGGATCGCCTGATGAATGTGTGAAATAAAAGATGGGGGGTTCTTTTGTGGGGGCTAGTTATTACAACGACATGCAGAGGTTAGACACACTGCAGTGTTATGAGTGGGAAACCTAGCAGGGGGGAGAAATAAATAGCGTATATCTATGTCCTCCACCAAATAACAAAATGAATAGCACTGACCCTCGTAAAACAAATCAGCTGCACGCCAACAAATGTTAAAAATCATAAAACACACAGTTGCACATATTCCTATTATTTCTTCATTTTACATTCAGGTCCAGAAGAAATAACATAATTAGGGGAATAAAAACACACAAAATAAGCACAACGGTAACTTAATGTAGGCCCAGCACACAGATCAGTTGTGTGGTCAGACAGTGTGTCTCCTAAACTGGTCAAAGAATCAAATTTGACTAAATTCAGTGTAACCAGTTGTTTGTAGGCTTATAGGTCAGTATCTGGTGTCATATTAAACTGTAAAACATAGTTTGACATTTTAAAATGATGGTTATTTCCTTTTCCAAAGGCCAAAATGTCAAGATCAGTATCAACTTTGTTTATATAGCTTAGCTAGGCTTAGCCTAGCTCAGCTTCAGGGAAGGCTCAGCTTAGACAAAAGAGGATGGAGGACAACATTTTTTAGACTTGCACCACAATTTCCAGATTACTTACTGTATATCTAAATGGGTTAATGGTTATGCTTCAGAATATGGTCAATGAGATATCAATCATTTGTGCATGAAAAAAAAGCATGAATTCATTCAAGATGTTCAGACATATATTATTTGAATCCAATGCTTTACTTTACACATAAATTCACACATCAACTCAGATTGTGAACAAGCCCTCATCAATGCTACTTAGTTCAAGGAGTCTTTGAAAATAATGTCATCAGACCCTCACAGGAGGCAGTCAGAATGAACAACAGAGAAGTCAAGGAGTTAATGATGGTGGACAACCAACAGAGATGGTCTAAATTGTGGGGTTTTTTGCACAAAATGGCGCAACAATTTAACTTGGGATGTTTGTCTGTGATTTAAAATACTGGTGGACACACGTAACCTTGCACCGTGGCAGGATCTGCCTGATTTAGTGTCTGTAGTGAGACAGATCCATCCTGCCAAGCTCCAATCTACAAAGACTGGACTCAACCTGAAACCAAACAGCCCAATCTAAATGCTATAAAGCAGAAAGAGGAGGGAGTTATGAGTGGAAGTCACAGGAAGTGACTGCAATTGTAGGGATTATCATAGATGCTAAAAACTTCAGCAGCAGTTTTATCAGTTCTGGGCCGCATAATTTAATAAATGAAAAAAAATAAGTACAATGAAAGCACTTCTCAACAGAAAGGATATTTTCACTCCACTTCCACATGTTTTGGGAAGGGTTTGTTGTGACTCATGTTTTGTACTTTACACCGCCGCAGTGGCGCCTGCCCCCTACATTATCTGAATGGCTTGATATGACTGTGACTGAAGGAACAATCATCAACTCACCTGTTGGATTCGCTTTGAAAGGTTCTCAGACACTTTCTATGGGCTGTTGCATAGATGACATGAACTAGTGAAATATATTGAACAGTACATGTGTTGTGTCAGTTTCGGACACATCATCATCATGCTGAAATATTTACCTCCGCCAAGGAGGTTATGTTTTTGCCAGCATTTTGTTGTCGGTTTGTTTGTTTGTTAGAATGATTACGCAAAAACTACTGAACAGATATTTGCTGAATTTTAGAGTAGATGTTAGTAATGGCCCAACTTAAAAATGATTAGATTTTGGTGGTGATCCAGATAACCACCATTAGCAAATAATTGTTTTTGGTCAATAACTGTCTAACTAATAATGATATCAACACGATTCTGAGTGCTAGCGGTGGGTTTTCAGTGTCAAGAAATCATATTACGATGGTAACTTTATAATGTAACTATTGCTTATAGATGTAACAGCAATATGTGAGCTACCTTGGTGGAGGTTTGGACTCCACTCTCCACTCTCTGACACACAGAGAATAAACAGTGAGTTGATAAGGGACTCAATATAGAATTAAATTGAATTGATAATCAGAATCAATAATGACAATGGATAGATAATATCATTTGACATCACTGTGCAGCTTGCCTCATAATTTTGGGGAAATACCCACCTGTATAGTTGTGTACTTCCTGAAGCACAAAGTAAGTGTGCTGCTCCTGCTCTGTACGAGCAGTCATTGTGTTACTTCATATATTAATGTATGTAGAGAAATTTAAATGGATAATTATACACAAAGTACGCAGTTACTTTAGATGAATGTAACCTTTAATCTTTTTGCTTTATGAGTCACTGATCACACTTCGACTCTCACTGATTCAAAGTAATGGCTGAGTTCACAATCATCCAAACGTCTGTGAGGGCCAAACCTTGATCAAACGTTCCCACCTTAAGAGGCTTTGTGAGTTGGATACTAATGCTCTCTGATTCGTGCTGCTTACCTTGAAGACAGATATCTGTGTGATTTTCATCTGAGGCCTTTTGAGGGCACACTCAGGCTCCTTCAGACCCTCTCCGATGACCCCCTCCGTCTTTGAAGTGAGAACTAGAAAACGTTAAAGTGGAAAGGCTGCCGAGCAGTAATGGAACTTCAGTCACAGCATTTCTATTTGACTCACCAAAAGCGCCAGCGCTGACGTACAATAAGATATCATCTGGAGTCTGGAATGTATTTCCTCACCGCTCGATCGAGCTTAATTTGAAGTTGGAGGATTCTTTTTTTTCTTCCTGAAGCCAAATCTGATAAAGCGCTGCTGTATACTCCGCCTTCATCTGGCTCAATTTGTCATCGAGAGAGCAAGAAAAGATTTCCTTTCATGAGGTAGAGGTAAATGTCTCACCTGATAACACTAAGTGCAGTATTTAAGCTGAAGTGTTTTTCACCTCATTAGGTCAGATCAAAATACGACAGGAGATGGACTTTAATGGATAATTTCACATTTGTGGGAAAAATGTTTTGTTGTCATGCTAAGATGGAAATCAGTTTCTCGATGCAGTCATACCTGGACTCTAGATATGAGGCTTAAGTTAGCAGCACGTTGGTGTGTTAGCCTCTGCAAAGGACAAGAGAAGCTGCAGTGTAACATCCACTCTGCAGAGAGGGTGGTTGGCTGCAAATTATTGTCTTTCAACGACCTGTACACCTCCAGGACCCTGAGGCATGCAAATAAAATTGTGGCCAATCCCTCTCACCCCAAACACAAACTTTTTCAGACCCCCTCCTCTGGCAAGTGGCTGTGGTCCATCAGGACCAAAACCTCACACCACAGAAGGATTTTCCTCTCTACTGTAAGTATCATGAACAATGTCTCAGCCTCCTCCAACCCACATCTGACAGATTCCCATCCAGTCACAGTCGGAGAGCTTGATGTGACGCTTAATTAGATTATTTATGTTTTATTAGCCATATTCACCGTGCATTAGCACAAAAATGCCACAATGAAGATATGTCATCATTTCACCTCAAGACATTTGCATGAATTCTGCAAGGACTTCATATCTGTCTCAATGCACAAGGCAATGCAGCTCTGGAAGAGTGCAAGAGAGAGTGACGCCATGTGTGCCTCACATACTCACAATGACAGATCCATACAGTGTTGCGCTGCCCTGCTGAATCCACACGCTCCCTTCACATCAGTATTAAGCCTCTGGTACTACCTCTGGAGACAAATGGAGGGTCAACTTATCCCTCTATTGAAAAATGACAGCAATGATGGGGCTATTTTGCACACTAGACTTGTCAAAAGATTATTCTCTTTGATATTTTTAATAACTTCATCTTGTAAGATTTCTGCACACCTGTAAAGCTCCTTTCGCACACAAACATTTTGTGTATTTGATATTTCATATATTTATATTGCTTTTATATTTATTTATCTTATGTTATTCTATTGTTCACTTATTTAACCCTTAAGCCAAAGATATACTTACAGTTTGAGTTCATGGTTGTGTCTATTGGCATCATGGGGGTCTTAGTTTATTTAGCTGCCTGTATGTGATGCTTGTTACTGGAGGACACCAGCGCAGGGCATAAAGAACCTTTGGCTGTATGCATGTACCTTTGTGTTGGATGTGAACTGCAAACGTGTAATTCTGAGAGTAAAAGTAAAAAGTACACACCAATGATCAATACCATCATCAAATATTTGTTGACAGCAGATGACCGATGGTCAGACCTGACCATCAGCATCATCTGCAATCTATTTCTACAATATTTTCCTCAGTGCACTGCCCTAAGTATATCACTGTTATGGTCTAATCATCTATCTTGTTAGTGATGACTTTCGATTGTCTGTCTTGATAAATGTAGTTAAACAAATAAATAAATAATAGGCAAATTTATAAGACCACCTGTCATAAAAACAAGAAAACATAAATATTTTAGCAAGCTTTCAAAAACTTGTTTAAAACTGAAAATGTTGTTGTTATTGGACAGATATTTTGAACAGGAATGAGGAACTTTAAACTTTTTATACCCAAATTTGAGACCGCACGCTCGGCTTCATCAAGCAAAACATTCAACCATGAAAACTTTGTTTTTCTGTTCAGGAAGGCAAGTACAAAACTATAACTTGAAAAATTCAAATTCATGGATAACAACAACAATTATACTTTAGCATTAAAAATATAATTTTGGTTAAAGAGCTTGTAAGAGGTTGGCGATGTACAAATAAAGATTGATATGATAATTCAATCAATCAATCTTTATTTGTATAGCGCCAATTCATAACAAGTGTTATCTCAAGACACTTTACAATAGAGCACAAAGCTCTTCATATTATGGATACACATATATGCATAGATACATATATACATATACAAAATACACATATACATATATATACAAATATGTACATCCAACACCCAACATGAATCCATATAGCCAATCATGAATCCCTCCATCATGGCGGCAAGAAAAAACCTTCTGTTAAGCAGCAGGAAATCTTGAATGTGGACCTCAGTCTCATGATGAACAGCAAATCCACACGATGCTGTGTTGGGTGTGTGGGCAAAGGGAGGGAGGTAAGTGGAGACAAGTGGACTAAAGTAAGAACTAAAGCTAGTGACAGATCAATGGACCAATCATAGACCTGTCGTCGTCAAATTTGTTTCTGCTGCAAAAAAATTTATTAGAGGAGGGTCCTCATGTCTGTGTGGTTGTGGTGATAAGTTTATAGAAGTATAATCAATAAAAGTCTTACTGGAAGTAAAATTTATGGTGGTGACGAACTCATGGGTGCCCAGACCACAAGTGCATCCCTACCATATTTGTCTCCGTTAAGTATAAATGTATTAATGGTAGACCTCTTGAGATGTGACACCTCATTTTCAAAAAGGATCTCATGTCCATGTGGAGCTAGAGATAGTTACTATAGATGTATCAACCATGGATAGAAAGATCATGTTAATATCTGCATTAACAGCCATAATGATTATGAACTGGAATGAGATGGCCAAATATGTGTTATGTCTGTAATTTCTGCCAGTACTTGCTGCTGATATTTTAAATAGTAATTTGGCATTAAGTTGGCACATTTTTTCGATGTAATTTTCATTTGAAAGTCTAAGATCCACTAATAGTGATTTTTTTTTTTTGTCAGGAGATTGGTAAAACAGTGTTTGCAGATCTTTAAAGGGCAGTTTATGCTTGATTTTGCTGTTTAAAAAAATACATTTTGCATTTTCTGCAGCTGTTATCAAAAAACACTACTTTCACTTCTTCTTTTTACATATCTGTATTGACTGAGATGAGATTTAAATATTGGCTTCACAGACATCAGCAAAAAAAAAAAAAAAAACATCCAGTATCTTGCGAAATTAAAATATCTGTCAGCAGAAGTATTTCTGTATGGTCTTTTGCCATTTCTATTCCTCTTCTAATTTCACTGTTTTGCACCAAAATCCAGGTCACTTTCCTTGTATGTCTTAATGCACTGGGCAATGGAAAAGGGGATAAGGATACTGATTGTAATAACTTATAATCTTAAAGAAAAATTGGACATTTATGGTTTGGCTCCTCCAGACTGCACTATGTTTGGATGTGAAGCCAGAAAAAAGCAAATTTTTTTTCAGAAAATAGTTTTGCACCAAACTCACAATAAAATGTCAATTACAATGTACCTGTGTAAAGATTAAACAGGTTTCTATTCATGTGTTCAAGAGCACCATGCTGTATTTGTAGTTTTAATTTGTCACCTGAAGCTTTGCAAAGAAACTTTACCATGAATTTGACTTGTTTTTTATGTAATGGCTTCCGTGGTTCTAGTGTATGTGCAACAGACTACACATTTGTTTCTCAGTCACTAATGAGGTTGAGGTTCAATAGGAAACCAAAACACTCTCAGATTGGACATGTGAAAAACTGCCCCCAGCAGTGTTTTATCACAGCGGTTAATAGAGATAGTATGCAGTTGACAGTCAGTTTAGTCCTGCAGGGCGAGAGGCCAAAATCCTTGAGGTCCTCCCCTGTTTGAGAAGAGATCAAATGCTCAGAGGAACAGCTGTGCAGCCGCAGACTCTCCACATTCAGCCACTAGATGGAAACAATAGCCCTCTGCTCCATACAGTCCCATTTTAGCATATCCTGTCTCATTCTGTTTGTATTTTCTTATCATACTTATTGGGATCATCCTGTTTAGGTTGATAATGTGTCTTTTGGTTTTTCTTGACTTCAATTTTTACAACAGTCAAATCTCGAAGCTCTCACTCTCACCAATGGGTCCTTCAGAAAACAGCACACCCCCCGCCAGGTTTGTTTTATAGGCAAGAGCTGACCTGCAGGGCTCAATAAAATTACACTTTATGCTGCATGAAAACATTAGCAGAAAATGGTGACAGAGTAATTATGAGTCAGCAACAGTAAAACGCCACAGGGACTATCACTTTACAAGAGGAGCGGGCTTTTTTCTAACTCTATGTTGGGGAAAATAAACTATTCAGTGACTCAGAGCAGTGGAGGCAGATTTCTTAATAAGGATTCAGGGGGGACCTTTTTACATTTCTTTAGCAGTTCTTATGGTTTTAGGGAAGTTCAAGAAAAACTTTGCTGATAACTGACTGCAAAGTCATTAACTGATGCAAGAAAGCGACTGAAACATTTTAAAGAAATTTGGTACATTTACTGAAGGAACAATTTAAAATACTTTTTTAAAGTATTAGCATGTTAGAGCACTTGGTATTTCCCTGATTTTTGTTTGGAATTTCTCTAAGTTAGCAGCAAGACTTGGCTGTAGATTAAACAATTACAGGCTTTCAAAGCTGTGTAAACAGGAATGAATTATCAGGGCTGATATGAACATATTGTTACAGAAAAATAATTTAACATCATGTACATATAGGAATGGGGGAGTCATAATGTGGCAAGACAGAGGGAAAACAACATGGAAAGAAGCCACAGACAGCACCTTAACTAGGGCCGCCTATAGACCTACCTCAAGGCCATCAGAGCCCCATCATGGTTTATGTTTGCTTGAATTTATGATGTAGTGACGTGAATGTACTCAGATATCAATTTAAAACTTACACAGCTGGGATATAACCTTTACAGAGCATTCTATGACTCTTATTTTCATTTTCATTTTCATTAAAAGGCAGAACTTAACGTCAGCACGTGAATCTTATAGAAATGAGACACGGGTACTCAAGAGGTGGTACTCAACGAGGTCAGGAAGTTTGGATTTTTAAAATTTTTATCTTTTTTTGTCACCAGAAGCCAGATCACTTTTCAATCACTGCTGACAACCCCTTGAGCAAGGCACTGAAGCCCAATAATTTGCCACTTTTTCCACATGTGCAGAACCTCACTCTGGTGTTTCTCCATAAAAGCAAGGCAACACAATCCTGTGATTGTGTGTTTATTTGTGTTTGTTTCTGAAGTATGATCAGACAAAATACCATGGGGAAAAACTAAAATTTCCCCCCAGGGAGAGATAAAAGTATCTCTTCTCCATTTCCTTCTTCTTTTTAAGGGAAAAAGAGCCCAGTTGCACTATGCCGAACGGAGTATGCATAAAAATATCCATTTCAACGGCTTGACAAGCCTTTTTTTTCATTACCCAACCCATGAGTAAAAGATGAGGTTATGGCTCTGAAATAGAATTCTTATCAAAATGCTTAACATTTCAGCCTGTATTGCTAAAAACACAGATATAAATTCTACTATCAGTTAAACAGTCAAGATTTATAAACTAAAAGTTGTAAACTCAGACTACTGTCCACAGCATATGAAAGACTGAATGAACGATCCCTCTTTCCAAGGCGAAAGTGTCACTTTTACTATATATTTTTGGTACTCGTTTGACTCACCTGATCAGAAATAAATATCTTATTTGCTGAGACATGATAAATTTATCCTGCTTTGGTGGCCTTGTAACAATTGTTTCAACAGATTAAGAATTCTTGCAGGGAAAATAAAGTGTTCTGAATTTTTTTGCTCAATCGTACATTTGACCCAATATAGTTTTGTGGATTGTTTTTACATAAACTCACACAATTAACCCTTTACAGCCTGAAAACACAAATTATAGCCAGAAAATTCTAAAAAAAAAATTTGAGCTGAGAGGCTTATGTCACTTACTACTGAAATCCAAAAAAATCAAAACCTCCATAAAGTTCAACATATATATTTTTTTTTATCTAATTTCAAACATTAGGTGTTTCTGAGAATCCACTTGAGGACATTTTTATCTGATTGTATTCAGATTTTTTTTTGTAATTTGTTGATCATATTGGTTAGATAGAGGTATCACAAAAGTATGTATCAAATATGATACAACAGGTTTTAAGGCGTTAAACAAAATAACTGTACCCTACACTGCTGAGAGCCCTTTCAGCCACTTCGCTGACTGTTGTCTTCTCTGGTGCAACCTCAGATCCTGAAATATCCCTCCAGCACACTTAAGTGCACTTTCAGGAAAGTGGAAGAGTTTAGGGCTTTAGGACTTATCTATTCAAGTTTCTGTGACCCTACCAGCATCACCTCACGACCCCTCAAGGGTCCGGGAACCCTGACTAGGCTGAACTATGTAAGCTAGCTTCAATTTAGTAATGTAAGATAAAATAGCCTACTTAATAAGTTAAATTTAAGTTGAAAATCAAGTGTCCCCTCTTCGATAATGGCTTGAGCACTCTTGCCTGCGTATGAATAATTGATAAGGATTGTTTGAGAGTCTTTACACTCTCCAGGCCCTGGACGTCGCTGGTATTTGACCGTCCCCCAGCATCTGTCTGATCATTTTCCTTGTGTGGTGCTGCTGCTTGAAACGTGAGCGTCACGGAGCTCCCTCCCCCTCCTCCTCCTCTCTGTCTCCCCCTGACTGGAGTCCCACTGAGCGGCTCCCAAACTTCAGTGTCGAGCCTGAAAGCAGAGGACGACAGACGGACAGGAGTCTCAGATAAACCGTGTTTGTGGAGCCGCAGACGGCAGCTTTGACTCCGCAGCTGCTCTGAGGATTTACGCACCGCTCTCGGTGTGATTTTCGTGACTCTTCCTGCGCTGTTGGTCGAAGTTTTCGCCTGTCACGTCTTAGTTACGGACTCTTATCTGTCATATCTGTGGGAATTATCGCCTTTTATTCGGGACTGAGTGACTGCACACTGAGCTACGTCTTGTTTTTGTCTGTTTTTAGATCGTTTCTGACGCGGAGAGCGAGCATTGAACGCAGCATTTGGACCTGCTGTAGCCATGGGGAAATAGCGGGGCTCCCCCCTGACGCAGACCCCCGTGTTTTTGACTCTTTCATGCTCTTTCTGAAAAGACAGTGCTCAGTTTTTGGACTTAAACAATGAGCATGGATGGTTGTCCGCTGAAGGTGGCTATTTTTCTGTGGTGTATGCTGGTGATATCAGGCTCCAGCTTTGAAATAGGCTCCTACGACCTGGAGCGAGGCAGACCCGCGAAGTGCGAGCCCATCGTGATCCCCATGTGCCAGGGGATCGGCTACAACCTGACCCGGATGCCCAACTTCATGGACCACGACGACCAGAAGGAAGCCGCCATCAAGCTGAACGAGTTTGCCCCTCTTGTGGCTTACGGCTGTGATGTCCACCTCCGCTTTTTCCTCTGCTCCCTCTACGCCCCCATGTGCACGGATAAAGTGTCCACCTCCATCCCAGCGTGCAGACCCATGTGTGAGCAGGCCAGGGAGAGGTGCGCCCCCATCATGAAGAAGTTCAGCTACACCTGGCCGGACTCGCTGGACTGCTCCAAGCTGCCCACCAGGAACGACCCCAACGCGCTGTGCATGGAGGCGCCAGAGAATGAGACCAGGACTGAGGTGAAGAAAGGTGAGGGCATGCTTCCTGTTCCTCCCCGGCCCAGGCAGCCCGGCACCACCAGCGGGCGCCCACCGGGCAGTGTGGGCTCCTGCGAGAACCCGGATAAGTTCCAGTTTGTGGAGAAGAGCCAGTCATGTGCGCCTCGGTGCTCCCCTGCTGTGGACGTGTTCTGGTCCAGGCAGGATAAGGACTTTGCCTTCATTTGGATGACAGTGTGGTCCATCCTCTGCTTCGTCTCCACTGCCTTCACCGTACTCACCTTCCTCCTGGAGCCTCACCGCTTTCAGTACCCCGAACGCCCCATCATCTTCCTCTCTATGTGCTACAATGTCTATTCTGTGGCCTTCATCATCCGTTCAGTGGCCGGAGCTGAGAACATCGCCTGTGACCGGGAGCATGGTGAGCTCTACATCATCCAGGAGGGGCTGGAGTCCACCGGCTGCACCATCGTCTTCCTCATCCTCTACTACTTCGGTATGGCGTCCTCTATCTGGTGGGTCATCCTCACGCTCACCTGGTTCCTGGCTGCGGGGAAGAAGTGGGGTCACGAGGCCATCGAAGCCCACAGCAACTACTTCCACATGGCAGCGTGGGGCATCCCTGCTCTGAAGACCATCGTCATCCTCACCATGAGGAAGGTGGCAGGGGACGAGCTGACGGGGCTGTGTTACGTGGGCAGCATGGACTCCGGGGCTCTCACCGGCTTTGTCCTCATCCCCCTGTCCTGCTACCTGATCATCGGCACCTCCTTCATCCTCACCGGCTTTGTCGCCCTCTTCCACATCCGCAAAGTGATGAAGACTGAGGGCACCAACACGGAGAAGCTGGAGAAGCTCATGGTGAAGATCGGCATCTACTCCATCCTCTACACGGTGCCCGCCACCTGCGTCATCGTCTGCTACTTCTACGAGAGGCTCAACATGGACTACTGGAAGCTGAGGGGGCTGCAGATGAAGTGCGGCTCCTTCAACGGGCTCAGCGGCGACTGCTCGCTGCAGACATCCGTTCCCACAGTGGCCGTGTTCATGCTAAAGATCTTCATGTCACTGGTGGTGGGCATCACCAGCGGGGTGTGGGTGTGGAGCTCAAAGACCCTGCAGACCTGGCAGGGCCTGTGCAGCAGGAAGCTGGCAGACAGAACTAGAAGCAGGAAGCCGTGCAGCGGCGTCAGCTGCGGCAGCACACACTGCCACTACAAATCTCCCGCTGTGGTTCTGCACATGGCCAAGACTGACCTGCACTCAGACAGCCCCACGCACGTCTGAGCAGGATGCACACATGCCCTGAGTAAGGAGCTGCTACAGACTTTGTGAGAAGACGAGCTGGTGGAATGAACTGTCAGGTACCGCTCTGCTGCTGCCAAGAGACTCACAGGCGTCACATTGATAAACTATAATAACAGTATTCAATCCATAAAGGGAAATGCTCAGTATTGTATCTTATATTTTTCTGTTCCATAGTTGTCCGTGCAGTAGAAAGGCCCAGTGTTTCAAAGTAAAACAGGCTGTTGAGGGAGGCATCATGGGAAATATTAGTCGTTCTCCTCCTTTAAAGTGGCATGATTTTCTGTATAAATGTGTATAAATGTTTTATTTATTGTAAATATATTTAATTTAAAGTCCACCGGAAGAGATTTGATGTTTAGATGCATTTATTGAAGGTAAAGGGAAATTAAGTGCCTTTTATAAGAACTCTGGCCTTTTCTGAGGAAAATAAATTTGTGAGATTCATGTTCAGCTGATTTGTCTTATTGTTGTCATTTTGCAAACTGAAGATTTGATGAATATTTAACTCACGGCTTCAGATTTAAATGCTTTCTCATTTCAGTCTTGTTTGCCTGATTTTTCCTGCCATTCTTCTCATTCGTCTTTTTTATACGTCAGGCCTCCCCCTCTAAAATGTGTTGTCTTCCAAGAGCAATTCTGCACATCCCAGAGGCGTCCCCGACAATAATCCTCAAAGAGAATCGCTGATGAACGGAGTGACAATCCCAGCAAGCGTTAATGTTTGCATCATCGTCTTAAAAATGCAGGAGCAGTTTGCGGAGGAATATATTTAATTAATGGCTGTTCTAATCCCCTCTGCAGGATCGCTGTTGTTGCCCTCTCTCGCAGCTCCATTTGATCCCTGTGCAAACACTCAGCACTTTGATCTGAGAGGACAAATCTGAAGTGGATTTCAGCCTTATTGCATGGCTTCACTGGCATATTTAAGTTAAGCACAGGCACTCAAAACTGTGGTTATTCATCGAGCAGAAGGATTACTATTTCTTATTTAAATTTGTAGATCTCTGAGGCTGCATATCTGGCATGAATTTGAGGATTTTCTACTATAGGAAATATCCAAATGTCTTTCTTAAAATGTTAAATTTGTCACTTGAAGGCCTGTTCTGTCTAAAAAGCAAGCGTATGGTCCTTTAATAAATACCCCATGTTTAAATTATGTAACAAAGATGTTAGTAATAATGATGCATAAGAGCCCTTGTGTTCTCAGACGGTTCATAAAAAGGTGAAAATAAAGGGCTTTACATGGTCAGGACTCAAATCCTAACACAAATTGTATTGCCAAGATGAGTGTCTGACAGCACAGGGATAGATTATTATGTCTGCTTGTGTACTGTGTCACCTCCTGCAGCAGCAGCACATGGCAGTGATAGCATGGAAAAAATGTGATGACCAGGAGCTTGTTTTCATTCTAACACTGGAGCCTCGGCAGTGTGAGGCTGGCAGGCGTGTGCTCGCTGACATCTCCAGAGGTTAAAAGTGTTTTGTTTTCATTTTTTCCTCCATGTGTAACTCCAGTCAGAGTTGTAACCATCAGGGGTGAAAAGAGTGCAAAAGCACTGTAAGAAGTCCAAAGTGAAGTTCATTTGCTCAGATTTACTCAAGTACAAATTAAAGTAGCTCAAGTAAATCTAAAAGTGCTTCTTTAAAATGAACTCAGCTGTCTGTGCTGTGCAAAAAGAGGACAGGGAATAAGTCAATTAATAACATTTGATCCAAGTAATATGATACAACCACACAGCAGTAATCTGACCTGGTATATGAAGATTCAACATTTAAGATGTAAGAGAAAATGTACCTACTGTGAGTCATACTCTTAAATAAGTACATCATATTTAAACCAGATAAAAGGAAATGCATGAAAATAGATTAACAGTTGGCCTGGGTTAAAAAGGCAACATTTACTCAAGTTACTAGAATCAAGTAGGTATTTGCCATTGTAGGATATTTTTTAATAATCAGCACTTTGAATTATTTGTGTCATTTTTGTCTTTAGGATTTTATTTACAGCCAAAATTCAGACAGCATTTGAGTACTGAGCGAGGAGGAAGAAAAAAAGCTGATCTTGATTTATGCTTCTCATCTTTAAGCAGCGCCACAATACTTGAATTATAACTTTGATACTTCAACGAAGTTTGGTGTCTGAATACTTAATACCTGAACATTACAGGTTTTGATGGACAGCTTATGACTTTAATAATAATGATAGTAATAAAAAAACATAATTTCTTAGGGGAATTTGCAGTGGTTGAGAGCAAAAAATATATGAATTGTACTGAAGTAAAAGTCACTCTGTCAAAATTTTACTCAAGTATAAAAAAAAAAGCTTTTAATAGATCTACTCAAGTAAAAGTAAAAAGTACTTCATTCAAAATGTACTCAAAGTATAAAATATTTAAAGGACCCTGTGCGGTGCTGTTCGCAAAGTGCTGTGTGCCAACTTGTTATTCAAGTTTTTTAATAATATTAAACATAACAGTTGAAAAATGTAACCACAGAGTCACACTTTGCCCTAATAAATACATTAATGTTAATGATACCAGTAAAACACATCTGTGCTCTCTTTGTATCATCATTTTGTAAGGGTCAGAAAGTCTCTGGTTTACCTCCTCCAGTTGCTTTAGCTGTGTAGTTTAGTCTTTGTGACCTTGTCCTTGTTTCAATAACTTTTTCAAATCTGCTCTGTAACATTACATTAGTCATTTATGTGGGAGATATGTGCTTCACTGCACATCAAGCATCTGTGAGCCATTTGAACATGGACAGAGAGAGAAAGAGAAGCTACAAAAAGCTTTCTATCCTCTAATATTGTCTGAATGAAATGTTTTTTTATGTTGATAAAGATACAAGGTTATCACATGATACTGTTTCAATACTGTGAAACAGGATGTTCACAAAGGCTGAACTCATTTCAGTGTAAAAATACATTCACAAAGAAGTTTTGGTGATTTAATGTTTACCTATTATTTTACTTTTACTTGAATAAGATTGATCAAAGTAAATGTGCTTTCACTTGAGTCTAGGATTTTCATACTTTGTCCATCACATCAATTCAAACTTCAGTACTAATACAAATGTGATATTATTGCTCTTAGTACACCAGTTCATGAAAAGATCCATAACATAACTCAACACCTAAACTACTTGAAACAGAAATAATACTAATTTGAAACATGAAATATGATGATCAGAAGCAAGTCCATTTGGCTTGGTCACGTTTTGGAAGTGCAAACTTATCAACAACTTTAAGAGTAAAAAAATATATTTACAGTCAAAACATTGTGATTTAATGTTTAGTAAAGCAAAGTCTCAATATTCAAATATTTGGTATTTTACATTTATTTGGTCACATACGAAGTGTCCATGCAAAGCTTTAGATATATTTAAATAATCATAATAATGAAGAAAGTAAATCAATTATACAATTAACCATCACAGGAAGCCGTTAATTCCTTCTAGGCTCTGCAGGCACTATATAAAAAGAAAAGTAAGGTATTGAGTCACTCTTTTGTGAAGTATCTTCAGATAACTTTGTTATAATTTGATGTAGTATAAAAAACGATTGATTGATTGATTGATTGAACTGATCTCTTTAATGTCTGATTTCTTGTGTAAGAGTAAAAAGGCAAACTCTGTAGTTCCATTTTAACATTCATAATACATGCTCCTCTTTACTAAACTATTATATATCTGAACTAATAACAGTTTAACTCATCACTCCAGCTGTGTTCACACCACACAACAAAGTGTATTCAAAATACTCAGTGCTTTAAGTACATTTTAAAAGAAGGACTTATTATGTTTGCTTGAGTGGATTTGTAGAGTGCTACTCTTACATGAGTACATTTATATCACAGTAAATGTACTTTAACTTGAGTACAGTACTCTAGAACATAGTCCCCCTTTGTAATTCACCCTGATCAACAGAGAGGGAGAAAAGACAGGAAAAATACAGCAGTCCATGACTTTCAGAGACCCTAAAATACAGTAATAGCGTTGATTATTCTATCAAAGTCAAATTATTTTCTAATTATAAGGAGAGAAAACTTTTCACATGGTGTTAAAAAAGCTGCCTGTTGCCGTCCCATGTTTATTGTTACAAAACAATCTGGTAGCCTTGGTCTATTCTGTCGGCTGTTTTATTTAAAAACAACCTTTTTATATATACTTTACATAAAAATATTGTTACCATTCAAACTGCATTAAAGTGCATTAAACTGCATTACAGAAAAAAAACACTGATGTCCTGCTTCCATATAGAAAGCCACTAACAGGTTTTCTGGTCACTTTTAAAGATGAGTTGTGCAAAGCATATAAAGTGGTCTTTAACATAAAAGGATAACTATTTAAGTATTTCCTGAATGGAGATGTAGTTTAGGAATGGATCAGTGTCCGCATGTGCAGCAGTGGTGGGGCTCAGAGTTCTGGAGGGGATGGGGGAAAAATTAAAGTGGTACCCCAGCTATTAAATGTTAAATACACATTGTTATACTAAACTTAGTATCCAAATGAAGTAAAAATGTTGATTTTGTGACAATAAAAAGCTTTTTTTTGGTAAACTTAATCTATAAGTTGTGTTTGATATAAGGTGTCAGTAATTTACATAATATTTAGAAAGAAGTCTCTCCAAGAGCGCAAAACTCCACGTAGGCATTTCCATCATTGTCAGGTGAGTTATTGTCAAAAATGTGGAAAGCTGCCCTATCTCACACTGTTAACGAATCCTTAAAAAAATCCTGGATGCACATCTGGATTCAGATCATCACCAAAATGTTTAATGACCAGCATTCAATTAAAATGGCATTAAATCTGTTGAGAACTTATTGAGATATTACTGAAAATGTGGAAAACTGCCAGATCTCACAATGTTGAGAAATCCTGCAAAAAGTAAATCTGATCATTTCTCACCTGTGCCATAACCAACAATTCCTGATAATGCCATCCAAATCTGTTCAGAACTTTTGAGTTATTGCTGACAGCCAAGCAAACAAATAAATGCCAGCAAAAACAGAACCTCCTTGGCAGAGGTAATTTAACCATCAATAGTTTATGGAGATGAGTAAATAAGTTAGCACTTCTGCCCACTCCCTTTCAAATGTGTAACCCAAAGCTTGGACTGTTTGGTGCTGATTTTCTTTATTTTAGTATGATACATGTGTATTATGTCTATTTGTAGATGTATGATCTTTTTTCATGTTAATTTTTCTTTTATTTCTTCAAAATAAACATCCATTCACTTGCAGCTCAGACTCTGTAAAGAATGCACTGAAGTACAACCCCTTCCCCCAGAAAGTAAATCAAAAGAAGTGATTTAAAAAACCTCTCAAAAAAGTCTGAGCACACATAAAAGCCTCTCAGCGACAGTAACATGAGTGGATGTAATTGCTCTCCCACCCTGTAAAAACAGATTGTTGTTGTTCTACAGCTTGTTTCACATTATTCTGCTGATCATTCACTGAAAACACAACAATCACAATCAAACGTAGTGAATTAACCACATTTCCACTCTCTGTAGTGTTGAGCGGCTCTGCCTGAGTTAACTCCAATTACTGATTCCTTCCTCCTGCAGAACGAGATGTGTGTTAACTACCAACATCCTCCCCTTTTCTGTTTTCTTTAGGCAGCCATTGTAGACCCTGTCCATGGCTTGGCAGGCGAGCGCAGCGACTCCTTGGACTCTGACACTGTGTGGATCACATTTAACTATTAAATCGGCTTGTTTTGCTTGGAGCTGCGCAGGCTGCTGGCGTTTCAGCCACATGTTCCAGTTCATGGGCGCCTGAACGGGGGCGCGTGCTTCCTCCCCAGTTTACACTCCAGTGACACGACCCGGAGAGGCCAAACACTTGCTGTGTGAGACATGAGCGGCCTGTCCCACCTGCACTGATTAGATAGGAAGGAGGGAGCCGCACAGGGTTAAGACGGGGAGGTAGCATGGAGGGCAAGGCTTTGTTTAAACTTTTATTTCCCTTCTCAGCGTTTCTTTTTCCACTTTCTTGCCCTTTATGCATTTTTTTCTTTTTCCATGTCTGGCTGAATATGACTAAGACAGGTTTGAAAATATTACTTAGGTGAACAGAAATGACTTATTATAGCAGCAACAGGGCGTCTTTTACTCTGCTCCTTCTTTTTTTTTCCAAAAGTATGAATTCTATCGCTACATTTCCAGGTCACTGACAGCTATTTTTAGCTCCTCTCTTTTTGCGGAGGAAAGGAATCACACACAGCTCACACAGCTTCAGATATGGAGGCAAAGAAAGAGAGACTCATTCCAAAATATCAGAGTTTGTTTGAGCTGTGGTTCCTTTGGCGCCAGAGATGTGGCTGCCGGGAACACCTTCCTCTCACACACATGAGCACACACACCTGAGGTCTGCACGAGCAGCCAATCAACACCCCGCTTGTCCCAGAGAAGACCCCACCCCATCTTCCAGTAATGTGCAGATCCAGGAGTTAGTAAGCTCGGCCTCACTCGAAAGATTTAGCTTGGCTCAGTCTGCACGCTGTTTTTCTTCTCTGCTGGCTCAGGAGGTTAAATAGTGTCAGAGGCAGTCGCACCAGCTCAGTCTGGGCCAAGAGTGAGGATACTCCTGCCGAAGGCCATACTTTTCCTCTCAGAGTGGTGCAGTAATGAGTCACAAAACATGGAAATTAATTAGCATTTTAGCACTTCCGCCTCCCTCCTCCTCAAGTGCTTTCCCTGCCCCATCATCCCATAACGACATTCCACTACTCCCTTTTTTATGGAAGTTATGCAACTAATGTGCACTTGCTTCATGTCAGCAGGACAAAGCATCTTTTAGAAGCTGCGCTGTATAGTTCAGCCAACTGAAACATACATTTAAGTGTTGCTGATACCGTCTCAAACAGACTTCCAGCCAACAAATTTCCAGCTCCACTCAACAGAAGACTTGAGGGAAATCCTGAACTCTGCTGGAAGATTTTGAATTTGATGCCTGAAAGAGGGTCTGTGGTTCACACAAGCTTCAACTTCAATATTTCTTTAGCAAAAACTTCACTCAGAAAAAGAGGCATGGTGGCAAAACGTGTGCCTCACAGCAGGAAGGTTGCTGGTTCCAACCCTTTGTAGGTCATGGCTGTTTTGTGTGGAGTTTGTAGGTTTTGACATATTTGTTGTCATCATGAATGTTAACTAAAAAGTCACATGTAAGCATTACGTTATTTTGAAAAAGAAAAAATTGACCAAAGACAGAACGGTGAAAAGTTATTTTGTAAGTGACAAATGACCAAAAATCATGTATCAGCATGTTTTTTTTCTGCCTGACAATGCCCCAACAGTCATTTTTTGGCATATTTGCTGTCATGAAAACTTACCAAAAAGTCATATGTTAACATGATGATATTTTGAAAACACTACCCGACTCAAAAATGCATTAATGTACTTTTACATGGGAAAACTATGGTGGTCCTGAACTGAAACCACAACAGCAAATAACTAAACACAATGGCAACTAACTAAACACAACCGCAAATTAAAAAACACTTCAGGAAATCTAAACATCAATATATTTATATGTTGGTTGCTTTCTAGATATCCCAAGTCAAAAGTTTGTCATAGGAAAATACAAATTTATATGCTAAGATGACAGGACATGTTGAGATCCTGAGAGAGCAGCTAATATTTACTTGATACAGCTCAACAGAGTAAAATAAAATGTATGGAAGTTTGTCCGCTCAGGGCCTCTGAACACTGAAGACATTTTTGCCACATTTTTACCTGATTTATACACTGTCCATTGAAAACAGCTCTGAGACCCACTTTTGGGCCTCGACCCACAGGTTGAGAGCCACTGCACTAGTAGACTGCATTGGGAGCTTGATCCTTTACAGATTGCTCTTATGTCATGGAGAATAAGTGATGCAGGATACCTCAGAATGAATTTATCATTTAGAAAAAATTAAGTGAAAACAAAAGTTGGACTGCTCAGGAAAGTTGAGTTTTAATTCACCAAAAGGCTGACTCGTCATTTTTTGAAATTGTTGTGTTCACTTAAACCGTGCACATGAGCCAACTTCACACCGTTTGAATCTCTGGTATACCTCCATGTCATGTTATATATACTTTGGAAATATAAGTGTAGCTGTCCACTTCATAAGCTTGTATTGATGTTATCCATTGGTACATTTAATTTTATCGACATAAAAAAAAAATCGGCTTGGCTTCTCCTCACACGTTGCCATCGCTTAGATGGACACAGAAAGGCTTTTAAAGTAAATCCACAGTTATTTCAATAATATTCTGATAAATCATCCTCCCAATGAGCAAACAAGGGACCAAAACGTCACAAATTCGTACTTTAAATGGACAGGATCATCCGTTCATCTCCCAGTTGCTGTAAAAGTGAAAGCAGCTCAGACCTTCTTCGCCACCAAGGTGAAATTGTCACTGTTAAACCCACTCACGCATTCTCATCCCTCTCTACCACTTGCGCTGGTGGGAGGGACGGAGGCTTGGGTGTGCCTCGCTGCGCCAGACTGCGCCATGCACAAAACTTGTAAAAATGCCCTGGACACACCCCGTTGGCTCGGCACAGGTGCAGCGCAGGGCAGGTGCACTGCGCAACATCAACATCATTTTTTACTGCCCGCAAATGCCCCAAAAGTCATGTTTTGACATATTTTTGTAGTCATGAAAACTGAAAAAAAAAGTCACATGTTAGCATGATGTTATTTTGAAAACAATAACTGAATCAAAAATGCATTCAAGCCCCTTTACACAGAAAAAATGTCCAAAAGTCATGTCCCAACATGTTTTCCTGCCCGAATACTGTCCAAAAAATCATGTATTGTTTCATCATAAAAACTGATGGAAAAAGTAATATGCTAGCATGATGCTACCTCGAAAAGTGAATGAAAAATAAATGCTAACAAGTTCTTCTTTAAGTAAAAAATTACCAAAAGTCATGTATCAACATATGTTTTTCCTGCCTGAGAGTGTCCCAAAGATCATGTTTTTGAATTTTTTTTATCATAAAACTGATGAAAGTCACATGTTAGCAATTACGCTATGCTGAAAAAAAAGACTGAAGAAAAAATACTGAAAAGTGCTTTTACACAGACAAAAGTCCTCAAAGGCAAAATATTTTCCTGCCTGAAGAGTGTCCCAAAATCATGTTTTGGCTTTTTTTCCTTCATCATAAAAACTAACCAAAAAGTCTAATGTTAGCATGATGCTACTTTAAAAAAATGACTGAGGAAAAAATACTGAAAAGTACTTTTACACAGAAAAAAGTGCCCAAAGGCCATGTATTAAAATATTTTCCTGCCTGAAGAGTGTCCCAAAATCATGTCTGGCAACTTATTTTCCTGCCAGAAAAATGCCCTAAAAGTCACAGCATATTGTTTTTCTGCATGACAACTGACCAAAAAGTCACGTTTGTATTGCATTTTCCTGAAAGAGATGACAGCCAACTAGAAAAGTACTCCAAGAGCGCAGACCCCCGCCAAGCAGCTCAGTTATGGCAGTGCCTTTCCACTCCAATTGGGCAGCCGAGTCTCCGCTCATGTCTGTCCATGTGGAGAATGCTGCGTTCCATTTACATCGGAACTGGGAAGAGGGGAGTGTGAATGACGTGATCTCCGAATTATCAGCCCTACAGTTACAAAGCGGGAAATAACGCGTCGATCTACCAGGTTATTGTTAGCCGTTGTGTCAGCAGAACTCCTCTGCTGGCTTTGCAAGGGAAGCTGGGAAATGTAGTAACATAGGCTTAAAAAACATTGAGGTCAGTTTGCAAATAAACAACAATTCCCATAATGACGTAAATGAATGGGATTTGCCGTTATAAACTTCAATGTTTTTTTGTGACTTCAGTACCAAAATGTAATGGCTTCTTCCTTGGATCAAACCACAACTCTGGTAAAAATTTTCTTGTAAATCCATCCAGTGATCTTGCTAACAGACAAGTTAATAAATTGATAGGAAAAATAGTGATAATGTGATAATTTCAGCGGCCCTTTTCAGTAACGTGCTCTTAGAAACTTCCCAATTTTTCTCATTTTTACAACCTGGTCTCAAATATGTGACCTGTTTTAGGCCATAATGATCAAAAATATATTTTATTTTACCATTGAACACATGCTTGTCTGATGGACTTCCATCATGTGTCAGAATCGTTTCGTGAGATTTTGTTGCAGGAGTGACTGTTATTACTTCCTTTTCATACCTGCAAATGACCTTTTTAAAATAAAAATCACATTATCTGTGTGCATGTTTCATTTTAGCAGGACAAGAGCATCTTTACACAGTCTGAGGTCCTGCCAACTGAAAAAGACGTTTTCAGCACTGATACAGTTTCCAGCAAACAGCCAGCCAAAAAACAAACTCACACACAGGACAGAGCAGTAATTTGACCTGATATGTTTGCAATTAAATATTAACAGACTTTGGCAAGTTCACTGATAAAATGGGCTTGTTCAAAGTTCAGTTCATGCTACATAAAATAAACTAATTCATGCTTAAATTTCAACAATAAGCTCTGATAAAAAGAAGAGGTCTTTATATCATTTCAAGATTATTTTTACACATCATGATTGTTGATTAACTGTCATCTCCAAAATCTGACCAACACTTGAGGACATCTACCTTCTGATCTATTCAGTCTTCAGCATCATTTACTAGTATCACTCCATCATTAAGTATAGAGAGACTACTGGTACAGTATAGACAGAGATGAAATGAGCTCATGTTGTAATCTATTAAAAGTACACTTACTCTGATTAAATTGTGTCCAAGTACAAATAAAAGTAGTACTCTTCAACTCAAGTATGAGCAAAAAGTACTCAAATGTTCTCCCTCCATGGAAACTGTGTAACCCACTCAGCCAACAGCATCTCGGCCCAGTTGTCCCTACATTTGTTTTGTATGTGGCACCTTTTTCATTGTTTTATTCAGAGCCGAGCTGAGAGGGATCCAAGTACGCTGGAGAATGCTTACCTATCAAGTTTTGGCTTTGAAAATAAGGGAAGCCCACTGCGAGGCGTCCCACAACCCCAACCAAGCTCCAGTATCCCTTACATTTTAAGACAGGTGTACAAGAAATCTAAAATACACACTTTGTTTTTCTTGGTTTGTTGCCGCTGTGAGCTCTAATCTCGTGACAACTGCCACCCAGGATACTGCAGGTGGCAGTTCTCGCAAAGCTTTTTCTTCTTATTCGGTTTTATGGCGGTTGGCATCCATCATTTTGGTGCATTACCACCTCAGACAGAGCTCAGTTTGGAGAGGCAGAGGAATGTTGTCCCGGCCAAAACGGGAGACTTGACAGCTATGTGGAGAATGGCAGAGAAACTACGTGTATCCCGATTACCGCTCCACCTGCTAAACAGGAAGGCTGAAACAAAAATGAATTTGGACCAAGCCAGGGCAAAAATGAGAGTCAACATCGGCTTGTGAGTACTAACTAACTTGCCCTGTTTGCTTGTTTGTTTTTTTAACTTTACTATGATAATATTTTTGGTGTTTTCTTACCGCTGAGTGAGACATGACTTGGTGTAGTGCAAAACTAAAACGTTGTGCTTGAGGACCAGTTTGGAGTTGAATCAGTCATATGGTCGCGAAGCAGCGGCGCTCATGCATGTGAGTGGGGGGTGTGGTTTTGGAGGAGCTCCAGGGGGGGCAGGGGCTAGGCGAAGTCCTGAGGAGATGCTACATTCAAATTCATGGTAGTTTTCCAAAATTACCGACCCTACCTTTAAAAGCGCAAAACAGAGAGGGTTTACTTTAATCGTGCATCTGCATAAGTATGACGGCACACTGAATTGTCCCTCTTTTTCCAGTCCTTCATAATGACAGACAGCCTCCAAATCTTTCTGTAATTCATCAAAAAATTCAGTCAGTGATTGAAAATATTCCGTTAATGTGACTCCTGACCACAATGACCGCCACCCTCTCTGCATAACCCTGTGCCTTTTTTGCACCTGCTTTTCAAACGTGCTAAATTTAGATGCAAAAACACTGCAGTGGTGGGTTTGATAAATCACATTGCGGGTGCTAAATGATTACATTTGCATCCCCAGTGTTTTGCGCGTTCTGATCATCTGCATATACTCTGCATATTCATGAAGGCAAACACGCAAAATGGTCTGCGCGTGCTATTTTGCTCATTTGACAGACACAATCCTCGGTGCACCCTGTTAGTAGATCAGCTTTGTGCGCACGCTATCAAGTTTGCATGTGTTGTTATACACGCAAACCTTTAGTAGATCAGGCCCTTAATGTCAAAGAAAACATTCAACATGGCCATGAATCTGGACTTGCTCTGTCGTGCTTTATTCATCCTCGGTAATCATGGTGTTTTCAATGCACTGACTGCTGTTTTGTCTCAGGATCCTATTGGAAGATCAAAGTTTCATCCAAGTTTTGAATGTAATCACCCTTTAAAAATGTGAGTTTCGTTCGGTTTGTTCCAAAATGTCTCCATAAATTTGTTTGCATTTTCCCTTCTGATCAGGAGTCATACTTTTTGGACAACTTTACTCTTACACTTTTGCCATGCTCAAATTTTCGTGCAAGATTTGACAAACTGTCTCTTTATCAATGGAGACCATTTCTGCTATCATTCTTACACAGAATCATCCGTCGTTTTGAGTTATTTGTTTAATTTGTTGAATGTTTTCAGACGTTTTTGATGTGCATGTTCGCCCAGAACATTCGTTGGATTGGACATCCTCTCTGCTCTCACCTCTGTTTATGTACCAAAAGATTTGGTGGCTGTTTTGTTCAGGTTCACCAAAAATTTCAAGTTAATACTTTGCATAAATTTTAAGGGAATAATTCTCCTGATGCCATGCCAGAAACATCTGCACTTCAGTCAGTAGCTAGCTGTGAACTAAAGATGTCTCACACGGTTTTACCTTCAGAAGCAGTCTCATTATTTCACAGCCATACCTTTACAGGGTATCCATCCATTATCTATGCCACTTGTCTCTTTCGGGGTCATGAGGGGCCTGAGCCTATCCCAGCTGACATTGGGTGGGAGGCACACCCTGGACCAGTCGCCAGCCGATGGCAGGACCACATAGAGAGACGGACAACTATTCATACGCTCACCCACACCTAAGGGCAATTTAGAGTGTCCAATTGACCTATCAAGCATGTTTTTGGTCTGTGGGAGGCAGCCAGAGAGCCCGGACAGAACCCACACAGGCATGGGGAGAACATCCAAACTCCACACAGAAATACCCGGACTGACAGGTTGATTGAACCAGCAACCCTCTTGCGTTGAGAGACATGCACTACCTGCTGCGCCCCCATGCTGCCCCCATACTTCCCCTTTGTATAGTGTAGCTAAATAAAAATCTTCCCATAGATTCTGTTTTGATAACGCACTGCCTTAAAAATCTACACAAAAACACAAGTAAACTACTTAATTAAAGTAACTTGAGTAAATGTAACCAGTTACGTCATCCCTGCACCACATCAGACTTCTCAGCAGTTTTTCATTGTGTAGACTGAGTCTAAAAATGTATTTATTGACTCTAATTCAGCACAGAGCAGGTCTGTGTACAGAGGATTTGCACAATTTGTTTTGTATGAAAAGGTGTAAAAACATCTCAGAGGTGATCCCGCTTTAGCTGCTGACTCCATGTTTTTGTCTGCAGAAGAGAAATCCCTCCATCTGGTCGTTGCTCTGATTAAAGCCGATCATTATGGCATCAATGTGCCTCCCTCATAGAGCTAAACCTCTGCCCACCCCTGAGGGGGAAAAAAGAGAAAATAAAGCATCCTTCATTACGCTGCCCGCCCTCCCTTCTGCAGTCCCTCTCCCCCCCTTGAGCACTATCCCTTTCCTGTGCTGTTTTGATGTGTAAATGAGCACATTGAAAACCTGCAGGCCCCCAAAGAGATGCTTTCCATGAAAATGCGGCAGTCAGAGAGCACCAGAGTTCACACAGCTCGCCACTCCACACAACCGGACCCTGATCAGACACACAGTACGCTGCTGCTGTCCCACAAACACACACAATGGCACAGACACATGCTGACTCACATCGCTATGCAGACATAAACATTTACACGGAGGGGTAAAAAAGTTACACAAGTCAGTTTGAGAATTTGGTGACTCTGTCTTTTTTTGGTTGAGATGAGGATTCAGTTTCAAGTGTGTGAGAGGGAGCAGAGCTGAAATATTTCTGCAGCATCTATCACGTCCGTGAAATGAAAGCACGCAGGCAGAGAGATTAAAAGTCTGTTTGGGAGTACAGAGGAGCTCAGTGTCTTTGAATTCAGAGGCACTGCAGAGAGAGAAATACTTAAAGGTTTTTATTCTTTTCAATAAATTATGTTGTTATCTAATCAACAGCAGCACATCTACCAGGATTTCATGTTTAGTGAGATCAATCAGATCTCACTTTTATGTTCTCTCTTAATGTTGTTTTAGATCTTTCTGTCAGATCTATTTTCTTTCCTGGCTTCTGATTATTCCAGCTGTTTTTGGTACAGTTTCACATTTTTATTCAGTTTTTGAAACAACACTGGATAATAGCAGCAAATTGTTGCACAATCGTTGGAAAAAGGTTGAAGTTTTAACGAGAGTGGATATAGATATAGGTTATTTCAGGTGATCTAAGGAGCCTTTCGTTTTTTTCTTGATACTCCGACTATATTTTTTCTCTATAGTAAGTTGTTTTGATATTTGTGAATTGGATAGAAAAACTTGAAGTTATCTGTGAGCACAAACCTCAAACCAGGGCATTTCCAACAGTGTTGGGCGAGTTATAGTCAAAAATGTGAAAAACTGCCCTTCCTCGCACTGTTAATGGATCCTTAAAAAAAAAAATCCTGGATCCACACCCGGACTTGAGTCACCACTAAAGTGTAATCACTCCTCGCTTGTGTCATGACCAGTATTACCCAAAAATGTCATCAAAATCCGTTGGGAACTCATTGAGTTCTTTGCAAAAATTTGGGAGACTGCCCTGTCTTATAATCTTAAAATATCCTTCTGAAAAATCCTGGATCCACACCTGAATCAGATTATTACCAGAATCTTATCAGTTCTGTCTTCTGCCATAAACAACATTCTCTGAAACTTTCATCAAAATTAATTTATAACTTTTTGAGTTATCTGCTTACGGACAAATGATGGCAAAATCATAACCTCTGTGGTGGGGGTAAACACATATTATCTAATTCTTTCATGCAAAGTCAGAAATGTGGCTTTCAGGAGTTTGTGGAAGTGTATGTCATATAAAACAAAAGGATATGATTCACACAAGACAGAATATTTAAAAACTAGCACCAAAAGAGCATGGTATCATGCCTAAGGTACACAAATGCTTGACAATTTAATTACAGAGGTGGGTCAGGACGAAGGCAATGATGGTTTTTGTGGCGTTGTGTTTAAAAAAAAATCTTATGGAAAGAAATCAACATGAGACCAAATGACATTGGCTTCTGACCTTTGTCCTCCTTGATGTAGTCGGCTCATTGTCAAGTCAGAAATGAATTTGTGCATAGCATAACAGAAATCTGTCAATGTATTTTGAAGGTATTACAATCAAAAGCAAAGGATGAAGATGATGTATGATTATCTTTGGTAACCTCACATGTCACATGGACTGATCTGTAAATCTATAAGATGGATCTGCCAGACAAAATCCAGCTTCAATGCAAGGTCAGACCTCTAACCAATAACCTCCAAAATCTTTAGTACGGAGTTTGGGAGAATTCTTTCAAGCTTCTGAGATATTCCACTAACAAGCAAAAGTTGGACAATGACCTTGACCTTGACTTTTGACCTATGATTCCTAAAACCATGTCAGTTTATGCTTGTGTCATGGCAGGCATTTACGCAGTATTGGAGGAAAATGCATTCTTCCCTGTGATTTATTGTTTCATGAATTCATATTCAAAAGGAATACAATTTTAAAAAAGACCTTAACCTTAACATTTGACTAATGACTTATGACCTTTACATTTCAATCAGGTCTTCTTTACATAACAGTAGACATTAAGGCAAAGTTTGCTAATCATATCTTGAGGCATTTATGAGATATTTTTCATTTCACATGCATAATATGAATTAAAAGATTGCTCCAAAGCTGCTTAAACAAGACCTTTGACCTCTGACCTCCAAAATGTAATCACCTCATCCATGAGTCGGAGAAGACATTTGTCTTAAGTTTAAAGAATTTTCCTAAAGAGTTTCTAAAGTATTGCATTCACAGGGATCAACCTTTAAAGATGCATGTGCATAGAAATATTTTTAACTCATCTACTATAAAACAAAACATACACAGAAATGAAAAGGGCATTAAGCTCACAGTCGTCATTATGCAAAGGGTTTTTATTGTAATGTAGAGTGACATATAATTATCAGAAAAATAAAAATCTTTAAATTTAATCCTTTCGTTAAATATTCACAATTAAGAAACAATCAAAAATTGCCCTTGAGTTTATCAAGGTTAAATCCAGCTAATGTCGTTGTTTTTTGCCAAAAATGAAACAAAGAAAGTTTCTGTAGGTCTTTACATCATTTAATGTTACAGCTAGGGGTGTCCCGATCCGATATTGATATCGGATATCGGTCTGATATCAGCAAAAAAACAAATATTGGATAATATCAGCCTGCATCTAAAATCTCCGATATTAGCTCTCCGATACAAGCAGTCCATTCTAATTTAATTTTAATTTTTTTAATTCAGTTGTAGAATATGCTTATGTTTAAGTTAAACAAAGTGGTTATTTTGCAATTTAAAAATATATGTTTTTGTTTTTATTGGATTTATTGAGGTTACTTTTCAGGGTCTTCTAATTTATTTTTTATTTATTTTATTTACTTGTAACATATTCTTATGTTTAAGGTAAAATTTTATTAAACCCATTGGTTAATAACAAATGGATCAGTTTTTCTCATACCTACTACTGCTGACTACTGTTCTCTGTTTGAGTGATCTCACTTGATCAAGCCTTTTTTACAGTCCATACTACAAAATAAGTAATAAAAGTATGAATGATTCCTGCTGATATTGTATCAGATTGATATCGGTATCAGCCAATACTCAAGGCTGCAATATCGGTATCGTATCGGAGGTGAAAAAGTTGTATCGGGACACCCCTAGTTACAGCATTTAACATCTTTGGACTCTCAACAACCAAATGCTTTATGAACAAGGACCATTACCCAGCAGTTTAAAGTGTCAAGAAGGGCAGGTAGGTCAGTTAGAGTTGAATTGATTTGTGGAGATCTTTCTTGGGATGAACACAAGAAGCAAAATTCTTGACTTTTAAAAGCAAAAATTGAAAAAAAAAATGCTTTTAATGTGGGGTCTTGGGGAGCAGAAGGGCACCTTTGAAAAAACTCCCAGTTCAAAAGGAAATGCTCTGTATCTTTAATTAAAATGTCACTGAAACACTCTGTACTCTGTAGCTCATTATCATAGCCTCCTGTAGGCCTCCTGCCCCCTTAGATTGGAGTGTTTCCATAGGAGAGGGAAAAAGAGCTGCATCTTCTTCTCTTTTCAATTAAATCAAATCCTGGCTTAAAAAACCAGGACATTGGATTTTCAAATTTACATATTGATACTGAAAGTGTGTCTAGCTACATGAAGTATTGACTGAGGCATATTTATTTGAAACTATTGTAGATTAACCCGATTTATTTTGGTCAGCCATTTCCAAACTGTCCTGCAGTGACATCTTGAGACTTCAGGTGTAGCTTGTCCTCAATATTCCTCAAATTATTCAGAGACACTTGTGTAAATGGGTTTGGAAGAGTTGTAAAATGAAAAAGATTAAAAATGTAACATCAGAATATATCAATATCATGAATTCTATTGCATGATTTGAGGATTTAATTAAAAAAACTCTCAAAGATCATTATGCCAAGTTAACTGTTTCATGTAACTATGGGTTATATTTCACTTTAACATACTCAGAAAGTAATTGGCCCAACATTCTGTCTCATCTACCGAAGACTAGTGAGACTAAAGTACTTATAACAGAGTAGGCATGAGGCGCTGTCGAGGAGTAAACCCACAACACAAACTGGTAAGTAAATCATACCACTGCCAGAATTGATCATGACAAGAGCAAAACATTTTTACCATCAACAAAGGATCTCACTCTTCACTCTTCTTTTATAGAGAATTTTGTAAAGTTCTGATAAAACTGCAGTTATTGAGACATGACCGCTATCTCTTCATGGTTTGTCATTGTTTACAGACTTGCAGCTGCTTCTTGCTTTTGGCAACATTAAGACACGCCCCTTTCTCCTTAGAGGATGCTGATTGGTCCTGACATTTTCTGATCACGATCAAGTTTATCAGCTTGAAGCTCTTCCCGACATGGACTTTGGTGAGATCCAGCTGCTCTGCTGGGTTATGCTGTCAGACGTCACTCACTTAATCCATCCATCACAATTGTCGGACAGACCTGAAACAAACTCTTCATGCCTGCTCCTGTATCAATGCTCTTGTTTTACTATTTTGAAGTTATGCACTTAGAATCTTTGATGTCTTCACAGGCTGTTCTCACAGGGCTTGAAACATTTCTTCAGACAAACATCTGTCAGATAAACGCAGACACTGTGAAGGATGCAGGTCAAAATGGATGCAAATAAAAGCTCAAGAACAAAAAGGTATCATGGAGGAGTTAAAGTCAAGCGGATTGTATAAAGAATACAGTGCAGGAGGAGAAAGTTTCAAGAAAAAAGTTTGCAGCTTTTAGCTGTATCTTCTTTTTTCAGTGTTTTTTCATGTTCTTTGATCAATAAGCAGAAGACAGAGAAGTAAAGCTCTCTCATCCCTCTGTACTCATTCCTGCGCTGCGTCTGCCTGTGGCTGAAGGAGAGATGAATCAGTGAACAGAGGGAGGTTCCGCCGCTCGCACTCGCTCTCTGAAGCCAACAGCATTGCTGTGATCACTGTTAATCTCCTTTGCCACTCTGCTGCCATCTCCTCAAATACATTCATCTCATTTCCAGTGGTGTTCACAGCCTCTTCTTCCTTTCTAATTAGACACCGTCAAGATTTCAGAAGTCACCCTTTGGTGTTCTGCAGCGAGCGAGATTGCTCTTTGAGCCAGGGGGTCAGTGATGGCAAGTATTTGTTTGAGGGTTAAATCACAGCAGGCCTTTCATCATGTTGTTATGTTGCACGATCAGAGGCTTGGGATTATGTAGGTCAGACGTTGGAGAGTGAGAGAGCCCCTTTTGTAGCTGCCATTTTTATTCAGTTGCTAGGCAGCACCCGCTCTAATCTCTTGTACCAAAGAGTCTCTCCCCAGAGAAAAAGAGAGGGAGCAGGAGTTACAAAGGACCAAAAAAAAAGTGAAAACAGCATCAACAAAGAACGCAAACCAATGCAATGACTGCTTTTAGAAGCACTCCAAAGGGAGGGAGTGGAAAAGGACGGATGTGGGTGTCTGAGCTTGGCCCTGAAACCTGCTGCAGCCCTCCTGAACATCTTAACACCCCCTGTGTTTTTGTTTGTGCCATTGACTGAACAACCAAAGAGCCATTAATCAATCACACAAAACCCGGCTGAGCAGTTTGACATGAAGCTGTGCCTTTTGAAGAGAAATCATTTAAGTTTTAGGACACAAAAAACAAAATTCATCCTTTGAAAACAAGCAGAGGCTAATGTATCAGATCATTTGCTAACAGAGAAAAACTGGATCAGAACCGTTCAGACTCACGTCTGGGTCGTCTGGAAAGTGTGTCTGCTGTCACACCGCTTCACCCCCATCCTAAATGTGCTCATGTCACGCTCCGCCATCAAAGGCTCACCCCTCGGCTCTGTGTTCAGAGAGAGGAGCCCCCCCCTCCACACACACACACACGAACCCCCTCCTCTCCCTCTCCCACCCTGGCCCCAGGCTCAGTAAGGATCTGCTATTCTCCGTTGCATTTCACACTCTTTGATTTGGAGTTTTGAAGTTTGTTCTTGTCTGGCTTTTTTTCCTCCCCTCCTTTTTAAGACTTGCTTGTGTTTCATATTGACTGTCTTGATTCTCAAAGTTTTCAGATGATGTGCGCTCTGCAGACTTGGCGCTGTGGCCCTGCTGGCTCTGAGGCTGCCTCAGTCACTCCCTCCCAATGTTTTTGCAGAGACATGTGGATCACACCATTCTGTCAAATTAGTTTGAATTAATTGGCTCTTCATAAACATTTTCATGTTTTAGGAAATGTGCCATTTTACCTATGAAATGGGTGCCTTTGTTATGTCTGGATAGTGCAAACCCTAATTCCAGTGAAGTTGGGACATTGGGTAAAATGTAAATAAAAACAGAAAACAATGATTCCCATATATTTTCATACCTATATACAATTGAATGCACTTCAGTGACAAGTTATTTAATGTTTATACTGGTAAACTTTTTTGTTGCAATTATTAATTCATTTTGAATTTGATGCCTGATAAATGTTCCAAACGTTTTAGTTTTCACAGACTGACATAACACTGATAGGTCTGTATTGAAAGTTGTTTTGTGCAGCTACTGGAACTGTGAATGGGGTAAATCCTGATGATGGGAGGTCAAAAGGCCAAGGTCATAGAGTCTTGTGGTCATCCTTTGCCCATGAACACGAAATCTCAACAACATAGAGAAGAATTTCTTTTAAAAGAATGAAGTATTTTGTAGGTCAGTTATCAAAGGAGCCGATCCTTGTGTGTACCTACTGCTCATGAATAGTTATTTGTGAGGGCATCATCACAGAATTACTTTGATGGATTTTCTTAAGACTTGGCAGAAATGTCAATCATAACATATGGAGTCTTTTACTACCCTTTGCTTTGCATCTCAAGATCGTTGCAAAGGATTTTTTTGACTTAGCACAAATGTCCAGTTTTTCTGAGGAATCATTTGATGAGATTTCAAAGGTCAGGGGTCAGAGGTCACAGCCATTAGCCTCATCAACACTCCATAAAGTGAAACTACAAAGATGGTTGGAGATTTTTTCTAAGTCATGCAGAAAAGTCCATGATGATATGACTTATCTTGTCTGAGGATTTTAGTTATTTTGAAAGTGTTTACTAGCTCATACATGCGGTCTACTTTAAATCCTCTTTAACTGTATTCTTAATTGTCTTTTTTGTAACTGCACTGGTACATGTTAAACATATTCAATTCGAATGTGACCTGGCCAGCACAGTGTGGCAGCAGGTAGTGTGTATGCCACACTGCAAGTAGGTTGCTGGTTCGATTTCCTGGGTTGGTCGGGGCCTTTCTGAGAGGAGTTTGCTTATTCTTCATGCCTGTATGGTTTTCTCAGGGCAACCTGGTCCCCTCCAAAAGGCCAAAACCATGCTCAGTAAGTTGATTGGTGACTCGGAATTGCCTGTATGTGTGACTGTGTGTGAATGTTTCTCTGTCTCTCAATGTGGACCTGTGATTGGCTGGCCATCAGTTCTATATGTACACTGCTTCTCGCCCAACGTAAGCTGGGATTGGGTCCAGATCTAGAGTGGGATAAGCAGTACAGATGATGGATAGGTGGATGGATATGTGACCTATTACCCTTATCATGTGACTTATTGATCATGTGACTGGACTGAACCTTTTAAATGAAGCAGCTTGGTGACCATTTTATACCTGTCCCGATAAAGGCCTGAACGGCTGAAACATGTCGGCCTGTTGTTGGTCTGTAGCTCTGATGAAATTAAGGCTTTGTATGATTAGCCCCTCTAAATGCCTCAGACCTTTTCAGCGCCTTATCTTAAGAATCATTTAAATAAGGTTTCAAATAACAGAGGTCAGAGGTTAAGGTCATTAGTCACATCACCACTCTTTGCTCATGAATGCATTTTGTGAAAGTGAGATAATGATTGGGGATTGTATTTAAATATTGCACAAGTGTCCACCATGATACATAGACAACCTCATCAGATTTTGAAGGTAAAAGGTAAAAAAAAATTAATGTCACAGAGCTTCTTTGTCATGCCTTGACAACTGTGAAATTAGAGTAATGCCTGTGCTTCACAACAAAATGTTTTCCGCTGAGCATTTATGGGGTAACCTTGCACCGCAGCTGGCCCTGCCTGATTCAGTGTGTGTATTAATTCAGATCCATCTTGCCAAACTCCAATTTACAATGTTTGTGCTCAGCCCAAAGCAGTCTTTTAGAGCAGGAAGAGGTGGGAGATACAAGTGAGACATCAGGAAGTAACTGAACTTACAGAGATCAGCATAGATGCTAACAGCTTCAGTAGCAGTTTTATCAGATCTCGACAGCATTTTTTTTTATTAAATGAAAAAGAAATTAAAACATCACAAACCTCTTGTGTAGTTAGGATATTTTTGCTCCATTTCCAACAGGTTAAGCCAGTTTGTTTTACAAAGTGGCTCACATTCTGGCCTTTACACCACGTCAGTAGTGCCCCTTTACTACATTTTCTGACTGGCCTGTAATGAATGTGACTGACGGAATGATCATCCAGTCACCTGCCAGATATGCTTGTGAAAGGTTTGCCCATTCCTTAACACTTTCTATGTGCTCTTTCCCAGGTGGACTTGTCAAATATATTGAACAGTCCTTTCTGGTGTGTCAGGTTACAAGTAAGAAACATTGTGTTAACGCAAGAGAAACGAGAGTATGTTTTACAAAGTGCTTTACATTCTGTAACACAGCATTGGCAGCCTACTACATTATCTGATTGGATTAAATGTTGATTGACGGAATGATTGTCCAATCACCTGCCGGATATGTTTCTAAAAGGTTCTGCCATCCCCAGACACTTTCTATGGGCTCTTTCCTAGATGGACTTGTAAAATATTTTGAACAGTCGATCTGGTGTGTCAGGTTAGTGATGGGGCTCAATATCTCAAACTTTGCACTATTGTCCATAATGACTTGTTAGTGAACAAGGTCAAATGCTAGGGTCCACAGGCCTTATATTTATCCCTTGCTTGTAACAGTTTCACAAATCAGAATGAAAAGCCAGCTTTGACCATCTTTACTCACCACTTTACCTTTATTGACTGATTCTTTTGTACCTTGTGGATGCTTGAAACAGACAGGAAGTGGTTCTATGAGTCATATCTAAATTAAAAAATAAAGAGCATGTTGTTATTTGTACATAAAGACCCCATAAAAGCTCTTCATTAAGTATTTTGTCTGTATAATAAAAATTATATAACTACAGGCATTACATGATTGCTGATAAATAGGGGAACAGTTACTTGGCCTATTCAGAGACAGAAAAATCTGGGTTTACATTTGAGTCACAGGACTTTATGATCTAGCTTTTGTAGCCTATTTAATAAATAAATATAAACTGATGTAGCTTTGGACATGCTGGTAGATTTATTTTAACAGAGCCAGACATTTCCACCATTTTACAACTTTATGCAAAGCTTATACTCTTCTGGCAGCAGTGTCATTGAGAATATTTTCTCATAATGTTGAAGTATTCTTGTAAAATTAGCAGACACTCACAGGAGACATTTTGGCAGGTAGAGTGACCCGTGTCCATGTCTTAAACTGAGGAGTGTTTTTACTCGACCAGACTGTCTAAAGGTATAAAAGTCCTTTGTCTGCCAGGTCAGGGGTTTGTATGGAGTAACATAATTGGCTAATTAAGGAGAAACAGAGTGTGTTTGGTGTTGGTGAGTGTGTGGATTTTTGGGTGGGGGTCTTCATCAGAGCATGAGTGGAAACTGCTCTTTAGTCCTGGTTTCTGCTTTTAATTCATCCAAATAAGCATGTTAATTAACTCTCTTTACTCTTAACAGTGTTTTAGTCCGTGCTGAGGCTTTCCAGGGCTGTTTGTATTTTGCTAACAAAATGAAACAGAAAATTCAATGGGACATTTAGGGGCAGTTCAAACCCATTTGGCCAAAAAGTTTCCTATCATCAATTAAACCGTTTTCCGGCCAGGACTGTTGACTCAGGCGATCACTGTACGAGTCTGTGTAGTAAAGGGAACCAGCTGGGGCCACACTCACTCTAACACTGGACCTTTTGTCGAGGCCTCGGCCCCCCTACAAGTAAAATAAGAAAAAAGCTTGTACCATGAGAGATCCTCTTTGTGCAGAGGCAGACATTGTTCCTATTGTGGCGTGTCAAGGCTGACATGCCAGGTCCAACACGGTGCTGAATAAACTGTGGTTTGTGTACATACTGTAACTGAAGGCTGTGGAAAAGGAGCGAGGCAAGCAGCGGTCTGTGATGATCTTGGCGGCCGGTGGGGATTTGGCACGGAGAGCGAGAGCTGGAGCAGCGGTACCACATGCACTCTCTTAGCCTCGGGATAATAAGTGCTTGTGGAGCAGAGCGGGAGAAAAACCTGCAAGGATCAGCCTTCCTGTTCACACCCCATCATGCATGAGCTGGCAGGAGCTGTGAGTTGTTATGGTCATGAGACATTTCCTGTGTGTGTTTTGGGGTTGCATCTGGGCTTGTTTACAGGCTGGCATAGAGCCTCATTAAGTGGAACATGGTACTGGGCGGATGTAAGGGGGGAGGAATGAAGAGCCTATTAGTGGGGCCTGTCTGTAGCCCCAAACCAGAACCCAACTGGGCCAGGTGTTCCTTGCTACAGGCTGGTTTCCAGAACAGAGCCAAACAGACTTACAGGACAGGACTTACTCATTAGAAAGGTGTGTATTGTTTAGTTCGTCCTAAGACAACATGAGTTTAATTATCAGAGAGGATGATTCAGACTGGACAGTGTATTTGAGGTTAATACGAGAAAGCCGGGTGCACTTGGTTAGCTCACTTGTAAAAGCTAACAGATTTGAAACCAAGCATCCACACCAGTGTTCGTCAACTGGAGGCACATTTGGCCCCAACTCTCCCGATTTGGCCCCCAGAATGTTATCATACTCTGAAAATGTTAGGTTGAAAGATATGTTGTGGGTTTGAGGTTGAAGTTTTTGTTTTTTTATCCCTATAACTATGAACAAAAACCCCAAATTAAATGTGACTGAAACATTTTTATCAGGAATGACTTAATTTTTAATCTGACACCTGGCAGCTATTGTTAGCCAGTAGTTTGCCTGGGGGACAAGTAAATTGAAAGTCAAAACTGGTGATGGAAAACACGAGGGCAAAATATCTGTATTTATATATCTTAAATTTATTTAACAGGAACTCTAAGACTCTAAGATTCCCAGGAACTAAGATACAGAAATAAAACAATTACAACCACAGATGAACATGCAGGGGCAGCATGTCTGAGACGTCTTTTGCCCATATCAAGATGAACTTTAGGGTCCGACAATAAGGACATGTCTTGTAACTTAGTCACAGATTGAAGATTGGAGCTTCCAACACTTCACCTTTTTTATTTCCCCATTTGGCTTTCAATAGTGTGGGTGATATGAAGTGATGATTTTTCGGCTAAGACATAAAATTGAGGAAAAAACTAATGGTGTGTTTATGGTGGAATTTTGGCACGCCCTCAGAGAGGTAGACGGGACTCCCAGTGGCTAAAAATCATCTGGTCATTGACTGGTATTTTGCTGGAACTCTGTACGCACTTGGTTAGAATGAGAAAATTGATGTGGTTGCATCTGTATGTAACTTGGATGTAAATATTTTTAATCTCAGTGTGATCCAAAATCCAGCTGTCGTCCAGCTCTGTAACATTGTTCAAGCATTGTTTTTACAAATGTAGTTGTTGACCCCTGACATACACTATATACATCTTTTTTTTCAGTCAGTGGGGCTGAGCTGGAGGAAAACCATCCTCCAGACACATCAGCAGATGATGGCTTGTACGTTGTTATTTCAACCTCCACATGTTGAGTAGGCCTGCATACAATGTAGTGAAATAAAATGAACTGAGGTAAATCTGCCATGTGCTTAGAGGCTAACAGCACTTTCTAACAGTGTTTCTCCATGAGGATGAGTTAAAGCAGGACTTTAGGCCATCCCACAAAAATCAGCAATGCATGAGCTTGTAGTCATGCAAATTATGCCCCTAATGTCAAATTCTTGACAAAATCACAATGAATGAAAAATAAAGATAAAAACCCAGAAGGGCTCCAAGAGCACAAACCCCTGTCAAAAATGTAGAAAACTGTCCTATCTTGCACTGTTGAAAAAACCTTTTGAAAAAAAATCCTGGATCTACACTTTCTTCTTGTGCCACAACCAATATTCCTTAAAAAGTTCATCAAAATCTGTTCATAACGTTTTGAATTATCCTGTTCACAAACTAAAAAATGGCAGCAAAAACATCAAAATCCCCCATCTACAAACACACTCCTAATAAAAGGAAAGATAGACATTAACTTTTTAAACCAGGCTGTAAAGATGGTTGTTTCTGCTAAAAGAAATCTTCTTTTAAACATGTAAGTCGTTTGAGATTTCCAGAGCTTTCAAGCACACACTCAAGGAACTACAGTTTTGGCACATGAATATTGGCTTAATTTTTCAACACTGGCGGTTGCTTTCTGGAGCTATTGCTTCATCTACCATCTTGGATATGGAATCCATTGACAGCATGTCAGAGGTTATTACAACCACTTCTCTTTTTGGGTAATTACTCATAAATGAAAACATTGTCGTGATTATTAAATTCCATTTCATAATAACTATCCTGCCAATTCATCCACTGATCTTACACAATGGAGATTTGAAGAGCCCTTATTTTGTCTTAACTTGTTTCACATATTTGATTTTGATTACTGCTAGAGTATGATCACAATTTCTAATGTTAAAAAGATACTTGTTTTTGTGTACTGAGTAATCCTGGTTCAGCCGTATTCTCTATCTGTTTTGGACAAGGTGTCGGAGCTCCTATAACTTGAAGGCCCTTTTCCCCCCATGGGCCTCGTCCAGTCTAATTGGTTGACCAGTCTACATTGCAGTGATTGGTGATATAAGCATCATGTTTTCAGCAGCTCTGCATTTGTCTTCAGTCCATCCTTTGCACTTGGCTAGCCACTTTGAGCCAATGGGCCTAAAATGCTGACAAAATAATGATAGGGCGTAACAATGATGCCTATATACTCTCCTGTTCTAGCCCTGCTCAGAATGCTCTGTTTTAGTAAAAATCATCCCAAGCTGTTCTGACTACAACCTTTCCAGGATGTTGCTATGGCCTCAGCTTTCTACTGCTGTGCTCCAATATTAACTTTGGCTGAACATACATACCTAGTCGTGTTCCCTCCATCGGAGATGGACTGAATAAACACCTGGTTTCTAGGGGTGTCTGCTATCTGGGCAAGGTGACACATCCCCAAATGACATCATTAGGGAATTACTGTCAGATTGTTTGAGCTTGCATTTATTGAAAGGAAGAGAAAGCATCTGAGGAAGAGGAGGATTTTTCTCATGTGAGGGGGTTTGAAGACAGGACAGACACACACTTTGTGTATAATTCATTAAAATGTGTATTTTTAGCAATTATGATTGATCCAGGCTATCGTAATGCTTATTATTGCCACAAAAATCAGCTTGAACATGTAGTGTACAAACTCTACTTCCAGTTAAGTTGGGACATTGTGTAATGTGTAAATAGATACAGAATACAATGATTTGCCAATCCATTTTCAATTCAAAAGTCTACAAAGATAAGGCATTTGATGTTCAAACTGATATACTTTATTGTGTTATTACAGATATTTGCTTATTTAGAATTTGATGCCTGCAGCCAGTGCAAAAAGCTGAGACGGGGCAACAAAAGACTGGGAAAGTTGAAGGATGCTCAAAAAACTCCTGTTTGGAACATCCCACTGGTAAACAGCTTAATAAGAAACAGGTGAGTATCATGATTGGATACTCACCTGTATTCAGATACATGATGGGCTCAGGAACACTTCAGAAAACCATCGTCAGTTTACACAGTTTGTTGCTACATCCTCAAGTGCAAGTTAAACTCTACCATGCTAAGCCAAAGCCATATATCAACAACACCAAGAAATGCCCCCCAGCTTATCTGTGCCCAAGCTCATGTGAGATGAACTGATGCAAAGTGGTCCAAATTTCAAATTCTCTTTGGAAATGATGGACCTCATGTCCTCCGTACTAAAGAGGAAAAGGACCATCGAGACTGTTATCAGCAGAAGCCAGCAGAAGTTCAGAAGCCAGCATCTGTGATAGTATAGGGGTGTGTTGGTGCCGTGGCAAAGGTAACTTGCACATATGTGAAGGCACCACTAATGCTGAAAGGTACATTCAGGTTTTGGAGTACATTTGCTGCCATCCGAGTGACATCTTTTCAAGGACGTCACTGCTTACCTCAGCAAGACATGCCAAGCCACATTCTGCATGTGTCACAACAGCATGCCTTTATAGTAAAAGAGTGCAGGTAGTTGGCTGGTCTACCTGCAGTCTAAACCTGTCTACCATTGAAAATGTGTGGTGCATTATGAAGCAGGAAATATGACAATATTATGATGACTGAAACCCCAGACTAGTGAACAACTGAAGTCGTACATCAGCCAAGAATAGGAATGAATTCCACCTAGACAGTCACACAGACATGCAGACACTCAGACAGACACACAGACAGAGAAATTTCGGGTATCCAGTAGTAGTGGTAATAAACAGTCCAAGTCATGTGCCACTGCCTTGGTACCCCTGTCTTTGAATTAATGTCCTCAATCCCAAACGCTTATGTGTTGCAGGCATCAATTTAAAATTAGCGAATATTTGCACACAAAAACATTGAACATTAACTATCTCATCTTTATTTATATTTCACACAATGTCCCAGCTTTATTGGAATCGGGCTTTATATATGTGACTTCCAGTACTTCTGTGAGGACACTCAAAGAACTGAAGTTTTTGGCATTAACACACCGGCTTCATTTACTGACACATTCATCTGCTCTGTTGATTATACCTTCCCTTTACAACATGTTGCTAGTTATAACAACAGATTTATTTTAGTTCTTTTATTTTTATTAGGATTATTTTTTATCCTTTTCAGCAAGTTTACATTGGTTCAACATGTTCCCACAACACTTTTTGAAGTTTTTGCCCTAAAATCCCCTTACATACTGATATTGGCATGCCTTTAAACCCCTCTGTTTCAACCCTGCTAAGAACAGGCTGTTTCAGTCAGCTGTGTTTCTCAGGAACTAGAGGTGGCTTCAGCTTTCTAGTGCTGTGCTTTTAAGTTTACTTTGCCCTCACATATATCCTTGACATGCTCCCATCACTGGAGCTGCCTGTGGGCTAAAATAACATCTGCTTTGTCTCCCATCTGGCAGAGGTGACGTTTCAGGGTGTTTTAGGAAAAAGTATTCAGATTGTTTGGGCACATGTTTTCTGAATGTAAAGCAAACAACAAAGGCACATTTTTTTCTCATGTTGGGGGGTTTGTGGACAAGGCATGGACACACATATTTGCTCAAAACCCCTCAAAAGTGTATTTCGCAGGACATGTGACCTTTCAGATATCACTTTCCATTCAAAGTCCAACACTTACAAACAGGCCGAGCAAGAAATGTGATTGAGCAAACTGAAGTGTCCTTGAATCCTCCTGTCTCTCTACTTGTGTATGTGCAAAAAGCTCTCTTGTGTATTTTTGGTGTGTGCAGATCCTCTCTCTCTCCCCATGAATTCCTCCACAGCTCCAGCGTGAAGTGTCCTGCAAAGACTAAAGCCGCGCGGCAGAGGACAAAGCGGAGAGGGATTAGCGTCCCCCGCCTCTCTGCTCATGCACACTCGCACCGTGTAACACTCAACATAATCAAACACTCACCGAGTGTGACACACAACACAACCAAACACTCTTCTGGGGGCTGCGCTACTAAAACAAACCTCACGCGGGAACCCCAGGGGCCGAGGAGAAGTGGTGGAGGAGCTGGGGAGGCGGATGTGAGGGGGGCCAAAGAACTCATAGTGTTTATGCTGAGCAGCCAGAGAGTGGGAAACGCAAGGAACACGATCCCCATGTTTTCCTTACTCCGGCTAATCCGACGAAACGACAGAGGGAGCAGATTCCCTTACAGAGAAAGCTGCCACTTAGATATTTATCCTTGCTAAGGCAAACATCTGGCCCCGGTGGGCTCTTTTCATAGGGCGATATGAGTGGGTGTGATACTCAGCTACATTTATTTGGGTGTGAAGTTTTAATTAAAAGTGAAAGCGATGCCCGCTGGCCAACCCCCCCAGCTTTGTCTATCCCCTGAGCTTGTGTGGAAAGAAAAGAGGAAGGCAGGAGTGGAGGAGACGAGACAGACAGATGGCAGAAAAAAGCACAAAAATGACAAACAAATGCAGCGACATGTAGGATGAGAGATCCAGAGTGATTTATCTGCTCAGGAGGTGCTCATGGTGTGAAATTCCCCCCTTGCTGTTTGTTTTCAGTTGCAGTCAGATGGAACAGCCTGAGTTACAGACAAAGTGCCCACTGCCCACCCCCACACACACAGGAGGGTGTATTGCTTACAGAAAATTCTGCTTACTCTCCAGAGTCTGCTTCTCCAGGAGCACCCTTGCATGCAAATTTACCTCTGTTGTCCAGCTGAGAGCACATTAAAGACTCCGAAGACCCAGAGCCTGAAAAAGTTTAAGCAAATTACCAAATACATCCATCTTGTTTTTGTGTATTTCATGTTTTGTCAAACTGTCAGTGATTTCTGTAAAAGTAAAACCCCGACACTGCTGCAGCTCTTGAATTCTGGTCGCAGTAGGAGCAGCGGTTTATGAGTGAGACTGAGCTCATGTTGTGTTTACCGATCGCCTCCGGATACAAAGTGCTGGGGCCTCATTTATGAGCTGGCACATGAAGTCCCTCATCACTTTAAAACTAAAAAAAGCTCTCATTGTACGCACACCTTGTTTATAGCAGCACCGGTAATAAAGCTAAACCTTCCATCTATCAGTAGTAATTGCCCTGAGGGGGCAGAGAGTGTGTGAACGAGCCTCAGGGCCCCCCATTTGATCAAATTGCCAGACACTTTTAATTGAAGCCAGGGCTGGTTTTTACAAACAACTCCCACAAAGTGTGAAGGTTAAACATGTAAATATATATTTTTTTACTTATCCAGATCAAGTTTTACAATGTTTTTTATACTTTGGCCGAGGTATCAATGCTAGAGTAAAAGTTATAGTACCTTGAAAATTTTCTGAAAAAACCTTGTTACTTCCACTTAGGATGGCCCAGTGCTATGATCATGATTTAATCATGTTGGGATTTGGATATATGTATGTATAAATATACATGTGTATGTGTATTCGTAAATATGTGTCAATGCATGTTTGTACATGTAGAAAATGAAGAGTTTGTCTTTAGCCTGCTCTATTGTAAAGTGTCTTGAGATAACACTTTATATGAATTGGCGCTATACAAATAAAGATTTATTGATTGGTTGATTGATTAGGATAAGTATATAGATATGGGCAATACATCCCTGTATATTTTTATTGTACAAAGTTAAAGCAAAACGACCCTGCAATAGAGCTGCAGTACCACCGAACCCCTGCTATGATCAAACAGTTCAGTGGGTCTCATACATAGATATCATGAAATGGTAAAATCTAAAATTACAGGACCACTGTATCCACCTGGATTTAAAGTCTGTAAGGTAAGCAGTAGGGCTGTCACAATTTCCAAACACAAACACAAGTTTATGGCACCCTGCCATGTTCACATAACCTGTGGATTTAGAGTGATTTGTTTGCTACTGTTGCTGAAAAGAATGTTAGCACGAAACCATGGAGTACTGAAAGTCCCCCATTGTTGCTCTTTGTTTAATATTACTGTTGTACCTCAGACCCCTTTTTTATCCTGCGCTGCCATGATGTCACATGTTCACATAACCAGCACGACCCTCTCCTCCTCACATCCCCACCCTCAAGTAAAGGTACAGGTGGCAATGGAAATGCAAACAAGACCAGGGTTTACCTCTCCAAACTGTACTGAACTGTACTGAACCAAACCAAACCACTCAGAGGAAACAAGGCTTAACACCATATCACCACAGGTAACAGCAACAATGCAAAGATGTGATGGACACAACAACAGTACAACTCACAGGGATAGCATCCATAGATAGTCAAGCAGAGTGGCTGCAAGTGCCCAAGCCACAAGGAAGTTTGAGAATCAGAGATAAAGAGTCTATATTCTCAAACAGGTGAAGTATTCAAAAGGAAAACACTCGATGATTATCTTATGCTAGGAAGATGTTCTTCCTTGCACCATAAATACTGAATATCATATGTTCTGCCAAAGCAAGCATCAACAAAAGCATCTTGGTGCAGGTTACTCAGCAGTAAAGAGAGAAGATTCATTCACAAAGTCACACTAAATATTTTTTCCATGTCTCATAAAGTGTATGCCTGAATCTTGTGATTCTTATGGACCACACACAATGGGTGCAAGTTCCCACTATGATTTTACATTTCAGACACAAAGTTCAGCACAAGTAAAATTTTCTGGAATCAGTCTTACAGTATTACACTGTTGGAGGAATAAGCTAAGCATGGTGGTTACACTAACATCAACATTAACGAAAGCATGGTTTTCTTTTAAGCAACAGAAGTCGCTGAATAAAGAGGTGTAATTCTCTCTTATGAGAAAAAAAAATACTTTTTTCTTAAACATGTGTTTGTAATCAATGTTTTACAATAATATTTAGCCTCACAAGATAAGCTTATGTCAGCCAGTTAGAAAAAATGAAGCCAAAGTTTCAGATTTTCCATGTGTAGTACCAAACGTTGAACCACTAAAACTGTTTCCCCGCCAGCTCTAGCAATGCTTTTAAAACAATGACCCATCGAAAAGTGAACTGCTTTTTACTTTCTTTCATGACCTGAAGGCTAAGACTCTGATATTACAGCAGGTTCATCAGGTTTTGTCTAATAACTTAAATCACTCTGAAAATAAGCTCTGAAGACAGAATTATATTCCTGTGTCCCAAGGGCTATTGAAGGACTTGGACTGTAGTGTTATATTTTCCCTTTATTCCCTTCTTTATTCTGATTTTAGATTATTACAAGGAGCCACATTTGTCAACACAGTCATCATCATGAAGTGACATCTTCTCTCCATTCATTTTTATTAAGCTTCATTTAGTGCCGTTAGTCTTATTTTGTTTTTTGGTTTTTTTAATGACTTGATCAAAAAAGGCAACACAAATACTTTTTAACAACAAAAAACTCAAACCCACTTTGTGCACAATAATATGTAATATCAGTCAAAAGAGCTGGACGCTGAAAGCCTGGAATAAAGACATCTTTCGATGAATATCTGTCAAAAATTCAGGGTAAAAAAGCTTTGCAGATTTCAGACAGACTGGGTTGTTCTGAGCAAATGGTGCAGAAAGAGCTAAAAGTTTTCTTTTCCAACATAAATTAAATGACTGACAAATGTAACAATGTCCAACAAATAAAGCAAATAAAGGCTAAGAACTTGACCTGTCAAAATCTATGGAGGAATTTTATCCAGTCTCCCTAAACTGGATTTACAATAAACATATGAAAATGTGTAGTTAGAGTGGTGTTTACCTAAGAATATGGAGTACAATGAGTACAAAATCCACATTTTGTGATGATTCTTGCTGCACTGTCCATCATATAAAGAGAGGATCTTTTGTACGAAATAACCTCAACAAATCTGTTCAGAAAGACCAGACATCGGCCTGTAGTGTGTGCCTTGTGTATTATGTTTTGGCATACTGCCCGGATGTCTTTCCAATTTTCCACCTGACGTAGTCACCATTTTCAGACACATGCTCACACTGTTTCTGTAACAAACTAACACTGTCCTGTTGGTGCCCAGTGCTGCAGTTTTACAAAATAAGGGGTGGTCACCCTCAAAGCTGTCACTGTCAGAGGACACAGATAAAGATGGTGTATTAACCATCTAAAACCTGGTCTAATCTAAAGTCTGTTTCTCTGCAGGGATTTGACAAGTAGGGGCTTGGCTCCTGGGGCCTGGCCCCTCCAGAGGATGTCAACATTGGGTGTACATACATCAGCTAAATCAATAATATTCAAAATAAGCACATATTATCTTCAAAAGTTTTGCACAAGAACATGTGTGTCTGCCTTTTTTATCATAATTTTATTAATGAAATAATTTAAATTGATGTCCTTTTTGCCATGCAGTGTATCACATATTTTCATGTAGCTCCAAGGATTGGCTCCACTCTTCTGGGAACAACTGGGGGGACTCCAAGGAAAAAAAAGATCAGAACCCATTGATGTAGGGGACATGCTAGAGGAAGGCACATATTCACAAGATCAAAACACATCCACAACTGGGCTTGTTCCTCATACAGAGAATTCCCAATTACAGTTAAATCTTAGGGTGTTTGCTAATTGATTCATGTTAAGTTTTCAGTGGAGGGCAGAGGGCAGAGAAACTGAGTGTGATCCTCCATGTTTTCTCCCCAGCATGCATAAAACACTCAAAAACATTCAGAAACACACATTCAAGGTTTTCATGCAAAGGAGAATTTGATGTATGATAATAATTGTTATACATACTTTTTAGTGGCCCTGATAATTGTGCTCACAGATTTGTGGTGAGACCAAACACTGAAATCCACGCCACTGGATGGTTGCACACAACGTTTAAAGGTTATGAGAAGTTATGCTTCGATTAGTTTGATTCATGTGACACCAAAGACTTGCTTTGCATAATCAAGGCGCAGTTCCCTTCCTCTTTACACTCTGGCTTTGTGCTAGGACTGTCCACCATCTAGATCTGGATATCAATACATAGAAGGACATGCACCCAACAATTCTGTGCCAACTGCTTTTACAGAACATACATGTCGTCATAGAGGAGCCCTTGGTCAAAAATCCCCATGACAGTAGCTATGTAAACAGAGCCATAAAAAGCAGAGTTTTAGGCATTTTGACTGACTAGTTTGATCTTGGAACTATCTGTTAACATTAGGGTGGTTTATGACACATGCTCCAGCCAGTCATTGGCTCTGAACCTTCTGGCTTCCCTTCCAGGCAGATATTTCTCCATCCATCTAATTAACAGCCTACGTATCAGACCACTAAAGTCCACATCAAGCTATCTGATTGGGTCATGACAGTTCAACTTGACATTGTTTAGCTTATCTTGGCAGTGGAAGACAGCATCACATACCATGTATTAAACATAGCAAAATAAATGTTACTTTAAATGTTAAAATGAAATAACTGATTTCGATTTCTTTCCAGAAATGTTTTAGGTGGTGGGGAGCTTTGTTTGTCTTATTCTGAAGTGACTGGTCTTGACATTTACTGTTTCTGCTTATCTTATTAACTCTTACACTATCCACTAAGTGTAGCATAAAGTCCGATTTTTTTACGTCCCACCAAACTCCTAAATGAACTCTTTGAACTTCTCTGGGTCACAAACACCAAGCAAAGAAATGGAAAAGAAGATGACTGGCTTAACAGAAACACAATGATCCTCGATTTGTCTGCAAAGCATTCCTCAACAAAAATATAATATAACCTGTTTGTGAAGCGGTATCATACATAAAATACAACCTTGATTTCCTAAAATGCAAGGATTTGTTTTAACAATGTTTAAATACAAATCCTAATTCCAAGTGTGTTCAAAAAAAAAAAAAAACAGAATACAATGGTTTGCAAATCCTTTCCGACCTATATTCAATTAACTACTTTACAAAGATAAAATATTTAATGTTCAAACAAGTACACTTCCTTGTTTATTGCAAATATTCAAACATTTTGAGTTTGTAGTCTGCAACATGCTCCCAAAAAGCTGGGACAGGAGCAACAAAAGACTGGAAAAGTTGGAAAATCGAGATTGTTCTCAGCGCAAAGTTCGAAAGTCAACATCTGAGATAGTATGAGGGTGTTAGTGCTTGTGGCATGTCATCTCTGAAGGCACCATTAATGCTAAAAGGTACATACAAGTTTTGAAACAATATATCAATCAATCAATCAATCAATCAAACTTTTTTTATAAAGCGCTTTTCATACAAAGAATGCAACTCAAAGTGCTTTACATACAAAATAAAAACATTCCCTCAAACCCACCTACCCACCCCTATTACTTAAGCATCTACTCACACGCATGCACGCAATGTTTCACTCATGCACAAATAAGCACGCACAGACACACACACATACACACACACTAGAATAGTGGACGTTAGGCAAAGAACAAGGGGCTGATTACAGACGGACCAGTTGAGAAAGTGCCATCAGAGGAGCCGTCTGCACCAGGAGCAGAGAGTCAACCACAGCCACAGGACACCAGCGCAGAACCCAGAGGAGAGACTCAAGACTCCACCAGGAACCTACGAGACAGAGTCCTGCAGCCATAACCAACCATAGCTCGTGGAGCAGAGGGCTCCCCGAGAGGAAACACTGGAGATCCTAATGATAAAAGAATAAAAATATGTATAAAACTAAGAGACGAATAAAATCTAAGAGCTAGAACATAAAACATTAAGGTAAGAAAAGAATAAAATCCATAAATAAAAACAATATAAAGGTCTAAAATAAATAAATGTCATAAATTAAATCTTAATTCAAAGCTAAGCTAAAAGGTATGTCTTAAAAACATGAACGTTCTCTGCGGCCCTGACGCCTCGCCGTGAGTGTGTGTCCTGATTTTTGGAATGACCTTATGCTGCCATCCAAGCAACGTCGTTTTTAGCGATGTCCCTGCTTATTTCAGCGAGAAAATGCAAAGCCTCATTCCACACGTTACAATAGCGTGGCATCATAGTAAGAGGGTATAGGCAATAGACTGGCCTGCCTGCAGTCCAGACCTGTCTCCCATTGAAAATGTGTGCCAGATTGAAGCATAAAATACAACAATAGACCATGGACTGTTGAGCAAATGAAGTCAAACATAAAGCAAGACTGGGAAAGAATTCTACCTACAAAGCTTTAACAGTCAGTGTCCTCAGTTCACAGATGTTTCCTGAGTGTTGTTAAAAAGAAAGGTGAAGTAACACAGTGGTGAACATGCCCCTGTCCCAGATCTTTTGGAAAATGTTGCAGACATCAAATTCAAAACGAGTGAATATTTGTAAAAAAATAAATAAAACTTATCTTGAACATGAAATATTTTGTCTTTATAGTGTATTCAGTTGAGTATAGGTTGGACAGGATTTGCAAATCATTGTAATCTGTTTTTATTTATGTTTTACATGATGTCCCACCTTTATTGGGTCTATAAATTCATTATTCATTATGTACAAATTCAGTAAAGTTACACATTCGTGAAGTGACCATCATGGCCTTTCTAGTGTTTAAAATGATCATACTGTGTTTTGTTTATATTATTATTTTACACAACATGCCAGCCTTTCCAGAAATCAGGTTGCAATCACAGTTATATTTTTGTTGGGGAGCACAGACGATGTTGTCAGAGTGCTTTATTGTACTGATCAGACAAATGAAATAAAGCGCGTTGAGTAAGTGACCTTTAGAGATGCTGGTGGGCAGATTTAGTTACTGTTTGACAGAGCCTCTCTAACTGTCTCTCCTTGTTTCCACTCAGACTCTACCACTGGATCTCACCCTTTAAAAGAAAGCACTTGTCTCTGCAGTATCACTGACAGATGTCCAGCGTGTGGAGAAGTTAATGCATCTCACCCCACTTGACTGTCAGCCAGAGCCTGAGCCACAAAGAGACAGGCCTATCATGTGTTACCTGGCCGTGCTCTTGCTGTGAGAGGATGTTAATTGGCATTGAGGCGCCAGTCTCTCCCCACCCCTCCTCTGGCGTCAGTCAGAGCCAGGAAAGGTGGCATAAAGCCTGGCCTCAGAGCGCGCCAGACTCCGTGGGTCCAGAGGGAACCTGAAGGTATGATCCACCCCTGAAGCACACACCTGGCCTAGAGTTGAACACTTGAATGGAAAACCTGCACAGAGAGAGCTCAGTGTCACTTTCAAAGTGGAAGGAGTCTTATTTTTCATTTAAGAGCCGGAGAGACTAAAAAAAAAACTCCTGTCCCGTTTTATGTAGTGCAGAGTTCTCCTTCTGGCTGATTGGAGTTCACCCAACAAGTCCGTGAGTGTATACATACACATGTGTGTGTGTGTGTCCTGGCTCCTGTCTGCCGTTCGCCTGCCTCCCCTGGATTGGACTCCTGTCGCCATCGCAGTGAAGGGCCACTCAACCTGGGTGGATATTCTTTCCCTCACATCTGCTATGAATTTAGCAGAGCCAAGCCATTCAAAGACTCCTTTATGGAGCCGTCAGCAGCCCTGTGACTGCTTCCTATTAAGACACAAGCACACCTTGGCACACACGCACATAGGCACAGAAAGAGCACACAGGTTTGCCCTCTTACACATATTTATGCTCATGCATACTTTTTAAAAGGTATTTTTATTTGTCAGTTTGTCCCTTCATTTTCTGCCCACTCTAACACACACTCTCATTTGTACACACTCACCTAGAGTTTGTTACAAAACCAAAAATCTGAACTTAAGTCAGCCCCAACAGCTGCAGCCTTCCTCGGTTTTTTAAGTGAATCACTGGTGCATGGTGGAGCATGGCAGCGGTGCTTATTGGGCCATTACACACTTTAATCTATTTATTGCTGACATCCCCCTCACTTGGCATATGCACACTCCGGAGAAACAAGAGCCAGGACAGCGGCAAGGCTATCATGTAACATAAGAGGGATCTGATTAAGAGGGAAATAAGGAGAAATTATAAATGTCAAGAGGAATGGTTACTCAAGGTCATTGCGTATTAAACTAGTCTGAAAATAATAATTGATACTACATAATTTTCTCTGATAGAGGAAAGAGTTTTATTCATACACTAAAAAATAATCATCCATCCATCCATCTTCTATCTATAACGCTGATCCCATTCAGTGTTGCAGGGTGTTTGAGCCTATCCCAGTTGACAATGGGCAAGGGGCAGGTACACCCTGAACCAGTTGCCAGCTGATCGCAGGGCCACAGAAGCCTTGTTTACACTAAGTAGTCTGGTTTGGTTCAGTACAGATCAGTACAGTTGGGAGTGGTAAACCCTGATCTTGTTTGCATTTTAACCGCCGGCTGTATCTTCACTTGAGGGCGAGGATGTGAGCCAGGAAGACAGAGTCACATTATATGTGCGTCATAGGTTATTTAACTGTCTGTGTGCTTCTTAAATGTAATTGTCCCGATCCCGAATGACTATTTTCCCCCTTGTGTCTGCTGGTTTAATCACTATACGTTTGTAATTACTCAGTGTGCTGATGGTGCGTTTATGTTCCTGACTAATGTTGGATGCTCTAGGTGGAAGGAGGTGCCAATGTTTGGGTGCATGGTTGCGTTTATGGATAAGTTGTGGTACAGTAAATGGTGTCAGCATGTGGTGACCAGTGGGACAGTCCAGTGAAGGCAGGGATCTAATAATTTTAGCCTCCTGTGGAAGGCATGGAGATCCCCTTTGGGTTTGGGTCGAGTGGGTGGTTTAGGTGTGTGTGTGTTTGGGGGGGATTTTTCCAGTATCTCCAGCTGTGCGGCTGTGAGTGAGAAAACAGTAGATAGTGGTTTCATTTGTGCTTCTTGCTTTCATTACAGTTTCATATTTGACAAAACTTTTTTTCATTTTCAGTCTTTAATGTGCATCAGAATTTGGTATTAATCAGATTTAATGAAAAAAATCCTCAAAGCTGTTTTGGATCCTTGTTTAAGAAGTTTGGTTGCACCATAGAGAGACTTGTCCGTATAGGTGCTTCACATTACATAACTTTCTCCATCCTTGCTTCCTTTCTCCTCGACCAACCCGATATTCATTCTCCTTCTGCCATGATGAAGGATCCTCCAGTTCCTCTAATGCACCAGGAGAAAGCTAGGATGGAGGAGAGAGGAGGCTTCTCAGAGCAAGGAAACACCAGCGTGTCCTCCACACCAGTCTTTTAACCAAAGATGCAATGTGATTGGTTTGGAGGCACAGCATCTATTCACACCTTGACACTCAGCATTACAATTTTTACACAGGTGTTTCTGACAGTGTTGATGTCAGAAGGACTTATTTCTGAACAAACTGCTGTTTTATAAGAGGGCACATTATTGTGACACAATGTTTGTTCATTTCAAACAGCTGAACACCTCATCATAAATATCTGATTCAGCTCAGACTAATGAAGTGACAGATTTCTCATTTTTAATTTTGTGCCTCATCTGTCATCGAGTTTCTTCCTCACATTGCTCTTTTAATTCCTCTCTAGGAGGAGCTGAGATGCAAGGAAAAAAACACAAGTAAAGGAAGTAGGATGGACAAAAAACTTCAAATGAGAAACACCCTAAGAGACATCCCCTTTTTAAAGTGTCATGTGTCATGAACCATATCTTCAAAGTAAGTATTCGGCTATACTACATTTTCATTGCATGAAGACACAGCCATGGTTTTGAAAATAATTTTACTAATGAAAACATACAATAAGTTTGTTACTGAGGACGTAGACTGAGCGAGAGTAACAACCTTCATCAACATTGCAGTGCTTGGTCAGCTTGTTCACATTCAAAAATTTAAATAACCTATAGTTTGGATGCAGTGGTATTAAGTTACTCAGCAAAATAAAACTGACCGGCTGTGCTGTTTGCTGAAGTAGAACCAAATGAAGAGGCTTAATGGTGGAGGTAAGTTGCTTGTAACAGTATTGAACCAAACATGCAATCACCCTACACTGTTATGTGGCTTTTTTCAACCTGAAACTCTTCAAATAACAAGTCCTTCTCCTGTTTGTCAAAGCTCAATTAGTAGAAATTGTGTGTTACTGACAGTGGCATTAGTGTAACCCATGATGTGCTTCTGCTTCAAATGACACTTTGTGGGATAACCTTTATAAAAATGGCCTCCAAATACATAAAACTGACAGTTAAAGCTTTGTTTCAAGAGTCCACTGCACAGCAGTAGATAATTATGGTTGGATATGTAGCTGATGCCCCAGTCACACATTCCCGTTTCTCATGGCGATTGTGCACAATTGTCATAATCCTGATGAAACGTGCTTTGGTCGTGGTGCATGCCCCACTTGATCTGGATCAGCGTTGTATAGTTGTGGACAAATACCGGGGAACAGGGAAGGGTCTCAATTGTTTTGAACTGTTCAAAGCTGTCATGGAGAATCGGCGCTCTCTGTATAGTGAGGTGGAAGCCTAATGCAGTCCTAAGGTGAAGGGTATTAGCGTGGCATGTACGGCGCTCAATCGGGCTGATCATGGCTCAATCCAGAAAGCTTTCTGAGGACGATTGACAAGGACGTATCCAATTGTGCCCTGACTGTAAAGATAATGCCTGTATTCGTGACTTGTATTAATAGACCCTCGAAATGCGTCATGTGATCCTTTCTGAACATAATTACATATCTCGTACAGGAAGTGAACGCAACAAAAATGCAAGCAACAGGGCTCAATCGGGGCTTACGTGACGCAAACTGGGCTCAAATGGGGCTGACGTCGTGTCAGCAGGATGGAAATTCATGGAATCCTTGTCGTATCATTGTATTGACCTAATTGAAGTGGGACAAACGCCCCCGAAGCGCTGTAGAAGCGCCACAGAAGCGTTACTAACGGTGTATGTACGGAGTGTGTCTGGGGGAGACAGTCATGTCTTACCGTATCATGCCGATCAAACCAGCCTTGCCAATCGTGTACAGTTGTGCACAATCACCATGAGAAACGGGAATGTGTGACTAGGGCTTGAAAGTTCACTGTGAAGACATCTATATTGATTTAGTATAGATTTCTACTAAGTTGCATGCTAGACAGCATCCGTTTTCATGTCCACTCGTGAAGGAACAAGGGCCTGACCTCACATAACACATTTTTACCAATATGTTGAGCAGCCCCTTTAACAGAAAACATAGACTTTGAGTTCAGTGTTTGAAAAATCATCATCGTTTGGACACTTTTCTTCCTCAAATTACTGCATGCACCGAGAACTGTGGGAGGAAGTTAATTGGCTTTCTATCATCCACTGCTGAGCTTTACAAAGAATCCAGATATATTTAAGCCTATTCAACATTTGGGATCACTAGCTTGACTGAACGGTAAGATGAAGCCTCAGTATGAATCATGAAAGGCCTCAGCCCACTTATTACCACTACAAGTTTGACTGCCTTTCATCTTCCCCTCCGCGCGCTCATCCAATTGTTGCTTCTGCCATATCAGGATCCCCGAGTTCAAAGAAATCCCTGGGTGATTCTGAGGTTATTCTCTGAGGTCGTTTTCAGATTGCCTCAAACATTTTTCAGATTCGTGCCTTCATGTAAATCTTAAATTAAAATATTATCCATAAAGATGGAACAGCTTGTATTGAAATAACCCACATTTACCTATTTGATGAAAGGCCAGGCCGAGCAAGTGGGTCATGGGTATGTTTTGGCACTCGAACAGTGCTCTTTCAGCAGATGTTTCAGAGTTAGTCTTAGCCTTTAGTATGAGTCTTTTAAAGGTTATAGTAATAGATTTCAGTCATGTGACCAGTGTGGAGGGTTGAGAGGCAGAAGAGTGTCACCTTGTATTGACCTCTGTATGGAGCTACAGCCTAGGCTTTTTAATATTCAGCTCTTCAATGACTCAATCACATCTGACGTAAACCACAGCAAAGCAGAAATACTGGTGTGAACAAAATATTAGATTAGGAGGTTTTATGCAGTGTTTGTTTAAGATCACTTAAAACAGTCTTTCCAGAACATGACTTCACACAATAACTGGAGAATGATTCCTGTACACAGCAGCAAAGATTGAAAAATAGAAATATGGTCTGTTTAATGTAAAAAACCCAAAACCAGTGAAGTTGGCACGTTGTGTAAATCGTAAATAAAAACAGAATACAATGATTTGCAAATCCTTTTCAACTTATATTCAATTGAATACACAGCAAAAACAAGATATTTAATGTTCGAACTGAGAAACTTTGTTTTCTTTTGCAAATAATCATCAACTTAGAATTTAATGGCAGCAACACATTGCAAAAAAGTTGGCACAGGGGCATTTTTACTGTGTAAACATGTGTTACGTCGCCTTTCCTTTTAACAACACTCAGTAAACGTTTGGGAACTGAGGAGACCAATTTTTGAAGCTTTTTGGGTGGAATTCTTTCCCATTCTTGCTTGATGTACAGCATGAGTTCTTCAACAGTCCGGGGTCTCCGTTGTTGTACGCTTCATAATGCGCCACACATTTTCAATGGGGGACAGGTCTGGACTACAGGCAGGCCAGTCTAGTACCCGCACTCTTTTACTACGAAGCCACGCTGTTGTAACACGTGCAGAATGTGGCTTGGCATTGTCTTGCTGAAATAAGCAGGGGCGTCCATGAAAAAGACGTTGCTTGGATGGCAACATATGTTACTCCAAAACCTGTATGTACCTTTCAGCATTAATGGTGCCTTCACAGTTGTGTAAGTTACCCATGCCTTGGGCACTAATACACCCCCATACCATCACAGATGCTGGCTTTTGAACTTTTGAACTATAACAGTCCGGCTGGTTCTTTTCCTCTTTGGTCCAGAGGACACGACGACCACACTTTCCAAAAACAATTTGAAATGTGGACTCGTCAGACCACAGAACACTTTTCCACTTTGCATCAGTCCATCTTAGATGAGCTCGGGCCCAGCGAAGCCGGCGGTGTTTCTGGGTGTTGCTGATAAATGGCTTTCGCTTTGCATAGTAGAGTTTTAACTTGCACTTACAGATGTAGCGACGAACTGTAGTTACTGACAGTGTTTTTCTGAAGTGTTCCTGAGCCCATGTGGTGATATCCTTTACACAATGATGCCGGTTTTTGATGCAGTACCGCCTGAGGGATCGAAGGTCACGGGCATTCAATGTTGGTTTTCGGCCTTGCCGCTTACGTGCAGTAATTTCTCCAGATTCTCTGAACCTTTTGATGATATTACGGACCGTAGATGATGAAATCCCTAAATTCCTTGCAATAGCTCGTTGAGAAATGTTGTTCTTAAACTGTTCGACAATTTGCTCACGCATTTGTTCACAAAGTGGTGACCCTCGCCCCATCCTTGTTTGTGAATGACTGACCATTTCAGGGAAGCTGCTTTTATACCCAATCATGGCACCCACCTGTTCTCAATTAGCCTGTTCACCTGTGGGATGTTCCAAATAAGTGTTTGATGAGCATTCCTCAACTTTCTCAGTCTTTTTTGCCACTTGTGCCAGCTTTTTTGAAACATGTTGCAGGCATCAAATTCAAAATGAGCTAATATTTGCAAAAAATAACACAGTTTACCAGTTCGAACGTTAAGTATCTTGTCTTTGCTGTGTATTCAATTGAATATAGGTTGAAAGGGATTTGCAAATCATTGTATTCTGTTTTTATTTACGATTTACACAACGTGCCAACTTCACTGGTTTTGGGTTTTGTACTTGGATCAATAATTCTACTGTTTTGGAAGTGAGGAACTTCACAACTAAAACATCAGTGATAAAATGCTAATCACAGCATGTTAATGTTATTTTTTAATACTACCAGGATCACCAGCAGCTATCACTTTCAGTCATTGTTTTCAGGCAATTCTATTGATGAAGGTAAAATTTGGATCAAGTTAACTTTATATTTATGTCACCTTTGGGAGAAGTCTGTTTTTGTAACTTCACAGACGGGGTGGAGCATTTGAAAGCTTCACTCCACTATTTGCTTCCCACTTCTAGATCGGGCTCAATAGAAGTATCTTTCAGACATGTCTCAGGAGGCCCATTCAATTTATAACTTTTTATCGTTCAGAAAATAAAAACAAATCAGATTTTATCATAAAGCTGAGCAACTCAGACTGTCGACTTCTCCATAGGGAGCCTTTTGGTGTCCAGCAGGGGACTGTCATAGTGTGTGACGTAACACAAAAGCTAGATAGACTTCAACCAGTATTTAAAAAGGGATTACATTTTTAACCTGTGGGACAAAGTCTGGGTGGCTTTTCCCACTTTGAACAGACAAGGATATATTTTGTTGTTGTAGGGGCCAGCATGTTATGACTGTTGAGGAGTTACCAGATTTTTTTTATTCCAGTCCACAAAAAGGTAGGACATGTTCTGCTTATTCAAATGCACTGTGCTGATAAGCTTGGAGTTTATGTTCCCCCTGAAAAACCTGATAAAGGTTTGTCATCAGTGTGTAGCAGGAGGAGGTTCCTCACCTCTGCTCCTGTGTGACTGTTTCTTACCTCTGCTCCTGTGTGACTGTTTCTTGCCTCTGCTCGTTAGCCTATCAGCGCATGAGGCTACTCTATATATCGTCAGGCACCGTCCCGCTTGTCGTTCTCTCTCTCGGGCTCTGGGGTCCGCCCATTCCTTGGCCGCCTCACTTCCGTCCTCAAGCCGCACCGGTGCAGGTAACGTGGCAGCAGCTGCCTCCGTCTGTGTGCTAATCCTTAGACACCGCATGTGAGTCATTTATTGGGCCTTTGGCTTGTTTTTTTAGATCCGCGAGTCCTGCTACAGCTCGCGGGGTTTCCCCGTTTGGACGCTCGTGCTGTCGCTAGCTGTGTTTGGTCGCTGAAGCTGTGGAGCGGAAGCTCATCTCTCCCCCGTCTCCTTGCATGTGATCCCGTGGGACAGATAGATTGAACTATCACCGCAATAATACAGGTAATGTAGCACTAGCTGCTAGGTGGAGGTGCTAGTCAATGGGCAGTGATTTTATGATTTATTTGTCTTTTTTTAACTTGTTCACAGTTCGGTTCTCGCCGCAACAGCTCGAGCGGTACTCGCCGCTTCGATCTACGGTAATACTCTGGCTGGGTTTTGCGGCTAAGCTACATGAGCAGGCCGCTCTTCTGTCCGCGTCCCTGCATGTGATCTGTTGTGCCGTTAAAGACTGCTGGATCGTGGGCACGATTGAAACACTGCTGCTTTGCTTCGCTGTATTTCGCCTTATCTTGGCTTTGCTTTGCTGTGCTTGCCTTGCATCGCTCCTCTTCGCTTGGCTTCACCCTGCATTACTCCGCTTTGCTTAGCTTCGCTTGGCTCGGCGGTGCTCTGCGTGGTGTGGCTTAGCTGCAGATATCTAGTGTAGCCTTTGGTAAATGTGTATGTGCTGTCATCTTATGGGCCTGCGTGCATTTTAAATGTGTGCACGTAGCGGGGTTGGCCCACCTTAATCTTCTGTTACCTTTACAGCCTGATTTAACATTAAGATTTATTTCCTTAGTTTTCCTTTTGTTTGCTTTATTCTTTTGTTTGTTTGGTTATCAACTTGCAATTAATTACAATTAGAATTCTCTTGTTTGTTTAGACTTTAGGATTTTTATTTGCAATACAATTTTGGTAAATTGTCTTGTTTAATGTTATTTTTTGGTAAGTTGAGTTCTGGTACTTTCTTTCTTGAAGTGACTTGTAATAGTGTGGATTTATTTCTAAGTTGTTCCTGTGGTTAAATGCTATTTTCCCAGGCTTAATTTTGGGTTAATTATTTCTTTGAACATTTTGTTTTCCTGCCACATGTGGCCTTAGTTAAATATTTCTATTTTTGTATTCTTGGGAAGTATATTTTCATTTGTGTCCAAACCTACTGATTTTCCCTCTCCTTGCAGGGCTGGAGCTATATGGTGGTTCTGGTGTCCTGGTGGCGGTGTCCCTTCCCTGTGTGCCGTGGATCCCGTGGCTTTGAGTTTTCTTTTTGTCCTTCACTAGTGAGTGTGTGTGTGGGAGTGTCACAAACCCGGGTGCTCCCCTTTTGAGGTTCTCCTCCTCCTTGTGATCCCCAGTCCTCCCACTGGTAAGCTCCAGCCCTGCTTGGCCCCTTTTCTACCCTTCCCCTTTGCACGAGTGAGATTCTTTTAAAGAGAAATCAATTTTACTGACCTTTGAAAATAAAGTATTTTTGTATTTTTATAAGAACCACGTCTCATGCTCTACTTTGTAGAACGGACCGGAGTGCCTTAAGTGTTGTCTTTGAATATTTGGTCACCCTGGGTGAAACTCCCAGGGTGGTGTTGTCTGGCTCCCTTTTTCTCTGGTTCAAAATAAAATTGCATTGAAACCAAAAGTACACATTTGGGGGAGGGGCAGCTTGCATGCCCCACCCCTTTTGGTCTTGCCACAAGTGGATTAAAAACTGAGGTTATGTAATAGGGCTCACAAGGCTCCACGGCTATATTGATTTCAGGTGTGTCAGATGCTGAACTATCTTTCTCTACTTCGACCGCAGATGAGAAGAATGAGGGGTTCCTCATATGGTGAGTGTGGGTGCATGTTGCTTCCTTTCCTCTTAGATGGGTAGTGTGGCTACTCGCAGTAGGAGTTCACCAAGTCCCTCTGCTCTGACTCATGGGCTCAAATGCAGCAGAGCAAATAAGTAGAGAAAAGGGCAAGAATGGATGACAGCTGCTTGAACTCAAAACTGAAAATACCATTATCCACGTATGCATTCTGTATTCTCAATATTTTATCAAAAGAATGTAGTGGCAGCAGTTTTTTTTTTTTACATATCAACTTTACAGGTCTTTTCTGATCTCTTCCCTTTTTATTACCGAAAAAGACCATGTTTTTCTTTTTTTCATTGCCAAGAGTAATATTTAGGCATCTTTTGCATTGCCAAACTCCCATTAAATAACATTAATTTAGAAAGAGGCCCTGGAGAGCACTAACTGGAGGACATTAGCTTCTTGTGCATTTTGCTGTGTCTAAATAGAATGCTGAAATGTTGAGGTTATGGAGTAAGACAAATATATAATCTGCAAAAGTTTTAAATCTTTGACAGAGTGAAGACATCAGAGATTAATGAGGAATGATTGTGACTTAAAAGTAGATAACAAATGGAAACATGTTGAATGCTTAAAATGTTCAGAATGCCAGAAAGTTACAAAAAGTTGATTTTTTTAAATTTACCATTTATCACATTAATTAAGGGCTTATGGGTGTTTTCTTTCATTTTGGAAGCTTATTTGTGTCTTTAAACAAATCAACTTGGCTGTAATAATTATGAATGGTCCATTTTTTTGTCATATCTATTATTTGGCTTAAAGACGCTTGTTCAGAGAAACTGTGATGAGGTGGCTTTGGCTGGGGCTGAATGTATGTCACAGGGCCCAAAGGGAGTGTTAAAGAGTTACATCAAAACTGTAATGGGAGTTTTTTTTTAACATGTTGCAAATTCAAATTCATGAGTGAATATTTGCAAAAAAACAATTAACTTAATTAATTTGGATTTTTTTAGTTTGTTTTTTTGTCTTTGCAGTGTATTCAATTGAAAAAGAATTTCCAAGTTTTGTTTGGTTTTCATTTTCCAAGGCATCCCAACTTCATTAGAATTGGGGTTAGCAAGTGACTACGTCAAAACTATTCTGAGTGTAATACCAGAACTTGCTTTGTGTGAATGGGTTCAGTCAAACTGTTTTTGTATTCTAATTTAAGAAGTGTATCATAAAATATTAATTTATATTTCATTCAATAAACATTGCTAATGACTTGTTATGACTCGATTTTTTTAAAGCTCAAGACTGCTTTTACCTGAAGACTTTTACTTGACTTAATTTTATCGTCTCCTGAATGGACTTGACCCGACTTGATAACAAAGGCTCATGACTTGTGCCTTCAAAACAATGACTTGGTCTCACCTCTGGTGGGAAGAACCAAAACCATATAGAGATGAGCTGTGTTGATGGAAAAAAACAAGTTGTTGTTCGCAGCCTGAGCTCTCTGATGGTATCAAGTGCGGTGACCTTGCACTGCAGATGGATCAGCCTGATTTAATGTCTGTGATCAGGCTGATCCATCTTGCTAAGATCCAGTCTATTGTGAGTAGCCCAAAGTGGGGCAGCCCAGTCAGCATCCTTCAGAGCAGGAAGAGATGGGAGCCACAAGGAAGTTTAAGCAAGAAGTGACTGCTCATGAAGAGATTAGCATAGATGCTAACAGCTTCATGGCACGTTTTATTAGATCTGAACTGGATTTATTGAATAAATTAAAAACCAATAACATCACTTAAAACTTCTCCATAGAAAGGATCTTTTTGCTCCACTTCTGACATGTTTTGGCGAGAGTTTGTTTTACAAAGTGGCTCACGTTCTGTTCTTTACACCTCAGCAGTAGTGCCCCTCTACTACATTGTCTGACTGCACCATAATGAATGTGACTGAGGGAACGATCATTCAGTCACCAAAAGATATGCTTCTGAAAGGTTTTGCCCATTCCTTAACACTTTCTATCTTAGATGGACTTGTGAAATATATTAACTGGCCCTTCTGGTGTGTCAGATTACAAATAAGAAGCAACCTAAGAAGATGATAGTCTCATCTTGTTAGGTTGTCAAAATTGAAAATACATTTCATTGTTTTTTCATCATCAAAGATTTATATCTAGCTGCTTATTGCCTCTTTTTTGTCTTGTTAAGCAGGTAGTCAACAAGCATTTTTCAAAGTATTTTCCTTAATGAAATAAACATTGCAGTGGATGTGTCAATGCAGAGAGGATGTATGACTGATATGTTAATGCTGCTGTTTGGAGCCTGCATGGTCGACAGGAAGATTTCAGAAGAGAGCAGGATCCCCTCTGGGATGAGAGCTCTGTGTTCCCAAGAGAAAAGGCATCCTCTGAACTCCTCCGTTTCAGCACTCCCTCGCTTTTCTCCCCCTCTTACTTTGGTTATATCATCAAAGGCAGAGGATGCACATGAGTGGAGAAAATTGGGGGAGAAGGCTCTGTTTTGTGAATAATGCATTAATAATCATTTGTACTTGCACTTAAAGCAGAAGAGCGACAGAAATTTGGGGCATGTCACCACAGCGGTCATATAAGTTGGTTTTGGCTCTCTGTTTCCAGGTCACCTTTATGCTCACTGAACGGTTATATTACTTCTCCTCTCTCTTTTTTGGCAGACTGTCAGGATTTTTTACTTTTTTCCTCCCGTCCTCATTTCTCAGTGTGTTCCTACAGCTGCCAGCCTGATAGACTATTGACTGAGCTCATTCTGAAGTGTGCCATGATATGACACAAATCCAGTTTACGCTTACAGCTCAAAACCTCCATCCTGCAGCTCAAGCTCTCCGCCACAGCAGCGTTACACCGACTCCAGCAGGAGAGCTTGACTCGCCGTGTCATCCTGCGTGACTGCAGCGATGGGACAGGTGTCAAAAACACAGCGAGACAGCCTCAGTACAACCTCACTTCAAGATAAAGACCTGTTCAACATGTAGCCAGACATTTATAAATGTTTGATCTCTGGAGTCATCGGAAGGTGAAGCTATTAAAGCTACAGAGGCGAGTGTCAGTGAGGTGTCGAGCCTGAAGAAGTGCACAGAGCAGACTGGTGTGTTTTCACTTCAACTCCTCTTGTCTCTGAGATGTTTTTCCCTCATTTGGTGCTCTGACGATGCTGAGAGGGCACTTTAAAATCAGGTGACTGTGAAGACCATGTCAGATGAGATTTAATCCTGTCTCTTAGATAACCCACCCAAAATAAAAGCCAATTAATAAAAGCACATGATCTTTTTTATATCATCTCACTTTTTTGTCAACCTTTGCACCCTGCATGCAATAACTTTTTCCTCCAGGTCTTTCAGTGTTGTATGTTACCTTGCTACACCCCGGCTGAGAAAACCTAGCTTGAAGGTCATTGAGCCTGTGACTGAGTGCCTTTCCATATTGCAAAGCTCCCCATCTAAGCCACAGACCATTACCGGGTCATTGAACATCTGGCACCAGACCTTAGAGAATTAAAAATGATTCATTGCATTACCCTTTTTGAATAACAGAGACTGATGAGTGCTTTATTTTGAAAGGATATTCACATCCTTGCATATCCACCTGTGTAGCTTGACTGTGCAGACTTTACACTCAGGACAGGCTCTCTGTCCCTGTCACTGCTGTAATGAATGAAAAAGTACAACCAGAGATAAACTCATGGTTTAACCTTGTGCTCATACACTTGTCCACCTGTGCTCTGGATGAAGATGTAATTTTATTTGACTCTGCATGATGTGTGTTGAGGACAGTTGAGGTCCCCGAGGGAGCTCATTCCTGATGTAGAGGGATTCAGTTCAAAGGTAAGAAATGATAAAATACCCATCAGTAATCAATACAAATATCAGATCAGCGCACACCAATGACCAATTGATGAAACACACCATCAGCACCATATGCACTCTGTTTTAGAGCATTTTCCTTTGTGCCAAAGGGTGTAGGAGTTTAGTTAGTTACTGTGTCAACAGATGACTCTCAGCCACTGGGTTTCTAAATGTCATTGTGGAGCAGCTGATGAAAGCAGAGGGATTCTTCTTGAAAGTCTGTTTTATTTGGGACTAAGAAACAAGCCCATGGCGTTATGAGGTAACACCCTCTGACAGCCAGACTGTTACTATACTGTAACACATAAAACTAGATGTACAATAAAGGTTGGAGACAACTGATGAATGGGTTTCATATGCCTGACAAAAGAAAGCAAAGTAAGCCACTTGGGGTATATAGCCACCTCCCACAGACACATAGATGATGTTTCACATGCCGCAACATGTCACACCACTCAGGCCTTTTTATCTAAAAAAAAAAAGGAATTTACGCTAAAATTAAAGGAGACAACTTAAATGAGGACATTATGATCAAGCAGGCTGTGGAACAACAGACACGTTTTTTCAGAGAATTTCTCACATCTGATTCATTTTTTTCTGATCAGTGATCAAGTTTTAGCTCCTCAATCAAGCAGTGGAACTCAACTCGTTCTCCTCTTCTCTCAAGAAATGCATATACTGACTCAGTTTGTCTTTTTCTGTTTTTATCTATTAAAATGAGTACTGGATCATTGTCATTCATGACGAGTACATTGTGACCTCCATGGCACTTTTTTCTAAAGCACTCAATTTATGTATGGCATCTATCTAGGCACATCAAAAATCATCTCTGGATTAGTTAAAAGAAAGGCCAGTTATGTAGGATCGACAACTGTTTCCTTCAAATTCTCTGTTTCAGTTCAGCTCAATACAGTACAGCACACAATTATTGGTGTTTCCACTGTCAAATTTGAGAAAAGGTACCCCAATAACTGATCCATGCCAGAAGACTTTTTTAGCATCCTCCTGTTGGGGTGCCAAGCATACCGAGTGGACTCTATAGGATGGAGCTAAAACTGCTGTGGTCCCTTGATTGGTCTCAAGAATCTTCAATTTCCACATGTCAGCAGTAAGGAAAACAACATACAGCACCATGTTTGAATCATCTGTGGCTCAGAGTGTCTTTTCTTCCACTTTTGCATTGAAGACTGTCTGCCCTGAACAACTAACCTGGCAAACCAGCTGAAACGTTCAATATATTTCACCAGTCCATCTGAGTAGGAGCTGATAGAAAGTGTTTGGGGGAGGGCTGAACCACTCAGAAGCATATCCACCAGGTGATTGGACGATCGGTCCGTCACTCAACATTTATTACAGGCCAATCAGATAATGTCTTAGGCAGGAGCTACTGCACTTCAGAATGTAAGCCACTTTGTGAAACACTCTTGTCAAAACATGTCAGAAGTGGAGCGAAAATATCTGTACTACAGAGAAGTTTGCTGTGATGGTATGTGTTTTCAATTAATAGACAAACGCAGTCAAGATCTGATAAAACTGCTAGTGAACTGTTAGCATCTATGCTAATCTCTGTATTAGCAGTGACTTCCTGCTGTCATCTCACTCATAGCTCTTTGCTCTTCCTGCTCTAAAGGGCTCTGATTGGGCCGTGACACTTTGGGCCGGTCACAATCATTGTAGATTGGAGCTGACAAGATGGATCTATTGATTACAGACAATGAATCAGGCAGGTCCAGCTGCTGTGCAAGGTCACCTGAACAATGCTCCATGGAGAACTTTGGAGGCGCACACCTTCGTTACCACTGTTGGAGAGGAGGAAGTGCAAAGGAAGTAAGATGTAGATGGGGCAACCCTCATCTTACAGCTTATACCCCCAAGTGAGGGTACAGCTGGCAGTGGAAATGCAAACCACATCAGGGCTAACCACTCCAAACTGTACCAAGCCAAAACAGACCACCTAGTGTAAAGCCAGGAGAAGTGACTTCTGGTGCCTCTGCAGTCTCCCTCAGGCGGTCTCTGGAGGAACTGAAAGTCTTTGGCAGTTTTCAACACCAGTGATGGCTGTTCAATTTCCCACCAAAATGAGATTTCATCCTCAGTTGTAACTATTGAAAAGAAGCAATTTATGTTTTTAAGGGCAACACAACACAGGATATATAAACTAACATATACTTTAGTTAATTTATATTGTTTATGTTTATTTCAATTTCATCATCTTTTTGTTGACATATCATCATGTCCAATAAAACACACACAAACACACGCAGATAAAAAAAAATGAATGAAAAATACATTAACAATACATTACAATACATTCACAAAGAGACTGAAAAGAAAAAAGAAGCCAGTCATGTAAAGTGAAATAAATATCACAAAACATGGCTGAAGTTATTTTCAAACTGATGTATAAAAGTAGGCATTTCATAAATAATTTAAGCCCTATGAGTCATTGCATTCAAGTTGCTTTTTTAAAGTAAGTGAACATTTTGAGCGGTGAAATTGAGCCAAGCTCTGATTAAACTCTTTTAATGTCCTCTCATGTGTCACAGTAATAACAGTGTTTACTTCACAGACATGTGCTTCATCATATCTGCTGGAATGAGAGTAAAAACACTTCTCTGAGAGCCAGACGCCCTCTGCACTGACCTGAACCTGAGGTAAATATTTGCTGGGTAGTTTGTCCTCAAGCACATGCACACACTGAGTGGATGGTTGGATGGACTCTGCTGCTGTCAGTTTGCTCAGGGTTCAAAGATTAATGTGTTCATGGGCGGAGTTTGAGTGTCGGAGGGTCTGAACACCTGCTGCTGCTGCTGTAAGCTGTCGGGGTCATGCTCATAAGGCCAGTGAAAGACCTAACACTGTGTAATACTTCATGGTCATTTACTCCAGGTAAAATAGGTCCCTCTCTTTTTGAATCATCTGCCAGTCAGGGTGCTGGAGGCAGAGACCCTCTCTACCTCAGGTATGCCTGAAACTTCTCCTTTTTGGTAAGACTCATCATTTGGGCTGACGCAGGCTAATACTAGCCCCAGCTGTGTGGCTGCTTACCTTTTGCGTCTGACATCACAAGTCTGTCTCAGCCCTAGCCTGACTGGAAAGGGCACAAAACCCATATCCAGTTAAGTTGGGACATTGTATATAAAAAAATAAATACAACATAATACAATGCTTTGTTATTTCTGTTTGACCTATATTAAATTGAATACACTACAAAGACAAGATATTTACTCATACTCTTCTTCTACGAAACACGGAACACATGCAGAATGTGGCTTGGCATTGCCTTGCTGAAGTAAGCAGAGACATCCATGAAAAAGTCATTGCTTGGATGGTAGCATATACTGCTTCGAAACCTGTATGTACCTTTCAGCACTGTTGGTGCCTTCACAGATGTGCAATTACCCTTGCCATGGGCACCAACACACACCAATACCATCACAGATCCTGGCTTTTGGCGCTGATAACAGTCTGGATGGTCATTTTCTTTTTTAGCTTGGAGGACATGATGCCCATGATTTATCAAAACAGTCTGAAATGTGGACTCGTCAGACCATGCTGCAGTATTTCTGGGTGTTGTTGATATATGGCTTTGGCTTTGCACGGTAGAGTTTAACTTGCACTTGTAGATGTAGCCACAAATTGTGTTAAATGAAAATTATTTTCCAAAGTGTTCCTGAGCCCATGTGGTGGTATCCTTTACAGAGTGATGTTGGTTTTTGATGCAGTGCCTGAAGGTCATGGGCATTCAAAGTTGGTTTGGGCCTTGCTGCCTTCATGCAGATTTCTCTGAATTCTCTGAATCTTTTAATGATATTATGGACTGTAGATGATGAAATCCCTGCATTCCTTTGAATTTTAATTGAGAAATGCTGTTCTTAAACTGTGAGACTTATTGTTAAAGTGATGAACCTCGCCCTACCCTTGCCTGTGAACAACTGAAACTTTCAGTGATGCTACTTTTATACTCAATCATGACTCTCATGACCTGTTCACCAGTGGGATGTTCCAAACAGATGTTTTTTCCTCAGCTTTCCCAGTCTTTTGTTGACCCTGTCCCAGCATTTTTGAAGCCTGTTGCAGGCATCAAATTCAACATGAAGGAATATTTGCAATAAAACAATCAAGTTTATCAGTTCAAACATTGAATACCTTGTCTCTGTCGTGTATTCAATTGAATGTAGGTCAAAAAGGATTTGCAAATAATTGTATTCTGTTTTTATTTATGCTTTACACAACGTCCCAGTTTCATTGGAAATTGGGTTTGTACTTTACTGTGCCTGAAGACTATATTTGTTATGAATTTGCACTTTTATATAAAGATTAAGAAAGAAAATCACTAATTTAGAATACCAATTTAGCATGACTCAAGGTAATAAATACTATAAAGCATGTAGTAAGTCATGAAAGATTCTTTTACATTCTGAATTTAACTTTTGAAAACTTTTGCTACCTGAAAAACTTCATGAGCCCTTCTGTGCAGCATGTGCAGAGATTTCTTTCACCTCACAGGGAGTAAAGCTGTGTGATTTATGCATGTCTCAGCTGTGTCTCAGCGCGTAGGATGCACCGTGTGAGGAATGAACAATACTTCATGTGTCATGGGTTCAGAAAGGCTCTGATAGATTCACCACAGTTAATACATCATGACTCCATTGTACTTTGAGTTAAATAAAATCTTTGAATACTAAAGAGGCTAATCCTCCCAAGAGCGAGTTCATGAGAAGTTCACTCCAATCATGCATAGGTCACATTAGTAGGTATTTTTATTTTCACTTGTGTTTGGCTCCATTTCCCAAAACAGTAAGCCACCAAATCTGGCTGTCACAAAGATTCAGTCAGCATTGAGTCTCTGAAAAAAACAAACAAAAAGCCTTGATTTCCCTCCAACGCCGCAGGGCTTGGAGCTCGTGATGTCCTCAATCTGCCATTAGACTCTTTTCTTCTGCCTCAGATCATGGACCTGGATCTTTTTCATAGAGGAGAATATTAAATTTAATAAATGGAAGTAAAATTGACCAAAGTGAGAGATCATTTTTGGTTGATTATAGCTGAATGCAGCTGTCACTGAGCTCCAAACGGCCTCTAATTGAGTGCTACGTTTCCACTGAAATTTAACATCTCTGATCTTTCCTCTGAGCCGCCTCAGCTCAACACCTGTTACCAAGAGGCCATCAGAATTTCATTAGACTGCTGTCTTACTGCGCTGTCCTCTGCTCTGTACATTAGCGATGGGCCCCTCAGTTTGGACCACAGTCGGCCTCAGCTGGTTCTATTTGTACAAGCAGAGTTTGGTGGAGAGCTGCAGAGAACATCTTCACTGAAATTATTATTAACTGGAGAGGTCAAATCAAGTGGAGTTCTGGACACCTAGGCAAAGGTCGGACTGCACGGTTAGAGAAGGATTTGTGCCTAAAGCCAAAGCAGTCGGCCCAGGAAATATGACGATTCAGTCCATGGCTCAGTAATACATAACACTTTCATGGATTCATGGACTCAAGGCTCATCCAAGGGGGATTGAAGCTGTTTTCTGATTAAAATAAAGATGATAACATTTAATGAAAGCATGGAGGTGATAGGAAAACATTCCTTGAGAAATAAAATTGAAAGTAGTTTTATGACGTGTTTGTTTGTTGCCCATTAGAATAGTTAGATGTACTTTGTGTTATATTCACAAAGTATCAACATTTATGATTTTACTTTTAATAGTGTGTTGTGATATTATAATATTTTAATGAGAGAAGCACAAATACACACAAGTTGAGCCTTTTTCCTTGTCCTAATCTTTTCCCGTGGGATGTCTTAAAATGTGTGAGAGGACTCAAATGGAGATTGGGATTGAGGTGAATGACAATCAAGGCTCCATCTGTGCCCCCTCATGACCTCCTGACAGAAAGTCTACCATGTTTGACTACACACCAGCTGTAAGGCCACTCTTTAAACGTCAAAGTTAAAAAACAATCTTTTGATTTAAAGGAAAAAAATCTCAAGATTTCTGAGATTATAAAGTTATAAATTCACAAGAAACAAAACTATGTTTTTGTATTTCTATACTTGATCATGTTGGAGAAAATATCAACAATTCCAAGATTTTTTTAGCACCTTAATTTCCATTCAATAAACTCTGAAATTTAATCTTGCATCTGCGCAGTGCTCTGTAGTTCCTTAAATATAGGAAAATAATAAAGTCACCTAATCAAAATAAGTTTTGTGTTTTCTAATAAAAAGCTTCACTTTATGACAATGTCCCTCCAAAGATCTGATTTTAATGATTATGTGATGATTCTGTATTCTGTAAACCACCTGTATATCTCTATTGCTCAGTACAAATAAAAAGCATATTTGATTTGGCTGAGAACAGCTACACCTAGCATAATTTTCCCCACAATATAAGCTGTTTTTTTTTTTTTTTTACTTTATTATTATTGTTTATTGTAAATTAACAACTTTTAAAACTCAAACTCCAAACTAAATTTCTCCTAAATGTATGTCTCAATAGTCGAAAAAATTAAATTTATTTTGTTCCAAGAGTTTATGGAAAAAAACTGTCAGTTTTGAATTCGCAAGATTTGGTTTATATATATTATCTAAAAAAAATGATGACAAACCAAGGTGGTATTTTTTTAAGAGGTCAGTTGCACAAGAACACGTGTCCAAGCCTATTTTATCTTGATTCTACCCATGACAATAAATATTGTTCTTTGCTTTGCACAGAAATGAACCTTTTTTTTGTGTAGTTCTCGGCGGGGCTCAACTCTTCTAAGGTACAACTAGGAAAAAAAGGTCAGGAACCACTTGACTAAATGAAACATCTGTGCCGTGCTTCAGTAAAGATATAATATGGATCACTCCCCAAAGGAAGTTTTGTTTCTCCATAAACCAGCTTTAAACAGCCTTTCCTCCAAACGGTCACTTTTGGTGTGTCTCTCTAAATGTGACTGAGCTCTCTCTCACCTGCCCCTGTCCTCCTGTCAACACAGGTATGGCTTTGTGCTTGTCTGGCTGTGAGGGGTGGTATTGTTATGGCTCACTCTGATGTCACGATGAACTCACATGTTGAACAGAAGGTCTGATTTCATGTTTTCAGACAACCCCAAAAGGACTGGGGTTTGTCTATTCCACATTCTGTGGGTCAAAAGATACTTGGAATACACAAATGTTAAGAATAACTAAAAGCTTTTTATGTGATGCCCCTTTAAAACTTTTTTAACCACTCCACTAAGTGGAGTGGTGCAGGGATGACATATTTTTGTAGGCCTGCATGGGAGCATCACACTGGTTCTCTCGACTAAAAAGCCTATGGGATCCTTCATAAGGGTGTTGGATCTTTGCTGATAATAAGGTCTGTAGCTAACATCCTCTTGAACAATGTTTGGAACCAAAAAGCAGCCAAAATCAGATGTATTTTATTATTTCAGGTTAAACATTAAAGTCTCATACACGTGTTCATCACCAACCTTTACTTCAGGCACTTTTATTCTTATGGTGCACTCCATTTACCTTGAAACTCAGACATGGGGAATGTGAATCCACACCCCAGTTAAAGGTGTTCCAGTTACAAGCTGGTAAATTAGTTGTCCCTGAAGATCATCTGACATCCCAGTAGAGAGCATTCCCAGTGATTTATCTAGTTTGCAACTCAGATAGTCTGACCTCTGAGATCAAATGTGACACCCCAGTCCTGTGTTCCCTCAACCTTGGGAACCAGGAACAGCAAAACGCTAACTCACTTACATGTTTTTGGACTCATTCTTGCACCACTATAGACATGTGATTTTAACATTTAACTGAAATAATAAAATGTGTCTGATTTTGCCCACTTTTCAATTTTGAAGTGTTGTGTGTTTAAAAGGACCATTGCCACAACCATGAGAACCAAATTCACCAGATCACTCGATTTTGAGGTAACTCTTAAACAGGTGTTAATAACACGATGTTATATATTGTACATATTGTAACTGCTCCTAAGTGAAACCCCCATATTGTTTTATATAGATTAATAATAGTTTTTCACTCTCACCAGTTACGTTTATGCTCAAGGTAATTTGTCAAGAATAACAAAGAATTAAATGCATACTTTTGGTTCTTTAGACCTTTTTAACAGCAACAAGACCACAGTGAAAAATCCCAAGGGCTCTTAGTCGAGAAAGCCAGTGTGATGTTAACTTCACCGAAGAAAATGTCATTCCAGCTCCACTCTACAGGTTAGAACGGGAGTGAACCTACACACCTACACTATTACTGGACTTTATTTGGAATCAATAAAGCATTCATTCATCTAAATATTTATTTCCACAGTCAAGCTGCTGCTTCAGGTTTCGTGTTCTCACGGATCTGCCTGGTCCATTGTGCTGATCTGTTTTTATAGCGATCAATTCATTCTTTCCAATGTCAGTTTCTCCTTGACAAATGAGCCACTGTTTAGGGATGATGTTTTACACTGAAAGAAGTCCACACCGAAGAGTAAGAAAAATGATATTTTTATTAAAAAGCAGAATAAGACATCAGTTGGTGATCACGGAGGACCCGTTTTCCTCTCCATTCATTGTCTTATCACAAAGTTTTACACATGGCAGTGATGTCTGTCTGTCCAACCCAAGGACGCTGATCAGCTCAGCACAAATAAAACATGGAGAACTCCAGTCTTTGTCCATAGCCTTTTATTGGAAATTCTTTACATGTGAATCTTCTGAACCTGCCCAAACCCCATGTTTTTAGAGACTATAAATATATATATTAAAAAAGGAAGTGGAAAAGACTTTTGCAGTTCCTCCAAGACCAAAGAAAGCATTTACAGTCTGATCTCAGCTTGAGAGGGGCAGTCAATTTTTGTTTGTTCACCAGAATGTCAAACAATTTTTGGTGATTTTAGCAATTGGTGAGCACGTCACAGCCGAATTAGAATGAAAACAGTCAAAGGGATGGTAAACAGTAGACAAATGAAGTTAGTGATGATAACAGCACTAGAGAAACACAGGAGAGCACAGCACAGAACAGAGAGAAACTTAACACTGCATCATCAGCAGAAAGATATACTGTATACACTGACAGCAACCTGCCACAAACTACGAGAACCTCTGCACATCCAACAAGCTTTTTTGTTCAGTATGGAAAGTCTCTGATGAAAAATTCAAAACAATTTGTTGATACATTTTTACGATTCAATGTTGGAAGTTCTACAGAGTAAAATGACCCCAAAAACCTGCCCTATTACCTCCCCAGTACTTTTGATGACTACCAAACACACACAAAGCAGAGTGAGCACAGTGAGTGAACAACTTTAAAACTGCTGAGACAGAAGAATTCAAAGTCCAGGAGAAGAGCACCACCCAGTGTCCAAACCTGGACATGCAGGGGCTAACTTCTAATGTAAAAGGAGTCCTGGTTATTGACACACAGTTACCTTACATGATCAACACAAGTGTCTGTAATACATTCGTTGTACACAGAAAAACACATTTAATTTCTGGTTTGAAGAAAAAATATACTAGGTCATTGTTGTGCAATGCAATTGGGTATTAATGTCAAATAGAACAGCAAACACAGAAAGTTTGAGGTTAAACTTCAGTCCTTTTACAGTAGTGACATAAACGTCCTGACTGAAAGAAACCAATCACTCTTAGTTCAAGATAACTCTTACTGTCATGATTCTGATTTTTGGTTGGCACAAAGCAAGAGGAAACAAGTCGTTGTCTAAGAGCAAGAAAACATCTGAATAATAAACAAAAAATATTAAGAACAAATTTGTATGACAGCCTTTAGGGACATTCATAGAAACAAAACATTAAAAAAAAGGATTTGTTAATTTGAGAAATAGTCCAAGTTCTAAATTTTTTTTAATAAAAATATTTTTTTAGTTTTGAACTCCAGAATTTGGACCTTATAAACAGGGTGCTGTAGTCATTAATATACAAACAATATCAATCCATGCAAGTCAGTGAGACCCAATTTATTTCCTGTGCATTTAAGTCTTCTTAAACTCAAAATATGAATTTGGTTTCCAATGAAATAACCTGTTTTTTCTTGAAAATGAATTAATCTTCCCAGGCATTTTAGAGATTGTTGCCAAGAGTAAATGAATGGGAAACAAAATATCAAATTTACTACCATATAATTGAGCATTTAAGACTTCAATACTCTTAAAGCAGCAGTATATAACTTCTCCACTTTAGAATAGTATCCTTTAAGTCAGTCCAAATGTACAAAACTTCAGTGAGAATAACGTTTGGTATTTTTACAGTTCAGTTTGTGCACCTGCCTTCAGCTAAAAAGATAGCAGTTAATTTTTTATAGAAGAGGACTTAGAGCCAAAAGAGGACAGCACCCTGATGGATTAAGGTAAGGGGATAAAAACAGAGCAACAATTAAGAGGATGGCTAACAGGAGCAGTCTAGTTCCAGAGTGAATGATTCTGCTGATATTTCGTGCAGTCTGTGCAAGTCCTTAATGTAATGGAAGGTTAATGGAGTTGAGTTTAGGAAACTCTTTTTAGGATTTTTGTTCACTCATTGTACATTTACATCGCAGGTCACATCTACCAATTTACATCTATACACTCACTGATGGTGCCGCATTTCTATGTAAGTTATCCATCGAAGTTAGCCTATAGGTCGACACCTGTTCATACCTATTTACACACCACTGACGTAGCAGTGGGAGCAACTCAGGACTTGGTAAGAGTTTTGCCCATAGATGTGACAGTGGAAGCGAACAGAATGAGCCACTAATGCTCAGTCACTACTACACTGAGGTGGAAAATTTTTAAACTGTTGCTTTAATTAAGGCCGTAACTTTGGCAAACCATTTTCCTTTTTTTTTTTTTTATCCAACAAGACCCCAAAAACACCCTTTAAAAGCTGCATTTTTCATCTTTCCATATTTTCCAGTGGGGTGTCATCCTTATTTTTAGTTAAATTGATTTAGTTTACTTCCAAGAAAAGATGGCAATAAGAAAAATACTTTTTCAATAGAGGGGAGCATAAGAAAAATATAGGAAGGACAATGCAACAATTTGACAACACTACCCATAATTCTTTGCACAACTATTTCAGCCAATGTGTGAATTTAAGTTCAATAATATTTTTAAAGTGTATTTATGGAGTATATCTATGTACAACAGGCATAAAAGACACAACTGTAAATCTGAGAAAGTGAACAGGTCTTATTGGTTCCTTACAATGTTGTTAACTGAGGTTTTCAAAGTAAAAAAATTTAGCTTTGACAAAAATGTAAGATAACTGATATATTCTCCCTATTGATTAGAAGAGAGAGCCCTGGTTAAACCTTTTCAGTTTATTGGATGTGATTAAGATCAACTAACAAGTTGTCATTTACAATACCAAATAAAATGTGCAAAAAATATCAAATATTCAAAAATGCCCATTTTTCTTAACAAACATCACACATTTGTTGTTTTTAAACACTGTTTACAAATGCACATCATTTTCAGAAAGTATGGTCCTGTAGCTGCTGGCATAATAGGTGCACTTTACAGAGGAGCAGTGCAAACTGACGGAGGACTGAGGTACCGGTGCGTTTAAAGTGGCGGGGCACTACAGAAGGGAAAAGGCTGGTCAGCTCCACACGCTAAGAAAAAGATGCCAGAGTCACTTTTTGAAAACATCTTGGCACCAAGAGCTGACATAAAAAATGTGTGTTTTAGGACTAAAGTGAGGAGTACATGTGTGATCCTTTATTCTCAATGCAGATTTCTACAATTAACCTAAACCCAGACTGGAAAAAGAAAGAAATGCAAAGACTACAGCTAGTAAAATTCTATGTTTATCTATAAACTTGCATTTGAGATCATTTTGGTGCCGAAATGCATCAGAGATTTACAGGAAACAGGAATAATTCAGCCATTAGTGCTGTTTTAACGCCAAGACAGACATCCAAAACGAGCTTCGGCTACAAGGACACCACAAGTACTGAGAGTGAAACACCATGACATGTAACAGAGTTTGGTTGGTTCACCTTTACAGCTGAACTTCCTGATCCTGAAACAGCCCTCTGAGGAGATGGCTGTGTGGAGGGTAAGGTCAGGCCTCTGATTACACTGCATTGGAGTTTTTTCTTGTTTTTTTAGTACAAAGCAGTCCACAGGACGACAAACTACGCTTGAGCCTGTGTGTGTTTGCCAACTGGGAGCTGAAACTTAAATCAAAGAGTCTTAAGAGCTACAAGGACCTCTTCATTATCTCAGTTTTCTTGATTGGAAAAAACACACCAATATTAAACATGTTACAAATATAAATCAGTTTACTTTTATCATTTTTGAAAATATCAACAGAAAGGTTCATTAACACAAAAAAGTCCTTCTGAGGATCAAGTCCTGCTGGCTGAAGGAGGAGGAGGTCTCTTGATTGTTTAGAAAAAAAGCCGGACTGAAGTTTTAAAGCAAAGAGAGACGACAAAACCAGACGAGAGGTCACCCTGGACTTCAGGAGCGTTTCTGTCTCTTGGAATGTCGCTGCTGGCTGGACTGCTCCTCGTCGCTGCTCGCCCCTGCAGCATCGCCCCGCTGACGAGTTCTGCGTGTGTCCCGCTCGCCATCGCTGTCCTGCTCCCTGTAATCCTTTTTGCCTGAGGAGCGCTTACTTCTCCTCTTGCCAGCGTCCTCCTCCTCCTCCTCATCTTCCTCCTCCTCCTCATCACTCTCCTCATCCCTTCGTCCTCGCCTGTTCCTGGCATTCTTCCTGTTCGATTTACCGTTCTGCATCTTCTTCTTCGGTTCCTCCTCTTCCTCTTCCTCCTCCTCATCCTCCTCCTCCTCCTCTTCCTCCTCTGATGTTTCAGGCTGTTGGCTGACGCGTTTCCTTGAACGCCGGCGGAGGTAGCTCAGGCCGGGCAGCAGCTTTTGGAGCAGCTCTGTGAAGGTCTGCTCCGTCTTGGTCATGCAGGAGAGCACGGTGCTGCCCTGCTGGTTGTACTCCTCTGCGTTGGAGAAAACAAGTTTCATGTCTTCCAGGAAATCCTGAGCATGGCGATACGAGCCCTCGCTAAACTTTCCAAGCATGGTCTGAAAATCCATGGGCTGGGAGATGATGTCCAGGTAATCTTCAGCCTCGTCTGGGGACACAGGCTCCCTGTGGGAGAACAGAGTCAGAGGATGACTGTATTAGCACTGAAGTGATCACGATGCAATGCAATGGAAGAAAACATTTGGGATTCTTTCTCTGAAAACAGGACAGAAGAATCATGCAAAATTCCTTTACACTTTATACCACAAGCATATGGCATTCAAATTTCACACTGAAAACATTTTAATGAGTCCCCACTTTAGCAATAGATACAAATGGGATCAGAAACTAGCATGTGCCCCTTGTCAAATATTTGCTTTTCAACAGCGTCTTTACTTAACTATTGGTCAAGCTAACCGGTACATCAAAGTATTGCTTGTCTAAATTGATCCGAGTATCCCTGTTACAATCCGTCTTTTTTAAAAGTACCTCGTTTTTGTTGTGACATGTAAACATCATGTTGCACTTTTAGAAACCTGGACACATCTACTTCCAGGTTTCAAGAAACCCAGTGCAGAAAACAAGATACTGCAGCATGTGCACCCCTTACTCCCTTTTCCTGAGTGAAGTGGAAAAATAAGTTAGAAGCTGCAACATTCTGAGAGGTGAAAAAACAGTGTGGTCTTAGGCTATATTCACACTGCGGGCCACAGTGGCCCAAATCTGATTTTTATGACAGTCTGAATGGCACAAATCCTTCCACATCAGACCCAGGTCACTTTCATTCGTCATTCCAAATCAGATACATAATCTGAAGTTTTTTAAAGTTGCCTCGCTCTGAACGCGCATCTCGCATTTCATCAGACTTTTGTGTTATTGAAGTGAGAGAAACAGATGGCGCTGGAGGCGGCGGGATGTGGCAACATCTAATGTAACCAATGAAATAAACAACTGAGGATGAACTCTGTGTCACAGAAGCCCCTCACGTTACAATCCCACCACTCCTGCTTAGACTTCACATCCACCCACCTCTGTATGGAGGTAGCAGCCACTGCTCTACTAAAGGCCATCGATATAGTATGCGCTCTCTTTTTTTCCCCTCAATCTTCTTCTCCTTATCACTTTGTCATAATTTTGTCAGCTCCGATCACACAACTTCAAAACTGATACACATATGCTTCCTAAACTCAGCGTGATGTCATGTCTTCTGCGCATGCATTCAGGGCCGTAGTCGGTTCATACTGAGGCCTGATGGCAGTCAATTTATATTATAATGTGAGCAACCACGCAAATCTGACTTAAAAAAAAATAAATAAATAAAATCAGAATTGAGCACTAAGACCTGCAGTGTGAATGTAGCCTTCGACACAGGTTAAGTTTCACACATGCTAATTAGGCAGATCACAAAATCAAACTTCCAGGCTACTCATAGTTTTAGTCTTACTGTAAATCATTTAAATTCTTGCCATTTTTACTAAGTGACTCTTCTGCACAGAGTCAAATGCAGCTGTTTGAACGAAGTTTACTCTGTAAAATGAATTTAGAGAGGTTCAGTCATCTGAAGGCTTCTGAAAGCATCAACTGGATGTGAACTATCGGTTTGTCCTCCGCTCACCTGAAAGGCCAGCTGAAGCGGAACTTCATCAGTTTCTTGAGGATTTCCTCACATCGCTCCAGCTCCAGCGCCTGCTTACGCACTCCTGTTTGTGAACTTAGCCGCACCTGCAAAAAAACCCATGCACAAACAGAAATTAGAGCAAACCAAAATAAGGGGATCTTCAAACTTTAAATATTAGATTTATGACCTTTAGGGCCTTTTTGAGATCTGAACTGAGAAAGCTCAATACTATTAAGTGGTACATAAAGAATAAAAACAAAATGGATGAACTCTGTATCTAAAGGTGTTTCTTTTAACAACAACCAAGCCCACAAACCCGAGGCACTGAACATTTTAGTTTGATAAAACATACAATCACATAAATGAAAAGAAACTCCACAACACAGGGACATTCTTAATGCAGCTTGGTGGCTATAATGATAAAACACTGCAGTGAAACAAAAAAGATATATTTCAAAAGTATTCAAAATTGTTCTAAAACCTTAGAGTACATATACGTCATACACACCAAACTGTATCACTGCAAATAAAGACGATCAGACAGTCCTAAAAAAAGTGACATCTAAAATTTCAGACCTATCAGATCAAAATGAGGCTTGAAAACTTTTTTGGCATTTAACTAAAACAAATGATATTTCAAGATTTTAAAAACATTTAAACATCCATTAAGGGCATTTTTGAAGAAAAACTCTGCTACATCACGCCCTGTTTGACGTGATGGTCTCTCACCAGTTCATCGATGTCTGCAGGGCTGTTGGGGCCTGTTCTCTGTTTGCTGCTCTGATTGTTTGAAGATGACGGCTTCTTGGGTTTACTTTTTGAACTCTTTTGTCGAGAAGAAGACTGCTTTTTTTTCTTCCTCGGTCTCACTGTTAAGAAATAATGAGAGGTTACCAGAGCAAGAAGAATGAGACATTAAAAACAGCAGGTAAAAAGGTAACCCCAGAAAGAAAGGGGTGTGCAGACTTTAAGGCGCAGAGCGATGTCTTGATATGGTTGGGAGTCATTGTTTGAACCCGTCATGATGATTGCACCCTGCAACAAAGATTCACAATGTGGCCCCTGAGGGTGGTTGACTTTGTGAACTGTGTTCCCCTCTTGAACTGTTTAGCATCGATGCAGAAAACTTTCTGAATCGTAATCCTTGGCATACAGCTTGAACTGACAGAGAGGGATCATCCTGCCACATACTCGGAGTGAAACCAGAGTGAGAGCTGGCTTCAAAGCTCAAAGTCCAGACCTGAGCTCATGGACAATGGAGATGGGGAAAGAAATTCCCTGTCAGCATTCCTCTCATTCCCAGCCTTCCCAACAAACAAAGAGGTCTTTTTTTCTTAACTTTCAAAATACACTGATTCCCATTTTAAGTAAAAAAAGAAAAAAAAAAAAATCTTATTGGCATGCTTGGTGCATAATTTTTTACACATTACAAAACATCTCACAACAAGAGAAAAGTTAACCTTGCCCTGCAGATGGATCTCTCTGATTCAATGCCTGTAATCAGGCAGATCCATCTTGCCAAGCTTCACTCTACAATGATTGTGCTCGGCCCAAACAGTACGGCACAATCAGAGTCCTTTAGAGGAGGAGGAAGTGGGAGCTACGAGAGAGATGACGGCAGGAAGTGACAGCTTCTACATAGAAAAGCACTGATGCTAACAGCTTCTGAAGCTGTTTTATCAGATCTGGACTGTTCTTCTTCATTCAGTGAAAAACAAACACTGAAAGCATTTCTCAAGAGAAAGGATATTTCCGCTCCACTTCAGACATGTTTTAGGGAGAGTTTGTTTTCACGAAGTGGCTCACATTTTCTATTTTACACCACAACAGTAGTGCCCGCCTTCTACGTGATCTGATTGGCCTGTAATGAATGTGATTGAAAGAGCTATCGTCCAATCACATGTCGCACATGCTTTTGAAAAGATTCTGCCCATTCTTAAATTCTTTCTATGAGTGCTGCCCAGATGGACTAGTTAACAATATTAAATCCATCTGGTGTGTTGATTAGCTGAAAGTTGTCAGTGTGAAAAATAAATAAATGTTAAAGTTGACCAACTATGGGTACTTGCCTCTACTACCCAAAGGAGGCTTGAATTTTTCCTCAACCACTAATATAAAACCAACCATTTATTCATTTCCAAAATCCTTTGAACAACAGAGTGTTTCACATATTGTGTTTCCTGCTTTTATTCCTTAACGTGTTGGGACTAGTTTTGTGCAATTTTGACCTTAAAAAAAGCATCACCTGAGGAAAAGCCAGCATACAGAGGTGGGCATGTCTACCAAACTAAATACAACATGTAAAACATGAGTGATGTTTAAAAGGTTAATGGTAATGAGTAAATCATTTATTCCATGATAGCTGTGGGCTTATTTCACATGAACTGAGAGGAAATGGTCAAGTCCTTCATGTTTGTCACAAAAGCCCTTTTCATGGTGCCTTAACACAAAAGCACCTCAACATAGCTCTGTTATCCTCACATACCAAGACATTTACATTAATACCAAGGGGACATATTATCTGTGCCAATTCACACTGTAATACGGTTTGCAACACGGATGTGCCCCCCCATCTGAAGACTCCCAGCTGTACATTCAATTGCGTGAATATATTGTTTAAAGCTTGAATTTCTCTTGCTGATACTCACAGCTATGCCCCATGGCCTTGTAGTCGTTTTCTTCCTCATCATCCTCATCCTCTTCTGAATCTTCCTCCTCAGACTCTTCATCATCCTCCTCTTCGTCTGTGTCTTGGTTGTAGTTCCTACAACAGAGTGAGTGATGATAAAAACTATGAACAATAGGTAAGGATTGCCTATAAGACTGTTTTTTTTAATGATCACAAAACAAACCAACATGGAAAAATTTGTCAATCGAGGAAAATGTGAAACTGCACGGACACAGAATGCTTCTTTTAATTATCTAAGAAGTAAGACATCAACCTTCATGTCTCATCAGGAAAATTCACAGAATAGACTGCATCCCAAAGGTGGACACGCCGGAAAAGAGCCCAAAAAATCATTATTTAAGTAAAGTGATTTTTCTGCTTTTAATGCAAATAATTCCTCAACTTCAGCTGTCTTTATAAATAAAATAAAACAGAAGGTTTAGTCTTTTCTATGCCAAGATGTAGCAACATTATTAATTGACACAAAGAATAAATGATGATTTTCCGTTATGCAAACTGCAGGAAAGAAAACCACTCTGTCGAGCAGTCGAGGATGAGTCACACTTTAAAGTTAGATTTTCTTCCCTGATGAAGGAAGTGTATCTACTTCTTATCTAAAAAAAAATATATGTTTTTAGATTTATATTTATTTTCTACTTTAATCAATGTATTTTCACCAACTTTTGCAATATTCAATACATCCCTCTCTAGATAGACAAATAGACAGATAATTCCCACAGATCTTTGACCCTTTATGTATTATTTTTGATGGAAAAACATTTAAAAAAAAAAACATTTTTCACACCCAAAATTCACATTTTTTTAAATTTATGATGAACCTCGCCCAGAATGTGTCAACAACACCTTTATTGTTGTTGAATAATATACCTGATTTAATTTCCTGTTGATCATTCCCTAATTTCCCATAAGAATTTTTTTTTTTTTTTTTTACCCAAGATATTAAAGCAACAACGTGGAGCTGTCTGCTCAAAAATGGTTTAAACTACAAATTTTGGACTTGACTTGTGTAACTAAAGCAAATTACAGGACATTTCAGATTTTCTGCAGCAGGGCCAAAAAAAATCCCAGGCATGAGGGGTGTAAATGTGGATGTTACCTAAGTGGGCTCAGTGTGGTTTATCTGTCCATACGGAGTTCAACTTTAAAATTTGAAAAAGAAAATACAAATGGAAAAAATAACTTAGGAATAAATGTAACAAATCCTTAAAAGAGGCCACAGGGACATCAGGGCAAACATTATTTAATACAGTTTCTAGGCTGTCAAATCAAACAGCATGAGGCAAACCTTTACCTTGAACGGGAGCCTCTTCTGGCCACAGTGGGCTGGCAGGCCGGGCACAGCCACTCTCCCTCAGGGATGTTGTACAGAGCCGGTCTCAGACAGAACAGGTGGAAGGCCTTGTTGCACTCATCGCAGAGGATAAGTTTCTCATCATCACCTGACAAAGATTAAAATATGTTATAAAACTGAGCAATAAAATCAACAGATTGGTGTCACAGGAACTTCAGACTAACCACATGTTTTTTATTCCCCTGACATTCATTTTCTACACTGAACTGCAGAGAACCAACAAGCCGTGGGCCCAGAGTGTGATGAGTTATAGCTTAAGTGGTCATCTTATCACTACAGGTTCACCTGTTGGTCTGCGGGGCTGCAGAAACTGTACGGAGACCTGCCTGACACAACTACTCTGTCCTGGCCTGAGCCTGTTCCAGCTGCTCTGTCTTGATATGGTCCTAGAATCCTTCAGCCTCAACTCAATCAGGTTCAGCCTGAGAGCTGGACAGGGAGCAAAGACTGTCAGAAGTGCAGCACAGCTTTCATTTAGGACTGATGAGCTCACTTCTTTGTGGTCTAGGGTTATTGTGTAATGTAACCATCGGGTGCAAATACATTCTGTGTGTACACTCTGATTTATGAAGTAATTCTTTGACAACCAGAGCCAGCGCTTACCCTTTCTGCGGCAGACTTTGCAGCGAGCATTCTCCGCAGACATGTCCCATTTTATACAAGCGTCCAGCATCCCCAGCAGGACGTGCGTGCGGGAGAAGGTCTGGGCCTCACGGATAGCAGCCTTCCATTTCTCCACTGCTGTTGCTACCTGCAGTCAGAGACCAGGGTCGTTTAAAATCATTTTATTATGATAACAAAACTCATGAGCTTGCACAAATCAGTGGTACTGCAAAACATCCTGTTCCAACTAGGGATGGGAATTGATAAGATTTATTGATACCAGCGCTATTATCAATTCTGCTTATTGATCTAATTCTTTAGCAATTTTCCTATCAATTCCTGTGGGTTCTCTCTAAGTAAAAGAAAAAGTAGGTAGACACAGGTTTTAAGGATCAACAATGTCAAACACATGTCACTCCTGAAATGTAATGCTGTTCAAAATTGACAAAGGCCACATTTTTTGCCACTTCTGTCTCCTTGTATGTAGTGATCACGTTTGACCTCTTGGGTTTCATTCACGTTCACTACCTCTGATGAGAGCATGACCTCCTTGATTTGGCATCCATAACTTTGAGGGAGGAATTGAAGGGAATTGTTAAACAAAAAGACAAATGAAATAGTTTCATTTGGTCATCTGGTATCAATTCTCAAATGCGATTGATCTTCGATTCCCATCCCTAGTTCCAATCTTGGTGACCAACCACAAACAGATCTTCTCCCTTACCCTGGCCTCCTCTGCCAGCCTCTTCTCCTCATCCACCTCCTCAGCCTTGCTGTTTTCTTCTCCTCCAAGCTTTTTCTTCTTCTTTTGCTTTGGGGCCATGAATCCCTGCAGGAACTTTTTGATAACACAGGCCTGAATGGCGATGATGCACTCACCGAACTCTTTCAAGCTCGTCATGTCTTTCAGCTGTGAAAGAAAAATGAAGTTTAGAGACAAAATGCAAACATTTTAAAATCTTTATTTCACATTACACACAGTTAAGATTTTACTGAAAACTTTTGCCAAAAATAAACAATCTCATCATTCCTACTGTTAAAATTGCAGCTACACGTAGAGAATATCATCAGACAAACTAAACACCTGCTCTTCAATGTCTGTGTTGTCGTCCATGTATCCCAGACCGCCTTTCTGGAGTCGTGAAGCTACTTCTTGGATGTCACTGCGCAGGTACTTGAGCAGCTCTTCGTAACCATCACAGGTCCTGAGACCCAGTTTGCCCTTACGAGTCATATGAAGAGAGTGCAGGATGTCCTGATATCTGAAGGATGAGAAGGAAATGATGACTTTGAGCTTCATAATGACTCAGTCTTTGTTAAACACATCACTGTCCACTCTGGACAAGGATAATTGTGGCGTATGCAATCTATAATGAGGGAACAAACCTGTTTTGTATTTTTGCCTTCAGTCCACTCTCTCGAACACCCTGAGGATGAAGACTTTCCACCAGCTCCTCCAGCTCTGCTTGGCTGTCGCATACAAACCTAAATAAAATGGAAGATCACGTTAAACATGTAAAATTACGGGGGGGGGGGATGCACACAGAAAAGAAGGACAGAGGTAAAGCTCTCACCAGAGGTTCTGTCCTTGTTTGGGAACAGTAGTTTCTATACAGATGTCAGCTGCTGCCCCCTGCTGGACCCCTTCACTCACAGCACCGTCTATGCTGCAATCATCCTTTTCAGCATCGGCTGCTTTAACACAAATTCAACACTCATATCAATATAACTGCGTATTTTTTTTTACAACATTATGGCTTAAAACTAAATAATATTCCTTTGATAAAAACTACATCCACAAGCTTCATTCTCTACTTGTCATTTCAGCCAATCATATCCATCTACTCAAATCAATAAAGTGAAGATTCCTATGATATGCTACCTTGTGAATCCTGATTGGCAGTGGAGCCACCATCCTCTTCCTCTTCCACCTCAGGCTCTGCTGGTTTGTCCTCAGGCTCCACTGGTTTGTCCTCAGGTGGAGGAGTGAAGCTGTAATCTATGCCTTCATGCACCCAGCCTTTCTCAATGTACAGACCGGGAACTACGTCTGAAAAAATCCAGTATCTGACGAAAAAAGCATCAAGCCACCAGGATAAAAATTAATGCGTTTATAAACTCTATCAAGACAAAATTTGAGTATTTGTTGGCAGCACTAACCTGTTATGATTCCGATCTGTACCCAGAGGAGTCCTGCGCATGACCTGTCTGGCTTTGGTGATGCCATCCTGGAAGGCCTTCTCTGTTGCAGCTCTCTGTCTACGTATGCGCTCCTCCTCTGCCTCTCTCTCCATGCGCTCTGAGGATGAAATAAAGAGTGAGGCAAACCAGCTATTCAGTTGAGAAATTATCAGATAAACTCACTAACTCTATGTTTACCCTTGTTCTGTCTGTCCATCTCCTCCTTCTCTTTCTTAGCCTGTATGGACATCAGTCGTCGGTTCTTCACAGAGCTGATCATGTCCTCTGGCTCTGGCTCCACCTTTACTTCCTTCTTGGCCTCCTTCTTAGCACCTCCCTCTTTCTTTTTCTCACCTACAAACCCAGATTAAACACACATAAAAATGTGGTTGTCAGTTTGTATTTATTATTGGTAATACAACATAAAATCATGTGTATAAGCCACCACTTTTATAGTCCATTATCTCCAGGCAGAGAATTGGCTGAGGCTTTAACACTGATGGAACCAACATACCAAAACTAAAGACAGCATGATGCAACTCTAAGTTTGCTCCCATTCACTTAAACTTACAGCAAACACATATTTCACTGCCTAATTGTTTCAGTAAAGACAAACAGAAAAAGCTGGCAAGGGGTTGCTGCAACTTTTTAAATGTATTTTTCTTTCATTAGGTTATACTGCTACATTTCAATAAAACACGGCTATATTGTGAAGTAGGCTGAATGATGTTAGGCAAAAAAATATAATGCAATATTTTTCCCTCCTGCAAAATACACAGCATTTTTTAAAGGAAATAAACTTGTGCTTGCAATTGTGGTCCTGGTACCCTAAATGATTGACTTTTTAAAAATGCTTTGAGTAGATTCTCAATGGACAGAGTGGTATTTTTTATTTCTGAAAGCTCACTGCACTGCACTGCAGGGCATCAGTGGTTGTTGCATTCAAGACCACTTCTGAAGATAAAGTTTCTTTGCTTAGATTTTCACTTTAGACTTTTTAATTAATTACGAGAAGGAGAAGGCTAAAAAGAAAAAAAAAATTTTTAAATCAGCTCAAAGTCTCCATTTAACATGGCCACTGTTTGCGGCTGGTTCTGCATCACAAACTTTTACAAATTGTGGCTTACTGAGGGAGAGGAGAGAACTTTCTGCTGTATCTAATGTACTTAGTGGCCATAAGGAGCTCATACAACCCCACTTCAATAAACTGAACTATCCCTTTAATGCAAAAATGGTAGCATGACGTGCAATAACTCGTGTGACTGGCATTTCATGTCCTGGGATTGACTATTGCATATGTGCACATTGCAATCGCAGTGTTGTTGTTCAGCCCAACTATAAGATGAATTAACTGTGTATAGTGTTGATTTGTATGAAAAAACAAACATCAGTAAAGGATAACAAGTATAAATAGAGACACAACTGTGTATGTCCATCCCTGGAAGCTCTGCTACTGTAATGAAGGTAACTGAAGCGCAAGTTAACATGGCCAAAGTGAACGCTATTAAAAGAGCAACACAGAACAGAAGTTGCACATCATGGACTTCAGTGAACACTGTATTATATCATCATGCTAAAAAAGTTACAATTCCGTTTCCTATGGAAGATTGCAACAAACTAGGTGCTGCTTGTTTAAGAGTGTAACCTATATTTGGGATTTTACAGTAATGGAAAAACTCAGTTGTGGCTGAAATACATGTTTCTGATGATGAACTATAACCAATGATAATCAGTAATCACCAATAAATTATATCAGACAAGGCATTGATATTTCTAAGGGGCTGCGAACCCCACTCACCTTTACCCTCCATCTCTTTTCTCTTCTTCTTCTCCTCCCTCTTGCGGTCATTGACCTCTTTCATCATTGCCAGGCGTTCCCTCCACAGCTCAGCGGAGCGTTGCTGCTTTGCCTCGACGTGGTCCTCCACGGAGTACGTCATGAGTATTCTATGGCACAGAGCTACCAGAAGGTTGACTTTCTCCTCGGGGCTCAGCTCAAACACCTCCATCGTCTCAAGTTTGTCCAGGAACTCACTGGTCACCACTTCATCGTAGTCCCCCTGTGGCCCTGATTCCTCTGAACCATCACCACTGTCCTCACCCTGAGCGTCACAAGGTCGTAAGCATAACCTTGCCAGCTCTGACACTGAGTGCATGGTGAGGGGGATCTCAGACAAGGGCATGTCAAGCTCACTGTAGCCTTCTGCCAGTTCATCCTGTAACAAGGTCTGAAGCAGCACCACCAGCACTCTGTTCAGGTAGAGAAAGCCCGATCGCTCCCCAGCCAGTGCATCCATCAGAGCCACTGATGTGATGGGATACTGGTCGTCTGGCATTAGTAGCCCAGCATAGCAGTGAAGAAAGTCCACCACCATGGCTACATCACCAAACAGAGTGTTGGGCAGACCCTCTGGCATGTCTACCAACTTGAACACTGGCAGATTCTTTCCTCCCTCGATCTCCTGGTCCTCGAATCTACGAGACTGTTCAAGACGAACCAGCATCTCCTTCTCCCGTCTCTCCTTGGCTTTTTCTCGCAGTTTCTCTCTGATCTCCTCACGCTTTTTCTTCATTTCTTCCTGCCTTTCTTCTTCACTCATTGCTGCCCATCTCTTCTTCTGCTCCAGGAGTTCCCAACGTTTCTGCACCAGCTCCTGCAGCTCCTCTGGCAGCCGGCTCCGATCCTCCGGAGTCAAGGCCTTTGCAGCCTTGGAGATGAGGGAGGAGAGAGAAGTCTTTTTGTCCTCTTTACCCTTATTCTCTTTATAGTAACGAAGGAGGTGCAGAGCCATTGGATGCAATGGTTTTCCCAGTTTCGGGGTACCCAGGCTAGTGCTGCGGGCTCTCTTCTTAGGGCTACCGGCAGGGGTGCCCTTGGCCAAATGAAGTAGAGTCATCTGCTTCATTTTTGGTGTCTTAGCACCAGCTTTGCCATCTTTCTTTGAAGCTTTAAGGATGTTGAGCTTCTTCTCGCCACTTTTCCTGGACCTCTTCCCTTCTTTCTTTTCTCCTGATTTTCTGCCTGGTTTTGGAGTGGAGGGAGACGAGCCTTTACCGTCCTCTTTCTTGGGAGTAGGTACCTTGAGTGGGGAGCCATTCATCTTTATTTTCTGAAATAACAAAATGACCCATTTAGCAGGACTTAAACTTATATCACATTTTCATTAAGTAAACTTTGACCAAGCCTTGGGCTGTGTATGAAATCAGTACCTAATAAGTATATAGTGAATATACCATCTGTAGTAATGTCACAGATCTCAGTATTCATTTTTAGACCCCACGTTTGCACACTGTTGGCCTGTATTGTGTGTTTTAGGCCCAAGGATAACACAGACAAAAACTAGCTTCATATCAAACTCTGGTTCAACAGTTGTGTTGTTCACTGTCCTTGTCCACAACATGAATCTTAACTACATTGTGGTAAATTGTGAGCACCAGTGAACCAAATGTTGATTTAAACATCACAAATTGCCATCATGCATTGTGGATCAGTGTGCTAATAAATGAACAGACACTTCACCACTCTAACATGTCTCCAATTCTGTGCAGAATTTGTTTACACATTGCTCTAGTCAATATACAAGTGCTGCCTGAAGCAGCATCATTTTGATTTAAGAGCACAGAAAACTTGTTTGAGTAAACTGAAAATGTTATTGTTATTGGACATGGACTTTTATCAGGAATGAGAAATTTCAAACTGAATTCACCTTTTTATACTCAAATTTGAGCCTCTTGCTCGGCATCTCTGAGAAATCAGAAATAAATCAAGCATTCAACCACTAAAATTGTTTTTATAAGTTCAGGAATGCAAGTAAATAACTATAATTCTTCATCAAGAAATAATAATGTGCTTTGATATTTTTCTGTTATTTGTACAGAAAATTTGAAAATTCATGGATAACAACAATAATTATGTTGTTGCATTGAAAATATATTTTTGGTTAAAGGGCTTCTACATACTTACGTGTAACCATTACAGAAATAAAAAAAAGATTTTGGTAACTACCAATGGTGTTACAGCTGTGGCATAAATATTATATTGGGTGGTGGTCTAATAAATTTGTTATCAGCAGAATGTACAAATGTGACAAAGCTTCACCTTATCAGCACATAATTTACATTCAAACACATCAACTATAATTTAAAGAGGTATCAAGTGTTTTTTTTTGTTTTTTTTTGATATATATTAAACCAGGTCTTAAAAAAGATAGATTTTCACAGTGAAACAAAGAAAACAAGACAGTGGCAGTAAATTTCACCAAAAAACAAACAAAACAAAAGAAAAAAAAAAATCACAAAAAAGAAGATAAGCATCAGCATTGTCTGAAATAACTTTAGAAATATCATCATAATGAAAATGGGCAAAGATCCAATATAATCAACTCTAATAATTTTATACAACTCATACTTTAAAGGGATTCAGTATTTTTGAGGTGGGGTTGTAAAGTTAATGCCAATAGTCATCAGCCATAGTTACTTGAGTCAGCTCTGCTCTAGAAGTTTAGAAGAGACATGGAAGTTAGGCTAAACACTGCCGCAGAATGAGCCAAGAACTCAACACAATTTGGGGAATTTTAGGGGAAAATATACACCAAAACAGCTTTGTGGTGATTGTATGTTGTACTGAATATGTGGTCATGTTGTTTGTGCCAAATTCTTACCGTGCCATCTGAATGTCACAACAGAAAGTAACACAAATGAGACAAAGCAAGAGTTTTCAAATCATCTACTGTCTAATTATGGGAGCTTGAGCAAATTATAACCCCAGTTTTGTGTCCTAGCTCCCCCTCTTCAAGAAAACTACCATCCAGTGTGGTCAACTGCCGCTGCAGCCAATGTGCTTCAACCGTAGTCATAACAAGTGGTTATTTGAGTAACTTTGAGTAACAAGGCATTTTTCCCAGAGAACTGCCACTCTGTGGATATTCTCTCTTTTTCAGACCATTCTCATTAAGCCTTAGTGATGGTTGTCCATGAAAAACCCAGTAGATCAGTAGTTTCTGAAATACTTGGACCATCTTATCTGGCACCAAAAACCATGCCACATTCAAAGTTCTCGTGTAACTTACAAATTGAATGAGGAGCAATGGTTAGAAATGTGTACACAATGAGTTGCAAGTCTGTGTAAACATAAGATAAATCTGTTTATACAGACTGGCAACTCAACCGAGTGGTTGACCCAGTTTTCTGAGGGATCATAGATATATTTTATTGTCAAATTTATTTCTTTCAACTGAATTATGATTATTAGAGTGTCTAGAAATGATATGTGAAAAGATTTTATTACTTTCTTGGATGTTTGCTCTTACTCTTCAGAGACTTCAGAAAAGATGTGCAGCACCAGGTCTGTTTTATTCCATAGCTTTACGACGATATTTATGCACAATTGTGCCACTCAGCAGATATTATCAGTGGTATACACTATTCAATAAATGAGAAATGAATGAGGATAAACAGCCAAAGATAGGCTTTAAAAAATTAAACACAGCAGTATGCCAGTTAATAAAGTTAACCACTCTGTTACGATTCCAGAGTACACATTCCTAATTTATGAATTTATGTCAAGCACCTACATATGATTAGAGCATATAATGAATCCACTTAGAATCTCTTGACCTCTTAGCCTTTCAGAGCCCCATAGTTACTCATACGCCAAAAAAAAAAAACTAATAAATGCACATTAGAGGCACAAATACACACACACATACAGTATATCACTTTGTTTGCTCCTACATGCACCACTGCCACCAGTACAGCTACAAGGGAGGAGCCACAAGCACACAAACAGGTAAAGGTGATCTGCTGCAGCCATAATGAGGGAACTCTGTTGTTGTGATCCTCTCACTGCAGCTCTGATTACCGGCTGGTGTACAGTTTCTACGCTACGAGTAAACACATGAGAGCACGGCCACTGTGGGGATTTGACAACATACACGCACAAACACACACACACACTGACACATGTATACAGGTACAGCATGCAACTAGAGAGCCTTTACATGAATGAGGCATGGAGCCTTCATGTGTGTAAGTTTAGTAGGCTGCATCCCAACACGCACCACTTTCCCCGTTCGCCGTCTGTCACTTCAGAAAGACAAAGCGTGGCCTTTCTGCCCTCAGCTCATTAGCAGCAGCAGAGAAACAGATAAACAACACATATGCACACATTTTTACATAGTTGTGTTTTCAATGTTATGTTATCGATGTTTTGGCAGCTTAGTAGCATTCTGCAGGGAGTAAAACATTTAAATGTGCATGCTGATATTTCTAAACACAGCCCCGGCTGACACACCACTTTGTAATAAAATCATTTTATATCTATATTGGTAACATCCCTCCTCTTCTTTGGAACTGTGAGCGAACTAAAGTATGACTTTTTTACAGCCTGTCAGTGGCTTCACAGAGCTTCCATTCTGCCACCGGGGATTAGCTCAAAGCTCAATTCTCCACTCAATCTCACAACACACGCTATACAGGGAGATTTCGGAAGTGTGTGTTTGTGTGTTTGTGAGTGGTTAACCACCCACATGTGTATTAATGTCTGCGTGTACATACACTCAGGGGCAATATTAGTTAATCATAGCCTTCACTCAGCATAAATAAAGACCAATTACTGAGCTTCCCCACGGACCCTCCACTATTAGCACAGTAAAGGCCCCAAGAGTGCGGCCCCACAGCCAGCGCAGCTTTCTAGCAACATCCAGCCTACTGAATAACGAAGATAAGCAACACAGAGGGGAGGAGAGGGACAGCATTCAGGGTATTATAGAGACCAGAGGTGCCAAGTACTAAGAGAAGAGTACGGATTGAATGCACAAGTATTTAAATTCTACCACCAGGGGGCGCGGAATCAAACAATAAAAAACATGAGGACTTAAAGCTGTTCAAAACACCCTTTCTATTCATAGATATGCAAAATAATGACTAGGGATGCAGCGACCAGGCATTTCTTGGTGAAATTTGCCAATACTGATCATGTTTGTGGTTTGATTTAAGATGGTTGAGTGTTTGCTCACAAAGCAGTACAAAAAGATCTCAAAGAGCAATGCATCCCATAGAAAGGATGCCTGAGTTATGAAATGACTCAGTTATCACTTGTTTATATTCATGTAATCAATAACTTTATTGATAGACTGAAAAAAAGTCAATCCATGCCGCAAAACATTGCAAACAGTTTGATAAATAAATGACCAGACATTTTAAAATATTAACTCAGTTAAATAATGTAACATATGTAATTTGTTCATAATGCCAATGAAACAAATTTCATCCCCACTGAACATTATTTAGGCTACGTTTACACGACAACGTTTTCACCAGAAACGGAAAGATTTTTCCTTTGCGTTTTCCAAAACGATCTACATGGAGACAGGAGAACAACTAAAAACGCTGTAATGTGCATGCCAGGCCAGTAGATGCCTATGTAGGTTTGTCAAGGAACAGCGGTGTTACAACACACGTACGAAGAAGAAAAACTTTTCACAAACAACAATGGCTAGTGGACGCACGAAGACACAGGAGTTTCTTGTCTGGATAACAAATCTGTCACAGCAAACAGCACACATGTTGCTTGGTAGACAGCCAAAGCTGTTGTTGTCCCTGGTATACTCAAGCAGCCTTCATGTAAAAGAGTATTGCGCATGCATGTTTCACCCTAAAAACGCTGAGTCCTGTCTACATGAAGCCTCACACAGATACATTTTCAAAACTCTCCATTCTGGACCCTGGTTTCAAAAGTTTGCGGATTCAGGCACTCCAGGCACCGTTCTTGTGTAGACGGGAGGCAACAACGCAATGAAAACTCTCTGTTTTTGGCCAAAAACGGAGTCGTGTAAACAGGCCTTTAGTCAAGGTTTAGCCAAAAACAAAATCTTTAACTCTTTAAATTTAATTTTAACATATCATGTCCTTGAGTTCAGCAAACACTCATTTTACTGAGCCAACCTGAGCAAATCATAATGTTTCCAGCTGGACGTCAAGCGCATCACTAAACAGACGTGCATTTGTGTGAACAATATGTAGCTTTTTTAGCTTTGCTGAATATTTATTCCTTTGGTCTCTGCGTGATTTTCAACACAAATTTCAATACTGGATTAATATGTTTGACTGTAAGGACTTAAAAAATATTCATTCATTCATTTTCTATACTACTTATCCCTTTCAGGGTCGTGGGGGGCTTGAGCAATCCCAGCTGTCATTGGGCGAGAGGCGGGGTACACCCTGAACCGGTCGCCAGTCGATTGCAGGGCCAAATCAGGATTGAACCAGTGACCTTCTTGTTGTGAGGCACATGCACTACCTGCTGCGCCACCGTGCCGCCCAACTTAAAAATAGTTTTGGGTAATTTATTACAGTTTATTTATGAGGATGACAAAGCAGCAGAGAAGTGGATGGCATCCACCGATAAACATGGGGTTAATCCACAGATGATGGGTATCAGTGACTACAGGCATTAATTCCAATAATCTGGCTTGAGGTAGCATGCCTCGGTGCAGAGCACGGATGGTAAAATAAATGCTAAGTTGCTGACAACATGGCACCGAGCAGCACAGAACTGACCAATTAACACAGAGCAGACCAGCCAACCAATCAGAGCTGCCGGGGCCAGATTGGAGAAGGGAGCTTTAAAGTGGGAGGAGCCAAATCAGACGGCGTGAGAAAACAGCTGGATCAGGGGTACTTAGTATAAGAAAACTAGAAGATATTTTGATAGCATAACATGTAAACATACTCTTGTAAATTGAAAATGAAACTATAAGTGAAGGGAAAATATGTGCTCTTTCATCAAGATAGGATCAACTACTCTCACAGATTCAGAGAAAATTCAGTCAGTGGAAATAGGCAAGATAAGACAAACTGTGCCAGTGGTTCAGTAGGGCCATCTTTCTTTGTCCTCTCTCGGGTGACTTTTTGCGTGTGGACAAGGGACATAACAGCTGGAGGCATGTGCTTCACAGCTCAGGCACCCATGTAAAAATACACACATGCACACACACAAATAAAGTGGGCCCTCACTGGCAGCCACTCATCACCCAGAGAGGCCAACCTAATTTGGAGGACAGGCTCCTCTCTGCCTGCTGGGGAGGCAGCAGGATTATGAGCCTTTATACACACTAATCTAGTTTAGCCATGCTGGGAGAGGGAATCTGTGTGTGCATATGTGTGAGAGTGTATGTGCATGTGTGTGAAAGAGATGGGGGAATATATATGAATGAGGAGCATAAGCATGTGTGAATGCACAGTGTGTGTTCGTAACGCTGTCAGTATCTGCGCCTGTGTGTACTGGTGTGTGGGTTTGTGCGTGTGTGTGTGCCCAGTGAACCAGTCTGTGTGAGCTGAGATAGGAAGGCTCTTAGACTGGTAAGAGATGTGGCTTAGCCTCTTGTCCTCTAACGACGGCTGGCAGGAAGTACACAGGAACACTGTCACACATTATCAAACACACACAAACACACGAACACGGGACTGAATCACAAACAAGCACATTTCTTTAAGGACGATCAACGATATAGAGACTGCTACAAGCATCTCTTAGATTTGATGTCAGAGGTATGGGAACTAATTACTGGGTTATTGATACAAATCAAGGAGGATCAGGCCTGACTGAAGCACTTTTTAATTGATCTGGGATCAGATTTTCCCTGATTGTGTCATCCTGTTTGTCCCTGATCAGTTTTTGTCAGTTGAGCATGCAGGCTGTAAATGCTAAAGTGACATAGCAGTAGCAGCCTTGTGGCTTACATGCTAGTGGTGTGGAAATATCATAGACTGTAAAAGAATTGGGCATCAGCCCTTTAATTTTTAATGGAGCATCAGGAACATTAACCTGACATACCACATAGACAGGTCAATACATCTCACAAGTCCATCTTGGCAACAGCCCATAGAAAGTGTTTGGGAACAGGCAGAAACTTTTAATATCATATCCAGTTGGTGACTGGATGATCATTCCATCAATCACATTCATTACTGGCCAATGAGATGATGTAGTAGATGGGTGCTACTGCTGTGGTGTAAAGGACAGACTGTAAGGTACTCTGTAAACCAAACTCTCATGTCCCACTCATAGCTCCCACCTCCACCTAAGGATGCTGATTAGGCTGGGCCGCTTTGCGACACTCACAAATTTTGTAGATTGGAGCTTGGCAAGGCGGATCAGCCTGATCACAGACTTTAGATGAGGCTGATTCATCTGAACTGCAAGGTTAATGAAGTCAGACAATTGTGTAATCTTCATAAATTTTGATTTTTTTTCACAGTGTTAAAAAATCATAGATTGATCAGGATTGATTAGACCTTAAGTACAAATGTAAACATATTGTGTGCTTACAGTTCAAATGCTAGGAGTTACTTTATCGACAGTGTTAACAACAAATGGTAAAATTTTTTGCATAACTTAGCTATTAGTGTATTTGTTCATGTTTTTGTCTTCAAACATAACAGCTTTGTCATAATTATTATAGCCAGTCTAATTTCAAAAACGTACAAAATCATATTTATATCTTTATTTGAATTACTGATGCATGGTTTGAGAAACCGTGCAGAGCTGATTTAGGAAACGGCCCTATGAGATATCTTTAGATGGGGCCCAAAATTTAGGAGATAGAGAACTAAGGAGATGCAGAACTCAAAAACAAGAACTAGTAGATTACGGAACAGTTTTTATTCCAGAGCCTTCGTTGTCCTGAATGCTGCTAGCTGCTAATTGGGAAAATGTGCAGTACCTGTAGGATGGCTGTGTGTTTTTGTGTCCTTATGCATGGGAAGTGTGAATGTATTTCAGAATTTTAGTCCAGTATCTATTTATTATTTATTATTCTTGTCTTGATTTCTATAACTGTTTTTTTCATTTAATGTTTTTGTATTTGTGGAATGACAATATAGATTCTATTCTATTCTATTCTATTCTATTCTATTCCTGGTAGCACCCTGTTTCCCTGTAAGAAGGGATCACAGGAGACAATAATCACATTGAAAACATTTATTCTGGTAAACCAAGAGCATTTAGCACTTGTATATGTATATATCACATGCATAAAGATTGCATGAGTCCCATGACATAAATCTAATTACTATGCTAACAGCTAACTCACAGAGATTTTTCCCAAATACTCCCCACTGTGTTCACTCTTCTGCTCACCTAGACCTCTTGCTGATATTTTTATAGGGGCACTGGAAAGAAAAAGACCAAGTCATACCAGGCTGAAAAATTCTGCCATATGTGTAACTCACTATTGCAGCTAAGTCAGAACATTTTGGGAAAATTTCAGGAGTTTTGTGTGAGAACAGCTTTTGTATACATGTGTCTGGGTCGGCTGGCTTGAAGCGCTGACATATTTCAAAAACACAGGAGACAGATCTGATGTCCAAACCAGAGCTGGGACCACACTGAGAATCACAGAGGAAGAGTTTAGAGGAGAGATCGAGAGAGAGAAGAATGGAGAAGGGGGGGACCACAGAGTCTACAAGCTTACAGTTTGTATGAGCGCTGGCCTTAGTAATTACAGACTCGCCTGGTGTGTGGAGCCGAGAGTCTACCACAACACAGCCTGAGTGATGACACCATATACCACACACACATGCACATGCACAGACACACACAAACACACATGCAGCAACAATTACTGCAGAAAGCATTTAAACAGCTGCCTCATATCCCCATCCCTCAAAACCGCACATACATTCATGCACACTTTCCAAGCTGCTCGCTGATGCAGAGTGACTTGAACCGTTGCACAAGGGAGCTGATATTTGCACACACACAAATGGAAATGCAAATACAGGCACACACAAATAAAAACTTTGGATGTTTGATTCTGTCTGTTTTTAATTTGACACAAATCAACTTCCCTCAGAATATCAAATAAGACTCCATTTTTTTCAATCAATTGGCAAATTCCCACTTCTGCTTTTGTCCATTATTGGACCTGTCCTGAGTGGAGCACTGACACCATCTGGTGGCTCAAAAAAGCATTACATATTTTCACAATGTCACCTGCAAGAGTACTCCTGTCACCAAATACTGATGACGTAAAAAAGGCAAACTCAGCCTCCTCCAGCTCATGTGAAAATGATGATGACGACTAAATTTGATGACATATAATAAAGAAAAGAACGATATCTTTAGCATTCAGGGAATATACATGCACACAGGGATTCTTTCCAGCTTTCAATCACTTTCAGAACTTTGACTGCATGGATGTGTTGGTTTTGATCTTGAGGATTGAATCTGATCTTTAAGAGGATATCTAACTCCAACAGGGCACTATTTGACATTAAGACCAGCAATTGATTCAGAGACACAGGTTTTAAGAGGTATAAATACAGGAAAAAATTGAGAGAAGGGGTTTAATAGTATCAGAGTTAGGACATAGATGCAATACCCTTTATTTTTTTGTCTGTGGTTGCCAAACTAAAGCACTAAATGACCAAAGGGGTGGTGCTTTTGTGCATACATGTTATCTACCTCCATTTATCATTTTATCTGAAGATCAACAATAACAGGGTGGCATGGTGGCACAGCAAGAAGGTTGCTGGTTCAATCACTGTGTTGGTCAGGGCCTTTCTGTGTGGAGTTTGCATGTTCACCCTATGCACTCTGGCTTCCCCTATGCACTCTGGCTTCCTCCTACAGACCAAAAATATGCTCATTAGGATAATTAGTGACTCTAAATTGACCTTGGGTGTGAGCATGAATGGTAGTCTCTATGTGGCACTGCAATAGTTCAGGGTGTACTCCCTGGGAAGCTGGGAAAGGCTCCAACATCCATGACCCCGAAAGGGATAATCGGTATAGATAATGGATGGAGGTTTTAGTCGGACACTGACTATATGCTAAAATATTGACAAAAGCTAACAGCTGGCTGCTGTAAGTCCCACCTTTAACGCAACAAATAAGATTTGCACATAATCAGTTTATAGTAACAAAGGTTTGTCATCAGTGTTTTATCTGCCATTATGCTAAATGTATTAGTAATTTATTTACTTATATAAATTATTATAAATTATATTATCCATATATCTTCATTAGAATCTTAAACAGACTAATCAGAGTTATTAAATTGATCCTGTTTTCAATAGTGTCAAAACCTAATAGATTCTTAGTAAAATTATCATTAATGACAATGAAAAATGGCTTATTTTCACATAAAGAAATTTGAAATTGTTTGAAAAAGAGACTAAAACAGTGAATGTATTGTAAAAATTGTTAGCCTTAGGACTTCACCTCTAATATCAACTTCAACATATAGCATTTTAACAAACAAATAATAAAAACAAACAAAAATTGCACAACTGTTGAAGTTTATGTATATATATATATGTGTGTGTGTGTGTGTGTGTGTGTGTGTATGTATATATACATATACATATATGGAGAGAGAGAGCGAGAGATAGAGAGATGTATACTATATACACATACATACATGTGTATACAGAATTTATATGCAGTTTGATTATTAAACACAGTATGCCAGTTCTGCCACCAGTCAATCAAAAATAAATAACCAGGATGTGTATAGTATCATCACTATTGCTAACATGCCAGCATTCCATTGTTAAACAGCTGATCCAAAACTAGCCCGTCAGCTAGCTGATTGCCTCTTGGCTGCAATTGGCTAAATGCACTCAGCCCGCCATATTGAAGCTGCTCTGGCCTGCATACTCTTCGCTGTTCCTGCAGCAAGCTGATTTGCAACCCTCCTCCACCCCAGCTCGACCTTTCTGCTATTTTCTAACTAATCAATGTCCTGCTGACATTGATGCTTGCTCTGGGGGGATTTTGCTTCTTCTCTTCTTGCCTCATGCTTTCCTTATGGGCTGCAAGTGAAGCAAAGACAGAAAGTGTGAAAAAGCAGAAAAGGTAGAAAGATCTCTCATCAGAGTAATACCGCCAAATTCAAATATCTGCTAATAAATAACTGCAAGTAAAGCAAAATTCAAATAACGGCTCTGGTGTCTTTTTTGACAAACTGGCCCTGACAGAATTGGATTCACTGGTTTTTGCTACAATCTACTTGCAGAGCATTTTGAGATTGCTCACAGCACACAGATGAAGGATTTGTTTGACAGCTGCCATATTGGACTTGGAAATATGTGGGGTTGTGGGGTCACTAGTTGGATGGACGGAAGCATGCTTTACAGGTGAAGAATGGGCTACAGCTGTGCAGCAGAGAGTAATGGTGGTCCATCACAAGCAAGAACCTCAAAGCATGATTGAGATACCGATTGCATGATGTATTTGTGTTTGTTTCTAATTATTTCTCCTGTTTGGGAACAATCATAAACAAACTTATTTTTGCCTTCAAATAAAGCAGTTTGATTTTAATGGACAATGTTATTTTACACTGTATGTTTTATGAGACCTATCAATACAGATCAAATGTTCACACTTAGCTCAGAACCCAATTTTAATGCCAAAGTTGTTGGATCAATCCATGCACCACACACCCTTTTTGATTCTCACAAGTACACACATAAAGTGTTACTATGCAGTAAGCAAGATTGAAGGGTCACATTGGACATTTCATTCTTTACCAATTTATTGTCCTCTTGTTTCCTTACAACACCACCTTCACTCCTCCAATTTTATGCCTCAACCTTTCCCACAGCCATTCCCTCTTCACCTTCTCTCCTCATACAACTATCTCCCTCTGAGTTGCGACACACTCCTCCTGTGTTATCTGCTGCATGTGGAATCTGCTTCTCAAAGCTATCTCTACCTGCAGCTTTACAGAGCATGACCAAAAATGTATGCTTGAAAAAAAAATAAAGACAGATAAAATGCTACCTAAAACCCAATTCACACATCTAGAAAAAGCCTGAAATTATCCAGACTTAACCAGGGTGAGCCTTACATATGAATGCAAACAGTAGAGTTTTTCACCCAGACTTTACCCAGGTAATTTCCTCAGGAGCCCCTAGTGTTTCATCTGTGTGAAGTCTGGGAAAGTCAGGAGCAAATAGCCTGGGTAATTAACTGAGGCGCGTGGGGAGGGCCGATGACATCATCCTGTGTGACCAGCGCAAAACTGGAAAAGAGACTTGACAGTATGGATAAAAACAACTGCTGTTGCTGGAGAAGTTTATTTGACTGCAATGAGAGAAACAAAGTAAAATGTGCATCTGGAAATTTGAAAGTGTTGTTTCCACTACACATGATCAAAGTTCTGTTGTTCATCTGCTCAAAAACAATCACCACCAAGTCTCTTGTGCAATTTAAAGTGCACTGCTGTTGGATACAGAGCTAAAACACTGCAGATTTTTTCTCTGGTGTAATCATCCTGCACATAATGAAGCAGCTTCAAGTTCATGTCTGTGTTATAAAATGCTCGTCTCAACTCTTTCATCAATGCTGTTGATATGCTTTTAACATGTGTCACCCGAATAGGATATAAAGTGTGATAGCATAAAGCTCTGCTCTACTGCTATATTATGAAAACTGACTTCTGCCACATATGTTTGACGTTTGTGTTGTGTGTGTGTGTGTGTATCTATCTCTCTCTCTCTCTCTCTCTCTCTCTCTCTCTCTATATATATATATATATATGTCTATACGTATATATATATGTATATATATATATATATATATATATATATATATATATATATATATATATATATATATATATATATATATATATATATATCTATACTATATATATATATATATATATATATATGTATATATATATATATATATATATATATATATATATATATATATATATATATATATATATATATACACACACATATAAGATCAGTATTAATCCTGATCCCCATTCAATTAAAAAAAATTCTCATATGGGCTTGATCCAATCCTTTATCAATATGTGTACAGTATCGGACATCTCTAATTGTTATGATGAGTGAAACACTCACTTGTTGCAAATAGTTACTCATCAGGGTGCTGTATTTCCGAATAAAAGCACCTCTTTTGGGATGTCCAATGATGACACATCATAAAAGCAGAGGTACTGATAGAGCTAAGAAATCTTATCCCTATCCTATTGTCAGATCAACTTCATAATTTCCCTTTTGTTTGCCATTTAGTTTGTTTACACTTGTGATTGCTGTGTGTACAGTTCTTTGAGTTCTTAGTGGCAAACCAATGGACAGAAAAATCTGCAGAAAGCACGATGAAAAAGTCCTGATTATTGTTCACTTTGACACACTTTGGGAAAAATCCATTAAAAATCCATTAATTAATGAACCTGCCAGACAAAAAGATGAGGAAAGGAAGAGGGGGGGAGAGCGATATATAACATTTACAAGGGGATTAGTGCACAGCAGTACAGGACATGAAGACCCCCACACATCAACTCTGAACTTGTTAAGGTAGAACATCTGTGGTGGAGCAGGAGGGGGAGAGGAGGAGGAGGAGAGGAGAAGGTCAGGGGTAACCAGAGAGAGAAAAAAGAGGGGGGAGAGAAAAAGGAAAAGAGCAGATCAAAGCATGAGAGCGTTGTGCACACTCTTTTGGCAGAAGTCTGCGGCTGTGTATTTGTGTATATGTGTGTGAGTAGTGTGGTGTGTGCAGTGTGTGAATGTGGGTGAGCATACGCATGCCTGTGCTCCTGGCAGACTCAGACTAGGCATTAAAATTATTGGTGCCGCCAGCATGCCGCGGCCCCCACTGAAAGGGGGAGGGAGGTGAGCGGGTAGGTTAGGAGGGAGGGTGGGGGAGTCACCAAGTGCTAATCAGACCCATGTGTGTGTGGCCAGAGCTGCTCTGAACAGCTGTTCCCAGGCTGAGGATCTGGACACTACACACACAGATGCATGCACACACACATACACACACAGAAATGACCTGTTAAGCTATACAGGTATAATTAGTTAGCAGCACACACAAACACCACATTAACGTGTTTATACTTTCTCTTAAAGGAGTTTGTGATAGAAACTGATACAACATCTCCTGGATAGAGCAAAGGGGAATGTTCATCTTTGCAACTTCTTCATTGTGGGTCTGAAAAAGCTAAATCTACCTTTTTAGCAACTATAACAGACTGGCTTTGAAAAGTTTCTAACTTCTTAATCCAGCTGAGAGAAATAAAGGCCATCAGACTGGCTAAACTATGCCATCTGTATGATCATTTTACTTTTCTCTGGATGACTTCTCTTTCCAGGACTTTTTGCAGCAGGAACCCGAAGGCACTTGAGAGCTCTTCTTCATCATGTGAAATTCATAAATGAAACCAGAACAGTGTTTTGCCACTTTGTAATGAAATGCATTTTTTTGTTGAAAAGGGTCCTCAATTAACTAGCAGTGGTGGTGAGTGGAGGTGGGCGGAGCAGAGCAGCGTGTCTCGGCTATAAAATTTCTAGCTGGCACACCCCCTAACAGGGATCTGAGGGGTGTGTGGAAGGTATTACTTGTTACAAGGAAGCTGTAGGACAAATAACTAATAGAAGAGAATAGTAGTGGTCCGTTACAAATGTGCGGCACAAAATATAAATGAGATACAGAGACAAAAATAGCCGACACATTTCTTTATATCTTAGTATTATCAGATTTTTTTTCATACACATTCAGTCATGAACCTTTTTTAATCTCCAGCCATCAGGCAGTACAGCACCATGGTCAAAGGCAGTGGCTCATGACTTAAGACTATTCATTAATTTTTTACCACTAAGACTGGTACTGGATACCCAAATTTCCCCAAGGGGATCAATAAAGTATCTATCTATCCATCCATCTGTCCATCTATTATTTTCATCCTTTACTATCACAATACTACCAATTCTATCATTAAACTATACATATTCTCATATTTTTTTTATTCATTTAACTTAAATTTCTTTTTAATTAAATACTTTGGCAATAACGCCCTACAATCACTCTGGGGCTTAAAAAATTAGAGCAGTGCAAAGATGCCCAAAACTGGCCACTTGAGGCTGGCTGTACAAAACACGCTAGTTTTTTCAGCCATTTTCATTTTATTTTGTTAAACATTTCCTGTATTGGATGGTTAGGGACATGATTGACATTGACACAAGCCTGCACAGTGTGCTATTGGTCAGACAGGCCTCAAGTGCAACCTTAAGTTGTCCTCTCTGTCTACAGTCAGGGTGAGGTTGAGGGAATGTCTAGCTGAGTCACATTGTTACAGTGTTGGTGTGGGGATGATGTTTCTTGTAACAGGGGAAGCTGTTGGACACACAACCAAGAGAGGAGAATACAAGTGGTTGATCACAAATGTGCTGGAAAAACATGAACAAGATACTGAGACAAACAGGCAGCGGTTTTCCAGAGGCAGTAATGGGACAGTCAAAGTACAGCCAGCAGGTTTCTATTATGAAGGAATCTCTTCAGTAAGGTTCTGTAACAATTCACTTGCCCATTATGTTTTCAATTGCTCTCTTTTTATACTTTTATGCAACTCCTTTAAAATTAATCTTTATTCTGTTCATTTAGGTGTAATATCATATTTCTTCTTTTTCTAGATAGTCTATTTTGTATTTTAATGTGCCAATATTGCTTGATGTCATAGATCCTCTATTATTCTTAATGTGCCTGATGTTTACTTTAAAGCTCTGTCAAGCAAACTTTTTATGGTTTTATTGTTAAATTTGGCTTTTCTTGAAATAACACAGTTTTAAATACAAGTAAAACAAGCATAAAATAAATCCAAAACACATCCTATAGAGACAGAGACAGTAAAAAGGTGTGCAAAAGGTGTGTCTTTTCCTCCCTGCACCGAGGGGGACAGCAGGAAGTCAGAGAGCAGAGAGAGGAAGCTGTGTTATTTATTCTATCAAAGGAGAGAGGAAGAGACTCCCACTTTACAACCTGACCCATTACTGAAACACACACACATGCACACACTGTACATGAATCCCCCTGACACTCATGCACTGCACGCAACAATTACAAGGCCATCGATCCATCTTACTTTACTTGTTCAGATCAAATGTTTTAGGTTCATTGATTGGATCTTTGGGCAGCAGCAGTACCCTCTGAAATGGTGCTAAGTGTACTGTAGAGCAGGATTTATATGTGTGTGAGTGTGTATCGAAGCAGAGCAGTGATGAGCCTTGGGGAATGGGTCTCTTTGTAGTGGGCAGGGAAGTAGAGGAATGTCAGGAATCTCCCCAGAGGATGCAGGGTCTGTCCGGTCAGCTCTCTCTCTTTCTCTCTTATGCTCACAGAGTGTGTATGTGCAACGTGCACAAAACAGCCTTACTAGCTGTGATGGGTGTAAAAAAAAATCAAAGAGCATTAACTTCACCAGCATTAGTTTAGCTTGAGGCTGTGTTTGATCGTGTGTATGTGAATGAGAAAAGGAGAATTGGTGGTCAGATTTAGCCTAGCACCAAGTAGCCCCAGCTATGTGAGATGGGGCTTTTCCATGATGTGGTCCCATTGGGAAGATCATATCCATTGGGAATCATACCTAGTACCTAGCACAGTTTTTCTTATCACCTCTAGCAGGATTTCATGGAGCTGAGCTGAGACTGAACGTGCGATGGAGACACCGCTGACCTCTGAGCAGTCAGAGAATGGCCAGGGGTTTGGGGTATTAACATTAAAATTAAACGTCACCCATTGATGGCTCAGGGATACTGGGACTTCTCAAACTCTTCTCTTCTTAAATAGCATGTGGTTTTGCTGCGTGCAACCATTTTTGGTACAAAAACAACCTCATAACTTACAAATCCACAAAGGGCTCAGCAGCTCTGTTGCCTCTGTTTCCTCCTTTGTTGTTGTGAGGATGCCACCATAGTTTTGCACAGCCAAACTACTACGGTCCCGCCTATCCTCAAGAGATACTTATAGCCTAAACTGTAATGAAGAGCGAGCAGGTATTATCCAAACTCTGCAGAGTCCAGGCAAGCAAGGCCTCCCAACTCCATGGGATCACCAGCGCCCATAAGTTGTAACACTTACATTGTTTACTTGTATCTCTATGTTTAGAAGATCATGCTTTGTGGCTTCTACTTACAATCTAACTTGTTTAAATTTACATGTAGGGTTAAGTGTGGACTACACCTTTGGTAAAATTCACCCATAGCTGGGGAAGCAGACCATTGAGCACAAACTGCTTCACCAGCATCACTCAACAGTTACGTAGTTAGGTGCTATTCTGTGTGACACTCCGTCCTTCCTCGCTGTCAGAGGTCGTGTCCAGGCCTTGGTGTGAGTTTGTGTGTGTTAGTATGTATTGTATATTTATGTGTCCATCTGTCAACTTCAGGCAAGAGCAAATTCCTCGCTGTGGTGGAGATTTCAACATTGATGTTTGTAACACAAAATGTGCTGGCAGCCAATCAGAGCGATGCATCCGGTGGATGACAGAGCTTTTGCAGATCATGAGTTGATTGTTGCTGGAGAGCAGGCAGGCATGTGTGAAAGTGTGTGAGTGTGTGTCTGTGTGTGTGGGTGTGTGTGTGTGTGTGTGTGTGTGTGTGTCAACCAAATGTGGATCCCCAGCGGTGCTCTGTTCTGCATCAGAGATCAGAGAAAAAACACAAATATGCACAACCACTCAGCAAAGACATGAGTCACGGTGGCACTTGGTGGAACAAAATAAAAGATCAGCAGAGAAGATAAAGATGGAGTTTTGGGGATGAATCACATGAAGCCTTTAAGAAATAACACATCTCTGACTGTGGTGTGACACAGGAGAAAATAGTTACGGAGTAACACCACATTATCAGCTAAAAATCTCTCCATATAAGTATTTAAGAGTACTTTTGATAGGTTTGACATGTGAGTAGAAAGTATTTACATTCTACTTATTGTGTTAGACATATGTAGATCCTGCTCTCTACAGGTGGAAATTGCATTACTACATTTCATTTCCATCTATAGCTAGCTTTAATGAGGCTTCACACACTAATGGACTGTTCCACATGGAAGTAAAACCACTTTCCTTTAAAACTCCGGAAAGCCTCAATATTTAAAAATAATTATCCTCATCTAGCACACAACAAATGAAGAAGAGCACCGCTCTGTTGATTCATGTGTGCTGCACATTGAAACAGGTGTCTGCCTGTTTCTCTGACCCCTGACATCACTTTTCTCTACACAGTTCCCAGATCTGGGGGCCTGATCAGTCACTTCAGCTTGAAAAAGCACTTGATAGTGGTCAGTTTAGTCCTTTTTTAATGAACAGAAAGGGCCTGTATCCCTTTGGTGTGAGAATATCTGCTCACAGAGATGAGTTGGATGTACAGTTTTGTGTGAGCACTGGAAAAAAAAAAAGGTTCAGAAGCTTAAAATTTCAAGGTGACTGTTTGCCCTAGATTTTTGAGTTTGGGGTTCAAATCCATAATTCTGACTTGTGAGAAAAAAATGCATCAATCTTGCACCCCAAAAGGTCCAGTCTTCACACGAACTGTGCTCAGACCATGACCTGACTATGCCTGACGGCAAACCAATTGTTTTAAGTTTTGACAACTTAAGTGAAGAAATGAGACCAATTTTACATTAAAAAAGGATAATTGAGATAACCACTTTGATTAAGTTCAAATTGCACAATATTGTTTTATTTTCTTTATTGAAAATGTATTTCATGTCGGAATTTTAAGTTTAATTATTACTATGAATCTGAATCTGAATAGGTCGATGAATACAATGTGCTCAAGAGTGCCAAACTTTGCTTAAAAATATCCTGGGGTAAAGGAGCAGCTTCTGTGATATTGCGTTGTTTTGGTCTCAGTGACTCTGCAAACTTTGTGAACCACTGGGCTGAGCTTTTGGCGATTGGGGCTGTCATCATTCACAGGGTCTGCTCAAGCTGCTATGCCATTTGTCTTCCCTGCCAAATGCACCCTGTGTAGACAAGGAGCAACAGACAATCTCAGGCAGAGTAGGTCAGGTTTACAAGGCACATTCATTAAAGGTGGGAAAAAATAATTTGCTACCTGTAAATGGCTGCAAAGAAGAGGGCATCTTAATTAAAAAATAAATTTGCACTGGCTGCGAGCGTGCCATGCCTGTGGGTCGCCAGCCCCTGTTCTAGAGGCATTCTCTATTCTAAGGAAATGTACCTTAACTCAAGCTGATGCAATAATGTGCCTGTTACCTTACTTAAAGGATCTGATTAAAGTTATTTTAAAAAAGTCTCTGTAAAAGATCAGATGTAGCTCCTTTTCCCTCCCCTTTGGAAATGCTTGAGGGGGCGAGGAGGCTATGTGAGGCTGTGATAATGAGCTCTGTACTGATTGGCCGCCGACATGATGATTGAGATACAGGTCAAGGAGCAGACTTTCAAAACAGTCATGCATCTGCCTGTAAAGAACAGAAAACACACATGTAGGTGGAGGCTGTATAGCTATGACATAATAAACCCCAGCAGGTAAAAACAGAGCCTTTAAGGGGCATTTTGTTGGAAGATGCAAAGACAATTTCACTGCAAACTGAGTTTAGTGAAAGGTTTCATGTTTTTTTGCTACCAAAAGCAAATTCTAACAAGTTAAATGAAAAAAAGAAGGTTTTGCAAGACATGACATCATCAAAATCTAAAGTTTAGTCTCTCTTTAAGAAAGGTAAAATGAAACATTCAAAGTCAGAACTGATGAGTGTAGAGACTAAGCAGAAACACAAAAGCTGCATTGGCCACAAAGGAACAGCTTTTACTCACACACGCCAAACAGATGAGGAAAAGAAGCAAGATGTCCAGAGTAGCCGGAGGATGGAGAGAGAGGAGAAGAAGAGAGGGGAAGGGAGTGAGTGATGCTGTGAGTGAGTCCAGACTCTATCAGCAAACAGATGTTCAGAGCACACACACTCACATCAGAGCCCAGAGTCTGTCACTGTAAACACACATTGTTTCCTCATGGAAACTGATATCGCTCATGTCCATCTATTTAAAGGTTTTGTAATCTCCTGCGATTTCACAAGCTCCACTCACCACAAAAGAAAAATCAACACTTTGACCCTCACCTCCCTGTCTCCCTCGTTTTTACATCCATTTGTTTTTTTTCCTCTCCTCAGAGGAAAGGAGAGGAGAGGACAAAACGAGAGAGAGGAGAGGGAGAACACGAAGCTTGGGGAGCAAGTTGTTGACCTGGTGGCCCTCGAGAACGAGGGGGGGTCTGATGTTCCTGACTGAAATAAGAGGACGCTGAGAGGACAGAGCTCACACACCATCAGGAACATTTAACAGAGCTGAAGAGATACAAATTACAGCCATTAGACCCTCAGCAAGTATGTTAAAACCCCGTCTCATTATTTAAAACTTGGTCCACACAACAGAAGAAGACTTTCAAGATCCTAACTGGTTTTTAAAAAAGGAAATCGTTACCTTGTATTATATAAAGTCTCTCAATGGGAGCTAAACCCTGTGAGGACCTTTTCCTTTCTCTGCAGTTGATGGTTTCTTTGTCCTGCACCTGTAAACTAATTACCTGGCTGTGTGCACACTAGCCCTCGTTTTTGCATATGTTTGTAAATCCTATGCACTGAGGCTCTGGGCTTGGTGTGGCTGCAGGTCAGATCCAAGCCCGTGGCCTTTCTTCCTTCATGTCTCTCCTTGTCTCTCATCAAAAATACCGAAACACTGGATGGCCTTCTGAGCAGAGAATGCAGTGAAGGTTCAAACATCTTTGGCTCTGTCATTTAGTGAATGATCCCTGAATCAATTTGTGTTCATGGATACCAGCACCACATGTGTGCCTTGACCTGGGACCTCCAATAACTGACCACCTCATCCTATAGATAAAACAGTTCTGCAAAA